>ML685764.1:19234206-19393781 GCA_007922175.1 Pelusios castaneus
ATCCCACTTCGTCGAAGTGGGATTTTCTCCCACGAAAGCTCATGCGATTAATAAATCTGTTAGTCTGATGAAGTGGGATTTTCTCCCACGAAAGCTCATGCGATTAATAAATCTGTTAGTCTTTAAAAGTGCCACAAGACTCTTTTGTCTTTCTACAATAGACTAACACGGCTACCCCTTTGGAAGTTCACACTAAGGTCGGTGATGATGAGATGGTGCCTCACACTCTGTATACTCTTGGAAAGCGTCACAACCTCAACGTGTAAAGTGGTTTGTATTCAAGATTCCAGTTCTGGCCTTTCTGTGCAGTGAACGTATTCACAATAGTGACTGTCAACATCAGCTGAAGAAGAACCTTTCAATGGTTGTGACATAAGCAAACTGATTTTCTTTTCTTTTTCTTTCTTGTTGGAGGGGGAAGGAAAAGGGAGATGAGGAAATGGATTTGGGATTTCATTCTACCTGCACTGCTGGTATTTGAAACTCCTAGCTTGCATGAAAATAGCATTGACATAAAATTCAGCAGTAGCTCCCTAGCAATGTTGAGGGTCTGTGAGTTCAAGCATGCAATTTTATAGCAGGCAGCAAACAAGACTGGGAATTCAGGGTTAAAAACTCAAGTAAAATTTTGTATTATACTATAATGAAAGCTGACCAAGAGAGTAAATCAAATAGATCTCCTAACAAACTGAAAACAGCTGTTTGGCTGAGTTTGTCTCTGATTTAGGTTAGGTAATTATTGCTCTAGTGTGGTTCAAGGTTGCTCTGTATTAGTGAAATATGATATCATATGAAAATCATCCAACTTCTTTATTTACTGTAACATCAGAAATTCCACTGAATAAAAAAATTATAGAAACGCAATCTTATAAAAACATATTTATAAACTTTTTAAAATGCCAATTTCTTTAGTCTTCCAACACTTACTTAATTACTCTAGCTTATTATAACAATGTAATTAAGTGTTACGTATCTATACTAAAAAAATGATATTTTAATTCTGAACTGCTAAGCTACACTTTTAAGCACTGTGTATAAACAATAACATTTGACAGAAATGTAGCCAATGATACACCATCTGAGCTTAGTAGCCTAGCCATAGAATAGCTACTTTCAACCTTAATTTTGTAGAAAAACACTATCATTCTTACAATATATCATTTATACACTAGAAAGTTCATCTTACAGGCTTTGCGTGCCAACAGTAACAAAAAAATATAAAGGTGTCAAACTTCAATGTTGAAACTTAGAGAACTATTCTTTAAAAAATATGTTAAATGTTAGAGCAGTTTAAAGTAAATTAAATCATCCAAATAATTCCAAACTGCATCTTTGTTTCAAGAGTTACTACAGTATGATTAGTTGCTTTAGCACCTTTAATGCCTACTATCAATATTCTGGCTGAGCTGGCAGTTAAATTACTATTTTACTTAAACGATTTTATTGACTTGCCTGTTGGACACCATACAGTGCCCAAATATATGAAAAGGTTTAAATGGCTGAAGCATCATTTTTAAATGACTGAATGGTAAAGAAACAGCATGTGTGTTCTAAGTGCACTGTATTACATATTCAATTCTGGAAAGTTAACAAAAAAAATTGGCTTCCACTTTCATATTGGCTGCAATTTTTGAGTCAGTACCAATTACTGTTTGTTGTTGGACTGAATCTTTAATTTAAAGCATAAGAAAGTAACACCATGGAATATTTTAACAACTAGAATATAATCCCAGTAAAGTGCTACAAATTTGAAGTACTTATCTTACTGAGGCTTCAGTTTAAGACCAACCAAAAGTTAAAAAAAAAAAATGGGTAATTCCAGATCAGCTCCTAGAAAACCGTGGATCCATGTGAGTAAATTAATATACAGATATTTGACCTGGAGGCTGAAATGGTCAGCGGATCAATTGTAGATAAATCCACATATTAGGAGTACCCTTACTACGCCCAGCATATAATGCTGTTTTATTTCCAGTACTGCCTGTTATCTTAACTTTGATAAATGCTAATAAACCTGCTCAAACCAAACAATAGAAGAAAAGTACAATTTTCATATATGAATTTTCCAGTCTAAGAATTTTGATAATTAGTGTGTACCTGTACACAACAAAGAAAAAAAACTTTATTACATTATATACGTTTAGTTGCAGTAAATTGTTCCATGCAAACATCCGAATGAACAACAGAAGCTGAAAAGGTTTGGACACAAACGCAAGATAAAACAGTATTAAAGCGAGCTAGTATCTTGCTTTTTAAAATATTCAGAGCTGCATTCTATTATTTTTGAATATCCAAGCACAAGCAGAAGAATGGAAATCAATCCGAAACCCTTTCTGCACAATTCTCATTGTCAGAGAGCTTCTCAGATCCAGGCTATTTAAATATATGCAGGATGAGGGCCAAAGAGGTGCCCTGAGTATAAACTGTAAGGGACAGATGCTCCCAGCCAAAAACCCTAAAAGGTTATAGACAAACCCAGTGGAAACAGGTGAAGTTCCAACCCTGCTTTGAACAGAGGACCTCATTCTTGATATAGCTGAAGCAAAGGATAAGGGACGAGAACATGATTTTAAGCCATTTTTTCTATCTCGTGATCCTGGAAACACTACTGATATAACCTAGGCAACTGAAGAGACAGCTCTATCAGCAGAGAATGAGCCAGAGCACACTGAGCTCCAACCCTGCCCCTAACATGCCCCCTCACACAGGGATTAAAAGCAGATGACAGAGCTGGCTCTTTCGGCTTCATGTGGCTTCAGAGATGGCTCAAGAGAATTTTCAGCTACCCCTTAAAAACAGCTTTCCAGATGCTTCATACATTGAATATAATCCAGACTCACCCATTTTTGTAGTATGGCTTTATTAGTCACTGCAACAACAAAACAAACTTCAGACTAAAGTCTCTCTTAAGCTTGGCTGTCCTAGGGTCTTTGCTGCAGGGACCCTTCTAGCCCATCACCTAGTCCAGGGGTCAGCAACCCCAGTTTGGCACGTGGGCCAATTCTGAGCGGCACGCGGACCCGCTCAGGCTCCCCCTGTTGGTCCCGCCTCCCTGCATGGCCTGGGGCCACAAGAGCTGCATGCTGTGGCTCCAGGTTCCCTGGCCGCATTTCCCCCTCCACCCTGTCGGGGGTGGAGGCTCCAGTCCCCGAGACCCTGACTCAACAGCAACGTAAGTGCTGTGGGGCGGGGGTGGAGCCTCCGGTTGGGAGCTTGGCTCAGCGTGGTCCGGGGGCTGGCTATGGGGCAGGCGTGGGCTCAGGGGCCAGTGCGTCCCGGCGCTGGACTCAGGGGCTGGTGCGCGGGGCTCAAGGGGGCCGGTGAGGCCCAGCTCTGGGGCTGACTTGGGGGCTTGGCAAGCCCAGCTCGGGGGCGCTGAGGTGGCCCAGTGCAGGACTCAGGGGGGCCGGCGCGGCGCTCGGGGGGCCGGCTCGGGGGCCTGGCCAGCCTGGCATGGAGGCCAGCGCGTGACTTGGGGGGCTGGCATGGAGTTTGGGGGGGCAGCATGGTCCAGCTCAGGGGGCCGGCGTGGCCCAGCTCTGGGGTTGGTGTGGCCCAGCTCTCAGGCCAGCTCTGGGGCCTGGTCAGCCCAGCACCGGGGCTGGCGCGAGGTTCGGGGGGGCCGACGCGGCCCCACTTTGGGGCCAGCTCAGGGGCCTGGCCAGCCCAGCTCAGGGGGCTGGCATGGCCTGGCTCGGAGGGGCTGGCACAGGGCTTGGGGGCCTGGCCAGCCTGGCTTGGGGGCTGGCTTGTGGTTTGGGGGACTGGCACGGCACGGCTTGGGGGCTGGCTCAGGGGTTGGTGCGGGGGCCTGGCCAGTCCAGCTTGGGGCTCAGGGGCCGGCGCGGCCTAACCTGGGGACTCCGCCCCCCACACCAAGTCCCTGGCCCCGCCCCCTTTTGGCCCCACCCCTGGCACCTTCTGATGGTGTGGGGGACACTCCATGTGCCTCAAATCAAGATGCCTCAATAGATATTCAGTAGGATTACTGTAAATCTTGAGGTAACCATATCTACTGAAAGGCAAAATTGGCCATATGTCAACAGTGGTCCTGGTCTTTTGATGATGATCCAATAAGAACTACCCAGATAGAAACCAATGAGCTGGATCCTGCCTCCTTTAAATCTGCTTTGCATGACTGGCATCATAAAACAGATAAGTTGGTCTCAATTGCCAGATGAAAATTCTTCTACACAGGGCTGGATTAGAGACAGGCAACCACCTAGCATGCCAGACTTGGAGAGCGCCGGGCTCAGGGTGCTGTTTCGGTTGTTAGCAACAAAAGGGAAAATAGAATATCTGAAGTAAAATGTTTCAGGTATTCTGCAGTAGATTCATTTTTCACTACCATCCTAGAATGTTCTAGACCTTTGTGGAATCTCATGGAACCTTCCAGACTTTCTGGAAACTACATTTAACATTGTAAGATTGTTACTACTGTGGCATTATTTAAAATGGGTGCACATCCACTCAGTGTTGGTGCATAGTATACTTTCTTGATGTTACTTACTACACTTCAGTTATTCTTAAAATTAAAAAGTTTCTATGAGCTTAGATGAAATACATTCTTTATTTGCCTGGCATGAATAAATACAGATTTATGGATCTTGACATGCAAATTTATCTATACGTATGGCAGGGCTAAATTATGAATGCAAATCATGCACCAAAGTTGCAAAATGGGCTTCAAATGCAATAAAAATAAGGTATTCAAAAATTAACAAACAGAGGGGAGATGTGCAAAAGACATTCCTCACTTGAGGCACCATTTGGTGTACGGCTGGCCCTATTTCTACACAGGAGAATATTTCAGTTATGAAGCACTAACTCAGCCAACCTGATGCCATCCGTCTCGCAGCCTAGAGTAATGGAGCCTGGCTGGGGGAAGAAGGCATGGCTGCATCACTACTATGCTCTGGCAATTGGAATGATCCTTTGGGAACACTGCAGCGGAGTGTACTTTACACCAGCTTTCAAGTTACTCTGCACTGTGCTGGGTTCCACACTGACTCCGGGATCAAGGGTAGGGCACATAAAAGGGGGATTATAGATATCTTTGGGCCCCCTAAACTCCAAGTGCAGCTCCTTGGATAAGGATTGAGTCCAACAAAGTATTTTTCAACTATCCATGAAAGTATCTAAAATGAGGTTTGAGGAGAAATGTTTTAGCATCTATATAATAAACAGTGTGTTAGAAAATGGCTAGTAGAGTCAGCAGCAAGCATGCTTTTTTTATGCAGTATTTTAATTATCTCCATCTCATTTCTATTGTTTTTTAAAACACTACTTTTGAGTTACCCCTCAATTAATAAGTATATTTCACTTCTGCTTAGAAAGTTATTAGCAATGTACATAAACTGAGTCAAGAAGATTTTGATATATGCTACCACTAACAAAAATTAAGTTGCTATGTTAGCTCTTTAAAGAAATCTTTCCTCAGGGAAACCAATGTTGTGCAAATCTTATTTAGAGGAAATTATGCCACTATTACATAACTAGACATTTCTGCTTCCTTTATAAGTTTAGGACATTCAAAGCTGAAGTGAAGAGAAACACAGATGTAAAATAAAGCAAGAGTAATTGGTTTCACTGCTAATAATGCACAGTTAATATTTCTTTTTCTATGTATGGTGCCTATCACCTTGAAGGATCACAGTGGAGATTTTTTGTTGTTTGGGTTTTGTTTTTACACATATTTTTATACAAAATTATGCATACACTTTACCAATGTCATTCTCAGTTTCCATGAATGAAGCCAATGTAGTCATTGAAAAGTCCAAAAGTCTTCCAGAGAACAATACCTGGATGAAGAGCAGCTGGCTCAGATTAAACCCAGCCAAGAGAAAAGCAGTTCTGGTCAAGAGAGGAAAATGCATTAAAGTAGTATGAATCCTCAAGGTCTTGGCTGGTCTTATACCAACTTGGATGACCAGACAGTATAACTGACAAATATGCCTTCTTCCACCTTTACTTACTTAGTGACTTAGTCCTTTTGTCTCACATGAGAAGCTGACCACAAAGTCAATGACCCACATGTTCACCCTTTCCAGACTAGTCACTATAGTTCACCATATTTGGGGCACAAGTAAGGTAGAAGCTCCAGCATGAGCAGATTTCAGCAGCCCACCACATCAAGAGTCATCTTAGTATCTGCTAAGATCACCCATAAATTATGATCTCTGCAACCTCCACTGTGTCCCAAATGGCCAATTGGAATTGCCAATTCATTGACAATTGGAAGTGGCTTTAATACTAATTTCCAACACCATCAGGAAATCAGGAACCAGAGAGATTTCAGGCCCTGCCATACTAAGACGGATCTATTCCTCTTGCACAATATAGCTACCAGAATAGGATGAATCACAGGAAGGCTGGAGAAAAAGCATTCTTGGTTGAAGGAGTTTGGGAATGAAATGACATGGCACAGGGGCTGAGACTAACCCAGAATTGACCACTTTTACACACAGTGAAAGAATCTCTTTTTAAATAAAAATGTTTCTATATTTTTTTTTAAAAGATACTAAATATTCCCCAAGAAGAGCATCCTGGAATCTGGGAAAAGTGAAGAAGCAAAACTCCGTCATGTGCTCTAGCTATTTTACAATGCAAATCTAATTTACTTGCGCAGTGTTTAGGGTGATCAGACATACTGATAACAAGACTCTGTTGTCTTGATAAAATTGGGACCATCTCGCTATTTAGTGCCTTGTTCCACATCCCAATTGATGTATAACCAGGATGCCATTTGTCCCAGTATTCAGCACTTGATAGAAATTTGGTTCCTAGCTGCTGCAGGTGGATCTGGAGCTCCCAGCTGCTGTGGGTGGCCCCACAGCTTGAAGCCCCCACAGCAACTGGGAGCACCAGATCCCCATGCTTGTTGCTCCAAGATAATAAGGATAATAAAATCAAACCAGTTTGTAATTAATACAATGGGATAATTTTCAATTTATGTTTGCAATATATTGTGTTAGCTATGTTATACTGTAATTGCTGATACTATTACTATTAATACATTTTTTACCTGTTTATGTATGAAAAGGTATATCATCTCATCCCACCCCCAGGGGTCCCAATATTTTACTGTTGCAATCTGGTCACCTTAGGAATGCTTAGGTGATATAGAGATGGGCTCAAAGAAGAACATATTATTTAAACTTTTGGAAATACAAATGTTATAAACATAGAATAAAACTAATACAATTGTTAATGAAGCAGGAATGTAAATAAAACCCAACTAAAATCAGGTTCATTATATCTGTATGTTCAGCTTACAACATTTTCCTGTAGAACAACGGGGTATTTTTTTCTGCCAAACAACCACATATATGGAAGAAGCAAAATACAGAAAGGAATAATAAAAGAATAATAATAAATTGCAACATTCAGTATTCACACAAAAGTCACCTTAACAGGTCATCACACTCAGTTTATAACCTTGCATTCACCCATTTCAAAATATATTGAATTACCTCAATTTTTCCTTCTCCATGTTTTTCCTGTTATCTACAGAGATTCTGTTATCATTATAATGCACCAACTGGTCTCCAGTTAATGCTTTGCTTCCAAAGCATTTACCACCATATTTTGGGCAAGATCTTCAGCTGGTGTGAATTGATTTCTATGGAGTAATACCAATTTACACCAAATCTGGCCATCGTGTTTCCATATTTTGAATACAAGTAAATTAAATGAGAACATGGGTGAGCAGCTTGACATACAGTTTGAAAGTATAACAGTGGTTTGGGCAAAAATAAGGTGTGCTGACTGACTCCACAGATATGACAAACAAGGAGTCCTGTGTCACTTTTAAAGACCAGCAAATTTATTTATCGCATGAGCTTTTGTAGGAGAAAATCCCACTTCTCCCATGAAAGCTCATGCGATAAATAAATTTGTTGGGCTTTAAAAGTGTCACTTGACTCCTTGTTTGTTCTGCTGAACTAGACTGACAGCTACCTTTCTGAAACTTGCACAGACATGAAACGTTATGCTGCAATCACTTATGCTTGTGAATAACTTAACACGAGTAGTCCCATTGAGTTCAATATGGCTATTTGTGCACAAGGCTAGCCAAGTGTGCAAATTATAGTAGTACCGTGCCCTGGTCCTGGAACACACTTTCATCTGCTTGGGTGTTTAACTTCTCCATCTCCACCTCTCCCACCACTGGTTTTCCCCCACCCATCACTTGCAACTCCATTTTCTTTCTGAAGTGTTCACCCAGGAGTAACTGTAAAGACCAATAAACCTATCTCCTCTAGTAAAGCTGCATAGCAATAAAGAAAATGATCAATTTCTCCACCAACTGACCCATATTTTCTTTTTTGCATATTCTCAATGTTTCCAGGCTAGGAAGAATTATACCCTCTGCTGTTTGTGCCAAGTATTACATATGTGTGTATAAATATGTAATACACACATAAAACACTTGGCACAAATTGTAGAGGGTATAATTCTGCATACACTGAGAATATGTGAGGAAGATATATATATATACACACACACACACTTTGATTTTTGAGCTTTGATAAATATGACAAGAGTATATCATCAATCTGAAAAGGAAACAAGTTACTTCCTTGAAACCAAACTTTTAGATGTGCACATGAAAGGATGTACATTGTAACTAGGTTTCTTACCACTGGATAAGGTTGTGGACACAGACTCACCAGGAATGAAAGTGATGAGGAAGTATCCAACTATTGCTGAATATCTTGTGCCTGATTCTCCTTTTACTTTCATCAACGTGACTCCACTGACTTCACCGAGAAGGGAATAGCCCATTAAGTCCAAATGTAATAGGAAAGCTTGGGCCCAGCCCAGTCATAACCTATTGAAATTTAGGAAAACCCTGGGCTGAGGAGATCCAAAGATCCTTAATACCAGTAAATGTACTATAGTACATTTGAACTTAGAAAAGCACAGTGCATAAATTAGAGATGGATTTCAGTGAATAAATTCAGAACTACATATATCAAAATTCAGGGTAGGCCAGACTGAAATGTTAAACTTTGGCTCAGTTCTGTTGAAGTGTGCATATTTATTAAAGGATTTGGACACACCTTCCCTACTCAAAACATAAATTTCAGGTAGCAATTGAACTTACTAAGGGTCACATACTATTTAGATTTTGCCACTCTTGCTCAGGTGGAATAGCAATTACACACTTAATCCTACTGAAGTCAGTGAGGACTGGATTGTCCAACCCTTACTCCGATAAGCAAACAGTTACTCACACAAGTAATCCTAGTGACTCAAGTGAATAACTGGTCTCCAGTGGGAGTAAAGCAGCTCACAATCTGCCCTTAATTAAGCAAGTGCTACCCAACCATGCAGGATTAAAGAACATGGCCTTAAATTAGCAACAATTATTTTTTCAGTATTTCTTTATTACTTTAAAAAGAAGATTGAGGCATGTGGCAATTTTAGTTATAATTCCCACAATAACACCAATATCTTAAAAAAAAACACAAAACAAAACCCTGTTCTGATTCATGTATATAGCAATTTGTATGACTGCTGCTTCCGAACAACTATGAAACAAACTGAAGGTTTCACAATGACACACATACCAGTATTACAGTAACTGCTTCTCTAGTGGACTGTTCTTTTTTTCTATTCTATTCAGTGCTTTATATTTTCTCTTATAAAACAATTAGAATATGCTATAGTATAATATACTTGAATCCAATCAAATGTATTCTGGAGAGTTGTGAATTATTGCAGAGTCCAGTACTTTTTCAAAGCAATTTTAACTTTACCTTCTTACTTTTTATGTTAAAATTAAGAAGAGATTGAGGTCCAGTTGAAAGTTTTTACTATAGAAAACTTGGTCAAGCTGGTGTTTGACCTTTGACAACAGGCTGCCCTCAGTCCATCTATTCCCAACAAACGAAGCCCAAGACAATACGCTGCTTTATAGCTATTAGCTAGGCTAGTGTGTTTCTCCAGGAAGACCTCAAGCTGAAAAGCCAACATGCCTGACAACCACAGCCAAGGTGCCAAGGGTCTAAGCACTAGACATTGGAAAACAAATGGAAAAAGCACACATGGCTACATCTGGAATCCTAATGGGCCACCAATGGTTCTCAGCTAAAGGAAGAATTACCAGTGTTATTTTATCATCCCTTGTGCTAACTTCACTGTTTATGTACAGCAATAAATGATTTTTTAAAAACATATTTGGGTCATTATGTCATATACCACCAGCAAGTAAGGTTGTTTTATTGTGCTTGGAGTCAAAATACATTGCTGGACCCAGATGTGAGGGAAGTTCAAAACATCGAGTCCGTCTGTATTCATTTCTGCTGGACAAATGGATGCAGTTTTTAAAAAGGAAACTGAGAATTTTTATGGCCTGTAATTCCATCTCACCAGTAAAATTTGCACCAACATTTTTCTAGATAATTTTGCCTTGCCAATGATAACACTAAATATTAACAACACAAGCAAAGCAAAATTTCTACCAACAGGAAATGCCAGATAACATTTGTCAAGACGACATCTCTCGAGTCTCTTCTGCCAGGGCAACACTATGCAACACTCAAAAAAACCCAACAAACTTCTGGCTGAAAAAAGTTTTAAATACCATTGCATAAGCTTCACACGTGAGCATGACTTGAAATTCATGGGAGAAAAATTATTTATTGTGACACTGATATTTTTAAAATATCCATTCTATTAACATGCCAAATCATTGGAACACCTTGGATGTGGCCCTATATTTAGATTTTGTAAAAACAAATTCTTCTAAAACCAAAGAACTACAAAGTATACTTTTCTTTTAAAATGCACTAGAAAAAGCCGTTTACATGAATGCTTCTCCTGCAGTGTTTCTAAACCAAGCATTCCAGCACGGAGAACCTGAAAGTGAAACAGACTATAAAGGAAACATGGAACCAGATTCACTAGTACTCACTATAGAAGCTGAAAGAAATGTCAAAAATTGAGCAAGCAGCATAAACAGCGAAAACTAAACAGATTTTATTTTTTTAAAATTGTATTTAGCTAACGGATTACCAGCAAGGATGTTTATTTAAAGTAGGATTTTCTAACTGACATCCACACAATTGGATCCAGTTTCTATCAGCAAATATATTCTGCTATTACCTGTCACGCCACTCTCCTTTAATGAAGTGTTGAGCTGTTTAAAGATAAATACAATTTAGGAAGCAAAGGCAGAGTCCAATTCCAATAAAAATCAATGAAAAAATGTACATTGGTTTCAATGGATGTTTGATAAGGTCTTAAACTGAATTAAAATAAATCTCAGTCCCATGTCTGCTTTTATTTTATTTAGTTTTTATTTGTTTCCCTTTGTTTCCTTTTCTTTATTTGTTGTCCTCTCCTTGTTATGTTTCTTTTCCCTCTCCTTTCTCAATTTTAATCTTACAAATGATTCACAAACAGAAAAAACAAACAAACAAAAATGCAATTTCAAAATAGATCACTATATGCAGAAATAGGGCTAGGCTTGTTGCTTTCTCAACACATGATCTGCAAAATGACCCTGAAAGTAGATTAGGAGAATAATATTCTATATGTCCCTCAGACAGAATAATTAAGGTGCATTGTACAATACACTATGTTAAACAACAGGAAAGGGGACAAAGACAACTCCAGATGAATGAGTTGGTCACTATACTACAGTAAACTTAAATTCAATTCAGCTGCAGGTTTTAAAGTAGGACAGGAAGCCTTCACTAAGTAATTTTTCATTCTTGTAACCCACATCAGCACAAGAAGGTGTGATTAAAAAAATATTCACAGCAACTTCAGTGGCAAAGTAACTGCTTTTCAAAACAGTTCTTCCTGCCTTTTCCCTTTCAAAATACACTCTGAGTAACCCTTATTTGCTATGGAAAAACAGACATGTGAATCTGATACTCAATATTTGTTGATGTGTTTTTAAAGCTGACTAGCAAAGTGCTGAATGTGACGTTTCCTTGCTTTTGCTGCCACATGACAGATTAAAAGCACAATAAAGTAAATAGCTAAATGTCTCTCCTGATTTCCAAGAACAGAAGTAGTAGTATTAGGTTATACTGAAGAAAAGAAAAGAAAAGAAAAGAAAAGAAAAGAAAAGAACCACCCCAATAAATTACCCGTTGATCTTATAAAAAATCTGTTTAAAAATATCTATTTCTGTGTGGGAACAAAATAAACTTCTAAATTCAAATGTAACAATGCCATGAACTACCATTTTTCAATATAATGGAACAGTATAATATATATATATATATATATATATATATATATATATATATATATACACATACACACACACACACACACACATACCTCGAAAAGTTAATAATTAAGCAGAAAAAAGCTAAGCAGGCTATATTAAGAGTCAGAATACCTTTTCTCAGAGCAAGGATTAGAGAACAGTTTAAAAAAAAAACCCTTGACCAATGGCTGTCAACATTTCCAGACTACTGTACCCCTTCTAAGAGTTTGATTTGTCTTGCATATCCCAGGTTTCACATCACTTAAAATGTACTTTCTTATAAAATCATACATAAAAATACAGAAGTGTCATAGGACACTATTACTGAAAAATTGCTGACATTCTTATGTTTTAACCATATAATTCTAAAATAAATGAATTGGAATACAAATATTTTACTTTCATTTCAGTATAATAAGGTATATAGAATAGTATAAACAAGTAATTGTCTGTCTGCAATTTTAATTTGTGCTGATTTTGCTAGTGCTTTTATGTAGCCTATTGTAAAACTAGGCAAATATCTAGATGACTCAATGTACTCTCTGGAAGATCTCTGGATATCTCCAGTGGTAAGTATTCCCCTCCTTGAGAACCATGGACTTTGACAAATAGTAGAAAAAATAAAAAGGCTTCACTTTGTTTATGAAAATGATTTTCTATATATGTTAATTACACTCTGGTTTTGTCAGTATTAAGAAAATCCTTCCTGGGGAGGGTGGGGGAAGGAGGGAGGACTATAATGAGATGAAATATACTATGGAGAAAAGCAAGAGCTCCGGAAAACAATTAAAATGATGTATGAGACAGTCTAAATAAGCTGAAATATTTTATGTTATTTTATTATACAATTTTCCTCATGTATAAAAGTTATTTCCCTCTTCCCATCCCTCATTCTCTTCCCACACTCAAACTCATCTCAAAACAGAGGAGAAATTAAATAGTGCTGATATACAGGTTCTCATGTGACAATACTCACTGAAGCTAAGTTTTATGAACTAACTACACATGGGAGTTTAAAAGTTTAATTGGTCAGTGAACTCTCAGGGGTGAAGTGACCTTCCCATATTCGCCCAGGTCCTTGTGCACAGACCTCTGCATCTCTTAAGTACTATCTATTACACTAAAATAGGGTTTTAGTGTAATAGGGACATAAGGAAGGCCTGCCCTGGAGCAAGATTTTTTTTTTTTTATTAACAAGGGCTGCGTCTACACTGGTAAATTAAGTCGACTTAAGCTTGCTTAAGTCGACTTAATTTACCCTGTGTCTACACTACACTTTCCTTAAGTCGACTTAAGGAAAATAAAGGCGACAATTAAAATTAAGTTGACTTTATAACACCACCTTTCTATTAGACCTAAGGCTTAAGTTGACTCCCTGGAGTCGTCTTAAGCCAGTGTAGACGTGGGGTAGCCCTAAGTTGACTTAGGGCTACCACAGGGCTACACCAATGCCCTCCCTGCTGGGGGGGGCACAGGAGGAGCCCGGCATGCCCCCCCCACAGGGCAGGGCAGAGCCCTGCCCACCCTGCCCCTATGCCCTACCAGGGTCCCTGTCCCCCTTTGCCCCATTGTACCTAGGTACAATGGGGCAAAGTCTGAGCCCCCTGGCACTGGGCAAGGGGTGCCCCACCGCCACCGTGGACCTGCCCTAGGTCCCCCTAAGCCCCTAGAAGTCAACCTAGGCATCCAGGGTGACCGCTCTAGGTCGACTTTTTAAGTTCCCCTTTAAGTCGACTTTATTTTTAAGTGTAGACACACTAAGTCGACTTAGTTAAAGTCGACTTAAATTATCAAGTGTAGACATAGCTAAAGATTTCACCACTGATTAGTAATTTTCAAGAAAACCTAGATTCACAAATGATGCTGGAGTCACTCTGTGAAGAAACCCATGTGTCCTTTACAAGCTTTCGGTGCCACAAAAGCATTTAGATGCTCCATACAGCATGCATACAAAATAGCTCTGAAAATATGACTTTATAGTTCACCATACAGCAGTAAGTATAATTGGTGTGGGGAATTTTTTACTCTCTCTCATTACAATGTACCAGCTCCACAAATGGGAAACCTCTGTTTTCAAGTCTATCAATATGTCACTTTTCACAATAACTGCATTTTCATTATGGAACATGTCTTTTCTTTCTAATTGTGACCATTTGACACCAAAATGCTGCTCGCGTGGCTCAATTTTGTTTACTTTTCTTTATGTCCCAGGTTCGCTAACAAAGCTAGAAAGTAGCTGAGAAGAGACTTATTTAAAAGTGTGATGCTGCGCAGCAGGAGTGCTCACATATATTCGGTGTACCACCTCAAAATGGTACCTTTTAAAAAATGTCTCTGTGAGGAGCTGAGCTGGTTATGTTTTTAGAAAAATAACTGAGAATTCAAGCATATTCCCTGCTAGATAAACAACTCTAATTTAGACTGAAACTATGCCTACACTATGCATTTTAAAAGCATAATATATACTTGCAAAGTGTCATAAAATATTTCCATATGCAGTCATATTTTCACAATAATGGCGATTACTGAACATTATATCATGCTAATTTTTATTGTCAGATAAGCTACTGGAGCCAAAAATACTGTAGATTTTAAATCACAGCTTGATGCAGCATATTCCTTTGCCAGCTCTTCATACAGCAGACATCAGGCTTCCTTCCCAAAGAACTGCATATATTTGCTGGTGCTCTTACGTTGTCATATTAAAAGTCCTGTATTTAGCAGGTTTCCTCAGTAGCAATAAGAAAACAGTTCATAAAGTAAGTTTTCAAATGTAGCTGCAAAACATCTATTTTTGCTTCACCCAGCCCCATTTTCAAGCTTCTGTTAAGATCAGCCTTCTGCTACAACAAGAGCTAGGCAAGAAGATTATCTGTGGCACAGATGGTCTGTTGAAAAACTTGTCCAAAAGACAGTAGGTTCCAAATTAGGATCTTGATTCAGCAAGACACTTAGGCATATACCTCACTTCCAGTTTACATATAGGAATGGGCTTAAGCACTTTGCTGAACTGAGACTTATTTTGACTTATTGGAACTGAACTGAATTGTAGCCATCCAGAGATTTACTAATTATTTTTTTAAATCAGAGTCTTTGGATAATATTGAATAATATTAAATAATATTTTGATTTATTGAAATAACAAGTGAATCCAGAGATCAGTCTACAAAGATGTAGGAGTGCACCATGCAGGTTAAGGTGCTGTCTGAACTAGAGTTTAAAACAGGCTATAACTAGAACGTGAGAATTTCAGAAGTGCTCTGCATTCGCCTAACTCTGCTTCAGTTGACACTAATGGCAATGCAAGTGGGGGGTTGGGGGACAGAGTATGTGCATGTATATATACATGGTGTTGTGAAGTGATGTAAAGGTTTTATTGGAATTTGTTTGAGATCACCTTCATTCACGGCTTCACAACTCTTGTGTAATGCATCCTCCTTTCATGCCAGTAGAACAGCTATACCATATTATTGTATATTCTCTGAGTGGAATTTTCAGGTGGGCTCAGGATTGGTTTAACTTTTTTCCCACTGAAGTCAACCTGCCTTCTTTAAACTCAGGCTCCTTTAGTACCAAAAGTGCCACATATAGATGTCAGAGAGAGAAATCTCTGCAAGTGTCTAAAGTACCTATAAATGTCATAATTTTAAAGCCTGGTTTTTCAAGAACATCCAGGGCTAGAAACATAGATTGTTCATCCCACTGGAAAGCTGGAAATCTCTTTCCAAAATGTACAATATTCCCATTCTTAGACTTAGTGGATTGCAAAGTATCAGACCTTGACACTGGTGTAGAGTTGATTATTGCCCATTGTGAGGCCCAAGCTAGTATAATTTTTGAAGTGGGGGTAATTCTTGGCTGGGAGGCAAGAAGGAAATTTTTCTCTGACAGGTTGATTTTTTTTTAAAATAGCAGATGTTTGAAGCTGCTCCAAGGTTTGAAATGTTAGACTAAATCCCAGTGGAAATGGATTAGTGGGCAGAGAGCAGGTGAGGCGGTCAAAGGTGGATGTAAATACAATTTATCAGATGACTCTGCAATTTGTCACATGGATATCACCACCACATATGTGACATGTATACAGTTCTTGCTTGCAAAGAGCTACCACTATTTCTTTGGCCAATGTTCTCAAGAATGAATTACACAATAAACCAGTGATGGGCTACCAAAATTTTAAACAAAAGACTCCAAGAAAAATTCCTTCTTCACTTATAATAAGTCTGTGTCCTAGAGTGTGCAGCCTTGCAGAGAGGAAGGATGAGAGACAGGGGAATCTACTCTTTGTTTTCCCATTTAAACCAAAACACTTTTTCCCAACCAAGGAAGTTGGCAAACAACCTTAGCTGAAATATACTTTTTTGGAAACTATTTATACTCCCTGAAAAGTATTCTGATAGTATACAGTACTAGAGTCCTCAGGGATGAGACCTTTGTAGGAAGCTTAAGGGTATCTTTCTGTGATGGGGCATATAAACCCAACACATTCCAGTGAAGGCTTAACAGGAGTCCGAGAGCCCAAATACTCACCTTGTTCACCTGAAAGTTGTATTAGGCTCAATGAAGGAACAGACCCTAATTAGGATGAGCTGGGTAATTACCATAAAGGAAGGCATTTAGAACCATGTTAAGAGGCTATCCAGGGTGGGAAGGACCTGTGTCCTCTCTTCAGGAGGCCTGAAGGAGAGGCAGAATGGAAGTCCTTGGCTGGGTGAAGAGGCTGAAGAAGGACTCCAATACGGAAGAGTAGTGGGGGAGAGGAATAAGCTGTAGGAGCCAGGATTAGCTTTTGTGGTGGGCTCCTAGGAAGTGGGATGGGTGTCAAGGGAAATGGCCTGGCAGGTCAGTGTCCTGACAACAGGACACAGGGGAATCAGAAGACAGACTGAAATCCCAAAGCCACAGCAATGGAAGTGAGTTGGTGTTATCATTGTGATGTCAGTCAGTGAAGATACTACAAATGAAGTAAGACCCAAGGTGAGTCAGACGTCTTTATAGCTTACTATTTGTTTTAAATACTGGTGAAGGACTTATGTAGGACATTAATATCCCCAAAGGGGCAGGACTCTAAAGGGACCCTGGCCAAAAGGCTATGTAACCCACTACATGAGATAAACAGAAATGGCAGAAGGCCCTGGGATGAGTGACAACGCCATAAGGGGGTATTCAGGGATGGTGAAGTCCATTATGTCTGTTGCAGCCGTCCCCCTGTTGCATTTATTTTCCCTTTGTTTTGTTGTTTTGTGTGGCCACCCCTCCCGGGCTGCTAAGGGCCACTGCCCAGCCCAGGGAGGCGGCCTTTAGCTCCTTGGCTTAGACCAGGGGTCTGCAACCCAAAAGATAAGAAGAGCCATTTTTGAAAATTCCTTCAATAACAAAGTGTTTTGAGAGCCACAATGGGTGTAGCCTTCTGGTGGGAGGTGCAGGGAGGTGAGCCAGGATTTCTGCTGCAGGGTTCCCTTATGCGGGGGGGGGGGGAGCCTGGAGCTTGGCATGGGCTGCCTGTGGGGTCCCTGGTGGCTGGGGGAAGCCCAGAGCCAGGCATGGGCCTCCTTCAGGGTACCCCGGTGGTTGGGGAGCCCAGAGCCACAAGGGGGCAGCCAAAGAGCCGCATGCGGCTCCAGAGCCACAGGTTGAAGACCCCTGGCTTAGACCCTGGCTCGGTGTAGGGTGGACAATGCCCAGGAGTGCAAGACTTAAATGGCCTGTTAAACTTAAGGGTATGAGTCATACCTGTGGTTCAGAACTTTGCCCAAACATGTCCTGTGCTTACCTGCAGTTTTCCCTGCCCTCTCTCCTCCCCTGTAGCAGAGGGAGCCAATCAGAGTTACTGGTGGGAAGCTGCCTGAGTTTGCCTTTAAAACCAGACATTTTTGAATCAGACATCAGAAAAGTTCCTGCTTTGCCACCTGGTCTGATCAGCTAGGGGTCTTTGGGGGGCCCTTTCTCCGCTCTCGTTTAATTTTTGAGCGTACTCCCCGTTTTTAAACTCCCCTCCCACGAACACCGAATTTTTCCTGTGAGATCTCCTGACGATTGAAAACAAACTGAGCCTCCTCTGCATCCTCTGATGCTGCTGCTGTTCCTGCCTCTGTTCCTGCTGCTGTCCTGGGAATTGGTAAGGCTCCCCTCTTGCAAACTCTCCCTGTCCTAGCTGCTGGTCTTGCTTCCCCAGCAGACAGACTCAAGTTAATTCCTTGGTCTGTGCCTGAAACTGTTTCTAACTCTGCAGTTCCCTTGCTGCTTAAAGAAAAGCCTGTGCCGCTGCTAAGCTCTGCCTCCGTGTGCTCTGTCCCAGAGCTCCCTGCTTTCAGCTGTTTCCACTGCTGCAGCCACCATCCCCTGACTCCCTCAGGAGCTGTATCCTGGGCTCACACCACTCTGCTTCTGGGATTGCTCCCCTTGGTCAATAGGACCGGTGTAGTATGAGGCGTGCCATTAGGTTTAGTTTCATTAGTTTGTTTAGGTTTAGTTTTGTTAAGTTGCATTTTATTAGCTTGTATATGTTGTAGCTCTGTTAGAATTGAATTTTGTGTCTGTGTTTAGTGGTAGTTAATGATAATATCTGGTGGGTTTTAGTTCCTGTCAGAATTCATTCCATACTTATACATCTACCCTCAAATAGGTTTTGTCATCTGCACAGATGTGGATAGTTCCAGTGTTCCTGAAGAGCTGAATTATTGAGTAGGGTTCTTGTCCCAAATCTTTAGGCAACATTTTAGTATCCAGGGCCCAGGCTAATTCAGCATCTTGAAGAGAAGAACCAAGACCTTGAACTTGACTCAGTATTCTGTAGGAAGCCAATGTACAGAGGACAGATTTAATGTGTTTTCAGTAGCTTGTTTACTGAGGAGACATTCTGTGGCTTTTTGTACTAGAGCTAAAGGCTGATGGCTTCATGCCCAGGTATGGTGACTTCTTGTAGTCCGGGTGTGTATTTTTGAGAGAAAGGGAGCGCATGTATGTGAGAGAGGTGTGTATAACTGAGGCCAGGTGGGATTGTTATTCATCAGAGTGGGACAGTTTCCTAGCCAAACAGAGATGGTAGAAAGCTTTACTTGCAGACACTTTGTGAGATCTTAGTGTCATTGTGGAATCCAGGAGCTGTCATAAGCTATGGACTGAATTGACCAATAGTGGTTGAATCATAGAATCTTAGGGCTGGAAGGGACCTCATAAGGTCATCTAGTCCAACCCCCTGCTAAAGCATAATAATGATAATGAGTTATCCCTGATCTTGAAAGCAATGTTGTTGCTTTTGGAATGGCCCAGGTGGCATCAGATGTTAGGATTTTCAAAAATGCTTTGGGGGAGCTGTAATGTGCCCCTGCCAGCAGGTAGTGGATCTTGGGGGGCAATTACCGCACCAGTGGGGTACAAATCAATCTTTATTGAAAAATGTAAACCAGTAAAATTTAACAATAGGGTGTATGGGGTTTGTCACAGTAGGCAGTTGGGGAGGGCGTTTCTCTTATTAAGCAGTGTGAAACTGAAGAGGTGTCACAGCGAGTCACAATTGCTGGCTAGCGATTCTACAAAAAGAAAAAGCAATATGTCACAGTGGTAGAGGTGTAGAGGTACAGTAAAGGCAATGGTAACCAATGGGGTTTTACGAATATGAATGAGATACAAATGGCAGTAAAATTGCACAACAAGGGTGATTAGTGAATTTACACAAATGTAATAATACAGATGAGAATCAATAACTTGGTTTGTAGGACTGCAGTGGCAGGCAGTCTGTAAGAGTGTACCTAGAGGCTGGGTTAAGGAACAGGGGTGGGGGTGGGGTGAGTAATCAGTGGCAGAGGAAGATGAAAAATGCACTTCTTTACCTTTCCTTCTATAATGTAAACACACAGCATGGCGTACGTATGACTAATTAAAATACTCACCAAGACAGAACGCACCACCCACATCATTTTCCCCTTGTGGGGATATTTAATAGAATTTGGTGGTGAAATTTTAACAAGGAGATCTTGGGTGCCCTGACCAGCATGTCACTGGTTGTAAACTGTTTTACTAACCAGTATAAAGATTCTTACTATGCAGTAACATAGTTGTAATAAAGTTTATTCCACCTACATATACAAAACCATGTTGTATTATATTATAAGACAACTTCATGGCAGAACAATTTTGTTAAGTAAATAGTCCCATAGGTTTCACTATATTGGCAAGGACAACCATGTTAGCACCTTAATTTCAAGAGTATCCAAACATGGTTTGACAATAAGTGTAAAAAGAATCTAGAGAGAGGATGCCTGCCTCCCTCCCTCCCTGCACCATACCCCATAATGCTGTAGCTGAGATCAGAAGACCCACTCAAGTTGCAGCCCTATTGGTATAAACAAGAAGAAGCTACTGGCAGGGTGTTCTAGGAAAGAACCTTGTGGGCCTGTGAAATTCACTCTGTTTTGGTCTAAAATAGCTCAAATGTGATGACCTTCATGGCACTTTGCAAAGCTCATCTTTTTTCCCCAGCAGAATTGTAAGGGTGAGGAATTTTTGGAGAGACAGAGGAAATTGAGTTTTTAAATTGTCTGGCTTATTGGCAGCTGTTTATTTTAAATTTACTGCTATACTTTGGGTATTATTTGTGATGTATTTTTCAGTGATGAGGGAACCTGGATTATGTAGATGGGAGCCCTATTTTTAACAATTGCATCAATCTAAATATATAAAATAAACAGTATGAACACTTTAAAGAATGGAAATTGCACATGGAGGAAAATGAATTGCACTTTCATTTGGCAGTTTATTTTCATCATAATGTGCAATTTCCATTCTTTAAAGTCCAACCTCCAAATCAAATAACCTTGTCTTTACTCTTTTCAGTAGTCCCTTCCCACTTATATACACAGTCAGTTCCTTGCTAGGCACTGTTTCATTCTCTGAAAAACAAAGTTACTATAGTAAAACAAACAAGTTACTATAGTAAAACTTTTAATAGTAGTCTTTGATAATTGTGGGCCACAAGGGCATCTTGTCATCACCTTTTTAAAAACACAATCCTCCCACTGACAAATGGGAGTTCTGTTCATGAAATTATGGCAGGACATTACCTGATGTTGTAATACCATATCTGCCAAACAAAAATACATCACGACAATATGAGTAAGGAAGGAAAATACTAAATGAGGAGAAGAAAAGACAGCTGGGAATTAAGAAGTGAACTAGAAGCAATAATTAATTGTTTCACCACTAATAGCGATAGAAAAGTAAAAGGAAAAAAAAGCAGAGATAATTAGAGTAAATCCATTAAGAACATACAGTATCATTTGGTGAGGCCTACATTATGGTAATGAAAAAAAAAACACATCATAGAATGTCTAAACATATGTCATACTTCTCGCAGAAAGTCCTGGTTCAGCTTTCCTTACAGGAAGCTCTTCAGTGGCAGAATTTCAGGTTTCTGAAATGCTTGTCATAGGTGTCCTTCCCTAAGACAGGCTCTGGAAATATCATTATAAATAAAAGGGTTATGTTAGATTGGCTAATGCTTCCATAGGAAAATGGTTAGAAGCATCTCAGCCTACTGCAGAAAAGACTAATGCATTACCTCATTTTATACCACTATACCAATGAATTTTATGTGGTGGATTGTATGAAAAAAAAAAAGTAGGATATGCTAGAAACAAGAAACATGCGACCTGCAACCTGACAAGTTAAAACATGTAAGACATGTTTGCTAATTTCAATTTCTAAATAAACATTGAGGAAGTTACAATCTACATCACATACATAAAAAGAAAAACTGACTATACAATCATGATGAAAGTTATTGGGAAAAGGAGAAAGCTATATTGTGCCTCTGTGATGCCATCACAACTAATTAAGTACAGTAGCTACTGTATTCAGATTATACTTTTTAAGTGTTCGCTTTGTAGATATTAATGATGCTATAAAAACAGTATAACATTTCATCATTTTCATAGTACAGTTGAAAATGATCTGTTTTGTAGATTTATATTCTGAAGTATCTTGTAAAATTGCATGAGGACAGAAATCATAATTTCAAAAGTTGAGAAAAGGAGCTCCACATGCATTATATTACTACTGCTTTTTTAAAAACAATCTAAATGACTCTTGGGCTTCTCTTTTTGAAAACAGGAGTAAATCATGCAAGGAACTAATTCACCTTAGGAGAAACATAAAATGCTAATAACTTTTATTAATTAAAAATACTAGAAAAATGCTTCTATTGCATTTCAAGTTTTAAAAATAAAGGGATGGAGATTTTTCAATAACCTTTGCAAATGATCTGGTTTATGTTAAAAAATTATTTCTATTTTTTTTAACCATTGTGTCTTAGAGACAAAATTTTATTTCTCAGACAAACTAAAATACACTGACCAAAATTCATCACCCGTGGATAGCTCAGACATTGTCTATGTGATACAAATTGGGGAGTCTCTATGTAATTCCTAGTGGACCAATGTTGATATCATATATTTATTAAAACCTCAATCAGAGATCAGAGCACCATGGTGATAGACACTGTCACAGAATGAAAAGATGGCCTGCAGTGAGGGGGTGTGCCTCTCTCTGGGTACATCTACACTGGAGGCTCTGTTAAATTGACTTAACCAAGGTCGATTTTAAGTTGACCTTGTTAAGTCGACTTAGAGACTCCACAGCCCTGCGTCCACATTGGCAGGTGCTAGGTCGACAGAGGAATGGCCAGGAATTCTGCGATGGGGCCTGGAGGCCAATTAGGTCAACTTAAGGGCTATTCCCCATCTATACTGGCTTAAGTTGACTTAATAATATATATTAATATATATATATATATTATAGTTTTCTGTATCTTCCATGAGTTAGTCATGTTTCAGTAGTAGCGACAGAGAAGAGAAACAGGCAGACTTAAAAGGATGATGAGCAGTAGTATCAAAAAAGCATACCAAGATTTTAGTTTTTTCCTTTAACACTGTCAGTTAGGGGACCATGCACGATGTAGCATCCACCCCAAAGATACATATCAAAACACCATCAGTAATGGCAAGTAAAATGTACAACTGCACTGGCTGTCAGGGAACTAAGTAGTTTCAGATCCTGGAGCCTAATATTACAATGCGTCTGCCACGTATTAGTGAGCTGGGGGCTCTTATGACAGATTTTTATTTATTGAAACAATTTGTTAACTTTTATGGGCCTCATTCTTTATTCTCTTACACAAGATGTAGGAAATACAAGATAAAAGAGTACAGCAAAGTTGAAATCGTACATGGTACTATATACAGAACAAAAATTTTCAAACTGTAGACTCTGGGCATCATAAATGTGCATGTGCTCTTATGTGTGAATGCAAAATTGATTTTTGCAATTAAGTTAACTAACTGTGCAAATGGACCAACTGGGGCTGCAGAAATTGTACATGAAATATTAGAGGACTGATTAGAGATCAGCAGATTAAAAAGCAGAAGAATTTTGTCATATAATTAAAGACATATGACCCTCTGAACTAAACCTAAAAAGAATCCCTTTCTGCAACCTCAGGACCTAAATAATAATAATAACTTGTAAACGAAGCAAAACAGAATAACACAGCAGCTGAACTTCACTCAGCTCTCAAGAGAGTAGCTACCAAAACCTGGTGAGCAAGGTGTAAAGATTTCTGGCACTGTAGGTATAGTGCTGTGTAAAGTTTGTGCATCTTCTCTACCTATTGCTAATACTGCCCAGTAGTACTACAGCCAGGAGCAGAGACTGAGAATGTGCCTCTCTCCCCAAATCCTCATCCTGTGCTATAACAAACAAACAAACAAACAAAGAAACAAACAAACCCTCAAGAGTATTGTGCAGGAGGAGACTATTATAAAGCAAAGAGGCTTGGGGAAGTTTGATAGACTGAAATTTTTCTCTCTGGTTCCACCTTCCAGACATTCTAGCATTTAAAATAAGTGAGGAATGACTGGAAAATGGCTATTCTAGATGATGATATAATCTATAGCTAGCTACTAATTGGGCAGAATACACCTGAAAGTAAGACTTGAAAATCTCTAACACTTAACAACTACTTGGATGAGCACATTCCCAAATATCTGTTATCTGGAAATACTTGCCCCAGGAAATAGGGACAATTCTTGACATTTGGCAAGGTTAATATTCAGCTGGTACCTTCTTTATGGAATCACATAAACAGTGTTAAGCGCAGATGCTATGACTGTCTTTGCTACACTTTTGATCTGAGGAAACAGAATTTCAGTTTCTTAGACTATTGCTTCATAAGCATTTAATTCCCATAACATTTTTCATGTTTGCATTTTAGAATTTCACATGTGTAGATCAAAATCAGTTTATGTATTAACAAAATAAAATGTTCTTAGAAAAAGATGATCAAAGATGTAAAAAAAAATCTCTATTTTAAAAGCCATTAGAAAACCACAATTTTAGAATAATTCTTTACACGTTTAAAATGACTTTTAGGTGCATTGCAAAGTCACATTATTTTGAGGTAATTATAAAAAAAAATTGGATTTAATTTTTACATTCTGAATGCATAGAAAATATTTAAGCTGTTTAAAAGTAATCTCAAAAGACCTAATCAGATTTTTTGAAGCGTTCAGACACTGCATGTATTTCAGCACTGTATTTGCAAAGAGATACAGTTCATTGTTTTACTACACTAAGATATCATTCAGTATATAACTTAAACAAGCATTGATAAAGTTTTTTACAAAAAGATGCTATCAATAAAACAAAGGGTATTTTGTATTACTTCAAAGCTTATTTATAATGTGTTTAGGAAAATTCAATGGAAACAGGAAAATAATGTCTTGATTTTCTAAACTTCACAACATCTGCTTTTACTTACTTGAAGCATTGTAAAGTTCTCTGCATTTTCAATGAATAACTTTTTATTTCTTTTGTCTACTCCCATATTGGAATATCTTCACATTCTGTTACTCACAAAATCATGTGTATGCAAACACAGGAAAATTTCTGCTGCCTTTTGACAATAGTGAACACTAGTTAGTATAAAAGATATATGAACCAAGCACACTAGAAACACAATAAAAGTTATTTTCTTCAGAAGGCTGTTATTTTATAGTTTCCCCATGCAGATACGTAACATTAGCTTGGATATTTTAAAGCCAAATATTGGATTATTTACACATATTCACTCTCTCAAATGTGTATAACCCACATTCCTTTTGCATTTGAGGAATTATTCTTTTTTATAAATAGACTTCTTTTTAGTATTAGCCATTATTACTGAAGTGAAGCTGAAGTTCCAAAGCCAGGAATATCTACCTGTAAGGTTTTTCCCTTTTATAGTAATGTCCAGATTGCTGCATGATTAGACTACCCATAATCATTTTATTACAAATACTAAAATCTAAAATTCTATATAATCCCAGGAAATTAACACAAATAGAAAGCAACACGTTTGTGAGTTTTGCAATTCAAACAGATTATTATGAACAGTTTGAATACCTATCTACATAGTATATATCAGAGAACTCTCTCTTTAAGTTAAAGTTCAAAGCGTGTAGCCAAAGAAACTTTAAACCAGAGTAAAAGAGTGAGAAATCAGGTCCTAATCTTTAATTACTATTTGATTTAATATATTGTAACATTGTATGTTCTTTCCCTGTACAAGATTAGATGTTGGCATGCAAGAATAGCAGTATCTACTGTTGCTGTGTGGAGGGGGGGGGAGGGGGGGGCAAACCAAGACAATGGAGGTAAAATTTCCTGAGAGGCCCTTGAATATGCAAAACAACATTTTATACTCAGTTTCTTAAATTGTAAATAAATGGACAAATGAACAGTTTGAGGTATTTGAATACGTCTCCCTCCTTTTGATTTTTTTATTTCCATAATGTTAAATGTTTTAGTTTTAACTGTTATGTTCCTCAATACTAATATTCTTCATAGGTACGTGTGGAATAGACTATAAAGTATATTGTTTATATGGTTTGCTGCAAGGCACATAGATAAGAGTAGGTGATTTGTGTTGAAAGCAGAGATGAGGTGGGACAAATCTTTTGGATTGGATCCCCTCACCCTGAATTTGTATGAGAACATGGATTTCCCATCCAAATTCAAATCCATAACCAAAGTTCTTCCTTCAGTCCATTACTTTTAATTGTAGCTCAATCAACTGGACTCATGCCCCCTAAAACTTTGAAAAGGGTGTGGACCTCCTTTTTGACCCATGATTAGCTAAAAGTGCAAGGATTTTGTTTGTTTGTTATGACTTTGTATAATTCAATCCATGGAACTATACTATAGGTTTGTTGGCATCTGTGACTACGAAGACTGAATTAAGACGACTTTGGAAATATCTAATATGATTTTTTCACACATTTAGATGCTTAAGAGAATGTTTAATATTCTTGGCATGTAGTTTGCAATGATTAGGTTACTAGCAAACCAGAAGTTTAATCTGAATGTCAGTGGATTTCCTACATTTTGTTGATGTATTATTGTGATGGAGCTGAGCCAACAGTTAAGGTTGCATTGGAAGTCTTACTGTAATGGGAGGTTCTGCTGCTCCTACAATGAAACATGGAGAAAATGAAACATGAAGTTTCTTGTGATTGGAGGCCCACATCGTCAAAGATAGTTAAGCACCTAACTTCCACTGATTTCATTAGACATTAGGAGCCTAAGCACCTGAGCCTGCCTGAGTGCTTTACTTTTTGAGAGCAGTAACACTTCCACAGGAGTTAGACTGTGTCTTTTATTTAGAGAGAGAAACAACAGAATGTGCTGAAATACAGCAGTTGATCTCAGTTGCTACAGAAAGTATATGATGGGGCCTGTTTTGTGGAGTAGAGAAGGACTCCTCTGATCCCCCACTGTAAAGTTAACCCTCTAAAATGCATTTCTATCCACCTCATCCCTGCCCCAGTCAATCAGTCAGTCAAATTACTGACTGACTCTTAGCTGTGCTGTGTGGATTCCCATTTCTCCCAGTTGGGGGAAGGTGATTGTACTGCAGGATTCAATGGAATGGAATTCTGCAGTAGTTTTGGATGGTGGACATAAACCAGGAAGTTCTAAGGCTTATGACAGTGATTTTCAAATCATGGTTGTGACCCAATACTGGGTTGTAGACCCTCAGATATTGGGTTGCGAAATCCCCTGCTGCTGTCGCCAAAAGACTGGAATGCATTGCTCAAAGGTGTAATTGTTGAGTTGCGAGCATAAATGATTTTTTTTCAACTGGGTCTCAAGAAAAATGGTTTGAAAACCATTGGCTTATGGAGGTAGGACAGTTCAGTTCTGGTATACCAAGCTTTCGGTTTATCACGGGTTCCCCTAGTGTCATGGAAAGGTTCAGAACTGCCCAGCTGCAATCTCTACAAAGATCTCTAGATCCCATTTCTCAGTCATCCTACTATCCAGAAAGCCCTGTTCTCCACTCATTCCAGATCCCCACTTGACCTTCAGAACCAGCCTACAACCTCTGTTCTATGAGAGTGAGGGCTGAAGGAATGGGTGTTCAGAGATGGGAATTCTGAGGAAAGCCGCGGCAGGAACTAGGACCCTATGGAACATATGGAGGACAAAAGGAGAAAAGCAGAGATGTGGAAAGAAGGGGAGAAGAGAAGTGAGTACCAATTACCTCTGCTCTGATGAACCAGTGATGGTACAGAAAAGAACAACAAAGGACAGATGATTTTTACCCACAAAAAGGTCATCTGACCAGATAATCTGTGTGAAACATTTCTCTGACTCATCAGTCCTCAGTTCCTCTTACATAAGCCTTGAAAGGCTTATTAGAATTGAAATAAACTCTCAGCCAGTTCTTGCACTCAATGGCTATGTCTACACTTGAAAAAGTTAAACCAACTTTATTAAGTCGACTTAATAAGGTTGACCTTAAGTTGACTTAACAAAAGTCAACTTAACTTTTCAAGTGTAGACATAACCTCTTTTTGACCTTAAGTCGACTTAACACTTTAAGTCGACTTTATAAAGTGGATTTAGGTACTAATCCCCATCCACACTGGTTTAAGTCGACTTAATAAGGTCGACTTAAGCGTTAAGTCTACCTAAACCGAGGTGTTATTAGGTCAACTTAACTTTTCCTAAAGTCAACTTAAGGAAATGCTTAAGTCGACTTAAGGAAAGCCCAGTGTGGACACGGAGTAGTTTAAATCGACTTAAGCCTCCTTAAATCAATTTAATTTGTGAGTGTAGACACAGCCAATGAGCCTCCAACAAGCCTCACTTCTTCCACATCTCTCTTACAACCCCTCATACTACTGGCCCTCCATGCACTCACACTTACATAGAGAAAGGCAATGGCAAAGTTGGGAACAGAATTTCCTGACTTCTAGTCCTGTGCCATGACCACTAGATAAATCGCCCAGGCTAATAAATAAATTAAACTTAATTCTGTTTGTTTCCTTTCTTTTTAGTTCACTTTCCTACATGCATAATGGAACAGAAGCCCAGAGAAGCCAAAAAAATACATATTTAAAAACCAGAAGATTCTTAAGCAGAATGGATTTTTAGTTGTTTTCACTGTCAGGAAGGAAGTACAAAACAGACAAAAAAAATGAGTACCAATATCATTAGCATACTACTGGTTTATCCTAATCCTATTACTTCATTATTTATGTACTTGGGGGTGGGAGGGAGGCAAAGTTTGTAGAAATGCCAAAGCACATGGTGTGTAGGCCATTATAGGCCCCCAAATCTTCATTATTTCCTAATGAGGTACAATCAGAGTACATTTTTTCCAACTGAGCTATAGACCTCGGGCATGTGGCAGGGCATAGCTGCTCACTGCTGTCACCAGATTGCACCACTACTTAAAGATGGTCAGATTTGGGGCATTAGCCATTTGATAGTACCCCTTAGGAATACAACAAGGACTTTTAGTTCTGTGTTCTCACAGTTTATTTTGTTGTTTAACAACACTGAAAACTTTAATCTAGGACAATGTATGGAATAAATAACCTATAGTTTACATTCCCCTGGAAAAGTTTAGACAGTATGAATTCACACAAAAGTCTTAGTCAATGCTAAAATCAAGAACAAAAGGTCTTTAGCACTGGAACATATGGGTAAACACACCCCTGTCAAATCATTTCTTTCCCACCCATCACTACTTATAGGCCAAGGACTACAGAAAGTTCACTTCTACACTAACCAAATCTTCTACACCTTTTATCACTATTCATAAACGTTCATGTGAACAGAATTATGTTTGGTGAACATGGCTGGTCTTTATGTGAATACCAATATTCGCACACAAGTCTATTTGCCATTTGTTTGTCACCATTCTCCTTTAAACACATCTCAGTCATCCATTTAGGAACAGAAACATCCAATTAGAAGCAGAAACAATACCATGTGCCTGAGGTGACCAGTAACACAGCAGGAATATTAAAGAGTCAAAGAAACCAGCTAAAGCAACCCAAAGGCTGAAATTTGTTCACTAATTGTTTAAGGAATTATGAATAGAACATTTACTGAGAAAACAATCGGTTTGCAAACATTTCATTGACAAAAATGTTGCATTCATCAGATAATTTATTTGCAACAATTAATTTAATCAGCAATTCTCACGAACATCATATGGAATCAGACAGGTAACATAGAAACAACAAAGGCTATGATCCAGTAAATCCTTATACACATATTTAAGTCTTACTGACTTCAGGAAAGTTACTCAAATGAGTGAAGTTTAGTATGTGCAAGTATTTTCAAGACTGGGACCAAAATATTATTTTTTCTTAGTGGCCCAAACAGAAACTTTCTTTCTTGGCCCAAACAGAAACTTCAAATATAAGCAATCCTTCCTGAATTACAGGGAATACAGATCCAAATTTTGTTGTTGTACCAAATAGAATCTCTGTAAATGGCTGAGCAAAACCCAAATCTGATTAATCTTGAATGTTTTCAAAATCATGATCCGATTTTGTGTTTGAATGTAGTTGTTTCTACACTTGCTTTTTATGTGTCATGTAAAAAGCAACTTGTAACAGTGCATCAGGCCTTTGTTTAAAATGTACCATGAAAAAATACAACATTCAACTATTGGCAAAATGTACACAGGTTTACAAGAATTTGATCCACATATATGTTTAATATTCAAGAACATAAATACAAAAAAATCAAATCTAAACTTATATAATATAAAACGGATAAGTTTTTAAAATTAGCCATTTTTCTTGCTTTAATTGATTATTAAATGTTGCTCCACAAAGAGCATTCAACATGCCGAATTTTCCAATTATTTTTATATTAAAGGTAGAGATTTTACACTGTGCCACAGACACACCATGGATCGACACATTGTTATTCACAAGAGTGTATTTTATTTGTTTTTGAAACCTCCATTCATCATTCCAGTTATCTGATTTTGCATTATAATTATGCACCTCAACCTGACATTGTTAACGCAGAGAACTTCTATTTCTTTTGTATGCTTTTCTAAGAGTCATAAGCAAAAATTCTTATGGGACTATACAGGCTGTTATTCAGGAAATATTTAAAAATCTATAGAATTTTGTTTTGCTTTAACCATCTACCAATAATGTTGTAGCTAATTATTCTTCCAGTACTGTATTTCAAATACGTTACTAAAGAGCCTACTAAGCCAGCACTGAAGAAAGTGCTAATGTGCCTCAGACATTCAAACTAGGATTTGTTGAATGCTCATTTTATATCAACCTGCTGTGAAAATATTACTATACCCGCTGGTTTTATGAGGTCGTTTTGGTTTTGTTTTTTTTAAAGGAAGTTTAGGTATAAAGAAGTTAATGCTATAATTTTAAGATATGTAGCAAGTGGCTTAACATTTCAAAGGCAACTAATTAAGATGGCATCTAATTAAGGTCATATTATAATTTATAATTTTAAAACTCTTAAATTCACAGTTCAACTATTTTTCTATACATGCTTTTCTGTCCCTCAAAATTAGAAATACCAGTAGTTCACTAAAGCTCTGCTAAGTCTCTTGAAACCGATAGCTCAAAAATCGTAATTATCAAGGGGTAAATACAGAGCATGTTGAAGCAGACCAGAGTTCTAATGAGTTAATGTAAAAAAAAAAAAAAAAACCCTCATACAAGAGCAATCCGCATCAAAGCTAGCAGGCTACCCTGACAGTCATCCATCAAACCAAAAGTCTCCTTAATAAATGCCAATTATAGGGCAAATATGCACAAACGTGGATAGCACAAGCCATGGGATCATTTCCTTCCGAGAAAATTAGTGACCAGCAAAACACCCATGCAGTGTAAACTACCAGACTGCCCTACACCAAGGCTCGTTCCTGATCTGAATGCTTACTACTGTTATCACTTCACTTTTTAATTTAATTTAATTTTATTTTGTGCTGTTGTAAGAGTTCAGAACCACACAGAACTTTGTTTGGGGTTATACAAATTCCTTCACAATTTGTATAGAAGTCTAACATAACTTTTTAAAAGCCATGACATGCCTATAATGTATACAGAGTCTCTGACTTCCGCCGTAAGCGAGCCTTTTTCCTAACTTAATCATACTCAAATTTCACCCCTTTTAAAGATCCTGATTCAAAAATGTTCACTCATTCTCCACAGTCCACAAATTTATACCATCTCTTCCTGTAGTATTATATGTGCATAAATTAAAAAAGAATGGCATTGAATAAAGCCTAAAAATTGGCAGTTTTTTCTAAATTTAGATTTAGTTTATTAAAGAAAGTACTCTGTTATATGTTCTTAGAAAATTATCTGTTTATGTATATAAAGGATAATTTGAATTTGTGCAGAGAAAATTATGATCCACAAATCTAAAACAAAGGGTAATACTGATACACGTTACAATATATATACATAAAGTGAATACACTGAACAGTATTAAACTGTTCTTCACTATTAACTGATTATTTTCAGCCCCTTTTGCAGACATCTTTTGTAAATCACACTTGACCATACCATGTGAAAGCTTAGTTTTCCCAACAGCATATGTGTTGGCTTTATTGTAACTGACATACAGTAAACTGAAGAGTAGCAAATGGACTCGTATAGAATGTTATAGGTCCATATCTTGGAATTATAGTTAAGTCCCAAAACAAAAAAACATCGTGTTAATAAAAAACAAAAACAACCCCCCAGCTATCCAAATAGCATTATTGCACACTAAGGTAATGACAGAGAGAATAGATTTCTTAGATGAAAATGCTCATGTTTGCTCTAGTCATACAAAATGGATTAGAAAATGCTGCATCAGTCCCAGGTTGATGTCTTACCTAATTGATCCCTAAAGTGACATCTTCCATTGCACAGGCTGGCCCGTGCTATATTCATTTATTTCCATCTTGCCTGAAATTATGATGAATGATCTGAGCTCCATTCAATTATTGAAAATGTGCAAAGAAACAGAAACAATGAAACTGGCAAAGTTCTCTGCACTCTTAGGAACAATTTAGGCTAATTAGCATCAACTTCTCCCCCATTCATCATACCCTTTTAGAAATATAAACAAACTGTCAGCTCTAACCTAACAAACAGATCACTGAGCTACTTAACACAAATTATTCTTACATGAAAAGCTCCTTCTCAGGCAATATTCTCCTCTAGGGCATCTGGGAAGCTGAGCTATTAAAATTGAAGACATATGTTTTAGTCAAACTTAACTCCCAGATTGTAGTGATCACTATTGTGACAGTTTTCAGACAGCACACTGGCTGCTGGCAATGTACTACACATTTAAATGAAATGATGCAACAATAGACTTAAACGATGCATGTTCGTTTACTGTAATATTGATACTGGCTAATTAACATTATACATATATTGATGTAACTATTGATTTTGTTTTCTTCTCTAGAGCTCAAATCTCAGCTTTTTTGGCTTATAAATTTCATGTTCTCTTTTCTGCTTAACATAAAGATAGTTTTAGCATTCATTTCATGGGCTACTGGCCTAAGACACTAGCCTGTCAATTTGGATCAAGCAGAAATGGAGGCTATGCTCTGAAGGGGCCAGACAAGGGCTCTCCTGCATTCTAACTAGACTTCTCCATATGTGCTACATATAAAATGACAGCTTTTCAGGAGGAAGAGCAAAAGAGAAATTTTAACACTTAGAATTCTTTCTAACTATTGAAAAAAATCCCAGTGCTACCTACCTACAATCTCAAAAGGATTGTAACACAAAGGTGTGGCCTTCTTCGGAGCGTGACAGTGAAGCAGGGCCACCCACCTTCTGGAGGCTGGAACCAGGAAGTCCACGCCCACCAGACCAGAAGGAAAGGGTGCGGAACAGGAACCAGAAGTATAAAAGGCATTCTCTGCACCTCGCTTCTGCTGGCTGGGGTTGTTGAGGGAGATAAATGTTTTCTGCCTAATCTCGGTGCTTACTGGAGATGCCTGCTGTCCCAGGAATGAGCCAAAGATATCAGAACGGCTGGAGATGCCCAATGCTGAGGAGTTGCTGGGGTTACCGTTGGCTGTGTATTCCAGGGAAATGGAGGATGATCCTGGAATTCAGGTACATCATAGGGGAGAGTGGGAAGTAGCCCAGGGATAGCTGACCACAGTCTGTGTGTGTTTTGATTAGAGCCCTGCTGACTCCACCTCTGCCAGGGACCTGGGCTGGATCCAGTGGAGCAGGCTCCCCCTATTCTCTGCCCCTGCCCCTCCCCCAGGGGTGCCTGGCTCACATGCATGTGAGCCTCTAGATTGGGGTTGGTGCCCTTCTTCTACCTGTGAGTCCCTCGGCTGCTTATTGCTCTGCCCTGTCTGAGGGCTGGCACCTGCACTGCTTTACCTGGCCTGGGGATTTATGCCCCAGGAACTGCTAATTTTCCTCTTGATGTAGGCTGTTACTCTAGGAGTGTAATGGTAGAGAGGTGTGTCCTACCTCAGTCCTTGACAGTGAGGAAGGGCCACCACACCTGATTGCTTGCAAGTGTAACCCATATGCCTAAAAAGGCTATCTCTGAGAGACCTGCTGAGGGTGGGTTACTGTTGTTGGGCAGATTAGTGACCCACAACTGGAAACTTCCAGAAGCAGGGAGTGGTAGCAGTTTGAGCATGCTCCACAGTGTACCCTGCTGGTGTGATGTGATGTTCTCAGTCAGATGACTGGAGAGCAGCAGCCTGAGCAGACAGCAGGCAGGAGCTGCCTTGAGGGGAGACCATGTGCTCAGTGTTCTGGAGAGGAGCTGAGCCAGGAGTGAACAAGATGTTTTCTCCATGTAAAGGAGTTATTTGCACCAGACCTTGCAGACATGCATATGGGACTGAGGGCTGGTTGCAGAGGAGAAGAGAAAGCCTGCATGTAATGCTACAGAGGATCCCAGCAAAGAAAGAAGAGGACAGCTATTTCTTGCCACTCAAGCTTCCACACTGGAACAGACACTGTAGCTGAGAGTTGGGTGAACTCCACACAGACTTTGGGACTCTTGGGTATCTTTCATGCAAGGGATTGTTCTTGGTTAATTGTAGTTTGTTTTCTTAGGTTAAGGTTCATTTAGTTAGTAGTTAATAAAGTTCATTGTTATGTTTAATGTAGTAGTATTCTAATGTGGGGTGGTAACTCTGAGCAATCTTTGCTGAGAGTCCCGTACAGACTGGATCCTGGGTCTCCAGCTGCTTTCCCCATAGGTATTGGGAATGATTTCTGTGAGGCACTGGAGAAGGGCAACTAAATGAATTTAGCCCACCCGAAGGTTACACAAGGATGATGAAAACCATTTTAATTTATTCAAAATGTATGAATAATAAAATGTGGATCCCTTCTCCATCTGATTAGAAGCTTTTATAGTTAATCCTTTTAACTAAGACAAAAAGAGTCTTGTGGCACTTTTAAAGACTAACAGATTTATTAATCGCATGAGCTTTCGTGGGAGAAAATCCCACTTCGTCAGACGCTTTGAAGATAGGAAAGTTACAGAGTGGGAGGAAATTAAATTCAGGGGAGTGTATGACATAGCATCAGGTCAGGCTGTAACAGCAAATCAAAGTAGGTGTTAGGATTCGAAACACTGGGGAACAGCACATAGAGGAGGGGGGAGGTCAATCTAAGAAATTCTTTATTATTTTGTCAAATTCCAAAGGGGTAGCCGTGTTAGTCTATTGTAGAAAGACAACAGAGTCCTGTGGTACTTCTTCAAAGCGTCTGACGAAGTGGGATTTTCTCCCACGAAAGCTCATGCGATAAATAAATCTGTTAGTCTTTAAAAGTGCCACAGGACTCTGTTGTCTTTATTATTTTGGTTTTTAAAAGAGGTTCTGAATCCTGCAAAAGGAAGCACTAGATGACCTCGAGGTCTTTTCCACCTCAGAAGTCCAAGATTATGAAAGGTGGTGTAACAACCCTTTTCAAAGCCAGCAACCGTTTATGATGAGAGAGTCTTTACTGGACAGTTTTAACTGTTGACCTGAGGGAATGCATGGGAACAAGTACAGAAAAGGAACTTCCAATATCACCTTAAATAATTAATAGCAGTAGAAGCTATTTTAAACAGGATTGTTTTGTTTTAATATTTCTCCGATTGGAAGTTTTTCCTTCCATTGTGTCACGTGCGCCTGGGGTGGTTATATGCAATTGGAAAATTGAGAACTAAGAGGAGACACTATTCCATCATTTTTACTTTGAACTTTCTGCTTTGCTACTTCATTTGTACTAACTCTATTTTGTCCTGAATTGCTCCAGTGAGCTTCTGCAGGCCCTGCTATGGTGAGAGTGTCTTGAAGGAAGGTTTTGATAGGGGTATAGGAAAGATGGTAGTTGAAGTGGGGGGGGGGGGGTAAGATACACTCCTCTCACTGTCACCATACTCTCCCTTCCATAATGAAAACCTGGAACACAACTATAAAGAGGATGGGGGAGGGAGTGGGGAGCAGAATTTATCCACTTGTGACACCTTTACTGTTTTCTCCAAACCAAAACCTTTCCCACTCACTTCCCCCTTCCAATCTAGCTCTTGCATTCCTTTCCCGCTTACCCATATTTACACCAAAATTCATGAACATGCACAGCCCATGCTGCCAATATTCCCCTCACACCCCCATTCACCTACTCTTAACTCTGCCAACTTAACCAAACTTGAACCCTCCAACCGCAAAGCACAACCCCTTCCTCCCAGCAAGTTCAGAATACCCTCAGCTCCCCTTCCCACCCAATGCTCAGAATCTGACAGCTCAGAACCCACCATAGCTCTGAATCTGACAGCTCTGACCCTAAACACTCCTAGCTAATTGTCCAGCCTGATTCTAAATTAGATCTAGTTGAAAAATTGCCACTGAAACTGTTTTTTAACAGGAAGTAGGGTTTACAACATTTTTTATGAAAAGTGTTTGGTTTCCACAGAAATGTTCGTGTTTTCATAAACTGAGGAAATATTGCTTTCAAAAGCAAAATTCTTCAATTTGGCTATAAAGCCACAGTGTCTCAGGGGAGTTGTAGTTAAGTTGTCTCATGTTTGCATTCTCCTCTATGGGCTGGGATCTGTGGTTGGACTATAGCCAGCTCTACTGAAAATCCTGGTGTGGAGACCATGTGTACCATGGGAGATGTAGTCCAGCCAAGGAGCCCAGCTAATACAGAAGAATAGGAGCATGAGGTACTCGGATTAAAACTCCTGTTAGATCATATTGCAAAACTTACAAATGAAAATATTTTGTTACTTGAATTTTTGCTAGGGAAAAAAAATAATCAAATTTCCCATGGAAAATATCTTACTCAAAATCCCTTCTGGGGCTCACAACTAACAACACCCCCAAACCTTCATGCTAAACAAAACAAAAAACCCCACTCTTCTCCAGGTTTAAACTTTTCCTTTCCTGACAAACCCTCCTTCCCCCAGAAGCGAAAACAAAGATGGCAGCACAATTATGTGCGTGTTAATTGCACATAGCACATTACCTTGTTTCTGGGGAATTAATTTGAATTAGACCGACGTCAGCAACCCAAAAGCTAAGAGCCCTTTGCAAAAATTCCTTCAATACTCAAGTGTTTTGAGAGCTGCAATGGATGGATAGCCTCCTGGTGGGGGGGTAGGGAAGCTGGGCCAGGGTGCCTGCTGCAGGGTCCCCTGGTGGAGGGGGTGAGGAGCCTGGAACTAGGAATGAGCCCCCTGCAGAGTCTCCTGATGGCAGGCAGGGGAAGGGGGTTCCTGGAGCCTGGCGTGGGCCACCCGCAGGGTCCCACAGTGGTGGGTTGGGGGTTGACTGGAGCCAGGGGTCCCCCAGTGATGGGGTTGTGGAGCCCAGAATCTGGTTGCAGACCCCTGAATTAGACCCTCACAGGCCTGCATTCCCTGCTCTCTTGCCTGGAAAGCATATGCGGCTGAGAGTCCACATAGGTTGCCACCAGCAGTACAACCAGAGGACTCAACACAGGCTAAAGAAGCTACAAGGCCCCGAGTATTCCCCAGGGACAGTAGATGGAGCTACATCCAATACAATAGCCACACACGACACTACAATGTCTATAAGGTGCTGTTAGCTGGAACCTTATTTTCAGGGCTGAATCTCAACACTCCCTTAGGGATAATCAACCCGAAGAGATTATTTGATATCTTGTGCAAGAGATTTAAAAAACAAACAAACAAAAAAACACCCATAAAAAGACAGGACTGGGCAGAAACACCTCCTTCCTTTTTTTTGCCCCCTGCTACCACAAAAATACCATCCTTTCCCCCCTTTCTTTTTGGTTATTGGATGTGTGTGTGTAGATTTCCCAGTGCCTGTATGTGACCCATATGTTCAACTGGCAAGCATTCTGGTTCACCAAAGAAGGTCACATGCAGACCTAAATGAAAGCCAGAGTCACACTGGTCATTAATATAACAGTGAAATGTATATATACCTAAAAAGTTTGTGTGTGTATATATACACTGAAAATACATTCTTAAAATCTGTATCAAGCTATTAGTCGCTAGCAGAAGTGAAGAAAAGGATTTCCTCCAGACAGGAGATAGGAGATAAGAAATTCTCTCTCTCTCTCTCTCTCTCTCTCGGTAAAATTAAGCACTGTGAGCTAACACAATGGATGCCCATTTGCATTCAAAAATGTAATGCTAATAAAGAGATGTGAAGTTAAGAGGGAAGCTGCACACACAAAAAACAAGCTACCAATGGTTATCCTATTCCTAATGTCAGAAAATGAATTCTGTGGCTACATTCAGGAGGGAAAGAAGATAAGCCCTCATCCTGTACCTAGGAAGTAAACAGGCAGTGAGTTCATTTATATTCATGAAACAGGCTCTCTGTCAACTTTAGTTAAAATGCTGCAAAAGATTTTAGGTGAGAAACTTCTTTAGACATCTGGTTAATCCATTAAGTTTAGTGTCTGACACACTTTCTATATAACCTTTTGTTTCCAATATTCTTGTTTTTTAATCACTGGAGTCTTTGATAATAAACTTATTCCTGTTTTCACTATAAATGTATCTAAGTGTTGTGATAAGCAAAGTGCTGGTCCTGAGTTGAATCTGGCAAGCTGATATGCATAATGGTCCTTTGGGGACAGCAGATCTGATATTTCTGTGCATAGCCAGTGATGGGATGGGTAGTGGGGGATAAAGCTTCAAAGGGGCTCCAGGACTGGGCTGTACCTCTTGTTAACATACAAGGCAAAGAGATGGCTTAAAGGAGAGTGCTTGAGTGGCTAAAAGTCTGGCAGTGTTAGGAAGATGACAAGCCAGCTAAGCACAAGGAAGACTCCTTCATACTAGTGGCAGGGAGAGACCAAGGATTGAGATTCAGCTTGTTGCTTCAAAAAGTGTCGCACCATATTGTTATGTTTTGTGTCACAATGGTACAATATGTCGTGGTATGATGGGTTGTACTGAGACCTTTGAGGCCCTCTGCTGGAGGCTTCATGGTCCTACCATACCCCATCCCAGAAAAAGTGTAGTAAAGGTGAGTCCTCTGGGCCTTCTTAGAATGGCTGCTTCCCTGCAGCCTATCAAGCCTAAGCTCCTTTTAACTGAGCCGGCTGAGCTCTGAACAGGTCAGCTACTGGCAGGATAAAGACTTTGAAAATTACAGGGCTGGGACTGGACACCTATAGGGGTCAATAGATGAATTGAAGGTCAGGGCGTGGGATCCCATATCTTCCTTGGGACACTGGTACTACAGAGAGAGTTAAGGAAAACTGGTTACCTGACCAGAGAATTGAGTTATCACCCACCAAAAGATGGGCTGCCACAGGGTGCATGTCAGTGACTAGAGAAAGACATGGGAAGTAGGATGCATAGACACCATATCTTAACTTTCTGGAAAATTAGATACCAGTTCACTTTGAGCCAAAATGATGTTGGATTTGCAAGGCAGCCAGAGCCTTTGGTGACAAGTCTTTGGTGACCCTAAGGATCACATACAATGTGGACTGGGTAGAGAAGTAAGTTTAAGTAGTCTGGCTAATTCTATAACTTGCTAGCATACTCTAGATTTGATCAAGGGGCTGAATTCCTCTTGACCTGCTTCTCACAAAGGAAGAATTGGTAGGGAAAAAAGAAGCAAATGGCAACTTGGGAAGCATTGACCACAAGATGGTAGAGTTCGGGATCTGGAAGGAAGGAGAACAGCAGAATATGCACCATGGACTTCAGAAAAGCAGGCTTTGGCTCCCTTAGGGAACTGATGGACAGGCTTCCCTGGGAGGCTAATATGAGGGGGAAACAAGTCCAGGAGAACTAGCTGTATTTTAAATAAACCTTAATGAGGACGCAGGAACAAACCATCCCAATGTGCAGAAAGAATACCACCAGCTTGGCTTAAGAGAGAAATCTTCAGTGAACTTGAACACAAATAGGAAGCTTACATGAAGTCCGTGGGGCTGATGCAATGTATGCAAGAGTGGCTGAGGGAGTTGGCTGATGTGACTTCAGAGCCCTTGTCCATTAATTTGGAAAGCTTGTGGCAATCAGGGATGGTCCTGGACAACTGGAAACAAGGCAAAGATCGTGCCCATTTAAAAAAAAATGAGAAGAAGGAGGCTCTTGAGGAACGATAGACCAGTCAGCCCCACCTCAGTCCCCAGAAAAATCATGGAGCATGTCCTCAAGGAATCCATTTTGAAGCACTTGGAAGAGAGAGAGGTGATCAGGGACAGTCAGGGTGGATTCACCAAGGGCAAGTCATGCCTGAGCAACCTGATTGTCTTCTATGATAAGATAACTGGCTCTGTGGATGTGGGGAAAGTGGTGGAAGTGCTGTACCTTGACTTTAGCAAAGCTTTTGATACAATCTCCCAAAGTATTCTTGCCAGCAAGTAGAAGTATGGGTGAGATGATTCCATTATAAGGTAGAGAGAAAACTGGCTAGATCAATGGGTAATGATCAGCAGCTTACTGTTTATCTGGCCATTGATATCAAGTGGAATGCCTCTGGGGCTGGTTTTGATCAACATCTTCATTATCTGGAGAAAGGGGTGGATTGCACCTTCAGCAAGCTTGCAGATGATCCTAAGCTAGGGGAAGAACATATCCTGGAGGGGAAGAATAGGCTAAAGAGTGACTGTCCTAGATAAATTGCTGGAGTGGGACAAAAGAAATCTGATGAAGTTCAGCAAGGAAAAAGTGCAGAGTCCTACACATAGCATGGAAGAATCCCATGCACTGCTATGTATGGGGACTGACTTCCTAGGCAGCAGTTCTGCAGAAAAGGCCAGGGGGTTACAGTAGATAAAACGATGGATATGAATCAGTGTGCCCTTTGCTGCCAAAAAGGCTAATGGCATGTTGGGCTGCGATAGTAGTATTGCCAGCAGCTATGGGGAAGTGATTATTCCCTTCTATTCAGCACTGGTGAGGCCACATTTGGAGAACTGTGTCCAGTTTTGGGCCCCTCACTACAGAAAGGATGTGGGCAAATTGGAGAGAGTCCAGGAGAGCAACAAAAATGATTAGGGGGCTGAAGCACGTAACTTATGAGATGAGCCTGAGGGAACTGGGCTTATTTAGTCTGCAGAAGAGAAGAATGAGGGAGTGGGATTTGATAGCAGCCTTTAACTACCTGAAGGGGGTTCCAGGGAGGGTGGAGCTAGGCTGTTCTCGATGCTGGTAGATGACAGTTAGGAGCAATGGTCTCAAGTTGCAGTGTGGGTGGTCAAGGCTGGATATTAGGAAAAGCTTTTTCCCTAGGAGGGTGGTGAAGCACTGGAATGGGTTACCTAGGAAGGTGGTGGAATCTCCCTCCTCAGGTTTTAAGGACTGGCTTGACAAAGCCCTGGCTGGGATGATTTTAGTCAGGGTTGGTCTTGCTTTGAACAGGGGATAGGACTAAAATGCCTTTCTGAGGTCCCTTCCATCCTTAATCTTCTATAATTCTATGATCAGAGAAAGAGATGGTGAGGGGAGAGGAGGGTGGTGAAGTGGGAGAGGCCAGTGACAGTTTGGGGTTGCCCCTTTATTCACTACTTCCAGGACAGCTTTCTCACATCAAAACGATTCTTGCAGGCAGTTTTAATAAGATATGGGTACTTAGCCAAAAATTCTAATGCTTGTTTCTCATGGGCTCCCTTCCATTTGCAATATATGTTTATCAGAGAATACAGTTCTCTTCTTTCACTGATCTCCGGATTGTGCGCTTTCAGCATTGTTTAATGTTTTCCTCCTTTAAAAAAAAAAATCACTGTGGTTCTTCTCTGTATCTTTTTAAATCCCCTGCAGCTGCCCAGCACAGAATATGTACCTCATGTAATTAGACATACCTGATGTGAATCAAGGGTGGCTGCCTCAACTATACCCAGCAAGATGATGATGCTTATGACTTTCCCAGGTACGGTAAGTATAACTGCACTACTGCGAGGTTTCTTTTACACAAATACTTGCATAACTAACCTGTCAAGGGATCTGCACCTGAGATCAATATTCGAGGAGTGCACTCCAATGAAATATACTAGTGGTTTCCATGCCTTGTTTCTGCAGGCCAAGTACATTTTGTACACTATGGGCTCCTTGCATTCCTCCATTCACCCCACTGTATTTCCTCCCTCATGCCAGGGGCTTTATGTGGGCCTCCATTCTCCCCATCGTTCTAATTTCTTCTGCCTGGGAGAGAAGTCTATCAAGGTGTCAATATTTTTAAACTATACTGGAAGGATGAGGAGAGGTGAAATAGGAATTTTGTTACACAGGAAGGTGTTAATGGCTCCACTATGTGGTTCTTTGATCAATAGAAAATTAAACAGGTGGATGGACTTGCTGGCTCTGTTAACCAGATGTCAGGGGCTCAGTGTGTCCCCCAAATCCCTTTTTTGGTTTTCCCGTCAATCAAAAGGCCCACTAATGCCTAGAACATTTCTTGAAATTTGGTAGTTAATCTTGTATAGCATGCAAGAGTTATCACAATACAGATAGATGGACAGACACACATAGAAACACCACTGAGTGTTAGGCCGTGTACACACTAGAAAGTTTTGCCGACAAAAGGTGACTTTTGCTGGCAAAACAAATCCTAGCGTACACACTACTGTGATAGTCTCTGGAGGGGCCCTCTGTCCATGGGGGTGGGTGTTGGCACTCCCCTTACCCTTAGGCAGACCACCATCAGGATCTGTGTTTGCTAAGCTGCAGGCCAAAAAGTCCTGAATGCATGCTGGCCTGGCTGGTTTTCTTTGGGCTGCGGGGTTCGCTCCCTGCCCCAGCTGCAAACCCCCAAGCCAGGCTGAGGGGCGGCCCATAGCAGGGCTGTCGCTCCTTCAGCCCCCTGTACACTATCTGCTTCCCTGACCTGAAGTGTCCCCTGAAGCAGAACTCTCCTCCTCCTGTCCCGCCTGTATTGAGTCCCTGGCTGAGCTTTTAATTTCCCTTTCCTGACAAGGAGTGGGAGCCCTGTCTGACCGGGAAAGGCCTCCCCAGCAGCGAAGGTGGTAAGGGGCTCCCTTTCTGAGGGGATGGGTTGGTACACCCCGTCACAACTACACTGACCCTTTTCTCAACAAAACTGCCCCGTTTTGTCAACAAAATAAAGCCACCTAGGTGAGAGGCATCGAGCCTTTTTGGGCAAAGTTTTTGTGACAAAGCACATACATAGATGCTGCCCTCTATGTTATATCGCTAAAAGTAGCTGCCCTGTTGTCTCAGCATGCCATCGTAAGTGCTGCTCTGGTCATCTGTTTGCTCCACTGCCTCCGCCCCTCGCCTTTCAAAGTCCCAGAACGGTTTTAAAAACAAGGAGTGAGAGTAATTCAGGACACTGTGGAGAACTCACTTCACAACAGGGTAAGAGCAATTCTGCCTGCTTGTCCTAAACTATAGGAGGATTTAACTCCTCATGTGCTGTGCAGAGCCAGGGAGGGAGTGGTAGAGACTGTGTCCCTTGTGCATTGGACCCATCTGTGCTTGTTGAAGATGAGGGAACTGGGGACACCAGCTACTAGCTAAACAAACAAGGAGTCCCATGACATGTTTAGAGAACTGTCTGTAGAGCGGCTTCAGCAGTGGGATTGGTTGCTTCTAGCTCCTACTGTCTCAACTTGCAGGAGTGCAGACATACTCTCCAACACAGGCTGTCTGTCTGTATTGCACTGTGGGTGTGCGTTTCACACACACTTCTCATTCACTTACTCCCTTCCTGTTTCTGTGGGCTTCTTGTGTCTGTTCAGCAGTGTCAGTTTCGTTAACAGGGCAGTTTAAAAGTAGCTGTCAGTCTAGTAGGAAACCTACATCACATAACACTGTTCCTGTCCCATGAGGCATTGCAAACCCTTTCCAAAGCAACCTGCGTGCAGTTGCACAGTGGGCTAACTACCTACAGTGCACTGCTCACTTTGGCAAACAAACAAGGAGTCCTGTGGCACTTTTAAAGACTAACAAATAATTATTTAATTTAATTATAGCAGTATGTTATAGAATGGTTTTTTCCATTTTCAATAATCTGACAAAATGGGATTTTCTCCCATGAAAGCTCATGCGATAAATAAATTTGTTAATCCTTAAAAGTGCCACAAGACTCCTTGTTTGTTTTGCTGAACTAGACTAACACAGCTGGCACTTTGGAAGTTGAAAAACCATTGGCATTGTTCCAAACTCAAAGTAAAGACATACCTCCCAGCAGTGGATTAGTGAGCATGTCCCAGAAAGGGAAGTCATACAATAGAAGATAAAGGCATAAATTTCCAAGCTCAGAATGTAATTTTTAATGGGGGAGGCAGGGCCTATTACAGTCAAAGCATGATTTAAATTTATTTTCATTGGAAGCAAGAAAAATTTTCCTTCCTACTTAATACCTAGAATAATTTTTACAATTTATAGTTTTAAAAAAAGCTTATTCTTTGACCAGCATTATTTTTGCAACGGGAGCAGAAGCATGACAAACGAAATGCTAGAACTGCAATTGCTTTTGAACTCTTATTACTCTGATCCCAACATGTCAAGTTTGACCATCAATTGGTACCTTTTTAATTTATTTTGAAGTAACAATACCATTCATTAGTAGGAAGCTCAATAGAAAAGACACCAAACTGGAAATACTGGCTAAATATAAGCAACAATTTCCTAGGAGTTAAATCTATAGTCTGTAACATAGGCTCACAAGGAAGTGGTGAAAGCCTCACCACCTAGGTCCCTTAAAAACATTTTAGAAAATGTACTAAAAGGAACAATCTGCATAGATAGGGAGATGGATTAATAGGTTACTTCCAGTTTTAGCTTTTATGATTGAATATTGCTATTTATAGTGCCTTCTTAATAAAGGTTTCTCAACATAGTCACACATCAGACATCAAAGCAACACCTAAAGTAGAACAGAGAAGCATACAAAGTACTTTTGTTTTAAATCACTTGGACACTGAAAGAACAAAATGTATAGAAAAGCAATGTCTTTTGGAACAAAACTTACAGAAAAGTGAGGCTCTTGTCCCTGAGGAAGAGAAATGGTCATTAAACTATGATCTGAGGAAAAAAATATAATATGCATTAGAAAAAAGCAAGAGAGTTTTTCCAGTATGGTGCTGTTGCAAGACAGAGTAGGTCAACAGGGGTCTCCACGGCTATGTCTACACTTGCACTTTTAAGTAGACTTTAAGTCGACTTAAAGTGTCTACACTTAAAATTAAAGTCGACTTAAAGGGGAACTTACAAAGTCAACCTAGAGCGTCCACACTGGATGCTCTAAGTCGACTTTGTGGGGCTAGGGGGACCTTGGGCAGGTCCACGGTGGCGGGGGGGGCACCCCCTGGGTGCAATGGGGCAAAGGGGGACAGGGACCCTGGCTGGACAAAGCCCTGTGTGTGATGCTGTCTGGATTTAGGGAAGCATTTATGATATTATTTTCTATGGATATCTCATAAATGCTATAATCCATAGGAACTATGTCATGTTTGGTATCAATAGAAAGGTAGTAGTTTGCTAGGAATTATTATATAGTTTATATCTAGGAATTCTATTTCGATTAGAAGATAGGAATTTGATGTTATATCCATAATTTAACTTGTGTCATTCTGGAGGAATGTCTTAGACGGGAGGGTGTGAACAACCATTGTCTCCTTAATGTTTAGGAATTTTCCAGGGATAATGGTTCCAGGGAGTATTCTGATGAGCCATTAAGGACATAATGAATACAACCATTGTGTCCTTAATGACTCATCAGTTTACTCCCTGGGACCATATCACCTGGCAGATTCCTTAACATTAACAGAGCTGCCAGAAATTTTCCTAGGGTTATCGAGCTTTCACAAGGGCAGCAATACACTGTGGTCTGCACTAGTGTCTACTATCTCCTGCTCCCTGCTGATGGAGGGATCCACTGTATGATCACGATCCACTGCTTGGGATAAATATTTAAACAAAATAACAAATATTTGTAACAATATTATACTAGATGCTGTACTTACAAAGCTCTCTGTAAATCAAATCTTTATAATCAATACAAGAAAAACCGTAAGTGCCTCAGTATTAACCTGAAAATTAAATCTTTTTCTACTCACATTTTTCCTCAATTCCATGGAAAAAATAACTCTAACCTAATTCCACCATAAAATGTCCTGTTCCAATACATTTCTTGTGTGCACTTGAAAGTGGAAATAACATATGTTACTCTCTAGTAGACCTAATGTAGATCTATTTTTTTCCCCCTCATCTCACTTCAAATAATCTATTCTACAGCTCTAAAGATAAAATTCTTATTGTAAAATCATTCACTGGACCTTCATTTAGAACCATGAAAAAGTAAATATTCCATTTTTCATATAATATGAAAGAGTAAAACTAACAGTATCCTATTTTAATATATATACACCTTTCACTAAAGAAAATAAATGCACACAAACCAAGTTTCTAAAGAAGAAATCCTTACAAATGTTAGTGGCTCAATAACTATAATAACTCAGTCTACTGCTAGTCTGTATTATTAAGATCATATTCAGGGAAAACAGCAGATATGCAAAGAATAAAAATTATGTTTTAAAAACTGTGAATCAAATTCTGCCCTTACAGTGGGATTGCCTGAGTGGAATTAAGAGCAGAGGGCCAATTCCTTTTTGCTTTATTTAATAAAGTAGACCGATTGAAGTAAATAGGGCTACCTGCATAAGAAATTGGGTCGGATTGGGTCCCAAAATCTGTCTCAGGCTATGTACACACTACAGACTTGTCCCGCAATAAAGTTGTTGTTGCAGGACAAGCAAGCATTATAACTATAACGCTTTCCCCCATCCACACAGCACTCCTTGTAACGAAAAGGAACATTCACACGCTCTTTTGAATTTTCATTACAAGGAGCAGTGCATCGTGAGCACCTATCCCACCATGCACTGCCACAGCCAGCCTCTGGGCTGGCTGCGGGGCTGTTTCCACCCCACCTTCCCCCACAGGGTTGTAGGGCAGCCCGGGGGGTTCCCTGGGGCTGCCCTGCCCAGCTGGAGCCCTACGGGGGGTGGAGGGGCTGTTCCCCCAGGAGCAGGGCTCAAGCAACAGGTGGCAGCAGAGCCCCAGCCCTGGGGAAGCTCTGTGGCAGCCGGGCTTTCGCAGGGCCGGGGCTCCGAAGCCGCTGGCAACATGAGCTCCTGCAGGGCTTCCCCGAGGCCACGCTCTCAGTGGCTGGAGCCCTGGCCCTGGCAGGCGGCTTCCGAGCAGGACTGCCCGAGTGGCAGGCAGCGGGACTGAAGCCGCTCGTGCTTGAGGCTCCCAAACGGAAGCCTCAAGCACGGGTGGCTTGAGCCGAGCTGCCTGCCACCCAGGCTTGGGGGCTCCCACTCGGATGGCCAGGGTTCCTGGTGGCTCCTGCAGCAGTGGAGCTCCGCTACTTGTCAATTTCACTGCTCTGCTAGAGCAGTGATATTGACAAGTATGACAGCTCTGGTGGCCTCGATTGGCACTCTTGGACATTTCCAGATGCTGTCAGCCGCGAAAAGAGCGTACACACTGGCTCTACTGTGGAACAGCTATTCCGTGGTAAGCCTAACCATGCTCATGTATGTGGTTTACCTGTTGTGCGGCAAGAGGGCTGTTGCCGCACAACAAGCAACATTGTAGTGTGTACACTCACAGCCTTATCGCACGGTAAAGCTCCTTACTGCACGATAAGGCTGTAGTGTGTACAAGCACTCAGTGTCTTTTAGGACTCAATCTGTAGCCCTATAGTCAGATGACTAAGGGACTATAGGATAAGAGTTCTTTATTTACAAGTGTGTTCCAAAGACAGGTGGAGGATTGTAAAGCTATTTTTGAGGAATTTAAACAAGAACCAATTGTGATAGGGCTTTAAGTATGTAATAATTGATTTAATTTGTTTCCTTAATTGTGTGCATCATGATTATTTCTTGAACCATGATGTCTGATTTAAAGTTAGACCACGTTTTCTATGAATCTCTTCAATACTTGGGAAAAAGAGATTTAAAAATTCCATCTTGTTACCTAAGTGTTTTTGTGGGAACATCAGTGTACTTCTTCAGACTTGTTTAATCGTCCTTTGGAGAGCAACAACACTCTTTTCCTCTCTGCTTCTATTACTTGATGCTGTGTCTTAAGAAAGCTCTGCAATGAGGCAATAAAGCAACTTCTGGACAACTCAAAACATTTAAAAATTCAAAGAAAAACTGAAAAAATGTGAAGGAACAACCCACATTTGACAACTAGAAGAAACTTTAAGCTAAATTATTTTTTATTGCTAAACACATATGGGTAAAACTTGTAATGCTCAAGGCTTAAAGTTTTACTCTTTAATATACTGCATGGTAAAATCTGATACATCAATTTGCAAGGAACTTAAAGGTGATTTTTAATTAGTCTTAAAAGCTTTTACTCTTTCCATAGTTGTATAAAAACACAGTGGTACAAATAAACATAGCTTGTTTAAAATTAGTGGGAGAAGGGGGGGTTAAGCTGTAGATACAGCAAGTAAAATGAAAAAGACAGTCACTAACTGCACACACAAGATTGCACCTAAAATTGTCCATTTTCATCCAGGAATCCTTGCTTGTGCAAAGGTGTAGTTTCACAGAATAAATAAATGCATGTCCAGAATTTTTGTATAGTCCTGTTGTACTATCAGTCGCCGAAAACTCTGAACAGAAAGATGTCTCACTACAAACCTGTAGGATTGCCACACCTCTGTATGGCTATGTCTACACTTGTTAAGTCAGCTTAGTGTGTCTACACTTAAAATTAAAGTCGACTTAAAGGGGAACTTAAAAAGTCGACCTAGAGCATCCACACTGGACGCTTAGGTCAACTTCTAGGGGCTTGGGGGACCTAGGGGAGGTCCACAGGGATGGGGGGGCACCCCTTGCCCAATGCCAGGGGGCTCAGCCTTTGCCCCATTGTACCTAGGTAAAATGGAGCAAAGGGGGACAGGGACCCTGGCAGGGCATAGGGGCAGGGTGGGCAGGGCTCTGCCCTGCCCTGTGGGGGGGGCATGCCAGGCTCCCCCTGTGCCCCCTCCCCCGGCAGGGAGGGCATTGGTGTAGCCCTGGGGGTAGCCCTAAATCGACTTAGGGCTACTCCACATCTACACTGGCTTAAGACGACTCTAAGGAGTCGACTTAAGCCTTAGGACTAATTGAAAGGTGGTGTTATAAAGTCGACTTAATTTTACTTAAGTCAACTTTATTTTCCTTAAGTCGACTTAAGCAAGCTGCTTAAGTCGACTTAAGGAAAGTGTAGTGTAGACGCAGGGTAAATTAAGTCGATTTAAGCAAGCTTAAATTGACTTAATTTACCAGTGTAGACGCAGCCTATGAAACTAGAATGCTAATTAGAATAATAAATGTTTTTATTTCTTATGTTCCTTATGTTCTTATGTAAATGGATTGTTCTCCTGTTTAATATAGCTTAAAAATGCATAATCTTACGTGAAGATGTTTATCCAGAATTTAAGTCATATCATAATATAGCAGAGATACAGTTAATCTTGGAAAGATTAGATTTTTATTGGTAAGCTTTAATTGCACAGTGCACATGACCTTAGGAAAAATATTTCCATTGATGATGATCAAAATTTATAGATAGGCAAAGTAAGAAAAATGCTACTTTAGAACTTTTTAAAGTTTGATTGAGGGATATTTATTTTGTCTTTTAATGATTATAAAGATTTAATTTTAAATCTGTCTGCTGTCATTCAATAATTATTGTCTGCCCTCCCTTCCTAATTTTCCACAACTGTGAAAATTTAAATTGATCAATTTAAAAATGAATGTCAATAGGATCTGACAAAATTATAAAAACTGAATTCTCCCAAGTCTGTAGTGGGTTGAAAGGGCCCCCTCACACAGAAAGTTTAGAATTGAACTTCCTGAAAGTTTGAGGGTGTTTGGATCCATGAGGTTTTGATTTTGCCCATCACTAGTAAGTGATATTATATGCAGACACTCAAAGATATTTTAAATCTTTCACTCATATAAATATGTAAAGTAGTAAACAAATGGTGCTGTTTCACCATAACCATATCAAAACATCATGAATCTGATTCTGATCACACTTACCCAGGAATAATCTTCAGTAACACCAAGGAAGTTGCATTGCCTTCCTCTGTAGCATTGGGCAGGGTCACTTGCTGGTTGATTCTCTGCATTTTAAAGTCTTTAAATCTTGATTTGAAGACTTTAATAACTCAGTCATAGGTTAGAGGTTCATTACAGGAGTGGGTGGGTGAGGTTTTGAGGCTTGCATTGTACGGGAGGTCAGACTAGATGATTATATTGGTCCCTTCTGACCTTAGTCTATGAGTTTAAGTGTAACTGAGATCAGAATTAGGCTTCATGAATACCTGGTGTGAGTGCCTACTACTGTATGTTTGAACACGAGGAGGTCCTAAAATAAACAAGGAGCAATTTTTGAGTTCAAAGCAGATTTCTATCACAATTAAGACACCCCCCAAAAAAGTCACAATAATAGTTGAGAAATAGAAGACATGAAAGGCAGTCACTTTGGCTATGGCAGCTTTAGAACAACAGCAAAACAAAATGTTTTCCTAGGCGAGAGAAGAAAAACTGTTTAGGGAAAACATGCAAAGTTTCAAAGGAGATGTGTATGAATGGTAGATGGCAAAAACAAACATGTATGCACAAAAGAAGGCAACTTCTTTATTTTTAATTTTAAACATTAAAGTCCTGGGAAGACAGTGCAGTGTACTTGACAACTGTGCACAAGTATGCTTTGCTTCCTGAAAATTAATTTTACATTTATCTCGGCAATTCTTCTGAGCTGCTGAATGACATGGATCAATATCTGTGCATATTTATACATATTCTTCCCATATAGGGAACTTTAAAAGCAACATGGAATAGATCTTTATCTAGGTTTTTTACCCATCTTCTCTTTGGCCAGGCTGAGTCCAGAGCATCTCACTACCAATGATAACAACAAAATACAAACTAGACGTGTTTCTTTTAAGTTAAAAAGTAATGCTCAAAATTGTTCTAGCCCACAAATTAGTGACTTGATCGGGAACTAAATATCCATGCTTTCTAGGCTGTATGAGCCTCAGAAGACAACAGAGGCAAACTCTGTAGCTAACAGAAGCATTAGGGAAAAGCCGAAAAACTGCCAAAGTATTCCTGCTCCTTGATTAAGAACTGTGGGAATGCCAAAAGCAGGGATGGAAAATGACAGCTTATGCAAATGTTTCCCATGCCATTAAAGTCACAATTCCCAGTGCAGGCCATCTCCTCACTTGGGGTTACACAATCTGAGCAAACCTAATTCCTCTGAAAAGCCACGGGTGAGGAAACACATTCTGGGCCAGCTTCTGGACACAGATCACTTTTATTTGTCTTTTAAAAAAGAAAACAAAATACCTGTCACTCAGGAGCAGAGCAGGGAGGAACAATGGGTTCAGGCCAAGGCATCATTACAATTCCATCCCAGCTGACAGATTTTCCTTGAACCAGGGAAAATACCACTCAGGCACTGAAGAACCGATCTAACCTCCACTGAAGTAAATGAAAGTCTTCCCATTCACTTTAATGAATGCTGGAGCGGGCCTCAAGCTGTCAATGTCTCAATGAATATTATTCCCAAGATCACAATTCCCATATGATGAACTCTTTGCTTAGTGCTTAAAGCTTACTGGGTATGAAGAAGAGGACACAGACACTGCTCTGAGAGGCTTACAATTTAAGACCCAAGTCTTGCAATAAGATTTCAGACGCTCACTTCTATAAGCGGTGTTGTTCACTTACTATGGACCTACATATATGTCGCTGTAATTTGACTGCAGAATCAGGGCCAGATCCAGACCGTACACTACAAGACACAAGGTTGAATCTTGCTCACCTTTCTCTCACAAGATTGTCATTGAATCTAGTGGAAATTATGCCAGCAAGAGATTTTGTCCAGAATCCCAAACATACAAAACAAATAGATTGAGATTTGTATAGTGACAGAAAGGCTTTTCAGCAGAGGCGATTATCCTGGGAAAAGTGTGACCACAAAATGTCTCCTTTGGCTTCAGTGGGTGCTAGAGGTAAAGGGCTTACTATTTAGAATAGGAGATGGAACTGCATAGCTGGGGAGCACAGGAAGTTCTTGCAGTTTCTGTTGACCAGCAGTCATGGTAGAACGTTTCAGTTGGATCAAGCCAGAATTTCGCTGCACTGACTTATAGATTGTGCTATTTGGGAATCTGTCTGTACCACATACATATTCTGTATGAGATTATGAACTCTGCATATTTTTACCAAACTTCAAACTCCATTTTGAATGTGCAGCTTTCTTTATGGTCAGTTTTTCTCCATGGTGGGTTGAGACCCAAAGGCTCGTTAATTTAAGCCGACTTTAACGTCGGGTTGTGGTGGTTGGTGACTCTCTTCTGAGGGGGACGGAGGCACCCATCTGTCGCCCAGATAAGGCTTCTCGGAAGGTATGCTGCCTGCCAGGCGCCCGTATCCGAGACGTTACGGAGGGATTGTCGAGAATCATCTGTCCCTCTGACTACTACCCCATGCTACTCATCCATGTGGGAACCAATGATACTGCGAGAGGTGACCCTCTGCAGATCAAAGGTGACTACAGGGCTCTGGGAGCACGGGTGAAGGAGTTCGGTGCACAGGTGGTGTTCTCCTCGATCCTCCCGGTCAAGGGTAGGGGCCCGAGCAGAGACAGATGCATCCTGGAGGTGAATGCCTGGCTGCGGAGATGGTGTTACCAGGAGGGCTTTGGCTTCCTCGACCATGGGGTGCTGTTTCAGGAAGAAGGACTGCTAGGCAGAGACGGACTCCACCTATCCAGGAAGGGAAAGAGCATATTTGGAAGCAGACTGGCTAACCTGGTAAGGAGGGCTTTAAACTAGGTCCGAAGGGGGAAGATGACCAAGACCCACAGGTAAGTGAAACTGAGGGAAACCTGGGGGAAGGGATGGAACTTGGGGGATGCTGGGGCTGTAACAGCAGGAATAAAAGAGAGGGTAGTTGGAACTGGGGGCTGGGTCAAATAATTTTTTTTTTTCCTGATAAAGTCATAATACCTCAGGTGAGTGGGGAAGGAGGACACCGGGAGAAATTGCAAGGGGGAAGATGCGACAGGAGGGAGAATCGACAGGGCAAAGTAGGGCAATGGGCCCGGTATCTTAGGTGCCTGTACACAAATGCGAGGAGCCTGGGAAACAAGCAGGAAGAATTGGTAGTACTGGCACAGACAAGGAACTATGATATAATTGGAATAACAGAAACGTGGTGGGATAACTTGCATGACTGGAGCACTGCCATGGATGGATATAAATTGTTCAGGAAGGACAGGCAGGGAAAAAGGGGGGAAGGAGTAGCGTTATATGTAAAAGAGCTGTATGACTGCTCGGAGCTCCACTATGAAAGTGGAAACAAGATGGTTGAAAGCTTGTGGGTTAAGTTTAGGGGAGAATGCAACAAGGGGGATGTTGTGGTGGGTGTCTGCTACAGACCGCCAGACCAGAAAGAGGAGGTGGATGAGGCGTTCTATGGACAACTAACAGAAGTTTCCAGATCGTCGCAGGCCCTGGTTCTTATGGGGGACTTCAATTATCCTGATGTCTGCTGGGAAGATAATACAGCAGTGCACAGGCAATCCAGGAAGTTTTTGGAGAATATTGAAGACAACTTCCTAGTACAAATGCTGGAGGAACCAACTAGGGGCCTTGCACCTCTAGACCTATTGCTCACAAACAGAGAAGAATTGATCGGGGAAGTAGAAGTAAATGGCAACCTGGGCAGCAGCGACCATGAGATGGTAGAGTTCAGGATCCTGATCAATGGAAGGAAGGAAAGAAGCAGAACACACACCCTGGACTTCAGAAAAGCAGATTTTGGCTCCCTTAGGGAGCTGATGGGCAGGGTCCCATGGGAGGCTGATCTGAAGGGGAAAGGTGTCCAAGACAGCTGGCTGTATTTTAAAGAAACCCTGTTAAAGGCACAGGAAGATAACATTCCGATGTGCAGAAAGAACAGCAAATGTGGACGGCGACCAGCGTGGCTTAGCAGGGAACTCTGCGGGGAGCTGAAACATAAAAGGGAAGCTTACAAGAAGTGGAAGCTTAGACAGATGACAAGGGAGGCGTATAAAGATATTGCTCGGGACTGCAGGGATCAAATCAGAAAGGCCAAAGGACAATTGGAGTTGCAGCTAGCAAGAGATGTGAAGGATAACAGAAAGGGGTTCTATAAGTATATCAGCAACAAGAAAAGGATCAGAGGTGGTGTAGGTCCCTTACTGAATGGGGCAGGCATGCTCGTGGAGGATGATGCGGAAAAGGCTGAAGTACTCAATGCTTTTTTTACTTCAGTCTTCACAGGGCGGGCCAGCTCCCAGGCTACTACACGGGGTAACGCGGACTAGAGAGAAGAGTGGCCCTCGGTGATGGAAAGTCAGGTTAGGGAACACTTAATGAAATTGGATGTGCACAAGTCCATGGGGCCGGATGAACTGCATCCGAGGGTGCTGAGGGAGTTGGGGGAAGTGATTGCAGAGCCGCTGGCCATTATCTTTGAGAACTCGTGGCGAACGGGGGTGGTCCCGGAGGATTGGAAAAAGGCAAATATAGTACCTATCTTTAAGAAAGGGAAAAAGGAGGATCTGGGGAACTACAGACTGGTCAGCCTCACCTCAATCCCTGGGAAAATCATGGAGCAGGTCCTCAAGGAATCCATCCTGAAACACTTGGAGGAAAATAGAGTGATCAGGAACAGTCAACATGGATTCACCAAGGGCAAATCGTGCCTGACCAACCTGATTTCCTTCTATGATGAGATGACTGGATTTGTGGATGCGGGAAGAGCCGTTGACGTGATATACCTTGACTTTAGCAAGGCTTTTGATACGGTTTCCCACAACATTCTCGTTGGCAAGTTAAGGAAGTATGGGTTGGACGAGTGGACCGTAAGGTGGATCGAAAACTGGTTAGATCAACGGGCTCAGCGGGTAGGAATCAATGGCTCGATGTCTGGTTGGCAACCGGTAACGAGTGGAGTGCCCCAGGGGTCGGTCCTGGGGCCGGTTCTATTCAACATCTTCATTAATGATCTTGATGATGGAATAGACTGCGTGCTTAGTAAGTTTGCGGATGACACCAAGTTGGGGGGAATGTTAGATACTCTGGAGGGCAGGGACAGGATCCAGAGAGACTTGGACAAATTGGAACACTGGGCCGAAAGAAACCTCATGAGGTTCAACAAAGACAAGTGCAAAGTCCTGCACTTAGGACGGAAAAATCCCATGCACTGCTACAGGCTGGGGACCGATCAGCTAAGTAGCAGCGCTGTAGAAAAGGACCTGGGAGTTATGGTGGACGGGAAGATGAATATGAGCCAACAGTGTGCCCTTGTTGCCAAAAAGGCCAATGGCATATTAGGCTGCATCAGTAGGAGTATTGCCAGCAGATCGAGGGATGTGATAATTCCCTTCTATTCGACACTGGTAAGGCCGCATTTGGAGTACTGTGTCCAGTTTTGGGCTCCCCACTACAGAAAGGATGTGGACAAATTAGAAAGAGTCCAGCGGAGGGCAACAAAAATGATTAGGGGGCTGGGGCACATGACTTATGAGGAGAGACTGAAGGAACTAGGCTTATTTAGTCTCCAGAAGAGAAGACTGAGGGGAGATTTGATAGCAACCTTCAACTACTTGAAGGGTTGCTCCAAAGAGGAGGGAGCTAGGCTGTTCTCGAGGGTAACAGAGGACAGAACAAGGAGCAATGGTTTCAAATTACAGCTGGGGAGGTCAAGGTTGGATATTAGGAAAAACTTTCTCACTAGGAGGGTGGTGAAGCATTGGAATGGGCTATCTAGGGAGGTGGTAGAATCTTCATCTTTGGAGATTTTTAAGGCTCGGTTAGACAAAACTCTGGCTGGGATAATTTAGGGGGAGTGGTCCTGCTTTTTAGCAGGGGGTTGGACTAGATGACCTCGTGAGGTCCCTTCCAACCCTATTATTCTATGACTTAGTGTGTCTACACTTAAAAATAAAGTCGACTTAAAGGGGAACTTAGAAAGTCGACCTAGAGCGTCCACACTGGATGCCTAGGTCGACTTCTAGGGGCTTAGGGGTACCTAGGGCAGGTCCACGGGGGGAGGGGAGTTACCCCTTGCCCAATGCCAGGGGGCTCAGCCTTTGCCCCATTGTACCTAGGTACAATGGGGCAAAGGGGGACAGGGACCCGGGCAGGGTGGGCAGGGCTCTGCCCTGCCCTGTGGGGGGGCATGCCAGGCTCCCCCTGTGCTCCCCTCTGGCAAGGAGGGCATTGGTGTAGCCCTGGGGTAGCCCTAAATCGATTTAGGGCTACCCCACATCTACACTGGCTCAAGTCGACTCTAGGGAATCGACTTAAGCCTTAGGTCTAATAGGAAGGTGGTGTTATAAAGTCGACTTAATTTTAATTAAGTCGACTTTATTTTCCTTAAGTTGACTTAAGCAAGCTGCTTAAGTCGACTTAAGGAAACTGTAGTGTAGACGCAGGGTAAATTAAGTCGACTTAAGCAAGCTTAAGTCGACGTAATTTATCAGTGTAGATACAGCCAAAGAGTGGTGCCAGAAGAACAATAAAAGTTGTTGACTTAAAATGCTTTAACTATTGAAATGTAACTGCTCCAGACAACAGTCTGGCTCCCAACCAGGAGAACAGGTTTAAGCAGGAGGAGAGGTCAGCTTGGCAACAAAGTCAGTTGGCAGGGGTTTGTATTTATACAGGAGGATGGCAAAGGTGATTTTCAAAGGGTAGAAGTGTTCTGCATCAGGACCATTTTTGCCAGTCCGTGAAGGAGAAACCAGCCAGCAGATAGCATCTCACGAGATAGGAGAGCCTGCCTTCATGCCTGAACCCAGATGGTCCCATAACGAAAGGGTGAGCTTGTGAGGTACAATGCTGTTAAGACGTTTTTTTGTTTTCTGTCATCTGTGCTTTCTTATACTTTATATGATTAAATAAAAGAGCATTAAGCTGTTGGACTCTGCAAAGTACCTCTCTCTCTCTCTCAAATTTTCCACATGCACTGCATGTGTCTGGAGAAGGCTGAATTATAATCACAAACTTCATGCCTTTGGGGCAGAATTCTACGATGTGGTGTAAGCAACAGGGGTATCTTTAGGTTTATTACTGATCCAGAGGGCTTAAGATAGAGTCCTGCAGTTCATCTGTTTCCATGACAGGCAGACAGAGCCCATGCCCAAGAAATGTAGCAGAGAGGCCAAGGGAAGAAAGAGAACTTGCAGCCTGCTAATGCTCCAGAAGCTTAAAACAGCCAGGAATCCAGGGAGCACAGAAGTATAGATTCCTTTCAGAGTAGTCCAGGGGATGACTAGAAAGTAGTACCTGTCCAGATATGTGACACATGTATCTAAAAGTATTAGGTTCTAGATAGCTACTGTACACCTCAAAAACATCTATCACACACCAGTAAAACATCTGACTTGCCTGCAGAAGAGAAAATCATTTTTTCTCCTAGCCTCTCACCATACACACAAGTGTGTGAAATATTTAAGAAATCTTGGCTGTTAATCAGGAGAAATCTAATAATCACTCTATCATTATGTCCAGACACTTAAAATGAATCTGTCATTATAATCCTGAAAGTCTCTTCTAAAAACGCTCTTCCTTCTAGGATGCCCATATGAAATGAAAGTTATAGTTTTACTTTGTTTTCACTTTTAGTGTGTGTGTGTAAATTTTAATGGAACCATCACAATGCAGACATGCCTTGCTAAATAACCAAGTGAGCATTGCCAATTCACTTCAGCATATTGATGAACTAAATTAGCCAAGGAGTAACAAGTGTATGATGGATTGTTTTAAAAGCTAGAGCAACATCTCTTTTGACTATATGCTGTCCTCACAACAGGAAGTACAATATGGCCTAACAATTTGCAAAGACTATTTGCCTTCCAAACTCTGGAAGAAAGAAGAGAACATAAATTATCTGCAACTCATAACCAACTTTGAGAATGAATGAATTTATAGGAAGAATGGTTCACTTTTTAAGCTTATAAAAATTATGCTTTCTTTACTCAGTGTTCATCTTGTTTCTGTGCACTATGGGGCATTTATTACATAGAGTTCATAAAGCTCGGAGAGAAAGGAACCATCACTAATGTGGCAAATTCGCCACCATAAGATTGATCTTCCCATGTGACTGATCGGGTTTGGGAAGATCCGCTCAGCCAATCAGGAAGTCAATTGCTGAAGACCAGCCTGGTAAGTAAGAGTACTGTTAAGTCAAATGGAGGGCATTCCCCTTCGACTCAACGCACTGAAGACAATGCGGTAAGTAGGCAGTCAAAGGAAGACATTTTAAGTACTTTGCATATCTCCCTTGGACTGCCGCCAAAATCCCACCACTGTGTAGACCTGCCTGAAGTGGAATGGAATGAAGAGGAGCATTTTTCTCATTCTGCTGTTGTTGAAAGGGTCAGGTTGCCAAAATCCAAAGGAAACTTTTCTGAACAAGTGTAGTGGGGCATGATACCTGCTTGCTGCCACTCCCGCTGACCTGAAGACGGTGAATGGCAACAAAGGAGTCAGAGGACACAGCAGCAATTGGGCTGAGCAGGGATGGACTACGGGAAGGGCTGCAGGTGGAAGAGGTAGGATGGAACTGTTCTGCCCTGGGGCTAAGAACTGATGTCAATGGGCCTGCTGACAATAGCAGCATATGGGAACTTGTAAAAAACAGAAGTTTTTTCAGTATAAAATTCCTTTCCTTTACACACACAAGTTCTCCCAGCCCCCCCTTCAATTTAACTTATCCCACTGTAACTAATTTGCTTTGGAAGCAACATAAACTGTTCCAGAATACTCAAATTCTAAACCATGCTAGCCATGCTAGTCTATTGTAGAAAAACAACAGAGTCCTGTGGCACTTTTAAAGACTAACAGATTTATTTATCGCATGAGCTTTCGTGGGAGAAAATCCCACTTCATCAGATGCTTTGAAGACGCTTCAAAGCGTCTGTTCCAGAATAGTTATGCTGCTATGACATTCTTATGGACACATCTCTATTTCAGATTATCCATGCAGCTTCTGACAGTCCTCCCACTGCTATTCCCTAGTACACTGCTTCACATCTAGATTGGCCTGAATGCCCGCTACTGCTCCAGGGTCATCCTGAGTAGACATCACCTCCTAACGTAACTGCAGGCATAAAGCCAAATGTGTCCACTTGTAATTCCAGCTTGGGACAAGGTTCCAAACTCAGAGTAACATACACGCTATAGCAACCATGCCCTGTGCATCTGCGTGATCCCATCAGAAGGTCCTGAGCTTCCTTTTTCTCTGAGAGGGGAGCACATCCAGTTCCACTGGAACAACAGTCACCAGAAGGTCAAGATCTACAAGTTGATTGCAGAGGAAATGAAGGAGAAGGGATATGTTCAGGGCACAGCACAATGCCATGTCAAAACAAAGGAACTCTGGTAATGGTGCTGCTACCGGCTGGTCTGGATTTTTGCAGAGGAGGCCACCACTAAACTCCAGCCTTAACTATGAGCAGCCCCAACTGGCAACCACTATCAAGCAATCTGCAAAGTATCCCACAACACTCATATTTTCTAAGTAGCACTTAGATCTTCGATAGTGATGCATGCAGTGTATCCATCAGTCATTAACTGTGATTCACGAGAACACATCTCATCTGTTTCACTGGCTCTCATTTTCTTCAAGAATTGACACTGTGGTCAACTAAAGTGGCTCCAATTTCACTGTTCTTCAGGCTCACACTGCTGTCAAAGAATTAGTTGAAAATGACCATCGTAAGTGAGGTAGTATCTTTTATTGGACCAGCTTTTGTTGGTGAGAAACAAAAGCTTTTGAGCTTACAGACAGCTCTTCTGTAGATATGAGAAATGTACTCAGAGTGGCACAGCTAAATGCAATGTGAACAAATAATTTCATAGGCTAAACAAACATTTTTCAAGAGACTATTCAAGGTGAAGTGGGCAGTTAGTAGCTATGTAATTATGGAGGGGGGAAGAAAAAGAAGAAAAAGCCAGAGGAAAGGGGGATTTAGTGGGTATATAAGCTATATGTTTGTCTGAAGTAAGCCCTAAATACAATGTATCTATTCAGTTCATGATTTTTAATGTCTAGCAAAATTATTAATTTAAGTTCCTAGACAGGTATTTTGAGGATATTATGCAAGTTTCCTTTGCGGATGAGTAGAGGTCACCTCTCCACCCGACCTCTCTCTTTTCACTTGATCCTCCATTTCTTCTCTTTTCTTCCAGTATCAGACAGTGGTATATTGCTCGACCTAGATAAAGCAGTCATGTTCTACAGCAGCAATACTCTGACCTTAGTAGTTCAGGAGTCAAATTACCAAGCAAATTACCCAAAAGAGCCAAGGTACTGTGAATTCATTGTTTTATTTATTCTCTCTCTCTCTAATTTACTGTTATATAATGTATATAAATATTATATATATTATTCTCACAGCAGATTGACTGACCAAGTATTAGTTGTATCAGCTACAATTGATTAATAACATAGTAAAAGCCTCCTGACCAGTTAATGATTAAAGTTTTAATATAATGTGTTGCAAAGAGCTGCAAGAGACACATTAAAGAGACACTTGCAGTTCAAAAGCCTCACTCTGAGTATCACTGTTCTAAAAGCAAAAGACACCATAAATGGTTCTTAAATTGGAGTTTCAATTGTCTTATCTAAATATTGGTGTGGAAGGGGGTGGAATTATTTATTTTGGAACCTCTGACTCTTTATAATTGTTTAAGGAGGATGCAATTATCACTACCCAATCCTGCACAAGAAGACTTTAATTTCCACCCCCTCTAAAAGCCAAGAACTCTTGTTAATTTAGTTCTGTTTTAATATAAGTATGGAATCGTTCTTGAAACATAATTTAAATGTAAATGATACGCATCTTCCAGGTCCAGGCAGGTAAGTGTTAAAGGTAGTGGGGAAAAAAAATGAAGGTTGTACAAGTATGTGATACAATAATAATGTTCAGCATTCCCTGACACTCCAATTTATCCCCCCTCAGACATCTAATTGTATGCTTTTCCTCCTACGTACAATAATGAAATGAACTACAATCAAAATGTGATGACAAATGGTCCCAGGGTTTGCATTCTTCTGAATACATTGGCATTTGTAAACTGAAAAAGATAGATGCAATCAACCACCCTCATACAAAAGTAGGATCTGGGGGAATATTCTGGCAAAATCTTCAAACCACATTAAGCACTAATTTGAAACTGTGTTTGAAAGGAAGAAAGTACTGCATCTAATACCAGTTTATTTGTCTAACAACAACTAAAAACTGAACTTGCTAGACATATTTTGAAAGATGGAAACAATTAAAATACATTAGTGATCTAAACAGGCACAGTATTTTAAAGGGGAAAGAACTTTAAACAACCACCAGTACACATACCACATTATGTTCGCTAATACCACACCTTTCCTTGATCTGCTAATAGCTCAGTACTTTATTAACATTATAAGGAAATGTTACATCTTTGTTTACAACACAAAGCCATTCAAAGAAGAACAAATAAGATTCCAAAAATGTTGCTCTGTGTTACTCAAAAGCCTAAAACAACTGTAGAATTAGTGTGAAGCAATGGAAGCAGTGAGAAGCATGACTGAGAGCTCTTTTTGTTCAGACTATCACCAGCACCAGTCATCAGAGCCATCTCTGGGGCGGCAGGGCCCAGGGTCAATTGGCAGTGGGATGGGGTGGAGGTGGGGGTTGGCAGTGGTGCAGGCCTGGGACGGTCACCCTGCTCGCCCCATCCTAAGGACAGGCCTGGTCATCACCAAGTTTTGTGATCAATTAATTTTTAAATTCTCAGCCACTCTGACTTCACAAATTTTACCCTGCATGCTAAAGTAAGGCATGTATCAATGCTATACAAAGAGTCCTAGACCACGCTTGTCCAACCTACAGCCCACCAAGGGCTGTTATCTGGTTCACGGACCACTGCACTGGTGTCTAGGAGCTGGGGCCTTTTTCATTCTCCTGCTTTGCGACCCAGAACGGGAGACCAGGCCAGGGAGCAAATTCCGAGGGCTGGATCCAGTCCCTTTGAAAAAAGTAAGGTTGCTGCATGGCTGGGGTGGGATCACGAGGGAGAGGGAAGAAGTTAGGGATCCCATCCGGGTTAGGTTGAAGGTACAAGGCCAGGATCAAGGCACCGAGGGTGGGAGGGGGCAGTGTGGGCGGGGAAAGAGCCAGTGAGGCGGCGCAGGGCAGCGGGGCCCAGGGAGGTGGAGCAGGCCCCAGTGGCCGGGATCAGGTACAGGGCTGAGGGGGCTGGGATCGGGCCTGGGGAGGTGGTGCGGGACTGTGCTTGGGCCTTGGGGAGGTGGCGCTGGACTGCAGGGGCTGGGATTGGGCCCAGGGAGGCAGCACAGGGCTATGGGCCCAGGGAGGCAACATGGGGCTAGTGTAGGGTCTGGGGGTCCAGGATTGGTCCTGGGGGCGGTGGAGGATGGGAAGTGCACCACAGGCCGGGTGGGGCGCTGGTGTGAGGCCAGGAATGGATGGAGTCAGGGGGAGATTCTGGGAAGTGGGGTGGTGCAAGCCAGAGAAAGTGCCAGGGAGGCAACGCAGGGCAGTGTGGCCTGGATTGGGCCCAGGGAGGTGGCGGCGCTGGGCTGGAAGGGGTGGTACAAGACCAGGATTGGGCCAGGGGAGGGGAGTGGAGTAAGGTGGGAGGTGCAGGTGTGGGGCTGGGAACGGGGCCAGGATCAGTACGGGCAGGAAAGGTCCTGGGGAGGTGACAGGGGCCAGGGAGATGGTCCAGAGTGCTGGGGGTGGCGTAGGGCCCTGATAGCAGGATGAGGTCAGATTCGGGTCCAGGGGCAAGCAGGGCAGGGGGTGCAGTGCGGGGCCATGGAAGGGTGGTGGTGGTGGCGGCGGCGGCGGGTTGGGATCGGGGCCGAGGAAGGAGGGATGGCAAGGGGCTGAGGACAGAGGGCAACATGAGGTCAGGTTTAAGGCCGGGGGTGGCTCAGGGCAGGGCAGCCAGCATAGGGGGAAGGTTTTGGGAGCTGATCCAGGGCAGGACAAGGAGGATTGGAGCTGGTAAGATTGGGGGGGAAAGAAAACAGGTCCCACTACTTGGCAGCACTGCTCTCTGCCACTCCTCCCCCCATCAGACTCTCCTACCACCCCACACCATCCCTACTCTGCCCCTGATTCCCACACTCTGTCTTGCTACCCCTGACCTGCCTATGTTCCCCACACCCTTCTTTACGGCCGCTGCCTTATCTATACAAAATTTTCTCACTGGCCCTCCGAGTGAGGAAAGATTTGAAATGTGTCCCCTCACCAAAAAAGGTTGGACACCCCTAGTCCTACACCAATGGTTTTCAAACTTTTTTTCTTGGGACCCTAGTTGAAAGAAATCATGTCTGCGACCCAACAACTACATCTTTGAGCAATGCAGTCCAGTCTTTTCACGGCAGCAGCAGGGGGCGCCACAACCCAGTACCTGATGATCTTCAACCCAGTACTGCGTTCCGACCCATGGTTAAAAAACCATTGTCCTAAACCAAGATATCACAGATAATTTAACCAACTTTTATGCTACAGCTAATTTGCATGCAACAGTTTAATTGGTTGTATAAGGGAGAATTCACAGATCTTGTATTACTTGACCCCAACTGCCACACCCAGGAACCTCATTGTCATCCACACAAATCAACGCAACTTCCAGTACGCACCCCCATAAAATGATGCACATAATAAACCAAAACTCACCTAGCCCCTCACTACAGAATATATACAACCCACACAAATCAACAACTTTTCCAGCACAACACACACATTTGACCACTCTCACTTATGTTGTTTGTGAGTATCAGAAGACATATTGGAGTCCAAAAACTCTGTGGTAGTTTGAATCATAGAAATGCAGACCTATGGGGCAGCTTCAGAGGTCATCAATTCACCCCCTCTTTATAAAGGCAGGACCAAGAAAATTTAGACCATACCTGACTTAGAGCCCTGCACAGATACAAATATATGGATCCGCAACCGATCCATATCCGAGACATGCAAGCACGTATCCGATCCACAATCCGCATCTCCATGTTTTGTGGTTATCCGCAACAGCCCCGCCCCCGCTTTGCAGCAGCTCCGCTCTGCTCGGCTCCTCATCATTACACTGTGCTTGTTTTGTGTTCCTGCCTGTGTGTGTTCTGTAATGTAACAACTTAAAAGCAAGGGCTTAATAAATGTGTGCACACTGTTTTTATTTTAAACATTATAGAGAGTCCTAAGGACCCTGGTGCAACCTCTGTGTTTTCTTCTGGGGCAGCTGCCTGTCAGTTTCTGGAGTGTTAGAGAGCATCAGCTGCCTCACACAGAGCCAGAGGAAGGGGGCAGGGAGGGCAGCACTAGCCAGCAGCTCCCAATATTGTTTGTTCAGAGCCCTTCTGGCCCTGATCATCTGGTTATTCCACCTACTAGAGCCAAAATCAGGTCACTCAACTGTTCAGCATGGGCAAGGTAATTCATTCAGCTGAGCCATCAGAGTGGGAGGCTGGCAGCCAGAGAAGGGGGGAAGCAGCAGCCCATCATCAGATGATGTGTGTGGGCTCTGGCCAGCTAGGTTCCGGGAGCCCGAGAAACAGCTGAGAGGGGAGAGAGTTGCCAACAGCTCCCAGTGTTTTTCAGAGCCTTCACTGGCTCCAATCTAAGCAACTGTTATTCTACCTGGGCTGCTGCAGTTTCTCAGCTGATCAGTGGAGGTGGGGACTGGCCACTGAAACTGAACACCAGCTCTGATGGGCTGGGCTCTGGCTCTTAGAGTCTGGAGTCAGAGACTGAAGGACAGCTGGGGGTGGGACCCAGGACCCAGATGAGCCAGTAAAAGCCCGATGTTGTTCAGAGCCCCGGCTAGCCCAGATCTGAGCAACTCTTATTCTGCTGGGGCTGGCCATGTGAAACTGGGGTGCTGGGGGGAGTGGCCTGCAGTGGAGAACGTGGGAGTGGGAGCAACTGTTACTCCGCCTGGACTGGCCCCTGAATTCAGTAAGGGCTGCAGCTGTAACCAATCAGATGTTCTGGGCGGAGCAATGGTGCTCTCTGCATGTACAGCTGTGACCAGATAAAAATAGTATCCATACCCGAGCTGTAATCGGCAGCAATGGCTCTGCGGATATCTGAATTTGCACCCGCGGATGCGGATATCCTCAGATGAGAAGCGGATATCTGCAGAGCTCTGACCTGACTGTATTTGTCTAACTAACCTGTTCTACAGGAAAAACAAAACAAAACAAAAACAAAAACCCACTCTCTCTAGTGAGCGGGATTTCACAGCCTCCTTTGGAAGTCTTTTTCAGTGCTTAACTATCCCCTTAGAAAGTTTTTCCTAATACATGACCTAAATCTCCCTTTTGACAGAGTAAGCTCTTTACTTCTTGTTCTGCCCTCCATGAACATGGAGAATAAATGAGCATTGACCTCTTTATAACATCCCTTAATACATTTGAAGGCTTATCAAGTACCCCTCAGTCTCCTGTTCCCAAGACTAAACATGCCTAAGATTTTCTAAACCATTCATCATTTTTATTATTCTCCTCTGGATTTTTTTTTCCTAAAGCGTGTTAATGCACAGAACTGGACACAGTATTCAAGGTCCAAAGAGGTAGCCGTGTTAGTCTAGTTCAGCAAAAAAAACTGGTGGCACTTTTAAAAGACTAACACATTTATTTATCATATGAGCTTTCGTGGGAGAAAATCCCACTTTGTCAGACACTTGAAGATGGAGAACTTACAGAATGGAAGCAAAATAAATGCAGGGAAGTATATCATGGGATCAGATCAAACTTTAACACCAAATCAAAGCAGTTGTTAGGATTCAAACAGTAGAGTACGTAATTAGCAGGGACGTGAGGTGGGGTCAAGGAAAGCAAAATTACCTGTCGTAATGGGAAAAGAACCCATAGTCTTTATTAAGCCCTGAGTTCATGGAGTCAAATCTACATATGAATTCTAATTCTGCAGTCTCTCATTGTTATCCATTTGTTTGAGCACCGCTATTCCATTTGTGATCCACTATAAACCCCAGATCCTTTTCAGAATTACTGTCTAGTCAGGTATTCCCCATTTTGCAGTTGTGCGTTTGATTTCTGTTTCCTTCTTAAGTGTAGTACTCTGCACCTGTCTTGAATTTCATCTTGTTGATTTCAGAACAATTCTCTAATTTGTCATGGTTATTTTGAATTCTAATCCTTTCCCTTCAAAGTGCCTGGAACCCCTCCCATCTTGGGATCATCCACCAATTTTATGAACAGTCCAATCCATTATCCTTATCACTAATGAAAATATTGAATAGTACCAGACCCAGGACAGATCCCTGCTGGACCTCACTAGCTACATCTTCCCAGTTTGACAGAGAATCATTGCTAAACATGCTTCAGGTATGGTTGTTCAAGCAGATGTTGTATCCACATAGTAATGTAATCTAGACCACATTTCCATAGTTCACTCATGAGAATGTAAAATAACCTTACTAAAAGAAAAAGAAAAAAATCAAGATAAATCACATATCCCACTTCTCCCCATCCAGTAGGCTTGTAACCTTGTCAAAGAAAGAAATTGGGTTGATTTGGCATGATTTGTTCTTGACAAATCGATGTTGGCTATTCCTTATATTATCTTCTAGGTGCTTACAAATTGATTGTTTAATAACTTGTTCTAGTTGATCAGAGACAGTTGATCAGAGAATGTGACAGCAACACCTATGTGGAGTAACAATGAGGTGGTTGTGCCTCCAGTAAGGGACAGCTCTGTTTACAAACTCTGGGACTTTTAAGTTCTCAGCCACTGTGATTTTACATATTACAGCCATGTAGTGTACAGTTACAGTTAGTCCTGTATCTGTGCAATGCTAAAAGTCCTAGACCGTTGTGATCGCAGAGGTATCTCAACCATTCACCACCCTTACTCTACCGTTAATTTGTATGCAGTAGTTTCATTGGTTGGATGAGGGAGACTGCACAGATTGGCTATGTCTACACTGGCAAGTTTGTTCGAATTAAGGAAGCTTAATTCGAACTAACTTAAGCTGTGGCTACACTAGGCTTTCATCAGTTCAAATTAAGGGCTTCCTTAATTCAAACTAATAAATTCGCTTATACTTTTCGAAGTAAGGGTTAATTCGAACTAGTTAGTTCAAATTAACCCAATGTGGCCATGTTAGTTCGAATTAAGCGTTTAGTTCGAACTAAACAGCACATTGAGCTCAATGCAATTGACTAATTCGAACTAAGCAACTGCCATGCATGGCACTTGCTTAGTTCGAACTAAAATTTGCTAGTTCGAATTAAGTTAACTAAAATTAGTTTGAATTAGTTCGTTCGAATTAACTAATTCTAACTAACTTTGGTAAGTGTAGACATAGCCATTGTGTATTACTTGGCCAACTGTCACAGCTGTGCAACAGTGTGCATGCATACAATTGCCTTTACAAAGGGTGGACTTTTCACCCTAGGAACAGTATATCACTTCAATTGAAGAATATCAATTGCCAATCTGAGATGAAAACATTAACCTTGCTATCCAAAAACCACATACTCTTTCAAACATGGGGGCACAGACATCCTGCTTATACCATCAACCCACCTGCTAAATGTTGTATCAAGCCTACTATGAAACTAAAATAGGCAATATGTGCTGTAGGGACAAGTTATTCTCAAACAGATTCTTGAATTATTTACTTCCCTGGTAATACCCTGACCAGGAGAGGATGTTCAGAATACATAATGAGTTCTGGACGCATGGCTTCAGAGTGTGTGTCTTTTCTTGTACTCCTCCTTCTCCTTGTTACTGCAGTGCTACAAAGAAATCTGGCAATGCCTATCAAATGAACAAAGGCCAGCACAATTAATGACTGCCTAAATCTGAGGCACAGGAAAAGCAGGAAGGGGAGAAAGCTAGCTCATTTTTATCAAGAGTAAAATGAGTTGACTATTGAGGAGCTATTACAGCACTGAAAATATATGGATAGGCCAAATTCAGAAATGTAAGTCTATGGAGTTGCACTTGCTGACCCTAGGTCAGACTATGACCCAGTATCTCTAGGGGTTAAGGTGTTCATGTTGTACAAATAACAAAGAAGTATTTCCAAATCTTGTGAGGGCTGAGAATCCATTTAAGAGAACAAAACCAGTCATACCATCCTGAAATCCCGGTATATATCATTAAAGGCATAACCATTTTATTTTACACATTTTTCCATCCCCAACCCCCTCTAGCTAGTCCTTCAAGCCTCTCTTTCTCGGAAATGCTGGTCTAGATCTTCATAATACGATACTTCCTCTCCTTTCTTATACACTTTGATGAGCAGCAAAATTGTTAACAAAACGTTGACATTTGAAGTATTATTATTGACATACGATTTAGCACTCTGCCAAAATCTGGCAGACATAACTGCATTGATTATAATAACTTCAGACTTTAAAAGATTTCTTCTGCATCCATAACAGCTAAAGACTGACTTTTCTCTTCTTTAAGAAGAAAGAAAAGTTAAGGTATGTCCATACCTCCCTGGTTAGTCTTTTGGCCCTTACGCTTTAGGAATTCCCTCTTCTGGTTCATTAGATTTGGAGAGGAGTATTTTCCAGCTATTTCAACAAGACAGTGTAATTATTTTTAAAGGCCATGTTTAACCTAATTAAAAATATATCAGTATTTCTAGTTTTAAAATTAATATATTCCTTGCAACCAATAAATATGGATTTTTTTTAAAAAAAGCAGATCTAGTATTGCTGTTAAGTAAGACAACTTGAGTTTAAGAAAATAAATAATGAGGAAAAAACCTGTTGGTTTTTTCACTTAATAAAAAAAAAGTAATTGTTAAAATCTTAAGGTGCTGATAACAGCAGATAAACTTACTTCCACCAGCATAGACTAGACTATAATAAGGGTATCATCTAATTTGAAAGAAAAGCAAACAGTCTCATCAAAATCTCTCAGTATTTATGTTTTGAAAAATAGTGATACATCTTGTTTCCTAATGGGCTAGAGCCAGTTTTCAAGAAATTCCTGCTTCAGTGGAAGAGAAAGGAAAAAAGTAAAACAGCTTTGATATGTTACAAAGAATCAGGACTAGAAAATACGAGTGATGTCACTCCTTAAATACCAATCTAATTTATTAAGGTACATAAACTGCAAATAGACTTGCAATTGTAAATACATTAAAAAAATAGTATATTCAGAACATAAATATCATACTCAAGATTTTCCAACTCTTCTTCATATATTTCTGGCTCTTCAAATGCCATAAGGGTCAGTTTCTTCACTTGTAAGATAAAATAGGTCAGTTTTCACAGTATACAAATTCTGCCTGTGTATATTAAGTGTTAACCCTTGCAATTACCATTTATGTCACTGGCAGTTTCAAGAGAAATAGATCTCTCTGAAATGCATGCACCTCTATTGATTTGCAATGTATTAATATTGTATACTGTATACCCAGCGCTTTTTTTGTGACGGTATGCATTAGTATGGAGTAACCAGCACCTTCTTTTCAAAGCGATGCGGCCCTGCCTCCTCCCGCCACCAGTGGTGGCCCCAAGTCCCTGGCCGGAGCCAGATCCGGCAGCCCCAGGTTCCAGCACCGTTTGTTTGGTTTTTTTTTTTTTTTTTTTTTAAAAACACAAAATAAGCATTGTGCATACCTATCATAACATTAAATATTTTACACATGCTATCTTACTCATGGTCCAACATGACTTTCAAAGTCATGCTTTTGTTATTGATGTCTTTGAATGGATATTTATCAAAGTCACTAGAATGTATCTTTTCGGTAATAATTTTTTTTTTTAAATCCCACAAATTTAAAAGATTAATACTTACAATGAAACAATCCAGCTAAGAAATTTTATTTTGTGTTAAAAACAATTAAATATACCCCAGAACTGCTGAAAATGAAAATGTCATTGCCGCTACCATGTGAGAGAATTCAAAGAGTTCTGCATATTTAGCCCTATTAATTATTGGTCATGGTTAGCAAACAATTTAAAGAAAAAGCTCTGCTTTAAAAAGCTGCAAAACTAAACAAATACAGTACTTCTACCATATGATCTGTTAGCCTTTAATTTCAGAGAGAGTCATAAGAAACAGCATTAAAAAGCCAACTGGAGAGCCAGCCATGGAGGCTTCTGGTTCAGACTCCCCTCTTATCAATGGGATTCCTACTGAGCGTAAGAGTCAGCAAGTCCAAATCAGCTTGTAAGACTGAGATCTGATATATTTCAGTACTTCAAGTGACAATTAGTATTAACATTGTTCTCTAAAGTTACACTTAAGACAAAGTATGACTGATTTTTCAGTTTGCTGGCAGTTTAAAAAATTAAACAAAACAAACAGCATCCTTTGTTGTAGGCTATTCTGATAATATATCTTTTTTTTTTTTTTTTTAAATTTTCACCAAACCAAAAATTTTACAAAAATATTCATTTCAGGTAAAATAAAAGCCCAATTCAAAATGAAATATTATTTTGAGCTTTTAAAGTTGATTTTTAAATAATATTGTAGGAAACTTTAAACCAAGTCCTTTAGAATGGAAAAATCATTACATTTATAAAAAGTCAAAATGTAATGCTTTAATTTTCTTTTGAGATTTATTATTATTATTATTATTAATATTATTATTGCTTCCCCAGTCTGAACTAAACAATTTGGTGACACTATCACCAATTCATCCAATATTTTGGTATAACCAAATATGCATTTTTTTGCAGCCAAAAAAAATTTGGGGGACAAAATTTTTTCCCAGATGTACTTAAGACTGACTGTATTTTCAGCCTGGGTCTCCCCCAGTTGGCTCAAAATTTTATATAGTAGATATTTAAGTTATTTTTTTTTATACTGATCAATTGTAAGTGGAAACTTTTTTTTAATATATAAAGATGACTAACTATTATAGAAACTTCAGGTTACTAGGCTATGAACACTTTGAAAACCAAAGCTTTCCTGTGTGTTTAAACTACCAAAAGGAAAAGTCATATGGAATTTATATGTTTACAATTTATAATATTTCTTGAAATATTAGAAGTTACTATAAATGGAATTTAAAAAAAAAACTTTCCAAACAGGTCTTAAAAGATTTTATAAAAGGAAAGAAAGTTAATCTTTCCTGACAAATTCTTAAGGAATTATTTCAGTTAAGGAATTATTCCCCTTCAGCACCTGCAGACTGCTATTAACTTTTAAATGAATATTTTCACACTTGAAATAATTGAATAATCTTACTTTTGTTGCCTCAAAATTAAATATTACTCAATATATTTTCTTTTATAGACTACCTATAGCAAACACCTCTATGTGTTGAAGCTACTGTTTGCACACGTGAATCCAGCAACAGCAGCTGCCAGAAAGTGTCCTAAGAGGTTAGCCAACTGGTATGTTATTTCCCTTTATGTCTCAGGAGAACACAAAGATAGTGAACAGACAACACTGCCATCTCCATTTTAAATGCTGAAATACAAGTATTGGCAAAAAGAATATTTACTATTTTAAGTTGGACTGTTCTGGCAACAAAGTACCTTCAGAAAGTTAACTTTTCTTGTATGAGCCATTTAAAAGAAGCAATGGCAGGTAAAAAAAATAGTTTGGTTGGTGTTTTTAATTTTTGAAAGTGTTTGAATGTAATGCTCTTGACAAATGGCACATTAACAGACCAGAAGAATGGGGTTAATAGAGGAGGTTGAACACAAGCAACTCAACCTCCTCCTCATACTCCCAACTCCCCTGGAGGGACTGGGGTCAGTGAAGAAGAAGAGGAGTATTCAGTCTCACTGTGCTTTCATTCCTTCACTTCTCTGCTAATACTGCAGATTAGGACCGGCTGTGATGGTAGTTTTGTGATACAGATGCTTATGCATCGGAAGCATGAGACCACCAGCACATTCCACATAGTCAGCAACTAGATGGTGAATTATTTCTAATTAGTTTCAGTTTCACATCCCATTGCATAAATTCATGAGCTAACCTATACTTTGCTGCTGTCTGTGTTAAGCTTCAATGACATTCAGAATCTGGTGAAGTACTCTTGCCACTCAGACCTTTATATGCAGTTACTTAGTTGTAATGAGACTGTTGAACTTTGTTTTGGACCATATAAATTAGAGGAAAAGAAAATGCCAAAGCACTAGCTTCTGACACTATCGTGTGGCCATGATAAAGAGTTGTTTTCTTCTAACTCTGAACAAGGAACTTCTTTAGATTAAACAGTATTATTCTAAACCTGAGCTTCCTCCCTCACTCATACGTACACACTCCAGTTCTCACTTTCTGTCTGCTTCACTTCATGGCTTTTTCTTAAGACTACCCTCCACATCCCCAAACTCTCTTTCTGCTACAAATTTAAAGAAACAGTACTTTTGCACATAAAATTTCTAAGACAGTGCTATTATATACCTAGCAAACAGTGTCATTATTAAAAACTGTGCTTCAGAGGCTAGTTATTTCACCACAGAAATATAAATTAGAAATGTAATAAATAGAATTATTTTTAAATGGGTAAAAAATTACTGCAAATTTATAGTAGGTGGGGAAGTTGACTGCAAGAAATTTACTTTGGAGAGAAATTCATGGATTTTATTTATTGTGGAGCATTTGCCAACAAATTTTACCTTATGTGTATACCTGTTTAATGGCATTGCCATGTGAATAAAATGGTGATGTTATACAATTAACTTTATAGAAAAATCCTAATAAGCAATCTCAGAAGTCATGGATAGTTTATTTAACACTGAAAAAGCCATTTCCAGTAAAAAAAAATAAAATAAAATAAAATATTCCCCTAATCTCATGTTTCATGGCATTTTATATATTGATGTGCTAATAACATTTTCCAGTCTTTTTTTTTTAATCTTTCAACACTGTATTCAGAGTTAAAAAGCAAAATTTTGGGGACAAAGCTATATATTTGAGTTTTAAAGAACTATAATCCATAAATAGTTTTTACCTTTCTAAAGTGTTCTTTTCTAAAACTAGGCACTTTAAAGGTCATGGCATGTGTTACAGGGTCTCAGAAAAGCATGGTGATATTTTTAACATGCTGTTCTATGGTCCCCAGCTGTATTTTTGGTGTCCAGCATAACAATCCTGGAAGCAAAATTGCTGGCCCTCCTATTAATGACCTGGAGAATAGTTTATATCTCATTATGTTAGAAACTTATGACAGTGCTCTATAAATGTTTATATATGCAGTCAGTTAATGAATAACATGACTGTACATGGTGCCCTAGAAATATATATGCAGCTTTGTTCCTGGATTTTGTAGGCTGAGTAAAGCTATTTGTAGTTGTGCACCACAAAAGCTTTCTGTGTGCAGCTCTTTACATGGGTCTGTTAAGAGAGACTGTAAAAAAAGCTTATTTACTGGTGGAAAATTGCCCTAATGATATTTTCCCCATTTCTTTAACAGCTGCTTTGGTTTCTATATCCAACTCTTCTGGAATGACCACAGCAAAAGGAGTGGACCAAGCTAACCGTTAGTGGGAACATACTAGCTAGAAAGTGTTAGTAGTAATCATTAGAGATACAAGATGGGTCAACCTCTGTTATTTGACCAGCTTCTGCTGATGAGAGAGACAAGCTTTCTAGCTACCTAGAGCTCTTCTTCAGATCTAGGAACTGTACTCAGAGTCTCACAGCTAAATACATGGTGTTCCTTTCCTGGTGTTTAGTATAAGTAGTTGAATGGTTCCTTTGGAATATATACTAAGGTGAAATGGTCCATTAACATCCCATAGTCATAGAACAAAAAGGAGGTTGAGTGGTTTACAGATTGTGGTAAAAAGAAATAAAACCAGTATCCTTATTAAGACCATGATTTTTAATGTCTAATAAAAGGTATGAGTTTAAGCTCTCAGCCTTGACTTTTGAAAGTGCTTTGCAGGTTTCTTTGAGGATGAGGACTGAAAAGTCATTTATACAGCGATTGCTTTATGAAGTTTTCACCCACAGGTGTTAGAGTATTTTTTTTCTTTTATTTTCCCACGTGAGTTCATTCAAGAACATACTGATTGTCTAGTTTCACCTATATAATTGTTATTGAGTATTTAGTGGACTGGAGGAGGTACATAACATGTTGTGATAGACATGAGTAGAACCCATGGATCTTGTAAGCTGAGTGGATGAAAATATCACTGCAGCAGTGAAATATATCTGCAGGTTTTGCATCTGTTGTTCTGGCAGGGTCTGGTACCACTTTGAATTGGTGGGTCCTGGTCTGTGGGGAGCTAGTTCCTGTTGTTTCTTCATAGTGATTTTGTCAATAACTATTTTTTATACTGAATGGATGTGCAAAGAGATAAGTTTTCATTTTTTTAAAAAGTAATTGTGCACGTGCACGCACACACACACACACACACACTTTGTAATCTGAGGGTCTACTTGGGAAAGAGGAATAAATATTTTTGTAAGGAGTTCATGAACCCTTCTCTCTGAAATGTCTCATAACCCAATATGGGGTAGTCACCTCACTGTGTGACATTAAAAGACATACAAATCACCAGATTTGGAGATGTCCCCCTTCAAGTTTTTTATCTATTTTATTTACTAAGTCCAAGAGAATCTTTAGTCTAATTAACTATTATTAATATGACCACCACCACCCCCTTCTTCTGTCCTCAACAACAGATTATTTAGTTTGATGGTCCTTTTTTGGGATGCAGTGCAGTAGGACACCCAGTACCTACCAGGTCATTTCCTATATTTAATGGTTCTTTTAAAAAATGAAGATACCGCAGAATATGTTCTAGGCATTGCTACTAGTAACCATCATTTTCTATTGAGGGTGATTCAAACAATATTGAATACCAAAAAAAATGTGCATGGTGGCTTACTCACATAAAAGAGTTCCTTGCCCGTAAGAACATGCCCCAAATCCTGCAAACACTCCCATAGATGTTCAAATTCACCAAGATTACTTACATGCATAAAAGTAATGGGAATGTTCACATTTGTAAAGATAAGCATGTGCATAAATGTTTGCAGGATTGGGGGGGGGGGGGGTGGAGGCTGCATAGACAGAGAAATAGGGAGGAAGAGAAGAGTAACATCACAGAACTAGAAAGGTAGTTGCTTCTGTATGCACCTGGTTTGTTTTTCCACCTTCAGAAAAAAGAGAGGGTAAACAAAATGCCCTATCCTGCAATCTGCTCCTGGGGGGAAGAGTCCTGTTTGCTGAAGTGGAATGCCTAGGGAGTGCTGGGGTCTGCCCAGTTGGAGCACCTTATAGAATTAGGACCTAAAAAAACCACACTGTAAAATATATTGTAAAAACCGTACGTGCCTAACGGACATGAAAAATAAAGATTTACAAAGCTGGACAAAGCAATTCATAGATTTGACCTGAAAAACATGCCCAGCTTTTGGAATAACCTAAAGAGAAAGCTTAAAAATGAGGGTTAGAATACAAGAAAAGTCTTCAAAGCTGTTATTTGCATCTTACTCATTCTTTATAGTGGCAAAATTGTATCCACTCTGGAGGGAAGGGTGGAAGAGAGGTTCAAAAAGTAGCATAAAAGTTATCAAATTTCTACACTGCTCCAAACAAAGGTCTTGTTCATCCTAGGGTTTAGGCCTTGTCCACATTAGCATTTCTGCCAGCAAAATTTAGGTCGCTCAGATAGGTGCTTCTTTTTAACCCCCACACCCAAATGACAAAAGTTTTGCTGGCATATATGCCAGTGTAGACAAGGCCTTAGTCTACACTACAGTATTAGGTCAACATTAGGCAGCCTTCATCGATCTAATGTCAGTGTACACATTACAGCCTCGTTTCCACCGACGCAAGTGCGCTACGAAACCAACATCAGAACTCCGCCTCCATGAGAGATGAAGTTTATGTCAATATAGTTGGGGCAATGCAGAATCCGGGTGGACACTCTGGATTACTTACACTGGCTGTCTGTCAATTTTACAGCTCCCTGCTAGAGCTGTGAAACTAACAAAAGAACCAGGTAGATGGGGGCTCCAGCTAAAGCCCAGCTGCCCTCAGACTCCCCACCAGGCTTGCTGGGGTCCTCGCTCCATTGGGCTGCTGCCTGGTTCTGCATTGAGGTGCCTGCGTCCACATTCCCTGCTGGGAGCCCAGATGTTGCCTTGAAGCTCCTTGATCCCAGTTTCTGACTCCCCAGCCCCAGCTGTGCTGCCCCCTGGGCTCTTGGCTTGCTGTTGAGCAGCTACCATGCTCCCAGCAGGAAGCAGTGAGCCAAGAACCTTGGAGTAGCACCCAGGCCCCCAGTGGGGAGCTGAGAGCCTCTGGGCTCAGGCTCTCAGCTCCCCTACCCCCCACTGCCCCTCTTAAATCAGTGGAAGCCCTCCTACTGAGAATGCACTGCACTGAGAGAAGAAGAGCAGTACTGACATGAACCACAGCAGTAATTTAGCATAGACACATTCTAGGAGAGAAATCATGTTAGAATGTGCACTCTAACTTTGATAGTCTAGTGTAGCCAAGGCATACAACCTTAACTGGACCAGTTTTGCATGAGGTAAAAACCTAGCGTGGGGTTTACGCTTTAACTGGCCGAGCATAATCTGTGTTATAGAAACCTTGGCTACCGCAGACTCTTCAAACATATTAGTTGCCAAGATGTTTTAGCAAAACACCTTTAAATCCTAGTCTATACAAAGTCAAAAAAGAGTGAGGTGATAGTCACTCCCTTCAGTTTGATGTCATTCTTATTAACATACAAACCACACAATCTGTCTAATCAGATTCAACTGCTCCTTCCCCTTAAGTTCTGTCCACCCCACAACTAACTTCTCACTCCCCCAATTTCTTCCTCTTACTGAGAGTTGAATTTTATGAGCCATGCACCTCACAACAAATCAAAAGTAATTAACTTGATTAAACTGCAGTTTCCTGCGGAGTCCCAACTCATGATAAGCAGATGGAACAATAGGAGTCTTCTTCCTGAGTAGAGGGAAAAGAGGAATTCTCACAAACAAACAAAGCAGATAAACAAAGTCAAGTGAGCAATGTAATACATTGTTTACACAGGTCAATGCAACCTAGGGCTAGCAGCTGAGGTTGGTTATGTCATTCACCTCTTGATATTTCCCATGGCACCATTCCTCTGATACCGCCTTTGGGCTCATTTTGTGGAAAGGAAAATCATGGAATTTGTGATGAAGATAGTGATGGGGTGCATGTGCGAATGTGAGGCTCTAGGTACGTTTCTTATTCACCGGCATAGGCCCCCTGCCTTCAGCAAAGTTGCCTACTGTGACAGGATGCACATCCGTGCACCCCTACGGTATAATCTGTGGAACTTTTCTGTTCAGTTTTGCAATGTAATTGTGTGATTTGATGCCAAATGCACTATACCAGGTTCCTTTGTGGACACTCGTAACATATTCTACATAATTGCTGTGATGCCATGTTTCCTACAGCAACAGGTGTGTACAGATGTGCAGCATGTCACAGGACTCTCTCTAGCACAGTGGCTGGAGACTAATACGTCAAAGGGAATGCTAATGTCCTCCCTGGCTCAGGTAGAAATAAAGAGACTCTCACAGCAAGACAGATGGGGAGAGACTGTCAGCAGTTTGTAAAAACAAAGACACAGACTGTTTGGAGGAAGGGAAGCTGCAGGCTTTTGCCTGGAAGATACCATTTTGCAACCAACTTCAAGCAAGATCTGGGCCCTGTGTTGGAATAGGCAGAGAATGGCTGTAAAACATCAAATAGCTGAACACCGTGTGCATAATCTTGGACTACGAGGTCAGGTTAGGTACAGATGTTAGATTAGGATGCGGTTTATACCTTTTATTTGATAGTGGTCATTCCTGATTCATTTATAGCATGATTCTGTCTTAACTGGCCATTTTCTCACTTGAAATCATACTCTGATCAATAAACTACTATTTGTTTTATCTAAAGCTGTGTGGTCTTTAGAGGGTGTGGATGTGGGAGGCTGGGTACAATTCCACTTCTTTGTTAAGTGGACAAATTTGAGACTAGGGTGATTGAGAGAGGGTACCAATCCCTGTAAGGCAGTGGCTCCCGGTGTAGGATCTGGGGGTGCTTGCTTGGAGACTGATGCTTATGTGGCTACTGGATTTACACCCACTGCCTGGAACCAGTTACATGCTGGTTGCTGGCATGGACTGATTTAGGAGTGTGGCCACCCAGCAGGGTGTGGTGAATTGGGGTTCAGGAGTGGGATTTAAGGGGTCATAGCAGCACACAAGACCGGATCTGGGGAGGAGCCTGTCACATTGTCTCTCACTCTGCTTGCTGAGAAAGCAAGCCCACAAACGATAGCCATCTGTGCTGAAGGAATTTTTTGCAACGTGGAAAGTTACTACTTTTTTCTATAAAACGTTTCTGCGTAGAAACTTACAGAATGTCACTGATTAGTCATCATTAAGGACTGTTTTGTGATGCAATTCAGTAAGTTTTATTTATGTTTGTGCTCACATTCTTATGGTGACTTTATGCAATTCTACTATACCCAGTATTGGATGTAGTCTTTCTGCCAGGTCTTGATAGCAACAAAAAGAGCCAGGTTCAATTTCCTAGAAGTTCCTCCTGAAAACTTAAACACCATTTTGAACCTCACCCAGAAACTTGGCAAACTACATATATTACCCTAGGCACCCTTGATAAGCAATATTTCCCCACTTGCAGACCAAGTCCAGCTATTGCGTTAACCTCCTCTTGCAGTTGCTAATGTGGGTCTAGGCACTTCCTGCCACTCTAGCATCTCACTCAGTCATTGTCCAGGGTTCAAGAGTTCTTTAAAATAACAACAACTACTCTCAAATGATAGTGTAAAGTTGGAAAGGTCCCTCCAAAAGGATCAAGCAATACAGACAACACTGAAGAGGTTTATTTACAGTACCAGTACCGGGAACACTGAACAAAATAGTATCAGCTTCAAAATGGAAGTAATATGGCAATTGCTTATATACACATACTGCTTTTTTACTGGTTTAAACTAGTTTTCTAACAGTTCTTTGTTTCCCTTGGGAAAAACAACTATATATATGGTTAAAAAAAAAAGAGTCAAGGGGGTGGTCTCGACAGGTAGGGGAATACTAACTTCCATATAAGGTAAGGGAGGGGGGGTCGGATGGGTACGTGATATTAGGCAGGGAAGGGTACTGGACAAGAGACATGGGTTCAGGGCAGAATACATAACAAGACTGCCTATTTGGTCAGCCTCTGTACTTATGAGGCCTAATATGCTGGCATGGATATTTTATCCTAACAATAGTAACTTTTTTGAATTGGAAAATAATCTAGTCTGACTATAAATTAAGTTGACAAATGCAATTCCATAAGGAACACAAAGCCACAAATGAAATGGGCCTTGGACAGCCAGTCAAAGCTCTATATATAGAAATTAATCACCACAAGTATTTAAGAGATCCCTAGTCTATGGAAACAGTACAGAGAATCTACAGGACATCTCTTCTCAGCTTCACTGTACAGTCTTTTTTTTAATTGGAAAGAAAACATACATACACACACACCACAAACAACTAGGAGTTCTAAGCACTGGAAGATCTTAAGTTTACATTCTTTACGCTGCATTTCATATAATCCCTTATGCTTCTCTCCCTTAATCTTGAAGAAAATGTTTCTGAGGACAAATACATTAGTAGTTTACAAGTTACAGAAGCAGAAGATATTTTAGCAGAGCAGCAAATTCCTGTGGAAAAAAAAGGAATATGAAGAGTGAATGAAATACTATCAGTTCTCAGATTCACTGGACTGTCTCAAGCAATCAGAGAGGATGATAAAGAATTCCAAGTTATGTTGACGTGGACTTTTTTGGTTCAAAGAATGGAATTTAGCATACAATTTCTTCTTTCAACTGCACTGCTTTTGAAACAGCTTCACACTGAATAATAGTCAACTGTAAAATTTTTTTTTTTTTTTTTTAAACTCTCTCCATTGCAACAGCAGACAGAGAAATTTAGATGTACAGGCCAAGGAACACTGACAGGAGCAGGATGGGAAAATAAAAGCAGGGGAAAATGGGGACAGAAGTATCTGTATTTATCAGAGCACGCTTCTCCAGAAGTCCAAATAGAATTCTAGAACACCAGTCTCAACATTCCTCTGCTGTCTAGTAAATAGCTGTGAAACCTATTGGCAAAGCATAGGTCCCCGTCCACTCAAGTGGCTGGCTCACACAATGGATAACAGCCTATTACTGCTGCTAAGTTTCCCCACTATCTCAGTAGGTGTAGCATAGTACTGTAGATATAAAGGTCCAAACCCTGATGATGAGTTGTGAGGAGCGGAGTGGAGGAGAAGGGAGAGAAATCTATAAGGTTCTGCATTGTGGACTTTCTTTTTTTCAGTCTCTTTTTTTAAAAATTTCAACATTTCAGAAAAATCAGGGAGAGACTGGGGGAGCCCCATATCACAATGGAAAGAGCATTCTCCTGCTCAAATACTCCTCCCTCCATCCCCCGCTTCACATCCCCCTATCTCCACTTGGCCTCCCTGCAGCTGCCTGCCCCCTCCCCACTCAGTCCCCTGATGAGTCACTATGGGTGCATCTAAACTTGTAAATTAAGTCGTTTTAAGCTTGCTTAAGTCGGCTTAATTTACTCTGCCTCTACACTGTACTTTCCTTAAGTCGACTTAAGCAAGCTGCTTAAGTCGACTTAAGGAAAATTAAGTCGACTTTGTTAAACCTCGTTTAAAGTCAACTTTAGGCTTAAGTCGACTTTCTAAAGTCAACTTAAGCCAGTGTGGATGCAGAGTAGCCCTAAGTCGACTAAGTGCTCTCCAGGACTCTCCCACTGCCCTCCCTGCTGGGGGGGTGGCACAGGCAGAGCCTGGCATGCCCCCACAAAGGGAAGGGCAGAGCCCTGCCCCTATGCCCTGCCAGGGTCCCTGTCCCCCTTTGCCCCATTGTACCCAAGTACAATGGGGCAAAGGCTGAGCCCCCTGGCACTTGGCAAGGGGTGCCCCCCTGCCACCGTGGACCTCTCCCAGGCCCACCTAGCCCCTAGAAGTCGACCTAGGCATCCAGTGTGGACGATCTAGGTCTACTTTGTAAGATTCCCCCCTAAGTTGACTTAAAATTTAGGTGTGGACATGCTAAATCGACAAAGTCAACTTAAAGTCAACTTTGTTAAGTTGACTTAGCTAAAGTCGACCTAACTTAACAAGTGTAGACATAGCCTATGTGTGTTCCTCCTCTCCTACGTCATTCACCTGCCCTGCTTCTGCTTGCCATGGCCATCTTTATCCCTCCTCCATGCTCTACCCCCTGCCCCAGATGTTGCTTGCTGTTTGGGAGAAGGTAGAGTGTTAAAGAGAGGAGGGGACGCGGCAGTGAGTGGGCCAAGCAAGGAAAAGCGGGACCTGAGGCAGACTGTGGCCATAGGTAAAAGAGACAGGGCAGGACTGTTCTTGCTCTGGGGCCAGCATTCCTGTTGGTGGGCCTGTGTCCATTGAACAAGGGCCCTTCGGTGAGATATATGCTCCACCACCAGTCTTCCCCTGGTGTGTAGAGTGAAGTTGGGCACCTACAGGGTAAGGCAGCAGCTGAACAAGTATTTTCTGGATTACAGTGGAACCTAACACTGGAATTTAGACACTTTATGAGTTTAAGGCACTTAAATACCTTTGTGGGTCTGGGCCGCAGATACCATGGCAATAAATTCCATACAAAAGCACATGAGAAAGATAACCATCTCTGTTCAGTGCAGGGTTTGAGTGGTGTGCAGTAAAGATGACAAAGGGTTAAATACTAATTGACAAGAATAACAGAAATATTGACTAACTAACCATTTAGTATCCATCACTTGCACCAAATGAAGTAGGGGTGTGCTCCGGGAGAACTAATAGAGTCTTTTATTATATGTTCACCTATCAGAAACGTGCACAAGAAAACGCAATTAAAGTTGGGTGTCTTCAGTTCTGGCATTTCCTGACTTTTGAGTGTTTGACTTGGGACCCATAATATTATTTTAGGGCAGTTCTCTTGGGAGGAAGGGTTCCCCCAATAATAAAACAGTTTTCAAAAAACCTGAAAAGAGTTGAGCAGAAAAAAGACAATACTATCCATTAAAATTAATGACACTTGATAAACAGCAAAACAATGAGCAGCCCAATTTAAAGTCATAGCAATTTATCAATATTTTGCTGCCCTGTAACTATCAAATCATTTCTGAATATAAATGTCAATATTTAGATTCTACTGATACATCAAGATTGGGCGTCAAAATAATCTGAACTCCGTATTGAAGGTCAGTCACCTTGGTAACAATAATCCTGATAAGGAACTTGTAAAGTATTTTTATTGTGTGTTTTTGAAAATTTAGCTGTTATTTAAAGTTATGAATGCTTCTCAGAAAACTTTGGAAGATAAATTAAAAATTCTGGTTCAACAGAATTATTTTAACATCTTTGTCCTTTTACTTTTGCCTCTGATATCATAGAGTTTATCTCCATGAAAAAATAAAAGTAACTTTTGCTCAGAGTTTAGGTGCTCCTGTTGCTTATTTCGCAATTGAAATTGTATTTGTAACATGTTAGATGCTAGGAAGCAGATGTCAAAGATCTATCAAATTCAGGGGAGAATCTAAATTGGCGTTATTTACACTTTAAAAAAAACAAAAAAAAAAACCCAAAACAATAAATGCAGTTTCACTCCCTTACACTAAGTGTAAGCAAGTCATATTTAGATGTTCTCTGGATCTGGTCCTATGCTTTTTGTGCAAAAAGCAGGAACAGATGAACCCTTAGGACACTACAGACACATTATTATTAAGAAATTACAGAAAGCTATTAATAAAAATTAGACTTGCAGAAAGAATAAGGATTATTAGAGAAAGCTATTAATAAGAAATTAGAGTAAATATTAGTAAATGATTTATAAACATAATGTTTGCTAATATATTTCAGCAGGTGTTCGCATCTAAGATACAACTTCTGATTCCCACAGAAAAAACCTGAACAAATCCTCTTTGCCTACAGGAACAATAGACAGATAACGCATTCAACCCTCCCACCCCCTTTCTTTTTCCAGACACCAAATGAATCAATGCTCCGAGTGTAGAGGAACCTAATGGCCATATTCGATACATCTATGCTCACACACCTGAAGCATGATGTACAGAGGGTGCAATTTTCCTCTGTTTTGGATGTCTTTTTGTGTGCAGCAGACACATAGCTTTTATGCTATTTTACACCATAATATGCCTTTTCAAGTGAAAGAAGGATTTAGTCCCAAGTATTGTATCACTAACGTTTTAGGGTAACCCATCCTTTTAGCTTACAGAGAAAACTTTTTTTTTTAATACAGTTTGTCATGACAAGACTAGCTGTACGCCTATCACTACAATACTTTCGTTACAACTGCAAATGGCTGCATGCCATTTATTGAATAACTTCTGTTTATCTAAGAAACACACATTAACGGCAAAGTGTTGCCTAATGCAAGTAGTAAGTCACTTCAATCCTTTGAAGATTATTATTTTATCTGTCAATTAATATTATATATTTTAAGAGGCCAATTTTTATAATTACTCTTTGTTGAAATACTAAAGATTTTATTTTTATGGGCTACTGAACTGCCTCCCATGCAGAACAAGTATACTTATCTACTGTTATCTTGATTATAGCCAGGTAAACAACATTGTTCAAAGAAAGCAAATGATAAAATATTTGCTCTCATTAAGCTTTACAAATCAGTCTTCAAGTGATATTACATTATAAATCCTGTTGCAGGTTTTTACCAATTTTGGGGGGGAAGGTATAAATGACATGGTAAATTTGCATTCAAATTCATGGAACTTTAAAAATCTGTTTCCCATTTAGCCCTCCAGCCAGAAACAATATTTTCATTTGTAAACAGGCTGTTTCATAATCAGACCTTTGTAGTATATAGACTCCTGAAAAAGAAGCATTTCACTTTTAAAGAATATAGTATTATCTTCCCAATATGAATCATTGATTACTTTCTGCAGCCCAACACAGTCTAACATATAAGGAAAGATTTTAAGCAAAATTTAATCTGGTATCCAAATACAACATTACTTTAAACATGAGGTCATCTAAACATCTGTCTCCAATATATCCCTAGGGATTTAAATCAAAAGTCTGCTAAACATGTACAATCATTTTGAAAATAAATAACAGAACAAATTTAGTCTTGATTATGATTATCATGCATTTTAAAAGGAAACATTTATTCTAATAAGAAAAGTCTGAACTAATTTAAAAAACTTATTGATATTAAGGTAAAATAGTTTCCTACTCTAAAGAAGACATGTCTTTCCATTTACTCTGCTCTTTAGCAATATTCAATGTTTAATATTTTGGGGAGTGGAGGGTGGAGAACAGGCCATGTGCTTTTCCCCACGTCAATGCCATTCTTCTCTTCCCCTTTATAGATAGAGAACAACTGCTTAAAGAGACAACTTTAATGTTTCTCTATTACTTGATCCCAAATACTGCATTTCGGGGCCCAGCTACTTGCTTACAAACTCTCTGTGAATTTTCCTTCCCCTTGTGCAACTACTACATGGAAGAAAAAAATATATCACACACACACCCACACCCACACTCCCTTAATCCCACAAAGTCCTCCTGCATGGTTCAGGCCTCACAGACCAAACAAAGAGGGAGGAACTGGACAATGAAAAGTAGCAGAGCTCTTGATTCTTCTAAAATCCTTTCCTCTCTGCACAAATCGATACACGCCAAGGCTACATTAACTTATACTACTTCCCTCTTCCCTCTGCAGGTAACCTTTTTGGCAGGGAACTGTACCAAAAAGGCTGATGTAATCAGGGCACCTAGCAGCATAGCTCTTAGAAGAGCTTGTGGTACCCAGAGCATGCTACCAGATATTTAAAAGACACAATTAGCCCCCACTAAATCATATCTATCCAGTTTAAAGACTGTATATTTCACATATTGCCACATTTAATAAATGAGTAATTATTAGCACGCTTAAAAAAAATTCACATTCGGTTTTTCTCATTTTTGTGCCAATATTTGTCAGATTTCACAGCAAAGTAGCATCTTGTGTACCAAACACTTCGGAGACGTGCAATAGAGTGGTCATTTCACACATTCTCTATTGGCCTTCATGAGGCAGTGATTTTCTTTATCGTCTACCTGTACTTCCACTAGCTCCAAGGCAGCATTTCAAACTTTGCCTATATGTTACGTGTTCATAGATCCAGCTAATTAAGGCCACTACAACATTACTAACCCAATCCAAATCATTCAAAAATCATAACAGACACCAAAGACCAAGTATTAGATTGATTTAATTATTAATAAATAAATAAATTAGGGGTTCTATTTGCCATCAGGGTTTTTAAGTCCTTAAGGTTCACATTTTCAAGCTTTTGTCCACAGCTATGAGGACTAGAAACTTACTTTAAAAAGAAAGTGCTAAAGCTCTTACATGATCACATGACTTCAACAGCTTAGGAAAACTCACGATAAAAACCACCAGTCAGCCACACTGGTACTATACCTGAGAATCTGGTGGAAGAGCCAGAACAGAATGTAAAAATCATTCTCTCATGTAAGATCAGTCAGCCAAGGATGGTACCTGATGTCAGCTGAAAGACCAAAGTTAAGCTACTCTTCAGTTTTATGAGCACCTTACAAATAATTAACTATTTTGCAAATGTAAGCAACATTACCTTTTAAGAAATAAAAGTTAAGATTTGCATTCAAAGTTCAGTTTACAAGAGAACAGTTCTGTGGTAACATTTATGATATTAGCTTTCCGAGTGAAGTTTAAATATGAAGACTTTTTTTAAAAAAATGTTTTTGAGCACTGGGAGTGCTATATTTTGTTTGTGTGGGTCATTGAGAACACCAATCAACACAAACAATGCCCAGGAAAATAATGTCTCAAATAGGCAAATGAGCTATTAACTGAAGGATGAAGAGTGACCTGTAAATTGAGTTTCCTACCTAAATTAGAATTGAAGAGGATCTAGAGAACAAAGGCAAAAATAGCAGCAGTCACATAATCTAATGGATTGGAAACAAGTATAAAACAAGAGCTCCTGAATTCTAATCCAACAAAATAATAATATTTCTCCACTGGGATGGCACTACACACGGGTTGGCTATTGGGCTTTGGAATGTTGATGAGATATCTTTCGGGAAGGACAAGGGATCATCATTCTTAACTGTCTTCAGCTGTAGGAAAAATGCTTGCATTGCAGTCTGTGTATAGTTGTCAGTAAAAAGACAACCCGCCCCCTTTCCCCCCAACAAACCCCCCCCCCAAACACACAAAAACACACCAAAAAACCAAACAAAGCAACATCCATCCCACTATAAAAAAAGATATGCAGGTGACAAGGCCTTCAGTTATTGGAGTCTACACAATGGTTACTTTTAGCATTTGCCTTTAATGGCACTTACAGTCATGAGCAATTAATTGTCAGCAACCATGCTCAGTGCTTAAAAGAACTGGTGCAGCTATAGGTGCAATCAAAAGTTGAGTCTATATCTACACTACCAGGGTATAGCACCATAGCTATAGTACTGTAGCTATGCTGGCATAACAGCATAGTGTAAACACAGCCTGCATTGACCAAAGGGATTTTTTTCAATCACTATAGGAATTTCATCTCCCTGAACAATGGTAGCTAGGCTGACCAAAGCGTTCCTTTAGTTGATCTAGCTGCATTTATACCATATGTTTGCTGTAGCTATATTGAGCTCTCAGGAGTGTGTGCTGTAGCTATGTCGACTTAAGTTTTAAATGTTAACCAGCTATTAGTGGCACTATTACTTACAAGCTGATCCATGCTTCCCTAGATGTCCCGATTGACATTTAGCGTCTTAATCACAAGACCATCCATCCCTTCTGGCCAAATATGACTATGTTATCTTTACTGTAGATTCATGTAAAAGAAAAAATTTGATGTCATGACTTATCTTCATATCACTAACTTAGAACAATATCTCTTTTCCCCATTCTTAAACTGTAGAATTTCTAATAAAACAGAATTTTAACTTTATTAAATCAATTTGTTTGTATATACCTATATACACAGAAGATTATGAAGCATGTCTGTTCTCAGAGCTTACTGATCATGAATATTTCCTTCCTCTATCTTTATATTAATTTTTCAAATATTTTTCATCTGACTGACGTATTGAAATCTTATGTCTCACCTGCAAAGGCTAAGCATACAATTTTTGTTCCTTCCATAACCAAATCTTAGGAATTTAAACACAATGCCAGTCTCACACTGCCATCTTGTGGATGACAAAGAAAATAAGTGGCAAAAGCAGTTTTTTTTATTTAATATATACCTTAATTTAAAGATTCCTTTTGCTATATACCCAAGTTTACAGTCAGTGTCTTAAAAATACCGAACAATTATCGTAAATATAATTAGATACTTTAATTGGGAAGAAACCCAACCCATTTAAGAGAATCGTATTACCTCTCTGATTCTTTCACATGCAGGTCGGACTACAGGTATAACATTTTAGGGACAAATTCTCCCTTTTGTCAACCTGAAAGAGCCTAAACCTGCAGATCCTGGCCAAAGAGATGCCCAAGAAGTACTGTAATCATTAACTTGCTTTGTATCCAACTAGTTACCCATTTCTACCTAAGGCCCCTTCTGCTGTCAAATATCACCAATCTCCTCTTCCCAGTCTGCTGCATTCTTTACCCCTGCACCTCTTCAAATCTACATGGAGGAAACAAAACAAGGTAATACTGACATTCATAAATGCCAATAATAAATGTGCATAGTCAGCAGATGACTTTTTCCTTGCTCCCATTGAAGTCATATTATTGTTCATGTCTCTAGACTAAGCTTTTCAATACAGGGACCTAGAGATTGTTTAATGTAGATCACTCCTTGAACACTGTCATAAATAAAGTGTATAGGAGAGCCAGCATGTGGAAAATTATGCAAATATTTCAAATATCAATTTTAAACTACTTTCCATAATTCCTTTACTCATAGTGTATTATACAGTACAGACCATCCATCTAGCACCTTTTGAGAGCCAGGGCTCCTCAGTCCAACTGCCTACAGCATGAAACCAGTACTAGTTCTCCTAAGCCTCCCAGAAGCTCTTGCATGTGCTCAGGAGTTCCATTGAAGCTGTGGACCTTGCAAATTACTGCTTCTACATTCAGGGGAACATGGCAGTGAATAAAAAGGGCACTTACATTTTCCAACAGAATTTCTCAGTGAACCTTACTTTACTCAAAAGACAAAGCAGAAGAGATACACAGATCTGTAGAAAGTAAGAAACCTTCATTCAAAATCTTACCACCCTTAAAACACTTTTTGGGTTTTAGTCAGTAACTTCCAGGGATCCAAGATCATCCTTCTCCCCTTACACTGCCTTAGCTGGCTCTGCTTCTTGTCTTCTCTAAGACAGAGAGAGAGAGCCTTCTTTTTGTAAGTTCCAATTCCCTCCCCTCCACCACTGTCTCACATCTGACAAAGTGGGGCAAAAGCTCATGTGATAAATAAATCTGTTAGTCTTTAAAAGTGCCCCAGGACTCTGTTTGTTTCTCTGCAATAGACTAACACAGCTACCCCTTTGGATCTTGACTCTTCTCAGTAGCTTTGAGTCCCTCACCAGATGATCATTGCTTGGATCCCAGCGCATCCCAGAGAATTGATTGCTCAGCAGTATCCAGCTAATTGTTCTAGGATTTGGAAGCTCATGCAGGTCAATGACTCTTCATAGCTTTTCAGAGACCATTTTGGTCAGTATGACATCCAAGTCTATTTTTCTCCCTGGCATTCCTAGACTGATGAGAGAACTGAAGTCCATTTATTATGTTTGATTTGTGACCTTGACCACTTATTCTGACTGATAGGTTTTCTTACTTATAGTCAGACACGTGAAAATAAAAATGTAAGTGTTGCATCTGGAGTAATCAACTTTGTTGTTTTGTTTGGGGAGCAGACAATCTCTCAAAAGCCAGAGGCTGGAATTTCCAAGGGAGCTTCACAGAGTTAGGCTCCGAAATTCAAATGAATTTCAAGAAGCTTGGGTACCCAACTCCAGTATCTTCTTTCAAAATATTAGAGTCAAATAGTTCAACTAACCAATAACCCTCTTATTCTATTAAGAAATATAAAAAGCAAAATTTTAAAATAAACAAGTTTTAAAAAGAAGGATGTTTTATTATATATGAAATTCAAATTTCTTTAAAAATAAAGACTAGACGAGAGCTGATTCTAATATCATACTATTTATTAAACAGGGTAAATAGAAGAAAAAGAAAGTGATGAAGCACAGTAGAAGGGCGATACCCTATGATCCATTCAGTACATTGTATTTGAAAACCTCCTTTGTATTTATCATTGTCATAAACAATAAGTCAACATTCCAAAATGTCAACTTAAAATATGGTTATATTTCTATTATTGGCACATATATATGTGCTAAGCAAGTGGATGTATAAACTCAAAAAAGAGAAGATAGTCACCTCTAATGATTACTTGTGAATTTAGAGTTAACATCAAGGATCTGCATCAAGTTACAGCATTTTATGAATCTTGAACTGGCAGTTCAGCACACTTTACTTTGCTCAGCCCAGGATGTGATTGTGTAAAATGATGTTTATACTCAGTCCCTTAGGCACTGGTTTGGAAGACTGACAATCAAGATACAGGAAAGTCTACCTGGGAATCAATCAACTGATGGATGGTGATCAGCAGAATCCTATAGCTCCTCCTTTATCTTGAGTCAGGTCTGAATTTACTTTGTGGGCAGGGCTACTCTTGGTCTGGATTTTGGCTTCTCTGCAGTGACAGAATAAGCAACGGGATTTTATGATCCTTTTGAATTAATTCTGAGTTAATTCTTCTTATACAGCTGGGACACTTTATCCTCTATTGACCACTCAAATAATGGTTTCCAGGCAGCCATCCTTAGATGTATGATGGATGTGCTGATAGCAGCCCCACACAGTGGAAGCTGCACTAGGATTTTCTTTTTAATTGAACATTTGTAATCTTCTAGTTTTGTTCTGTTTGACATTAAGAAAAAAAACTCATCTCTTTTCCTGTTAATTCCAGACATAATATTTCATGCCTTGACTCACAGTGTAGCTATGACTTCATTGCGGTACGAGTGGAGGGGGAAAGCATACTTTTAATTCATTGTTCTGGAAAAAAAAAAAAAAAAAAACCAACCAAAACCATTTATGTAATGGTACAACTACAGCCATCCAATCCAAACCCCTGCTCCTAATTACAACCTACCCACCCAGGCAATGATCCCAAGCCAGAGGTTTTTAAATCATCTCATTAACCCCTTTTCAGTAGTTAGTAGAGAGGAAAGGGGAACAGGCTGGCTGACTGTCCTCCAAATCTCAAGAGGCATCTTAGTTCCTCTCTCAGCTACTAAACTCTTATTCCACTAACAAGCATCTAGACTTGATTTTTTCTCCTATATGTAAACTCTCTCCGTTGCTTACTTATTCCAGTGACAAATGCCCAGTCCTGATTTCCACCTCATCCCCCAGCTGAAAAACCTGCATTCTGTCCCTCATCTTCAGAAGACAGTTCCTAGTCGCTCTCCTGTTTTCACTCCATCCACCACATGCAAGAATCACACTTTGCATTTCATAAACACTTCACTCACAAGTACAGCCCTCACACTCCCATGGGCTCTTCCAACCAAGTGCTCCATTGCCCAGTGTCCAAACCCTCCTTCTCATTCCTTGGATATGGATTTTTGGACAATGTAATCCACTCCAGAGTAAAGTTGGCCCTTTAAGGGGGATCAAGTTCAAATTCTGCCCTCTTCCAAGTTTCATCCAAAGCACAGATACTGCAAGAAACATTTGTTCCCAGGGTATTTTTGAAATTGAAGGCTTGATAGCAAGGCAGTCTATGAAGAAAACCAGCATAAAAGCAGTGTTCTTTTCCTTATAGATGGAGAAAGGACTTGCTGTGGTACTTTTTCACTAGTAAGAGAGCGACACGTAGAAAAAGCAAGAGTTCTTGTGGGCAGCTGCCAGAAAAACTAAAGTGCCCTGAAAAAATCAGTAGAGAAGCCTGAAGAGGAGGGAAACATTTGCTGGCTCTGAGAAAGCTCGGAGAATGGCTTCTTGAACAACTAGTTAAAAGGAATTTTTACTGTCTGTTGGAATGCTACGTAAGGAGCTTGGAGAAAGAGACAGATTGGACATAAAGTAAAAGTGAAGGAAACCGCCATTGGCAAAATGTGGGCTTCAGGCCCAGCGTGGGTGCCTGATTAGTTTAAAGAGGCTCAAATTGGAGATTCTGAGATCTGGAAGTTGGAAGTTCCACTTCACTTTCACCACTTCCAGGGAGAAGTCCATGATGCAGCGAAGACTGGGGAAGACCTGGTAATGACTTCAGACTTTCAGCTTACTCGCAAAGGCGTACAGCTTTCATTCCAGCCAAAGAATGAAACTATTTCAGCAGCAACAAAAACTAGGGCTGTGACTGAATCTGACATGGAAGAGGTAAGAGATCTTTCCACACTTAAGTTTAATGGAGGAACTACATAGATGACTTTCAAATGCAATTCTGCACCTATCTCAGATGGCTTGCTATCATGTAAGAGCTACATGCCTAAGAGTACTTTCCTAATCCCCTCCTCCTGGAATCTTTAGATTACCTTCATTTTATATTACAGGTGATCACACCATTTTCTCCCATTTCATCTTGGCCTGTAACCTGGGGGGGGGGGTCATGTTTGATATTTTTAATTCTTCTTCTTCTTCCTTATCAAGGCCATGAACAAGTCCCATTATATGGGTCACAATTCTTTAATTTTATCCCCTCCTTTGGTCCTGACAGTTTCTTTTTGTCCTTATTTTTCCATTTCACCCTCAAGAGTCTGCTGTACTCAGGTCTTTTTTACTCTAAACTCTCCTCTCAAATACATCCAAAATGGTGATACCAAAATAGTTTCTCTCACCTATTACTTAGACAATGTCTTCCCATCTGAACCTAGTTGTCTCCCTGCTGCACTGTGCAATTAATTCAAACTTCTTCCCCTGCTCACATTGCTACCCTCTTCTCTCTACTTTGCTAACACCATCAGCTTCTGTGTCTGGCTTCCTTTTCTTATTAATTGGTTTTATGTCTTTTCCCATGCTGCCCTTTATGGCAGGAATACTCTCCCAAAATGTTATGTACCAATACATCAACCTGACTTTATTCAAGCCACACCCTCCCTCCCTCCTCCCCGCCCCCTGCAACCAAGAGCCCACTTCTGTAGCATCAGCCACAAGAATGTTTTTATGTTCTATTAAAGGGTTTTGAAACCACCAAGATACATATATGTATACTGAGTTGTAGTAAGAAGTTAGAGTATAAAGAAAGAAAAGACAAGTAGAAATACCCAGGTGCTAACCCAAGGCCTAGCAAAATAATCCAAAATAGTAAGCCTGAGCCAAATAAACAGTCAAGCTAGCAGGAGGCAAGTTGCAAAAGTCTGACCTCAATTAAATTGGCAAGAAACAAGCTGAAACTGCAACAAGTATAAAGAGTGGACAAGTACCTTGAGGAAGGAGGTGTTGAGTTGGCCTCATGCCAAAGAGATACGGAGAGATGTCTTGCCCAAACTATCCCATGATACGGGTGTTTTGGCCAAACTATGACATCTTGATGTATGAAGACGTTTAGTGGTATGCTGACCAAAAAAGGTAATGGATGGCATCAGGAAGGGTGTGTGGACCAATCAAGATAATTTTAGATATCAAAGAAAGTAGTTTCTGGTGCCAAAGGGGCCAAGCAAATGGTCTGAACAGCGTATAAAAGTAGGAACCCCAAAGACCATATTTCGTGCAGCCAAAGGGGTGATGGAGAGTCTTGCCATCAGTTGAGCTGTTCTGCTGCATTGAGAGCACAAATGCTGACAGCATATCTGTTGACTATAGGTTGCTTACCGTTATGCTATGTTGCAATAAAGCCTAGCCTGGCACCTTTGTTTCGACAAAGATCCATGGTTGTGCTGGTTTCTTCTGTCGGGAGTGTTACTTACTCTGGGACACTCACACAGCCAAACACGCCCCCATGCTGGATGTAGAACAACACAGATAAGAATACTTCTCGCCCATCATACAACATGAGTAACTACCAAAAAAACCCCAAACTACATGTCCTTTCTCTCTTCCCTTCTACCCCTCCCTTTCTGGTGTACAGTGCATCCACACTTGTTCGTCAAGTTAATCACTGTCTTAGCGTGTAAACTCCCCAGAGCAGGGATTTTAATGTGCTCTCTGTGAAGAGCCTAAAATGTACTGACTCTCCAGACTTCATCCGCTCAGAAATTAAGTAACATTAGAAGGGTTAATTTTCAATTTTGAGGTCTTAACCTCAACTGTTAAAGCTTTCCAGTTTTCAATTACAGACTCTGGTCCCTCAGACATGATTCCAATTATTACTATTGTTAATGCTACTTATGAAACTTTATCAGAGTATTTTCAGACTCATTGGAAAGGGATATCTAGACAAGTTTGCAGTTAGTACTACACTTGTAGAACCCCAAAGATACAAAGAGCAGAGTTATGACTGACTCGTCAACAGAACACTATGTGAAATCAGAAGTAATCAATCAGGCAGAAGGGGAAGGGGGAAAAAAGGAAAAGAAAAAAGAAAAAATATTGTACTGTGCCTGTATTGCATCTTAAAAGCTTGGCATAAAGAGCAAAAGCAGCCTGGGGTCTGTGTTCTTTCCTGAAAGACAAGGGTGCTGTTTCACCCCCCTCCCACTTCAGCCTACTAGGAGAGGGAAAACTGTTTTCAGCCTCCCTCCTCCTAGTCCAGGAAGGAAAGCTGCTGCAAGGAATTGCAGGGCAAGCAAAGCCTGGCTGGAGCTGGATTGCAAATCAGAATCCAAACTACTGCCTGAACAGTGTACTCTGGAAGAATTTTACAGGGCCACAGCCTGTGCACCAATGCAGCCTAAGGTTTGCCCTTGGCTGCACTCCTGGATCCTGCCAGCACCTCTGGGAGTGCAAAGGGCAGGGAAGGGAGGGGCACTGACAGACAACTGGCACCCTGCCCTGTGCTGCCTCTGGAGCATGGCAAGCAGTGCACTGAGCAAGGCAAGCCCTGGGGAGAGGGGGCTGAGGTCTAGGATTTACACTGCCAAAGAGTGCTGGGTGAGTCCCCATCCCCCTGGTTTCTTGCCCTTGGGTTGAACTGAATAGGGCAGGGAGCTGCTTGCAAACCAGGCAGTGCTGCCAGGAGCCACCTTAGCAAAGATCTCCCCATATATAACAAGACAAAGAACCCCATGGTTACTTCAGGAGCTAGGTCTCCAGTCAGAAACCCCCATTTTGACACAAAAATCTGTAGCTTCAGATTTGATTTCTGAACACTGAACTGCAGTTTTAAAATTTGAGGAGTCAAACTTTGCATGGAAACATTTAGTTAATAAAACTTGTGTTGTACTAACACATTTCACAAGTTCTGTAGTTCTCTTCCTTTGTCATCCACATAACTTTTAGTAGTTTGTAATGCAAAGAAATTAGGAAGCTTTTCTGATCATTGAAAAGACCTATTTAGTCATCCAGTCCAGTTTCCTGTCAGTGCTGAAAATCCAATCTATTTTCCTGTCAATGGGATGCTGTTTTATACTGAAAAGAAAAATCTTCTTGACTGCTGCATTATGAGTTTCTCTCCCTAATTTTATCCTGTTAGTCTTAGTTATACCCCCTTGTGCCAAATTAAAAGTATTCTGTCAGCTTGATATTTATATCCTTCAGATAATTGTGGATAATTATGGATAATTATCACAACCTGCTTTCCATACATCCAGTTTCAATACACACACACTCCCTAATTTATCACTTGCTAAACTGCATATTTAGTTTTTAATATATCCTCAAAAAACAGTACCTCAATCACAAATCATGTTTTCTTTTCAGAATGTTCCACCCAATTAGACTACATTTTTCAAGTATGGAGGTGTCCATAAAGGAGTCAGGGTTACCTTCCAGTGGTAGGCAGGATAGAGGGAGGTAGAACAGCCAGAAAAACTAGCAGCAGAGGGCCTAAATTCTTAGCCAGTAATTTAGGGTTAGATATTATTCATATTTATGATGGTAAAGTGCATCTCCATGGCTCTTATTTTTCTGGCAGACTACTAATTCTGTCTAAGGATCACTGAACATCTTTATTTTTCAGACTCAGAAGAGTGTTATCTGCTTGTAGCAAAGATTAAAAAAAATGTGACAATCAAGAAAGAAAAATCCATTAGATTAGAATAATGATCTGTGAGGGAAAATCTGCTCTTCCAGACTAAATGATATTTGTTGTGTGTATGTGGTTTTGTTTTTGACTCTGCGTGTATACTCTATATTGTGGAACTGAAATTAAGCATGTTTATATTCTCTGCTCCATCAGGGCCTAACAGGCTATAGCAGTGGTTTTCAAACTATAGGTTGGGACCCAGTACTGGGTTGCAGACCCTCAGGTAGTGGGTCGCAGAGCCCCCTGCTGCCGCTGAGAAAAAAGTTTGAAAAGCACTGGGCTATAATACTTGTATGACAAACTGAGTTGTAAGCATTTTAAGACAAAAGAACTGCTATCTACTAGTTTTGGTCTAATTTTTAAAAAAAAAAAAGTTTTGACAGATGAATTTAAATGCTTACAGGATTTGAATAATCTAAAAAAACCCTGCCACAATAGTTTCTTTAAATAGGAGCAACCTCTATACAAATTTGCTGCCTCACACTGAAGTGTTCTGCTACAGGACAATGAGAAAGTAAAACTAGAAACAACTAACAATAATGACATTCTCCAATTAAATGCAAAAAACGAATATCATAAATGTTGTGATAAAGTTTATATCTTTAATAATCACTTGAATTAGTGACAGGTTATTATAAGTTCATTTTATTACTTTAATGCTATATTTCAGGAGAGTGTATGATGTTCCTCTACTTTCTTCATGGAGATGCAAGTGTAGCTGATTTTAAAGATTACTACCTAAAGCAGGAAGTAAAAACAGTGCAGTGTAGTTACAGTTTAAATGGAATACTTTTACTATTAATATTGCAGAATTGTAAACTCTATACTATATAACTGCAAGTATTACCAACATGTCGTGATATTCTAGATCAGTAATAACAATCCATTTTAACTTTATAGTATCAAACAAAAAGTGCCACAAAAAATAAATTTCTGGAGTCTAACTGTGCTTTCTGCATGGTATGAATACTCCAGTAAGGATTTCTAGAGGATCATAGTAATCCAATATCTTTTCCATATTTGCTTAAGTCAATGCTTCTGCAAAGGAAAGGTACAGCATTTCCTTGTTAGAGAAAGTTATTATGGCAAATAGCACTGTTATAGTTGAACAGTAAACTGGTCTCAATCTTAACAGCTTTCAAAACAAAAGGAAATGAAACAATCATGGTCCATTACACAGAATTTTAGTCCAAAGTACAGCAGAGTCTTCAAAATCTCCGAGTGCCAGAAGTGGGACTGGAGGAAAAGGGACAGAACACTCCTTTAATTGCTCTGTTCTGTCCATTCCCTCTGAAGCATCTGACACCAGCCACCACTGGAAGGGAAACTACTGGATTAGACAGATTATTGCTCTAACCCACTATGACTATTCTTGTATCTTAAACACGTCACCGTTGTTCCATAATGGCCTAAAATACTGTTGCAGCACCACTGTAAACTGTAGCCTTGGGGGCCCCAGAAGAAATACTGTAACATTTTATTAGCTATCTGCAGTCCAGAGCTGTTTATTTACCCCGAGAGACACCAAACACTACCCAGACTCATTTCCACACCCCTTCCACTTGTTTTTCAAACCAAAGGAGGGAAAACCCTGGAGACCACACAGGGAGGCTGCGGTAAGTCCCAGCCGGAGGAACTCTAGAAACCGGGAACCAAAGAACAGGCTGTCATCACCTCGTCTGCTTTAACCAGTGCGCACACAGAGTGGGAGGAGCAGCAGCAGCTGAAAGAGCCAAGAGTCAGGGACTAGATTTGGAAATAGGACGAGACTGGGCATTTGATCAAGGCTTTTTGGAGTCCATCCCCGCAATTCAAGGGACGTTTTGGAGGACTGGGGGCAAAGTGGATTTTCAGGTTCAGCTTCGCAGCGCGGGAGGCTGTGCTCCCGGCCAGCCAAAGGCTGGGAATGTTGGTGAACTTAATCCCACCCTCCGATGCGGTGCTCGGCGCAGCAGCGTGTCTGGGAGCAAAATGTCGGACTTACCCGCGGAGCCGCCTGCCGCGATCTGGTGAGACGCCTCCCGCGCGAAGGCGCCCGGCTTCCTGGCCATCGCTGCCTGCGCGTGGAAAGCGACAGAGCGCCCGAGTCCGAAGTGCCCGGCGGAGGCGGGCTGGGGAGCGAGCTGGGAGGAGAACTAACCCAGGGCTGGGAAAGAGGCCGAGGCAGCGGCGGGGTGGGTCGGGGTGTGCCCTGCTGGGACAGTCTGGCTCGCTCGGCGCGAGAAGGAAGAGGCAGCGGCACGTGCAGAGACCTGCCTGTTGCGTGCGCTCACTCCGCGACTCGCCCGACCCCTTGCCGCAGCACCCTTTATACCCAGCCTCCAGCCACTGCCCTGCTCGGAAGGCCAGGTGTCCAGTTGCTTTGGAGGCTGCAATTCAGTGCTGTCAGAGAGGGAGGGAGAAACTGATGGGGGAGTCCTGCCACAAGGGCAGAGAGGCAGGAGGTATATAGGCAAGACCCCCCCAAGGATGGTAGGGCATCCGAGCTCATCTCACACCCCATCAACTGATCCAGCTACCCAGCTCTTCTTCCCCCTGACCTCCTGCCCACCTCATTGTGCTGCTTCTACTGTTACTGGCTCCAGCACCCTCCTCAGGTCCCTAATGCCTGCTCCCTGGCTACCCCCAAGTTACAAGCACAACACTCTGCTTCTGATTTAGTGGGAGTGGTCCTGCTTTTTAGCAGGGGGTTGGACTAGATGACCTTGTGAGGTCCCTTCCATCCCTATTATTCTATGATTCTCCTGATCCTCAAATTTGGCTGCCCTATCCCCTTTCTCCTCTAGCTGACCGCCAAGTACCCCACTGCTTCCTATAACCCTCCTATCACTCACCTTACAGGCATCCCATAGCTCCCCTCTAGCTAGACATGGGCCCCTCAGGCTTCCACCTCCACAGAGCCACACCAGCTCGCTAAAGCCTGCCAACACCCATTTACTCACCCTGATGGCCTCTGATCCAATCTCTTATGCATCTTTGAATCTTCAGTGGCTTTTGTTTTCTGGGGATGTCTGTTTAACTTCCTTCCATCTCCCACCTTCAACTAGGTGATACAAAACTTCTTGCTCTCTTCCTGTCAGGAGTCAGGTCTGGCAGAACTCCTATGGCCTGTCCTTGTCTTGGGTTCATAAGTTACAGCTTCAGGAAGTTTAAAATGAAATTCAGTCACTTCAGCATACTAGCGTATGCAAGATCCAAACTGCATATATTCAGTCACCTTCCAAAAACCAAAACATGAATGCATGACTATCCCTCTGGAAACCATTTTTAATATTCTTTTGCCACATAGAAATTATGCTATCAGTGTATCATGATAGGTCTCAGCCCTTTAATCTTTTTTGGGGATCAGGAAGTATAGATTTAGATTTAATTAATTTAATTACTTAGAATTAATTACTTTTTTTCCAGGAGGATTTCCTGAAATTTCTTACTGATCTTGTTGATCTAAAGGGCATTCTTGAACAAAGCTGGGAGGGTAAATTTGGTGGAACATCTCATAACTGAATTCTGTAGCCTTCCTTAGTAAAGCTGAGGGACTATTTATCCAAAATGACCAGGGACCATCTGGGATAAAAAGCTCCTTACCTTCCTTCCATGGGGGACATCCTCCAAAGTGGATGCCAATTGGCAATTTGGAGGCCCTGTTGGATCATTTGAAAGAGATGATGAACACCCTAAGATGCATATCCTGAATTCAGAGATCTAGGTTGGCTGATGGCTTCTGCTCTGGTGAAAGGACAAGATGACAATCCTGAGGGAATGAACAATGGTTTTTGTCTCCTTCACTCTATCTTAACTTCTCCCTTAAAAAAAGGTCCTTCATCATCATACAACAGGAACCTTAGCATCTGCTGAACTTCTTGAAGAAAGCAAATATTTGTAGCCAAGTGTGTTGGCATTCTTCATCACAGCTCTCAGAGACCATATGAACCTTAGTAGCAAGTCACCTCCAGCCAAAATATCATATTTTTAAATTCTGTTGTCTTTTTGGGTAGAATTCAGTGAATTTATGAGGTATTTTGTTTATTCTGAACAGGTATTTACCTTTGTATGACCCAATAGATTGGTGTCAAAGTAGGTGGCATTAATACAAAGTTTCATTTACCACCTGGGGCATCAGATAGGTTAATACAGGGCTTTTGACTTTAAGGCCTTACAAACCTACTTCTTGACATAATTAGGTGACACACTGATAAAAGGGCTAAGTAACTTTCATGTTCCAAAGGCATATGCATGTCTGGTTCAGAAAAACAAACAAGGAGTCTTGTGGCACTTTTAAAGACTAACAAACTATTTATCGTATGATAGATGTAGGAGAGATCCCACTTTGTCAGATGCTTGAAATTGGAAAAAAATATAGGAAGGAGGGCTAAATGCAGTGAAGTAATAATTCCAGGATCAGGTCAGATTACTTCAGCAAATCAAACAGGTTGTATTGGTTCAAACTGAGTGGGGAACAACAGGTAGTTTGAATCAATACAACCTGTTTGATTTGCTGAATCAATCTGACCTGATCCTATGATTATACTTACTTCACTGCATTTATCCCTCCTTCCTATACTTTTTTCCATTTTCAACTGTCTGATGAAGTGGGATCTCTCCCATGAAAGGTCATGCAATAAATAAATGTTAGTCTTTAAAAATGCCACAAAACTCTTTATTTGTTAACTTTCAGGTGTTTACCCAGAGCCTTGCTGGGCCACAGTGACTTCCAGGGCGAAATTCTAGGTGAAGTCAATGGGAGTTTTGCCATTCATTTCAGTGGGGTCAGGCTTTCATCCAAAGCATTTAGGTCCAGCTATTGTAGCTTCTTTAGATACAGTCAGCCCCAAGATTCACCAAATATCAGTCCTTTAAGCCTTCAGTGAATACCACCACGCTTGGAGATTTTGATGTCACTGTGATGTTTCTTCTCATCCTTTATAGCAGGATTATGGAGGACATGACTAAAAAACTTTACACAAAACAAGTGTTTAGGAAAACTAGATTTTATTTTTAAGAGAAGATAAAGCCCATAACAAAGATGCCAAAACTTCATTGAGTAAGTGTGAATAAAAGATGTGTAACAATAAACAATGTAGTCACCCAACAGAAACCCCCCCCCCCAAAACCTGATGAATGGATATACTTGGAGTTGCCATGGGTTATGTAAGCATGTGACACTCTTGCAGCCAATAATGACATTAGACTATTTTAAAATGAGTTATGATCACTCTGCTGCTAACAATATGGGTCCAAGTCCGTGGTTGAATGAAATCTGCTAGTGTTAGAGAAAATAAATAATTTTTCCACTCCCTTCTTATCTGGAATGATTCTGTTGGTGTACAATCTGATAAATACATTTAAAGTGAAATGTGTAATATTTTTAATAATAAGTATTTTTCTACCTCATGGGATGTTGCAAGATTGAATACTTTAAAGATTTCAAGGTGCCCAGAAACTGTGGAAATGGGGCAATGTAAGTACCTAAATGAGATAGAAGGTTACAGCATAACTTAATTTTGTACAGTATTTTTCCTACAAACAGCACCCCAAAATGTTTTACAGAATTAATGCCGTCCCAGAGTTAAACATCTAAGTAACCGAGGGAAAATAATTTTAGATTTACTGGCAAGGGAAAATATATTTGAACTAGGATTAAAGGGTCACAATTATGGCAAAATGCAGTAGAGGTGAAGGAAAGTTGTTTTAGCTAGCAGGAGTTGCAAAAAAGGTTCTCATACCACTCATGGAGAGATTGTATGGAAGGACGATGAAGAGATTAGTTTTAGATCTACAGTGGGAATAGGAAAGAAAATCAAGTTAGATGATTAAAGTCATCAGAAACCAAAATTCATCACATTTTACAATTCCAGCCCATTTAGGTGACAGAAAAGCAGGGCTTCTACAAGCAAGAAAAGCAGTAATTTTTAGACAAGTGCATTTTGAAGAAGATACTTTGGTTGACTGTAGATAGTTACTGTGCATGAACTTTTGAGATAAAGCACATTTTTCCTCCAGAAGCAGGCCTTTCTGATAATTTGTCAAATCTCTCTCAAATGTGTTTTGCTACTTGGAAAATGAATAACTAGTCCGTTACTACTCAGAAGCCAAGACCTCAGAACATTTTGTTAGAAAGATATTTTCACCAAGCTACAGTCCAATTCTGATAAGTTCTTGTGCTAAGTCTCCCTTGTGATAAAGTATTATCAACAAATTCTACTCACTGAGTAAATAGTCCAGTGCTGTAAGAAAATGTAGCTGTTAATTGCTTACAGCAGACTGCAAAATCTTTGATTGTCACTGTACATTACAGGAAAAATAATTTTGAATTTCCTGTTTTTCTTTGGAATTAAAATCTCAACTTTTACTACTGCATTCATGTTTTTTACATATAATTATTACTCTCCATGTTCATATGCTGTATGAACATGGAGAGTAATAATTATATGTAAAAAAAATGAATGCAGTAGTAAAAGTTGAGATTTTAATTCCAAAGAAAAACAGGAAATTCAAAATTATTTTTCCAACAGCAAACATAGCATGCCCCCTCTTGCACAATCAGGAAACAAGTAGTAACTTTAATTCTTTAATTATACATGCATGTTATAAAGACTGAGTAATCATTAGGGTGGGAATCTAGAATAATTTCTGTAAAATAATAGATTTTGAATGCGCTGACCTTCAAGTAATTAAAATCTCAACATTAATGTTTCATTAACATTTGCATTCGTTCCCTTGGTTTTGCTCAGTAAGAACATTGCTTAATAAATACTACAGGATCATCAAGCCCCCACTATTCTTGGTTGTCAAAAACCCTGCTTATCTTGTTCCAGATATGTAGAATCTGCTGTGCAATATGCTCTTTGATACAAGTAATAGAATTAGGATGGAGTAACAACAGCAGTTCAGCCTGAGGCCATGTACACACTACAGTCTTGTCCCGCAATAACTTTTATTGCGGAACAAGTAAGCGTTATAATGCTTGAGTGCGTCCACACAGTACTCCTTCTAGCGAAAGGAGTGTTCACACGCTCCTTTCAATTTTAGATAGAAGGAGCAGTGCATGGTGGGTACCTATCCCACCATGCACTGCCCTGCCAGCCAAAAGGCTGGCAGTGGTGCTGCCTTGAGCCCCAGTCCTGCTGGGGCTCAGATGCACTGGGGCTCAGCCAAGCCCGGCTTCGCAGCTGAGCCGGGCTGCAGGGGCTCCAGCTCCCCTGCTGGGGCTCCAGCCGCCAGGCAGTTGAGCTCCGCTGGGGAACTTAAGACCCCCACTGCCAAGCCCCACAGCCGGCCGGTGGGGGCCGCTGCCGCCAAACCCCACAGCCAGCCCTGGCGGGGACTTGAGAACCCCTCCGTGGCCACCTGAGCTCCCTGGAGCCGGGTGGGTGGAGGGGCTCCACTGTCAGCGGCTGTTGGAGCCCTGCCACTCACCGGGCTCCAGCTGCAGGGGTTCGGGTGGTGGGGGGCAGAGGCACTTAAGCGAGCAGCTCCCACTGCCACCCAGCCCCCTAGCTCAGCCCTGCAGCTTCACTAGGGGCCTGGCCCAATCTGGCTGCTCTCACCGGTTCGGGCCACCCCCCTAGCTCAGCCCCGGGGCTGAGCTAGGGGGCTGGCCCGATCCGGCTGCCAGGCAGCTTTTATATGTCAATTTCACTGCTCGCTAGAGCAGTGAAATTGACATATTTGACAGCTCCAATGTCTGAGAGTGGCCCGGTTTGGCACTCTGGGACATTTCCGGAGGCTGTCAAGAGCGCAAAAAGCGTCCACACAGGCTGTACCATGGAACAACTGTTCTGTGGTAAGCCTTACCACCCTCGTTTAGGTGGTTTACATGTTGCGTGGCAAGAGGGCTGTTGCTTTGATTGTTATCGCGCGATAAGGAGCCTTACCGCGCGATAACTTTGTAGTGTGTACAAGGCCTAACAGTATCAGCAGAGGAAGGTCTACAGCTGATCACATCAAATAGGAGACAAACAGGGATTTGTGTAGAGAATTAATGTATGTCTACAAACTAAAGTTAAGCTTTAAAATAAAGTAACCAAGATGTATATAATAAATGTTGAGCAGTGTCTGTTGTGGATACATGTCACCATTACATCATTTTCATATATAAAAAAGTTTAACTACTTCTTTAGGAAACCTTAAAGTTAATTTGCAATGCTAAAAACAACTCCATTATCACTTTATTACTAGGTCAAAACAAATATGGTTAAACACTTCTTCAGGTTACTTTAACCTATGCCTTTTTCTCATTTGGCATCTATCTCCTCCCCCCTCAAAATACTAATGGCTGCACCCCCACTGAACAGATTTCCCAAAGCACTACAAGGTTTAGTGCTTCTCATGAGCCATCCTCTCTTTACCAAACACTGCATTACCTGTGTTTACCTGGGCCATAGCATCATCCTCTTTAAAAGAACTAGTTCAGTAATATTCACCTATCGGTTATTTGATAATTTCCACCATGAGGTATCAAATTATTAGTAAAAAATGGCCTGTCTACACACACATTATTCAACCAGCTTAGTTGAAACCAGTGTCTGTCAGGGCCTTGAGTCCTGGCCTGATCGGAAAGGTCATTTCCCCCAGGCTATCAGCAAGCTATAGATATCAGATTCCTCGGGTCCCACGATTTCTTTAGGAAAAAAACCAAAACAAAAAAAATCCAACAACAAAGATCAACAACAGCGGCCAAACCAGCAAATACAGGAACTTTGCCCTCTCCTTCTGCCCTCCCCCGCACCCCCCAACACCCTAGTGCTCCCGCCCTTTCCCTTTACTCACTTCTCAGATATGCCTGTGTGGCCTTTGCAATTTTGCATCCCTTCCCCCAAAATCCCCACCCCACAGCGCTCTCCCGAACAATAAATCACAAAATCCGCCAGTAAAAACATCCGCCAAGGCCCCCCTACTTCCTCCTCGCGCTAGCTTCAGGGAACAGCTGATGGAATCCCTCCCATCCTTCGCTGTAGCTCCGCCTCCCATCCCCGTCTGCCCGCCTCCTTCTCCTTCCAGGCTAGTTCCAAAGGGACAGCCGGGTTGGGGCTCGCTTGTCTTTGCGCGCTCCCGCGAGCTGCGCGCTCCCTCTCCCCTCCATGTCTCGAGGACGCGCCGGCTGTCCTTGTCTGCCTACGCTCTCGGGGCTTTGTTTGTTGGTGGGCTGGGGCTGGCAGAGCGTGGAGGCGGCAGAGTGGGGCTGTGGGCATGCACAGAGTACTGTCTCCCTCTGGGGTGCCTGGCACAAGCCATAGGAGGAGCACACAGGTAAACGAGCTCACAGGGGCATTTCGCTAGGCAGCTTCATGGGGTGGGGGCCTGGCACTGCGTGTGTGTGATTGCAGCTGCTCTGTGCTGGATTTAGGATTTGTTCACAGGCTGCCCGTCGGGAGACCATGGGCTAGTCTGTAGAGGGGCAGGTGTGTCTGTGTGTGTATTGGATTGTGGGCTGCGAACAGCCTAGGGGCTGTTTTTATTGTGTCCTCAGTGAAGACCACACTAATACAAGGCCACGTCACATACATGGTGTCCTTTCTACAAACTTTCTGCCCTTGTTTCTTTCCCTCCCCCCTTCAGTACTCTACAGAATTCTGTTTGGGCAGCAGTGGTCCTATTTTATTTCATAGCACACCTCGGCCAAAAATTGCTGGCAGAGAGCAAAAGCATGTGTAGGTTGTAGCAACTGAACTGATTTAGAGATGCTCAGTCCTAGCCTCCTGTGAGGCAAATTGGCAAGAAGTGAGGAAGTGTGTTTGTCAGCACCTACTCTGCCTGTGAATGAATACAGGATTTCAGTCCCCAGGCGTCTTCATCCACCCTTCAGGTCACTAGCCTTTTTAAATTCAGAGAAATTAAGAAGTAAAAGAGGAACAAAAATGATTTGGTAATGTATGGTAGTGATGTGGAGGGACAGGAAGGGTGTTGCATATGGTAAGAGCTTCACTGGTCGGATGGTTGGAGGCTCAGGGAGAAGGTCCCTACTAGTATTAGTGGGAAGGGGAGAAAAGAAACAAGGTCTCTGAATTAGATTTGAATTGGTCTATGGTTGACATTCGTAACAAGAAGGACAGCTTACAAAATAAAGCTTCAGTTTTGTGGGTTTTGTCATTATCTTTTTCATGATTTTTTTGTGTGTAAATTATCTACTGATTCAGTGGTTTAGTAGTCTACTCTGAATGTCCCCGTCTGCAACATGGATAATGCTTTCTTATCTATGTCCTCAAGGTGTTGTGAGGATTAGTTAATGTTTATAAAACCTTTTGAAAGGGCTCAATAATATGAGTATGATTTAGCAGGTTGGGAGTGGAAACATAAGAGGCCTGTGTGCATACATACTGCATTTATCTGGATTAAATGAGACCATTCTGATTTCAGAGAGCTGTTGAATTATTTTACCACAGTGATCCAGACCTGAAAGTAACTGTTAGACGGGGTGGGTCGGGTTTGGTTGACAATAGATAGGATGAGTGAAGTTCCCTTGCACCTCTACTTTGCAGCTTGTAAATATCTTTTGTAATTTGTACATGACACCAGTCTGTCCTCTCTTCACAGCAGAATGGGCCTGTATTACTAAATCTTCATTACTTATACCAAGCTGTTTTCATTAATACTTTATGAAGTTTTAAAATACATAATTGAACTAAGCCAAAGTTGTCAAACCAAACAAAATAAATTTTGATATTTTTTAAAAAAAGTTATTCACTAAATTTGCAAGATTTAGTCACTCATAAATCCCAGTTCAGGCAGATTAATGTGTTTCCACTGTAAATTAGAAGTGACATGCTCTCTGACACCCACCACTAACTAGTATAAGGACCAGCATTGACTTCACTGTCATATGGTAGACAGCTTCCCAGCTGGAAGAGAAGTTGCTGCAAAGGCAGTTGTCAAAGGGAAGAGAATAGAGCCTAAGATGTAAATAGATATTTAAAATGTACACATGGAGAAGGCCTATAGTAGCAGGGTATGCAGTCCATCTCCTGAACAATGTAGCACTGATCACAATTACATATTTTTCATATGCCATATCTGGTCTAGCTTTAAATGTCCCACATAGTAGGACCAAGCTAATAGATCTCACTATGAGGAAGCTTTTTTTGATATTCAGGCTAAATTTTACCTTGCTAAATTTAATCTACTATTACTCCTAGCTATGATGTTATATTACTTACATGGTTTGTTTCCATCCTTGGTTTTTTTACACCCATCATATACCTGTTAAAAGTTACCATGTTCCCACTTAGTATGTGACCCTGCAAAGTTCTGAATGCCTTCAACTTCCAGGGAAGTCTGTGCTCAGCACCACACAAAACAAAACTTTGAATTGTTACTTACACAATGTAAGTAAAACAATACTTTCAGTTTTCATAAGTCTACAGTTCCCTAATTTTTATTTTTCTTGCCTGAATTGTTTCCATTCTTTTTTTTTTAAATACCATACTGGAATTGAAGTACTCAGAACTGAATGCATTTTTTCATGCAATATTGAATGTATGATGAAGCTCCTACATATGGAACACAAAACTGTATTGACTTTTTTGCAGCTCTGTTGTCTAGGGGATAGCAAATGAGAGTTTTCTATCACCCAATGTTTTCCCTTGACATCTAATCAGCACGTTTTCTCTCTCTCTCTCTCTCTCTCTCTCACACACACACATTTGTTGTGTTTTTCTTTATTTCTCTCTGAAGTTATCTTGCAGTTTTTTTGCCCATATTTCCAGCTTCTCTGTGTCTTTGTGCCATTTCTCTGTCCTCTCTGCTGTTTGGTACTCTTCCCAGTTCAAACAAAGAGTCCTGTGGCACTTTTAAAGACTAACAAATTTATTTATTGCATGAGCTTTCATGGGAGAAAATCCCACTTCGTCAGATGCTTTGAAAATGGGGAATTTACAGAATGGGAGGAAATTAAATGCAGGGAAATGTATGACAGGATCAGGTCAGGCTGTAAGAGCAAATCAGAACACGTGTTGGTATTCAAATACTGGGAAACAGCATATGGCGACAGCGCCTCCTTTGTCAGCCCTCTCTCTACATGCTGACTCCCAGTGTTTGAATCCCAGCACCTATTCTGATTTGTTGTTACAGCCTGACTTGATCCTGTGTAATACGTTTTCCTCTGTAAGCTCCCTATCTTCAAAGTATCTGATGAAGTGGGATTTTCTCCCACGAAAGCTCATGTGATAAATAAATTTGTTAGTCTTTAAAAGTACCACAGGACTCCTTGTTTGTTTTGCTGACCTAGACTAACATGACTACCCCTTTGGAACTTGTCAACATGCAAGGAACTGAATACAGCCGTTTAAAGTGGAAATCCATTAACTTCATGAAACAACTTGCACAGATTCAGACAGACATCTTCCTTTACAAATACAAACTACTGGACATTATACCTACCGGACTAAAGGTAAAGAATCCATTAGTCGACATAGTGCACAGACTACAGTAAGATTCTGCCATAAACTCTCAAAGAAACTAAGAAACCACCTAATCAGCATCCTGTACAGCAAACAGAAGAAAATTAAAAATGAACTCTCAACACTAGAATCTCTCATATAAAACCAACCTCCAACACATTCTTCCATGTGGCTGAACTTCACAAAAAAGAGGAAATCCATCTACAACATGCACTTTGCTTTTCTACAGAAGAAAAAAGACAACAAACTGTATGTACCACAAGGGACAACAACAGCGACCCAACAACATTGTTAATCTTTCGTGCTACACGCTTACTCCAGCAGAAGAATCTGTGCTATCTTGGGGACTTTCTTTCTACCCCACCACCCCCACACATAAGATGCATTTCTGTGGTGGCGTGGAGAACTACTTTCGCCATCTAGACTCAAGGAATATTATGCCACCAATGAAGAACATGATGACCTACAGATACCTTCCTCCCAACACTGCAAGAAAAAATATTTGACATAAACTCCTCCTGACAGTCGGAACAACAGACTAGACTTCTAAATAGATTGTACACAATTTCAGCCTTTGCACAGTTGCGGAAACAAATAACATCCCTTACACCATAACCTCAGCCATGCAAAACACAGTCCTATCCAGAGCCTCAGAAACAACTCTGACATTATTAAGAAGGCTGACAAAGGAGGCGCTGTCATCATCATGAATAAATCGAATTTCAATCAGGAGGCTTACAAACAACACTCCAACATAATGTTCTACAAACCACTTCTCTCTGACCCCACTGATGAATACCAAAAGGAACTACACCACTTACTCAAGAAACTCCCTGAAGCAGTACAGGAACAAATCAAGACAGACACACTGCCAGAATCTGGACCATGGATATTCTATTGCCTACCGACAATCCAAAAAAAGAAAACCCCAAACGCCCCATCATCTCAGGCATTGGCACGCTTATGGCAGGCTTATCTGGCTGTGTGGACTCTCTCCTCAGACCCTATACTATCAACACTCCTAGCTATCTTCAAGACACTACGGACTTCCTGAGAAAAATCCAATCCATTGGTGAACTTCCAGAAAACACTATCCTGGCCACGATGGACGTAGAGGCTCTTTACACCAACGTCCCACACAAAGACAGATTACAAGCCATTAGAAGAACCATCCCAAATGATGGCACAGCAAACCTTGTGGATGACCTTTGTAACTTTGTACTCACCCACAGCCATTTCAGATTTGAAGATAGTTTATACCTTCAAGTCAGCATTACTGCTGCGGGTACCTGCATGGGCCACATATGCCAACATTTTTATGGCTGACTTAGAACAACGCTTCCTCACGTCTCATCCCAAAGCACCTCTACTTTACTAACGCTATATTGATGACATCTTCATCATCTGGACCCATGGTAAGGATGCCCTTGAAGATTTCCACTCCACAATCAAACTTAGCCTGGAGCAGTCCATGCAGGAGATTCACTTTCTGGACGCTACAGTGCAAATTAGAGATGGACACATAAACACCACCTTATATCAAAAACCTACTGATCGCTATAATAATCCCTCGAGTTTTCATCCAAGACATACCAAACCACATTTGCTCCAATCCTTTGGAAAGAGACAGATACCTTCAGGATCTCTATCAAGCATTCTTAAAACTACAATATCTACCTACGGAAGTGAAGAAACAGATTGACAGAGCCAGATGGGTACACAGAAGTCAACTATTACAGGAGAAGCCCAAGGAAGAAAACAACAGAATACCATTGGTCATCACTTACAACCCCCAAGTCAGAGCTCTACAGCACATCATCAAGGATCTACAGCCTATTCTACACAACGAATCCTGAGTCTCTCAAGCCTTGGGAGACAGACCTTTCCAGGCTTACAGACAGCCCCCCCAAACTTAAACAGATACTCACCAGCAACTACAGACCAAACAACAGAAACATTATAGCAGGAACATATCCTGGCAACAGACCACGTTGCCAGCTTCACCCACATATCTACACAAAAGACATCACAGGACCTAATCAAGCCAGTTACTCCATCAAGGGCTCATCCACCAATATGATTTATGCCATCATGTGCCAGAAATGCCACCATGCCTTATATGTTGGACAAACAGGACAGTCTCTATGCAAAAGAATAAATGGACACAAGTCTGACATCAGAAATCACAACATCCAAAAACCAATAGGGGAACACTTCAGTCTCCCTGCTCACTCCATTGATGACTTGTTAATAGCTGTGCTTAAACAAATGAATAACAAATCACAGCTTCAAAAAGAAACTACAGAATTGTAATTTATATATAAATTCGACTTCATTGTGTCAGGGATAAACAAGGACTACAGATTTTATTCTCATTATAACACGTGATTTGATCTCACCTTCCTCTATATGCTGTTCCCCAGTGTTTGAATCCCAACACCTATTTTGATTTGCTGTTACAGCCTGACCTGATCCTGTGTCATACATTTCCCTGCATTTTATTTCCCCCCACTTTGTAATTTCCCCATCTTCAAAGTGTCTGGCAAAGTGGGATTTTCTCCCACGAAAGCTAATGCGATAAATAGATTTGCTAGTCTTTAAAAATGCCACAGGACTCCCTGTTTGTTTTGCTGACCTAGACTAACATGGCTACCCCTTTGGAACTTCCCAATTCAGTATGATCAGAAAATTTCACTATTAGGGGTATTTACTGAGCATATAAAATCAGATCAGAAATATCATTAATCTTTTTGGTCGGCCCTCTTGATACATTATAGTCCAGGGGATGTAATGCACTGTTATTGCACTGAAGGAGACTGTGTGATGTTACTTCTGAAAGGACTCAAAAGCCAGCTGTATTCTTGTGAAGCTCACAACTGCTCACTCACTCCTCTAATGTGATGGAAAAATAAAGGAGAATTCCAACTTTCAGGTAAATATATTACCTTTTCTTTCCCCTCCTTGTGTGCAGAAAACATTGAAAATGTAAACTGGTCACCAGAATTGAAAGGAAGAAGCTTCAGCTGGCTTAACTTCTGCTGCAGGAATCTGAAGGCTTAAAGATTTATCTCGCGTGTCACCCGTCACCTTATGTAAAATAAGGCAATTGTTTTTGAGGTAGTCCTCTGGCTAATTCTTCCCAAAATCATTAGTCCAACTTTGTGAATAGTAGTATAGGCAGACAGTTACATTTATGGAAGGAGGCCAGTGGTTAAATACATTTTGCAGGAGCAGCCAAAAATGTAAAACCATAGCCTATAATACATTGGCTCAAACCTCTTAAATCTGTGCTGAGGCTTCCTTTAACTTGTGTAGATTAGGAAATAGTTTAAAATTTATTTCAAAAATTGCTCCCAGACTAAGGCTAATTTTAGCAAATTACGTCATATAGCAGTATGACAACAGCTAAATACTGTTGAAAAGAGGGTTTCTGGTTTCCCCTTTTTCCATTCTCTTAAAAAGTGAACTGTGAAATATCATGTAAACATCACTGGAGATTGAAAACTTCTGTTTATTCACAGAATAGGTACAGCATGGAAAGCATAAATGCAAGCTCCCTCATGCTCCTTCATCAACATGCCTCCATGCTCCTGTGGGCCTTCTAAATCTAAGGATGAGAGAACAATAACCATGCTGCCTGAGGATATAGTAATTCTTAGTTTGTCCAGTATATCACACTTTCTGTAGTTAAAGCACTTTCTGAACACTAATTTGTGCAAACTACCATTAAGGGTGCTTATTTGATTGTAATTTCCGGAGGGGTAGCCGTGTTAGTCTGTTGTACAGCAAAAAGCAACGAGAGTCCTGTGGCACCTTATAGACTAACTGTCTATAAGGTGCCACAGGACTCTTGTTGTTTTTTATTTGATTGTAGTTATTTGTTGTGGACTCCTCTGTGCTAGGAGCTCAGCAGAAATGCGGGTGTTTGTAATGTAGACGTTAGTCAATGGTGTCTTCAGTGGGTTGGCTTAGATATGTTGTTACAGAAATTATATGGGTATAACTAGATATCTTAAAAATAGAATGGCAAAAAGAATATTATGAAATTGAAGATTTCAGGATTTGATATTTGGTTATCTGCGCTATACTAGTGAACTAAGTATGTGGTGATCTGTGCAAATCCAGTAGAACAGACACAAGTTAACAATTGCTTGAGAGTTTTTTTACTATCAATCTTCCATCTCCCTTGTAGTAGATACTGTACAAACATTTGAGAAGACAGTTCTCACTTGGCCACATACACTGAATACCAAAGGATATGCACCACAGAGGTGTTCGTAGTTTTCCTTATAGTTAGAATGGGAAATAAAATTGACATTGGATGGATGGTAAATGTCAAATTTTTAATTGCACCAACTGTTTACAATATGACTAAAGGGATTTTATACAAATAAAAAAAATCACCTTTGAATTTAGAATGAATATATTTTTTTAGTGTATAAGGATTAGTTTTTAAAGAAGTGTTATTAGCAACTGAAAACTTGGTATTTGGATGAAAATACTAGCATTACCTTACCTATAGCATTGCTACCTTGCAAGACTGTGTAGAATTTAGACTTAATGAGCACACTGCAATTTTAGAGCAGCTTTGCATTTCCAAAAGATGTATGGAGCATTAAGCAGTATGATCAAATGTTAACTGCATATACAAATAACTTGCATAATATTATGTTACTGTAATTGGCTGAATCTCACTGAACACATTATCAGATGTATTTTCACTTCTCAGAGATATTCAAACTTAGCTGAAATTATGTAGGTAACGGTCATTTGTCTGACAGAGGCTGCTGTTTATAGTGCTTGTAGCAAACATTATATTATATTTATTTATTTATTTATTATACTGTGAACCATTATACTATAGTGAATGAAAAGAAGTTATTTTGCATGCAAACAAAGAGCGACTGTTTCTTCTTGGAATAGAAAGAGAGCAGAAATAATCACCGTTTGCAATTTTTCTTTAGGTCATTCTCACTTCGTAGTCTCTAAGGTCAGAAGGGACCAGTATGATCATCTAGTCTGACCCACCACACAATGCAGGCCACAAAACCTCACCCACCCATTCCTATAATAAACCTCTAACCTATGACTGCCTTATTAAAGTCCTCAAGTCATGATTTAAAGACATTACAGTACAAAGATTCCACTAGCAAATGAGCTGTGTACTATGCTACAGAGGAAGGCAAACTGTCACCTCCCTTCCCCCTTGCCAATCTGCCCTGGGGCAAAATTCCTCCCCAACCCCAAATATGGAGATCAGTTAAACCCTGAGCAGTTTCTTATCCATCTTCCTATTTTCATATTAATCCCCTTCTTCCATCCACTATTCGGTTTTCATTTCAGAAGGATGGGGGATGCAAAATTGCATTGATTCTAAGGTTGAAACCACGTATGCTCTTTCTTTAGTGTGTGTAAATTAATGAAAATGCTCTATTTCAAAAAGAAGCATCTTAGTATTATTGGCATCAAAGAAGTGATGGTGACTTTCAAAATGTAGTTCATGATCATGCTTTTAAACCTCTGTTTAAAAGTAGAAGAAAAAACATGCCGAAAAACTGCATGAACAGTAATTGCCTTTTTTGTTTCTCAACTTCATTTAAAATGTTAAGTATTGAAAAGGGTGACAGAATATAGCTATAATTTTATTTATAGGAATAGATGTAAGTATTGTTAAAACATTCTCCTGTTTTAGAAAAGAATAAAGTCTAGTAGACTGATATTATAGATAGTTTGATGACGTCTTCCTAGTGAGGAGAAGTGATATACATGCTTTGCAATTTATAGTCATTGAACTAATCAGTTAAGGACCTGATCTCCTTTACTTTTAAGTCAATGGCAAAACTTCCATCAGTTTTGATAGTGAGGAGTTGGATCCTAGGTATGGAAGAAATGATTAGTGATGAGCTCACATTCTGTCAGTAAGTATTTAATGATGCAGAATGTAACAAAAATGAGGCAAAGAGCTCCATGTAACATAGTAACGGCCACATTCAACCCTTACTTTCATCCTGGGTATCTCCACTAATGGTAGAATTTTGTCTTTGTGTAATGTGATTTGAATAGCAGTATTGGAGCCAAACCTAGAGTCAATTAAATGATATGCATTCCCAGCAGGCAAAAAGGCAAAATCTAAATCTGTTCAAGCAGAATCTCTATTGCTAGTGCAAAGTGCAGACTATAAAGATAATTAATATATTAATAGAATGGGGAAAAGGTTTAATTCTTTGCTGAAGAATACTGCTTACAATGTTTAGGACTGAGAAAAACCATAGTGTTTTCATTTCTGGTCAGAGTTTGTATCCAGACTTCACCTGAGATTGAGAAATCTTTTTTCGTGAATGCAAGAGAGCTTAATACAGAAAGCTTCCTCTGTGGTCCAGAGATGTTCACTTGAAGTAAATTGCCTGAAGTTTTAATAGTATTTAGAAAATATGGATGTTTTCTGGTGATTTCTGTTTTGTCCATATTTTAGCTTTATGAGGAAAAATGCACTCTTTGAAAAAAGTGTATTTAGTGCTGAAAATCTTAATGATCAAATTTCTGTATGGACTTGTTTACTTAAATATTTTACAGATACTGATTTAGGAAGTGGTAGCCAAGTTTAGACTGGCTTGGGAGAAGTAGAATAAGGTTCTTTCAACGATGTTCGTGAATACGTGTGAATCTTTTATTTTTTTTTAAACTTCTCAGAATTTGTACAACTAAAAAAGTTAACGTGGTGCATTCCCGTTTCCAGGGCATAAATCTTTGCAGGACTGGGGTCTTAATCTGTGGGCTTTTTAGTTATAGCTGTTTATTTTCTGTGGGAGAAGTGAGTTCCAATTTTATTTTCTTGCAGTACTATATTCATCAGTACATACTAAGTGCAGGATTCAAATTTTAATCCCTTCTTTGTTTGTATTCTACTCCATTGGCAAATGAGAAGATTGCCCCATTCTTGAGTATAATAAAAATACTTCTGATATAAGAATAAAGTGTCTTGGCACCTACTTGTTTTTTCTGACAGTTTCCCCCATGCATTATAGATTAGCTTAATTTTAAGAGCTTGCTTGATTGGCAGAAAGACCAGTTTATATACAGAGAAGTAGCTGTTTCCAACAGAGTTGGAATGAATTAAAATAATATTGTGGAAGGCTGGCATTCATGTGTTGTTTTACTGATGCAAGTACACCACTCAGTGGCCTTCCAGTTCATCGCAGCAGGATGGGTGTCTTAACATTTCAGAAGCAGGAAATACTTACCCGCCACCCTCTATGTGCTGAGTGCAGACAGTGTTACTTGCTCAAGTAACTTTATTTGGTTTGGAATGCATGTTGTTATTTTTATTCTAATTGTGTGACAGAGGAGCTTGCAACATAAGAATTTTTGAGAAGCATGAGGGATAATATTTGGCTATACAAAAACATATGTGTTGGAAATCTAATTCCTGCATACTTCAGTTACAGTACAGGCCTTTGTTTTGTATCAAATTAATACTAATACACTTATCCTACACCCATTCTGTATACCTTGTTCTTGCCAATTTTTTTATACAAAAACTATTTTTATAAATGTTTTAGGAACTTATTTTAAAGAAATATTGTTAGTACTACTTTGTGTCTCTTGACTGTAAAGCTAGTGTGTGTGGTGTGAATAACAGGACTTGGAAGAAGATAAAAATATGAATGATTTGTTGTTAACTCTTATGTACACTACAATAAAATCCTAATGTTGTGAAGTTAAAATTCAGGATCTTGTCAAGGCTAGAAACAGGCTGTAGCCTATTGGGCAGAGGCAAACCAGCTCTCATATTTGAAATGACCTTCCTATGGATTGTCACTCAGGTCAGGTTGGCAGCACCAAAAGCATAGGCCACTGCCATTCGAGCCAAAGGAGTAACTCTATTTGGTTAACAGTAGTAGATGCTACTCTAGCCACTAGTGGGCGGCATGGCATAGTGAGCCTGCCTGTTACACCTTGTATAAAACTCTGATTACAAAACCTGAGGGTTCCCAATGTACTGAATGTTAAATCTTTTACTTGCCCAGCACTAAATGCTGCAAGTACTGGATATCATAATTTTGGGTGGAAAGAAGTAAATTTGTAGTAAGCTATTTTATTTTCCTAAATTATGTTTGTTTGTTTGTTTGTTTGTTTTTTACCTGAAAGCTGTTCAGAGGCATACAGTGTAAGCATGTGTGCTATGTGGAATGGTTTATTTTAGATACTTAAGGAAAAGAAAAGAGAGAAAATAGTTCTGGGTGAGATGGATAGGGGACAGAGTGCAAACAAGGTACACATAATGATGCAATTTATTGCCTTTATATCAAGATAGTAGGTTGCCAAGTGTCCAGGGTTGTCCTGGAGTCTCCAGGAATTAAAGATTGTCATATAATGACACCTCCAGGAATATGCCCAACCAAAATTGGCAGCACTGTACATAGCATATGCATCTATTATATTATGGTGGAGCTGTAGCCAGACCATAGGTAACATTGCATCAGAGTTTTCAGTTCATCAGGAGTCTTTAGCCTTCATATGAGGTATGTACTTTCATATATAATTATTTTGAGTATATAGATAAATATATGTAAGTATAATAAAATCCACCAATGCTGATACAAATTCTGGGCTTCAGAGAAGGTGGCATTAGTTTCCCATAAATACAATTCTCCTTCTCCAATATTTTTGATCTGTGGTTGGACTTTTTAGGGTTCAGTTCTGCAAGGCACATACCTACAACTCACATTTAAGTTGGTAGAAATTTGAGGATGCTCAGGGCCTAGGAGTATTGGGTACTCAGCAGTGATGGACCCACAGAAAAATTTGTTGGCTGGTTTTAGATGCAGTCCTGGAAAGTGTGAAGGTAGCAATATTTTTCTTCCTGTTTATTTTGTATATGTGTATTTACTTGCTCTGTTTTGTGTTTATTCTTCAGCATTATGTTGCATTTATATCACAGTATTTCCTGGCTTGGTGTACATAAATGCCTTTCCATGTTGCACCAAAATATTAGGACATAGTTTCCCCTTGACAGAGAAGTCTCAGATACAAATATCAAATGAGCTACTTGCTCTGTGGCAATTTGTATTGTAATTAAGGTATTGTAAATGAAGAAACTAAAATAAAATATCAACAAATATTCAGTGTACTTTGCATAATTTCAAACCCACTAAAGTATTGCAAGTCTGAAACTGAGAACAGAGCTTCAACCCTTTTGAGGCGTGCATTCTGCTCAGCACTGACATTTTGCCAATTCCCGTCTTTCGCTATCAGTGGCTGCCATGGGCTAAGACATGGATTTCTAGCTTTGGCAGCATGCTAAGTTTCATCCCACCACAAAGTTGAAAAAGGGAAGTGAAGAGCCTGTGTGACCTTTAAGATGACAGATGAAATGCAACCCTTTTTTCCTGCTTTCTGTCAGAAAGAGATGGTTGAGATCCATAAACTCCTTTTTCTGTCATTCATGGGAGCAGGGAGTGCAATCTTCTAAACATTTTAGACCCATCTCCATCTGCACTCACCCACCCCAGAAGGCTCCAGAAATCCCACCACCTTTCTTAACAATGTTGTTTGATGAATTGGGTGTGGTTAGCATTTTATGTTCCCCTGTAGTACATTCTATAGGAGGTAAATTTCTTTACACACCATTTTCTGTCTCCAAGTAGCCTGGCAAAAAGTCATTTAAACCCTACCATGAAAGAGACACTGCTTTGGTGGACAGAGAGGGGAGGAAGGCTCTTTATTCAGCAAATCATCCAGTAGCAGTAAAACCAGGGTAAATAATTTCTACCAGGTTTAACAGTACCGTTAAAAGCCTGAAGAGACTGAGGAAGTTCATAGGGTGGAAAGCATGGTGAGTCTGGGCACAGGGCTGATATATTTACTCCTCTTTTCTCTGGCATGACTGAGGGTACAGCACAATTTTCCCCTGCTTCATTCTTTTCCCTGCTGTGGGAAGGGTTTGACAGCTTTGGATTTTCAAAAAACAGAGACTGACTTTGTGAAAAACAGTTTGAGATTTTTACCAGGTTCCGTAGTTCCTGTTTGGGGGTGGGTTTGTTTGTTTGTTTTTTAGAAATTTGGTTTGTTTTTGTACTCTGAAATAAAAAAGGAAATTAAACAGTGGAAAAATGCAGTGCTATGATGAAGGAACAGTGTTAATGCCACAAAGAAAGAGAACTTAGAATACATATGGAGTTAAATGAAGATGTGACCTTTTGAAAGAAGAGTCTTACAGCCTGACCAAATCCACTGGAGTCAGTGGAAAGACTCCCACTGACTTTAGTGGGTTTTGCAATAGGCCCTTCATGAATTATGTAATGTAAATCCAAAATTTCAACTTTAAGTAGTTTTCTTGCATTTGTGGGACTAATTCAGCCACTCAACATTATCTAGTCAGTTTTTGGAAACTAAAGAAGGGCTGGCTGTGTATTTAAATGTGCTATTTTTGTGTACGTGCACACTTGTGCACAGTCCTGTGGCATATTAGTATGTAAATGTATACATTACAGGTAACACACAATTGTGTAACTTGTCATTGGATAATGGTAAAAATGATGGTACACTATGAAATATAGTTTAAAGCTTGGTAAAATAATCCTATCAGTTATAGCTACAAAAATTATTTTCTCAGGTTACATTGCTTGTGTTCTCCCAAATATTATCCTTGGACGTGTAATAAAGCTAATATCCTATCAGATACATTACTTTATAATATCAAAGGAAAACATTCAAATATTTAGCTATTCGATTTTAATCTGTTTTCAAACATGTTAATTCACAATTGTTTTTGCTTATGTCAAGATTTCATATGCTTATTGACATTCTGTATTAAGATATGTTTAAAAAAATAAAAATTCACTTAAATATTTCAATTCACATGATTATATCTTTAAAGAAAAGCAAACGCACAAAATTTTATAAATCTGCATTCTTGGCTCTGTCTCTAAAGCTGTTTGTTTTTATTAGACCACAGGAACTTTAAAGGTAAGCTTTTATGTTTGCTCCTGTCTACATATGATGAAAAAGGATATAGTTCCACACCTATATCCTTGTGAGATAGAATCCATCCATTTCACTGTGTTCCTTAAAGAAACAGTACATAAAATAACCTTGCAATTATTGCTAGTTATATTTTAAATATAGATTTGAGAACAAACTACAGTAATTGTAAAATGCCAGTATTAGTGTTTGGATATTTGTTTCTGTCTTTGTTAACTTAATAACCGCTTACCCACCCCCCAAATCCCACCCAAATCCAATCCCCGCAATCCCACCCCCAAAAAGGCAAAATGCAAGGTTTTTTTTTTTACCTGTGATCTGATATTACTCATCCACCTCCCACTCCGGGTCTCTGATTTACTATCTGCTACTTGTATGTTGACCGTAAGCAAGCAGGATAAACAAGTGTAGCACACTTAACCTGCGTATGAGAAAAAATATTAAATTGGGATCATATTTACTGTTTTAAAAGGTAAATAAATGTTACGCAAGCATTTATATTTCTGTAAATTTGAAGCAGTGAAGTCCATATGTATCTAACAATGCTACTATTCAAATAGTTATCTGCTGTACATATTTTTCTGGGATATTCAATTTTATATTTGGATGAGGAATGAATACTTTGTTGGTTCTTTTATCTTGATTTGGGTATCCTTTAGATCAGTAGTTTTCAAACCACAGGTGGGAACCCAGTCACAGACCCTTAGCGCTTCCTGCTGCCACCACCAAAAAACTGGAATACATTCCTCTAAGATGTAATTGTTGGCTCACGGGCATAAATGAGTTTTTTCACCTGGGTCTCGAGGAAAAAAAAGTTAAAAAACCACTGCTTTAGACCAGTGGCTCTCAAACGTATTTCATTGTGCCCCTCTTTCTTTGTCTATAGTAGTTTATGCCACGTACAGATAAAGGTTTTTTTTAAAAAACCAACATGATTTCTCACTAAATATTAAAAACATTAAGGTAATGATTCAAACAGAGTCAGTGATCCTTGTAATAAGAGGCAAAGGCGAGTGTGGCCAATGCTTACAATTAAATGTGCACATAGCGTTCTAGCAAACAGATTAATGTACAAAAATGACAATGACTTTAAATGGTGCTATGCAAGCTTAACAGAAATCCATCAAAATGCACACCACCATCCAGTCAAATGCACAGTGCCATCTGAGGATCTGATATGTTTGGAGAAATCAGCTTTCCTAGTTATTCATTGCTGCAGGTAAAATGTGTGCAGTATATCTTTTTCTGCTAAAGCTTCTCATACCCCCTACATTCTGTGCCTCCTTCAAGGAAGGCCCACCTAGCCAGCTGGAAAACCTGTTTTAGACTAATGGTGGAAGTTTAGGAGCCTCTTGAAATACATTTTGAAAGTACATTTATTGGGAACAATAAAGGAGAAATGTACTGATGAAGATTGACACTTAGCTTCCCCCCCCCAGTAGTTTTTCTAGAGGACTGTGTCCTTATAACAGACTGTGAGATACTAAACTGTTAAAACATCTTTCATCAAATACAGCTTTTTTGAGATTTCTTGAGTATCTTTAAACACTAGATGGAGCTATGTGCCAGCAGTGGATCTCTAAAATAACAGCGATGAGAATACTTGCTCTCCACCTGTCCAGAAAAACCCATATATATAATTGAGTGCTTTCATATCATATCTCTGGTTCTGTATTACATATTCAAAACATGTACGAAATATTCAAATTTTAATTTTGAAATGTATTGTACAAACTACAGGGAGCGGCGGGCAGGGAGGGCACTGTTACTGCCCTGGAAGACTACAGCTCTTTGTAGGATCAGGCTCTAGCTGAGTGAAGCGCACTGATCTTTTAGAATACTTTTGAAATTATATAAGAACATATGACATAAGAATGCATCTGATGAAGTGGTTTGCAGCCCACGAAAGCTTATGCCCGAAGAAATTTGTTAGTCTCTAAGGTAACATAGGGCTTTCATTGTTTTTGCTATATACAGATTAACACGACTACCCCTCATGATCTGAAATGATGGCTCACCTATTAGAAATTTGTTACTTAATTTTGTTTAACTGCTGGTTGAATCTTTGGGTGGCTTATATGCTTTTGGTACGTGGTAATACATAGCAGTCACTGACTGAAGGAGAGCACATCCTCTGGAAAACGTGATTAAGATCAGCGGAAACGTGATTAAGATCAGTATCCTAGTAGGAAGCCTTTATGAACTTTCGCAGTGGAAGAAACTGCTTTTTACAAAGTGAACTCTGAACAAAGTTTTCTCTCTCACCCAAATTATGAACACCAACTATTTTTTGTAGACTACACTCAGCCTTTGAATATTTAATTGAAAATGCAGAATACCACTGCAGAAAATAATTCAGGAAAAAAAACACACACTTTTTTGTGCCTGGTGCATAGTCATACCTACGTCTTAAAACTAAAGTACACAATTTAAAAAATCAGTAGCATGAATGGGCTTGAATCAATTTGGTTTGTTACAAATTAAGCTAAATTCATGTTGGCCACTCTTCAACTGATTTAAGAGGGATTTGCATTGATTTAACAATCAATTTAGTTAAAATGGCACTGTTTCTGCATGTAGACATTGGCAATGCTAGTTAAACAGTACCTAAGAGAGCTTTGTTACTTTGGATAGAGTTTTGGGATGTAGCTAAATATATATATAAAACTGCAAACGTTGCGTGTGGTAGCAAATGAAAAACGATAGTTAACATTTCTAGGCATGACAATACAGAGAAGTTTTTCTAGAAATCATTCTGAAAAGCTTTTCAAAACTTAGAAAAATGCATTTAAGAATTTTAGTTGCATATGCTTCTTTGCTTATAGAGAAGCTTATCTTAGAATGAAAACAGGGTATAAGACTTACCTTTGTTATAATATCAGTACCTCTGATTAAATGTTTTTTATATTTTGTGAAAATAACAAAATGCTTATTCACAGCAGTTTGTCTGCTTATCTTAGGGCAAGAGTGAGCTTTAAAAATCCTTAATATAGCATTAATTTTACTTACCTAATTCAGAACCAAACTAACTTTATTCATATACTGATTCACTTACCTGATTTAGAATCAAACAGGATTCAGAATGACTGGTTTTCTGTTCAGATCATAACACATACCGCTCTTTTTCCACAATAATATGGTATGATATTTAAGTCAGATATTAATCTACTAACTCTATGCAGAAGGCTGCCTAATAACTAGAGAAAAGAGAACTCTGACCATTGACATCTTCAAGGTATAATATATTATTTGATTTTTATTGTCCTGAAAGTTGAGTGAATTTAATGTTCTTGAAAGTGGATTCACTAACTGTGATTGCCTGGTGTAAGCAAATTGCATTGGTGCTGTGCAAGCTTTCCCTCTTAACTCTGCTAATGTACTTGAATTCTGAGCTCCATTGTTAGTGTTACTGCAGAGGTAATAAATTGTGCCAAATTACTAACTGTGGAAGTTCTGTAATGTAGAGACTCTAGATGAGGCCACATAACTCATTTTTTTTCATATGTCTTTAGCATAGATTTTGAGTAAAAAGATCACCTAAAAGATCATCACCCCCCCATTAATTCCTTACGTAATGTATGTATATACAATCCAGTGGGGGGGAGGAGGGAGAAATGGTGTTCTTACTTAAGGAATTGCCAACATTTGTAGGTCAAATATTTTCTGTCCTCAAACTACCTGTGGCTATGCTATAGTTTTTGTAAAGTACTGGTATAAGGCTCTACCTGCCTAAAGGCAACTCTATTTTAGGTTTGTATGTGCATCCTTATAATGAGTATAGTAAATATACAGTGCTGACAAAGGTTAAACTTTACTCCAAATGTAGTCCCACCAGACCAGAGAAATGCAAGTTGATTTCTTGTCTCTCTTATGCTGTTGCACAGTTCCACTATAGGGCTTTCATTAATGGGTCTTTCTTAATTTGAAAAGAAAATAGTGATACACATGTTCAACCATCTTTTATGCATAGTCTAACACAAGAATGCATAGCATAAGAAGCATTCTCACATCAGTTACCCTGTATTTAATTGTTTCTAATACTGTCCATTATTGCAACTATCTGATATTTCAAAATATGGAATCATCTATATGAAGAAGGGTGAGCATTAAATGATTAAAATGGCTTGTATCATGTCATTTTTAGAGTTGATTAGGAAATGCATATACATTTTTTGTTCTGTTCTTTTTGTGGACTGGATGTGAATTAATCACAGAGATACAGTTCTGATTTGTATTTTTAATTATTCAAATTAGCTCAATTCCTGTTTCATTATTTTATTTAAATAGCAACAGTTTGAGCAGGACCTTTGTCTTAATAGTCTTCAGTTGGATTTCACTGGAAAAAACCATAGTATGTTCCGGGTAATGGAAAAATAGCTTTCAGTACATCCTAGCAAAGATCGTGTTTAAAACAGATGACAGCCCATCATGTTCAGCAACACATCAGTCATCAGATTTATTCTAATTCCTTGAACTGAACATTTCATTCAAGTTTGTAACTTGTCTTGTCAAGCAACCAAGAGCTTTCATTGCTTGAGCATAGAGTTGTACCAGCAGTTCACAAATAAATGCTAAGCTGCAAAAATATTGTTTATTTTTTTAACCTTTCCTTTAGTTAACTACGATGTTCTTTCAGTCTATGCCACCCCTCCATTCCCCACCCCTTGCTGGGTTTACCACTAAGGAATTCAGTGGACTTCTTCCTAAATATGCTCCCTCTGACCCAGGGCCACTTCAGACTCAAGGCCACTCATTCTTGGGAGTGCTGTTTTTGCTTATTTACAATCTAGACCACCTTGAATATGACATTCTTCCTTCAACCAGGGAGGTAAGGTGAACAGCCTCCTTTGATACTAACACAATTACTAACCCACCAGTGGTGCACAGGTGGCATTTACACAACCAGCATCTTTCCTTGCTCCCCTTCCTCTAACCATTTTATTACCCCACAGAATGCTACTGAGCACTACTTGTCCTGTTTCATGATGACGTGTAACTTTGCATTCAAGCCTCGGAGCCCAGATCTATCTATTCTTCATTTTTATTTACTCAAGATTTTTTTGTGGTTTTTGTCCATGTTGTTTGAGGCCTTTCTATGACATCAGCATTATATTTTTTGCACACGAAGGGTGTGACTGAACGGTGTTAAAGATCAAGCTCTTGCCTTTACTTTTAAGGCTCTACTCAGCTCTGCCTTAACTCTGACTTCCCTCTTTCAAGCTTTTCTCCTAACTACTCCGTTTTTATTGGCTTTGCACTTTCTTTCATGCTAACATGCCTCAAGCTGCACTTTACAATTTACTCACTTAGGACTGGATCCTTCAGTCACCTGAGAACTTGTGTTAGGATTCTGAACACACTCAATTCCCACTGAAGTTAGTGGAAATAAAAATGTGCTTGGCATCTTGGATCAATCTCCAAGTGATCTCCCTTCCCTCTTCCATAGTGTTCTTTAAAACATAGTTCACTGGTGAAGCCTTCCGGTGGTGGGTTTTCCTTACTGATCATGCCAAGGCCAGCCATGCAACTGAACTGTCAACCTAAATGGCAAGTAATATGGGCCCATGGTGCCCTGGCTCCACCAACATTGAGGATGGTCGGCCTGGCTCCATTTCTGTAGTGTTCGGGGGCTGGCCGTGGCAGTGCTGAGTGCAGCGGCTCCCAGCATCTAGGGCAGCCCAGCTGTTCTGCCTTCCTCCCCCAACATACTCAGCAGCTGGCCAGGATTGGAGCTGCACCAGCCCCAAGCTGCACAGTGTGGCGGCTGCTTGCCATTCTTATGTGGGTCCAACTAGAGCAACAGCCACTCCCTTCTCCTAGCCTCACTTCTTTCTGATGCCCCTCTCCTACACGACATGGATCCAGTGCCCTGACCAGGGCACCACCAAAAATTATATGACCATGCGGCCATGTGCCTCCACTGATAAGTCATGTATATAAATAATTTTATAATTCTAACGTGTACAAGATAATGTAATACAACTTTGAAAAGGGTGTGACACTCTGTCTGAGAACAAAACCACAAAAACTCCGTATTCACCAATGCCATGTACTTGCAATATGTTCTCTACAAAATATTTTGTGTGGTGGTATTTTAAAAGTCTTGATCCACTGAACATTAATATCCTGTTGGATTGTACGTGTTATCATAGTATGTGATGTTGTAAATGCTACTCAACTATTTTGTGAGGTGGGAACCACCTAAACCAGCATGTTGGGTACAACAGTGAAGTGGCCAGACATGCTAATGGCCCATCAAAGAAAGATTCCAAATCAGAGGTTGCTTACAGTGAAGGCTTTTCTGTAGGAGGCATGTTGGTGCTGCTTGACCCATGGGAAACAGCCACCATACCATATGGATTGTTCTAGCAAGCTGAAACAGACTATAAAAGGGGGACGAGGACATCATCATGGGGCTCCACACCCATTCAGCTGAACACTTTATAGGTCCTCTGGAAAATGAAAGGACTTTGAAACCTGAGAGGGAAACCCCAGGCAAGGAAGGTTATCCAGCCTGCATTTAAGAAACTGCTTTTGTCAGCTAACAAGGCTGAGAAACTGCTAATTCCAGAAGTTGTTTAGTGTCTGTAAGTTAGACTGCGACCTTATGTTTATTTCATTTGGTAACTTCTTTTAATTTCTTTACATTTGTCATTTCTTATAACTTAAAATCAATTTTTCTGTAGTTTCTAATCTTTAATGTTTTATCTTAATCAGTGTTTCAAGTGTTTAGACAAACTGCTCAGTAAAAAAAAACTTTAATGTCTTTTCCACTTTGAGGGTAGAGCAGACTGGATAATAATCTCAATTGGTCAGGCTTTTGAGCCAGGGTAGAATGAAGTGGACCTATGTTGAGGAATCAGCTGGAGTTTCTTTGTGGTTGGTTTGAGAGTGGCTGGAAAGCATTCATTGAACTAGAGATGGGCATGGTTCCTGCCAGTGGATGGCTGTGTAAGTGCAAAACCTGCCAGGGGGTTGTGGCCTGTCACAGCATCACAGTGAGAAAGGGAGTCCCAAACTGCTCAGACAGAGCGCTCAGCGGTATCCCAGCCACTGGATGGCACCCTGGGATTCTTCATGCTGTCACAAAGGGGCATGACGCTTTTGCAAAAACTGGGAGGAAAAAAATGAACAAAGTTGGCAATATTTTGCCAAAAATAAATAAATGGGGAAAGGACATTTTTTACACCATTAAAGATCCCTTTTACTAGATTCTGATGAAAATATTCTATTTAGAAATATGTAGAGAAAGTTTGAAAGGAATATAAACAGTCATGCTTCAGGACGTAAGTCAGTCACTAAGAAAGGAAACTTTTGTTGGTAGTTTATTTGATTGTCATCTAGTTTGGGAGTTAATGTACCTTCCTCAGAAGCTTCTGATATTGGCTGTCAGAGGCAATATACTAAACTGAGGAGGCAGTATGGCCAATAGATAGAGCACTGGCCTGGGACTCTGCAGAACTAGTTTTTATTCCTGGCTCTGCAATTGGCTTGTTGGGTGGCATTAGACAAGTTTATTGCCCCAGTGTGTCTCAGTTTCCCCACATGCAAAATGGGAATGCATGATACTTATTTCCTTTTGTTAAGCATTTTGAGATCTATTAATAAGAGCTGGTGTAATTAAATGGAACACTGGCTAATCTTATGTCAGGCCTCTACAAATCAATGTTTCTGGTCACCATGGTAACCAGTTTTAGTAGCCTGGAGCCTACCTCCACTGCAGAAATGTAATGAAGTAGAGCCCTCTGGCAACCAAAAGTAAAACGGCTGGTGCCTAGCTTTGAGCCAGTTTTGTCCACTCTGTTTTATGTTCCTAATTGGGGAAACGTCTAAAACCAAGAAAACCAACCAAAGCCAGTTTCCCTCTCATCTTCATCTTCATCTGCCTACACCAAACTGCATTGAAGCACACACAGTCTTTGGGTCATTGACATGCAGAATTGTACATTCTTCCTTAGTCTGACTTTTTCCATTACAAGTCCTTTTATTTCTTGATACTGTATATTTTGGTTTGCTAGATTGGAAATGCATTCTTTTAACAGGCTTATTTCTTGAACAAGTATTCTGGAAGAGTACATTGTACGTGGCTAAAAATCAACTGTGGGGTTGAAGCCTTAGATAAAGTAAAGCCTATGTATATAAAAAAATGATTGTTAAAATGTCAAGATAATGAAAAGTCAGAAAATAAATTATAGCTGTTGTTAATTTTGAATTGTATTCAAATAGAGAAATGTGTAGCATAGATAAAGCTGAGTACAGAGAGATAAAATTCAATTTTACTGTCGGATAATTGTTTTATGTATTTTACATTTATTTATAAGATTAGTTAAAGGCTTGGAATTCTCAATATAAATCACAGTATGGTCCTGATGAATGCCAAGGTCAGTAGATAGAAGCCACTTCACTTGCAAGCTATATTTCTTTGGTTGGAAATATAAAGTGAATAAAAATGAGATTGAAAATTCATTGCCCTTCTTATTACATACACTCCACTTTCATTAGAATGTTGTTACAGAGTCAGGTATTTTGGGTGTTATAAGCAAGTAGAGATATATTAATGCCTCAGTCATCCCAAATATAATTGGTAGTCAAAAAGGTGCCTTTATTAAAAAGAGATCAATATAAAATTTGCTGCAAGACTAAGGCTGTGGGGAAATACTTGGCCAGGACCATCCTAGAGAAAATCAGATACACTACTTGTTCAGGGTCAGTCAGGATCAGACACTGCTGTGGACTGGACCAAATCTAGTTTGGGCAGGTGCAGCTTCTGATTTAAGAGAGATTGATGCTATAAATGTATCATAGCCTTTCTTACAGGGAGGTTACAATTGCTAATCACAATTTTGAGTTTTGGGAGAATTGCATCTTTTCCCCCCTTAAACCAGATTTGAAGCTACAATAAAACATCTGCTCTTTGGGAATAGTTCAAGTGATCCACATTCTGCTAAAAATAAAACTATAAGCAGTTGATAACAAAAGAAAACAACATCAGGTAGGCTTCCTAAAAACTAAATATGATCACCTTTAATTTCTATATTTGCCTTCAACAATAGTTATACACTCATTAATACTTTTTAAAGTATTCTTATAAACTAAGTTACTGTACCCCTTTACTAGATCTCTTTAATATATAACTTTACCACATCCTCAACCTTCTTTACAAATTGCTTAATTAACATAATCTGGAGGGAGAAGGCTAACCAGATGGCTCAGTGAAGTAGTCTATTCGCATCGCAGAGTGAACTTTATTTTATGGAGTGTGATTCCAAGGAACATACTTTTCAGGTATGCACAGATTCTTGAGAGATGATCCTTTGTCTTTATTTTGTCAAAAAATAGAGTGAGATGTTGGTTCGTATGCTAGGTGTAATCCTTGAAGTAATATATTTAAATGTTTTTGCTGTGGTATTTCGGTAAATTACTTGTAACTAAAAAAAAAAAATAAAAAATCTTTATTTCATGGTGCTATGTTCTTCTTGATAGAATATAGAAACGCTATGTAGAATAGCAAAGCCATCTTTTTGGTAGAAGCAATGAAGTGAATGAGCTCATTAAAACCCTTATTAGTAGATGTTTACCTTTAAACTTGGTAAAAGGGAATCAATTTTTTTTAAGTGTTAGAGAGCCTTGAAAACATAAACCAATGCAAATTAATGACCAAGATTGAAAAAAATTGCAGTTCTACTTTAGTTCTGTTCCACTTCTGGACCGGGATGCTGAAGGGACTAATGATCCTCTTTGCATGAACCATTTTTTGTCAAAGAAGGCAATTAAGTTTGAGAGAGATTTCAGAGTCACCTCTAACCCTCTGCACAATCCTTGGATCAGCCCTGTGCACAATGGTGTGACAGTCATGGGCTGAAATAGTTTGTGTGGGGGTCAGCAAAAATTGTTTTGCAGTCAATCCAAAATGCGAGGGCTGTCTCAGCCTATGAAAATATACAGCCCTTCTGTATATACTGCTACTTCTGTGATTGCAATATTTGCTGCAATTGTAACTTGTTTCTTCTGCCCTACCTCTAGAGGAGAATGAAGGATAATCATAATTCTGCTGTGTACAGCCCTCTCTCACTGCCTGGCCAGCAGGAGTAAAGGAGGTAGAACAAAGCATGCACTGCGTTAAGTGGGAGTCCTATGTAGCCTTTGCAGTTCACTTTACTTTCCACTGTGGAGGCCTAGCCTGGAAGGATACTTCCAATATTAGAGTTCTGTCTTCTCCCTCTCCGTGCCATATAGCAGAGACCCCTTTACTGGTCACCACGTGAGCTGGGATAGACCTCCACCTGCCACAGTAAATCAGTGGAACCCACTTAACATTTGATGGTAGGAGCCACGCACACTAACAGCCTACCATATACCTTCTCTTATTTTCCTCTTCCTTACCCCATTTCACAACTATCTCCATATTAATAAACTAAACCCCAGGGAAAGGATGTTGGACTCTGTAGAATGCATGCTCGGGTTGCGAGCAGGTTGGGAACGGATACCTACCTGTTTAATTTCTGAGACTTGTTTATTGTGTATATATAATTAATTTAGTTCAGTTTAAATACAAAAAAAAGTCATATCCACAATCCTATATTCCCTGGCAGTTTTGAAAATCATAATCCACACAACAGCATAACGTAAACCTATATACAACATCATGTGCACTAGTCAGTTATTTTAAAATTGCAAAGTCTACATCATCTCACTCCAAAGTTCCACTATGTCCAGCCCTACCCAAAAGTCTTAGCAAATGGACAGACAGTCTTTGCTGCAACTACTGATGAACTAGACGTCACTGAGAATGCCATGCTGACAACTGCCTTTCTTCTAGATTAGGTTGGATGCTCGTGCACCTACATTGATTTTGACAATGACAGTACGCCCTGAATAGAGAGATACTGTTCCTAAGTAAGCAAATCCCAAGCAGGCTGGTACATTTTACACCAGCATGTGAAAATGTTACAACAAAAGCTGATAACTACTATTTTTAAAAAAAAATTGAAAATTTGATGACACCCAAAAGCTTGGGGGAAATGTTTGGGAAAAAAAGTCCTCAGTTTCTCAACCAACTCTAATCACAATCTCCTAAATATCCCCAAAACTACTCTAGTCCACTTAGTATGGTTTTCCAAAAGCTACTAGAGAAATCTCAGTTCTCTTTTAATCCCCACTCCCTTTTAAATCGTGAACTCATGCAACTAATGGTGAAAGAACAACCTCAGTGACAGCAGCAGACATTATCTTGGCGATATCCTCCTGCTGCTTCCCTCAATTTACCGTCTTTGCCTCAGTTTTGCCCAGGTAGAGCTTAGGTAGTTGACTCTCATGCATGCCCCTATCTCAATCAGATCTAGCCCAGGGTACTTGATGGAGTTATCTAGTTCTACCCTTCTCTGGTTCAGCACTTCTAGCTTGCCAGACTAATGTCAAGAGACAGCCTTCTGTGATGATAACAGGCTTACGGCCTTTTGTTCCTGGACTAATGTCAAGGTATGGACTTCTGTACTGACATGCCTCATCTAGCTTGCTTGGCTGATGTCAGAGGATGGGCCTTGGGAATTCTAGCATGCAAATCTGATGTCAACACACAGACCTCTGTGAAGTTTACTGGCACAGCAACTACAACTTGCTACACTGAGATAAAGATACAGATCTTGTTGGAGGCCACTGGCTCAGCTTTTCTAGGCAACGGTCTGGTGCCAGGGCAGAGGAGTCTTGCTGACTTGGGACATGTAGCCTGTTACTCTGACATCAGGGGACAAGATGCTGTGAGGTCTAAGGTTGAGAATCTCTGATTTGCTGGATAAATTTCAATATCTAGGTTTCTTTCTGGTGTCTAAGTCAACATCAGATCAACAGCTATAGATTGCTGATCTCATGTCAATACACGCCTCTGCAAGGTCACTAGCTCAGCAGTTTTAATATGGGTTGATGTTGCAGTTCAGGCCTCTGTGATGTCTATGGCTCAAAGGCTATGCCTTCACTTGTAAAGTTAAGTCGATTCTGTTGACTTAACAAGGTTGTCTTTGTCAACTTAAAGTCGACCTTGTTAAGTCGACTTAACAGTAGACATAGCCATCCACACTGGCTTTAAGTTGACTTAATAAGGTCAACTTAAGGCTTAAGTCAACCTAAACTACTCCATGTCCACACGGGGCTTTCCTTAAGTGAACTTAAGGAAAAGTTAAGTTGACTTAATAACTCCTCGTTTTAGATCGACTTAAGACTTAAATCGACCTTATTAGGTTGACTTAAGCCAATGTGGATGGGGATTAGCGCCTAAGTCGACTTAATAAGGTCGAAAAGGGGCTATGTCTACACTAGAAAAGTTAAGTAGACTTTTTTGTTAAGTCGACTTAATAAGGTCCACTTTAAGTCGACTTAAAGTCAACCTTATTAAGTTGACTTAATAAAGTCGACTTAATTTTTCTAGTATAGACATAGCCTAAATGAGCTGATGTGCTCCCTGGAAGAACTTGGTATTCCAGAACCACTGCTGTAAGAAAAAAGTGTCTGATTGACAGGAATTCATTGTAATTCATCCTTCATTTAAAAAGTGGTATTTTTGTAAAGTATTATTGTTTTGGTTGTTAATTGGGCTCCATTCAAACATAGTTTAACACTCATCTAGGGTAGAAAGTAAGTTTTTACTGTTTCTGGTCCTCTGAAATATTTTCAAGCTCATTCATAAAGCTAATGCAGCAATTTTCTTTTAATTGAAGAAATAGAGGGTGTAACCAACACATCTAGCAGTGGGTACCTGTGAGCCGGTGCCTTTCCCAATCTACTCTAAAACAAAATCCTTGCATTGCATAGCATAAAAGGTCAGCCCTTTCCTCTGACTTGGCATTATATTTTGGTGAATTTCTTGGTTGATAAAATTCAGCTCAAGACTTTTCCCCAGGCTTAGCTGTTCTGAGGGTTCTTACATCAAGATTGCTTAGGCCAGGGAAAGATCCAATTTTTTAAAGCCGCTCTGCTCTTCCTTATCTTTACTTCAGTAATGAGCCACTTGCCTCAGTGAGGAAACTGAGCACTCTTTTCCATCAGAATCATCTTCTGACAGAGTGAAGCTTTTCAGGCAAAAACTGCCAGTTTGTTACTGTGTCCTCCATTCTCAAGCCAGCCTGCTGAGCAGGTTCAACAAATATTTATTTCCTTTAGTAGCCAAAGAAATGGAAATCATTAGTATATTTTCTTACAAGGGAATATCACTTATTAGATTATACTGTCCTCAAAGTCCTGAAGCAATTCAAAGACTGGAGGGCTAAGATCCATTATAGCAGCTCTCTTATAGCCTTATACCCTCCTACAGATCTTTTCTCAGACAAAATCCAGTTCCTTTGCTTTAAAGTAGGGCTGTCAAACAATTTTAAAAAATGAACTGAGATTAATCACAAGATTGAAAAAGGTCATGATTAGTTGCAATTTTAATTACACTGTTGAACAACCATTTATTTAAATATTTTGAATGTTTTCTACATTTTCAAATATATCAATTTCAATTACAACACAATACAAAGTGTACGGTGCTCACTTATTTTTATAAATATTTGCACTGTGAAAAGATGAACAAAATAAATTATATTTTTCAATTCACACAAATACTATAGTGCATTCTTGTCATTGAGAAAGTGCAACTTACAAATGTAGAACTTTTGTTACATAACTTCACTCAAAAACAAAACAGTTTAAAACTTTAGAGCCAACAAGTCCATTCAGTTCTACTTCTTGGTCAGGTAATCGCTAACCAAGTAGCATTATCTCCCATTAATGTAAAAACACTTGTTTGTTGTAGCAATTGACTGAACAAGAAGGAAGACTGAGTGGACTTGTAGGCTCTAAAGTTTTACATTTTGTTTCTGAGTGCAATTAAATTATAAAAAAAATCTATATTTGTTAGTTGCACTTTCATGATAAAGAGATTGCACTATAGCACTGTTCTTGAATGAAATCAATTTTCTTTTATATTTTACAGTGCAAATATTTATAATAAAATATACATGATATAAAGTATAATATAAATAAATATATTGTAATGTATTAATAGTTATATTTTAATATTTGTAATATAAAATCATATAAATTGCATTATAAACATAAATAACTTTATATTTTGTACTCTGTGTTATAACTGAAATCAGTGTATTTTAAAATGTAGAAAAAATCCCACCATATTTATAAAGCAATTAAATTTATATTCTTTACTTGGTTAACAGTACAATTAAAACTGATTCATTTTTTTAATAGCGTTATTTTGTTTTGAGATAATTGCTTGAGTTAACCGCGATTAATTGGTAGAGCTACTTTAAAGCTTAGTTTTAGCACCGATCTTACCTGATTATCAAACGGCGTGACGGTTTGGTTCATGAAAGCGTAAGTTTTTAAAGAAATGTTGGCTCCTTGATAAATGATTTAAGAAATGTGTCTCCCTGCGCTCCATCCTCCAGTTTTATTGTGAATTTAGGGTGTGTGAGATGATCCGGAAGTCTTTCATCAAGACCTTGCTAAAACTTATTACAACCATTTGAGATTATTATTGGTGCATGTTGTACATAGTCTATTCTTGTTCAGCATGGCTGGTATGATAAAACCTAGAATCCAGCAGACATTGCCTCTGTAAAATATCAATATGATTCTTAAGTATTTGACTTGTAGGCTTTTATTTTCCTCACCTAACATAATATAATCTTACATAACATAATGTTTCTAATGCTGTAGGCCTGGTTTTTTAGAGATGCTGACCAGAGGTAATGGTGGATGCACAAAACCTCTGAAAAACAGGCTCCTAATGACTATCTTGGTTCAGCAGCACTACTCACAGGAATAAATAATCCTTTGCATTGAGTGAGGTTTTAGAACTGTGCACTGAGCAAGGATCTGCAAGCAGATGGAGAATAAGTGGGTGCATAGTTCTCTGCTCCACAAGAATATACTCTTGCTCCACAAAGAGCTGTTGTGAAGGTGCTTTGCTACAGATTTAGTAGTTCAAATCCTCAGTTCACCAATACTTAATTTCTCCCTTTCCCCCTGATTCCTAGGGTGCTGTCCATGAAAACCTATGATGAAAAGGACAATCTCAATTTGTAAACTGGATTTATAAAATTAATCAATATGTGGCTCATTCACTTGGCGCAGTAGTTACAGGATTGAAGAGACTGTCCAAATTCTCTCTCTCTAGGCAGTTTTGAGTAGAGAATCTTGCTGAAACAAGCTAGGTAGTCCATGTCTCAACAAGAGAAATGTTTGCTTCCTTTTGATTGTTTGCCATAGCGAAATGGTAGCAAAAATTTTATTTGGATATGAGGATCTGAACCATAGATAGACATTTCTCTGGCAATTTATCTGTACTTCACCCACAGGTAAATGACTTCAGAAGAGTGCTTTAAAGAGGTTTTTATTCACTTGGTGTGAATCATGAATTTGTATTCATATTTCTGGCCCAACTAATATGCTTGTCATATGTGTCATATGCATCTTTATAAAGGCTTGCAATTGATCTTTATTCAAGTCATAATAAAGGAATCTTTTAACAAAGCAAGTCCATTCAGCTTCTTCATGACCTAGGTGTAACGCTGTCTGGGTTTAGGGAACCATTTATGATATTATTTTGTATTAATATTTTATAATTGTTGTAATTCATAGGAACTATGCCATGTTTGGTGTCAATAGAAAGGTGGTAATTTGTTGGGAATGATTATATAGTTTATGTGCAGGAATTGTATTGGTATTAGAAGTTAGGAATATGATTGTTATATTTATATTTTAACCTGTGTGAGTCTGGGGAAATTCCCCAAACTGACTATCTACCCAGCCATCGTCCCCTTAATGGCCCATTAAGGAAGCTTCCAGTACAATGGGCCGAGGGAGAAACCTGTTGAGCCACTAAGACTTGAACATGTGACTCAACTCCATTTGATTGGAAAGAATGGCACACAGCATGGAGAAGGCCAGGGGTGATAAAAGGCAGCAGCCCTGACTCCATCTTGTTCTCAAGTCCCCAGTCTACAGCCAACACCCATCTCTGGAACTATTCCTCTTAGACTGGACAAAGGATTGAGGCCCACCCGGGTGCTGGGTGTCTACCAGAGGAACAAGCCTGCAAACTCCAGAGGAACAAGCCTGCAAACTGCTTTACATGAACTTTAAATCATTTGTATGTATGTGATTCACTTTGACCCTTTAACATCTCTCATATTTTGCTTCTTTTCATTTTATATTAAACCTTTAGTTGTAGTTACTAAAGGATTGGCTATCAGTGTAGTATTTCGGGTAAGATCCAAACCTACATTGTCCTGTGTGCTGTGGCTGGCCCTTTGGGGTCAGAAGAACCTATTTCTTTAAGGGACCGTGTGGCTAGGTGGGAGCTGGAGGAGCAAGAGTGCAGTAAAGGGGGCTGTTTCTATTTTGGGCATATTTCTTGGTACCCAGTATGGGGAACCAGAAGCCTGGTTGTGACTGATAGGGAGACTGGTTTAAGTACCACCCATCAGTGTTTGGGGAGTTTGGCTCCCAGTTTTGCAGCTTGCCCTGATTTTTGCACGTCCAGGAGGGTATCCCAGGAGGCCCCGGTCACACTAGGTTGTATAACTTTTTAAATGATGATCATGTAAATAGCATGTTCCATTTATTCACATTATATATTGCAAATAAGATTTAAATAATATAATTGAATTGAGGATAAAAAGACAACACAGAAAACCTAGAATGAATAAATAGTTCCGTGATAGGTGACATTACCAGCACAATTTATAATTATGATTGTCCATCAGTCCTCATTCTCATTCTCTATTCAGTTGTTTATAATTTTGCCAACTTTTACAATTTAGGTTGAATTTTTCCATTCTTGATGTCTGATTTCAGTAGGTTCTTTTGTTTTGTTTTGTTCTAATCTTTAACTGAAAAGCTCTGTCTTTTGACAAATACAAGATTAGGGGAAAATACATTGTTCTTGCATGTATTAAAAATTATTACACCTATTTGATTGGAAAATTTCCATGTTTTTCAGTAGGGGATTGAAATTTGGAAGATAGATTATGTTAGTCTTCAAGATGTACCTCTTGCTGTCCCTGTGAAAATTTTCCTAAATTTGGTCAAGTTTATAAGCCTTTTGGGGTGGGGGGAACCCTCAGTTCACACATGTTCAGTATAGGCTTGTTTGAGTTTTGCAGCTAAATTATTTGAAGATTCCTTCTGTATTAAGAATGATCCATTCTAGCACTGCAGGGACTCAGCATGACTTACCCTGCAGTTGCTCCTCTCATCTTCTAGAACATACTGGAACTGAGAACAGGTAGATGGTCTTTCCTTTGCGCTCTCTGTTCCCCTTGCTGGTGCTCAGCAGTGCGGACGAAGAAAGAGAGACACTGCAATGCAGAGAGGGGAGAAATGGATAGAAAATAGGGGATTGCAAAAGCTGAGGGAGCGAGGGCAGTAGAGCTGGACAACAGTAGCTGGTATGGGGAAGTGAATAGGAGCAGAGGAAGTTCAGTGGGCTATACAGCTGTAGAGTGGGGAGAGGCAGGAATCAAGAGACAGGTTGGCTATAAGCAGATGGGGAAGGGGATACAGAGTTTGGATTTTTTTTTCCTCAGTTTTAAACAAATCTGAAGTTTGCTGAGTCAAGCACTTGAAAGCTAGGAAATGCCAGAATTAAGGACTCCTGCCATATTTGGTGAATGAATAATCACTCATGATACAACTCTGATCCACCCCCAGAGCACTGTCCATCCTGTGCACTGAATGAGGCAGAGGTTCTGTGGACCATATCATAATGCATATGCAAAAGGGGGCCAGATTAACATTGCAGAGGCAACCTTGATTCGGGCACTTCCTTACTTTTAGGTGCTTGACTTTGCATCTTAATATTCTTTTAATGTGTGTGTGTGTGTGTGTGTGTGTGGGAGGGGGGGAGAGAGGGTTGTGTAGTGGTAAAAGATATAGACTCACTATTCAGGTGAGGGGTGAGAAGTAAAATGTCTTCATTATGTACCAACACACTGGCTTTATAGACATTTGCATTCACTTGCTATACTGACCTTTTTGCTTCATTGTGTTTTTAAAACACAGTAATGAATCTGTGAGTCTGAAGCAATGATGGTGATTTCCAGATTAAGTTTATCACTTTCATTTCAGCAGGAAAGTCCAGCAGGAAATTCAGCCTTGTAACACAGGGCTTGACAAAATTGGCTTCCAGCTAGGTGCCAGCAGTTATATTTTTGGTCACCAGAGGGTACTCCTCTGCTGCATTTCCACAGCAGAGCTGGGAGGCAGGCTACAAACCCCAGTCACCATGACGACTAGTGCCCAGGGTTCGTCGAGCCCTGTTGTAAAAAGATATTTGACATACTTCCAGGCTTGCCAGTCTTTAGTAGAGTCAAGTGTGAAATTGCAGAAAAGTGTTGTGGGGTCTTTTAAAATAATATTCTTCTGTACATAGTATGAAAGATAGATACATGTGTTGTAGGGGTATCTCATATGCTGTGTAGATGATATTCCTTTAAATTAATAGATATGTATGCTAAATTCAATAAGTATGTAATAATACTGGCATGAAAATTTACCAGCCCAGCTAAATATTTACTCACCTACCCTATACTAAATTCCAAAGGGGTAGCCCTGTTAGTCTATTGTAGAAAGACAACAGAGTCTTGTGGCACTTTTAAAGACTAACAGATTTATTAATCGCATGAGCTTTCGTGAAGCTCATGCGATTAATAAATCTGTTAGTCTTTAAAAGTGCCACAAGACTCTGTTGTCTACCCTATACTGGCAGAAAGCCCCTGACATTTAATTTGACCATCAAAAAGGTATTGCTTGCCTAGAGCAAGTGGCAGAGTAGGATTGCGCTAGACTGATGTCTTTATGAATATAATAAGTTCAAAATTTCTAACTAAGGCAGGTCTTGAAAAACTTCTCAGAAACCTGCTATCCAGAGGATGACACAGAGCCTAATCATGCCACCTACTCCATCAAGGGTTCGTTTACCTGCTCATCCACCAATGTGATTTATGCCATCATGTGCCGGAAATGCCCCTCTGCCTTATATATTGGACAGACAGGACAGTCTCTGTGCCAAAGAATCAATGGACACAAATCTGACATCAGAAATTGCAACACTGCAAAACCTGTAGGGGAACACTTCAATCTCCCTGCTCACTCCCTTGACGACTTGTTAATAGCTGTGTTGAAACAGATGAATAACAAATCACAGCTTCAAAGAGAGTCTGCAGAACTCGAACTTATATGCAAATTTGACTCAGTTGTCTTGGGGTTAAACAGGGACTATGGATTTTTCTCGCATTACAACAAGTGATTTGACCTCCCCCTCCTCTATGTGCTGTTCCCCAGTGTTTTGAATCCTAACACCTATTTTGATTTGCTGTTACAGCCTGACCAGATGCTATGTCATACACTCCCCTGCATTTAATTTCCTCCCACTCTGTAACTTTCCTATCTTCAAAGCGTCTGACGAAGTGGGATTTTCTCCCACGAAAGCTCATGCGATAAATAAATCTGTTAGTCTTTAAAAGTGCCACAGGACTCTGTTGTCTTTCTACAATAGACTAACACGGCTACCCCTTTGGAATCAGAGAGGTCAGTCAGCCTTCCTGAGAGATCCAGCAGCAGTACTTCGGGAACAAACCCAGCCCCTGCCTGCCCCAGCTGGATGTTAGGATTTCTATCAAGGTATTGTCCCTGGGCCCTGACAGGGGGGAAAGGAGGAGGTGTGATGGTTCTCAGGATACCCAGGACCCTTTCTTCCCCCTGCCTCCAGCATTGTGCTTAACTGCCACCAGCCTATTAGCCACTCAAGCACAATTCGGGGGAGGTTCTTCTTTTGTATTGTCCTCTGGCTAGTAGATGTAAACCCAAAGCTTCACCACACCTCTTGCTGTTGCTGCTGTGGGAAAACTCATGATGGTATGCGTTTGCAGGTCCTTCGAATTTTCAGTGTCCATTTTAAATTCTGAACACTGTTTTCATCCTACTTAAGTCCTGAAGAGATCCAGCACTTACCTGCCATTTTCATTAGGCTCTAGCTCTCTTTAAAACATATGATTCTCCTGGGATGGTCCCAAACTTCCTTCCCCTACCCACTGTCTAGATGTTCTTTTGGCTCATACAAGTACTTTTCCCTGTTTGCTCTTTTTAAAAGCATGTATAGTCTGAGGGGAAATGTCTGTTATGTTTACAAAAACACTAGTCTGCTTATCATAGCTAAATAAGCAACAGCACATGATAGGGCATGTGCTATGGCCTTTGTCTTAGGTGGCATATAAGGCACAAGGTCAAAGTAGAGAGCTTTCAACACCTGTGAAGTGTTGTTAATAAAGCATAATACAGACTCTGAAGTGTTATGGCTTTCATAACTTTGTTTTTCGCTGCCAATTTTAAAATGCTGAGCTATTTTTGTAATGGGTGGGGGATGCATTTACTTGGGGGATGTGTATACACTACCTAACAAGCATCTTAAATTGAGGAGAGAATCCCAGTAGTTGCTATTGAAGCTTTGCAGATCTGTGGGCAAAAGTATGCTTTCATTTGCAGCAGTGTAATCCTATTGGCTTCAATGAATTAGAAGTAGTGTGTAAGTAAAGGCAGAATTTGGCCTTTAAATCTCTGGAACTTTTTTCTCTTCCAACGTTTAGTTCAAAATATGATGTCTAAGTTAAAACTATGACACTACCACTGGACTGGATAGGCTTTGTGAGAATTGTTTGTCTGGTCCTCGCTCCCTGTATAGATTTTTTTTTTTGAATGGCTGGTTCAACAGCGGCGAGTTCAGCTTACATAAGTGTATGCCACAGAAACTGGGAGAATCAACAATTAAGAATATGTCCACTGTACATTCCAATAATTTATGATAAAAAAAGGGGATGCATTCTTATTTGGAAATCACCTAGAAGACATGTAAGAAATACTCTTGTGCTGATTGTAAGGGATGCATCAGGGCTTCCAGCTTTTCTGTTCTGGGCCTAGGGTGGATTGAGCAAATGCAACAGGACTGTATATGTTTACAGTTAGTGGCAATATAGAGCAGAAATTAGATTGTTCAAGAACTATGTGTTTCTTTGTTTTATATTTTTAACAATTTGGCTATCAGGAAAACGGAGGATAAATTTTAAAGAACAGATTATGGCTGAAGAAAATTTGGAAACTGTCCATTTAGTCATAGATTTGCAGTTCCTCTACTTCATTTCTAATTTTGTCAGCTTCCCCTTCTCCAAACTTTCTTCTATCTCTCATCACTACTGAAAATGTCAGTGTTGTTTTGATTATTGAAGTATAGGTTTTGTTTAAAATTATGGTCTACATGCATGCAGACACATTTTGTTAAGAAGATGATACTAGCATTGAGACACTTGTTCACATGTTTGTGTGGGAGGTGACACCATGCGATGATGTCATCCTATTGCTTTATTTTCATTGTTTCAGTGCATTGAGGGGAAAAAATTGTATTGTATTGTATTGTTGTTGTTTTTTTGATAGTGAAAGTTGTGATTTAGAGAATTAGGAAATTTTACATACTCATATAATAGATTGTACAGTGGATTTTGCAAAGCGAAGATAATGGAACCATATTATCCGATGTCTCCTAAACCATTTTCAGAGCTTTTTTGTGATGGTACTCAGCACTTTTTTTTTGTTTTTTTGTGATGGTATTCAGGGGTACTGGGTATTGGCACCTTTTTTTCACAGCAATGCAGTGGCGGCCCCAGGTCCCTTGCCAAGTACTAGCACCTTTTTAAAAAAAAAAAAGCACTGGCCATTTGTAAAGTTTGTTTTAGAATTTTACTCTCATCATGTCAACATTCTTTACCTGCTTTCATTTTAGTCCCTTTCTGCCACACAGTAAATCGGAAATATCTCTGGACTGATTAATCAAATAGTTTCCAAAAGTCTGATCAGTATTTTAGTTCTATCTCTATAAGAGGTCAAATTGGGGTAATTCCTGGTTGCCCTGCAAACCAGTATTCTTGGGGTCCGGTCTAATTATTCAAAACTAAACTGACAGATCACTATGGTAGGATGATATTTATTGGAACCTCTGTTGATGGACCTACTAAAACAGTGCCGGAAATAGTTATAGATTGATGCCCTTGTTGCATGATAAAAGACACACACAGGTAGAAGAGTGTCTGCCATGCCATATTCCATGTGTCATCCTCCCATCATTTGCTATGGTTCTTTTCCTCTAGCATACAACACAAAGCAATAAACAAATATGTATTATAATTGTATGTTATGAATGTGGCTTTATATTGCATCTTTGTATATTTTGTTAATCCACTGGAATTACCATGGTATGATGTTGGTTTTCTGCCATACAATTAAAACAATTAATGTTTAAAAAAATGGGTTTTAAGCCTTCAAGGTTGTCGAGACGATTGTCCAGTTATGGAAACAGTGGAAACTGATGCACTGAGGCCGGTGTTACTGCATGGCTGAAACAATAGGTTTGAGATTTTGAACTGCACTCTTCATTTCAATGGGGTGTTCTGCACTCAAGCTTAACAATGGCCATTTAAATGCTAAAAGTGACTATTTTGTGCTTGATCAAAGCAGGTTTTGACTTCATCATTGGCCTTCACTGCCCTCACGTGGAGGATTTGAAGGTTTATCCAAGCTCAGATGCCAGGAAGATCTTTGGGCCAATACTTAGCCAGATTGGAAATGAGGAGAATGGAGATGGTGAGACCTAGAAGGAAAAAGATGCTTGAAGGAAAAGTATAGGAGAAAGAGAGGATGGAATTAAAGTAGAGGCAAACTTCCGGAGGAAAGAGGGAAAGGAAACAGCACTGGCACCCTTTTCAAATCCTTAGCTAAGCACTTGTTTGGCAGCAGGGGAAGAGAGGAGCAAAAGCAGAAGATAAAGTGAGAAAAAGAAATGAAAGAGGAAACAAAAGAACATCGGGAGAAGGAGAGCAGAATATATGGACAGAAGAAGAGGATTAATAAATAAAAGTGCAACTGGAGTTGGTTTGTGGGAGTTAGAGAGCACGCAGGAAAAAGGAGTTTGTATTGTCTAGGATGTTTAACCTTCCCTTCTCCCCCAAAACACCAGGGACATGCAGGGTAGTGATTTTTAATATATCAATAAAATAGTAAAACCATTCTACTGTAAAGAAAGGAAAATTTAAGTTTGGTGTTGATTATATGCCTGATATGTATGTGAAGTAACTATTATAGTTATTTCTTATAATCTTCACTACTTTTTCATGTGAGTATTAGGGAATTTTCGTACCAGCTGTCTTCACAGAGTGACCTAACTTGCTTTGGGTACTTGTGGATTTTCTGGTAAGTTTTGTTAGTTAAGTAGAAATAGAAGCCTTTTGTGGAGCACTGTGTCACTGTCTCAAAACTTGGCTTCCATGTGAATACAAAAAAGCCAGACTGTTTGTTCCCTGGGGAAGCTATTCTATAAGCTAACTTTTGTTTTTATATAATGTACCTTCATAGATTACGTGATTTAGTTTAGCTTGGCCTGGGGCAAAACGTTTCAGGATATTTTAGAAGATCCTGGTATCTAATTAACCCTGTGAAAATAGTCCTAAATTTCAAACTTGACTTCCTTATCAATAGAGCATACAATTTCCCCTTTGCTGTATGGTTCCCTACCCACACCCTCTGATGTGTCAGTGGTAACTGTCATTTACATCCAGTGTACAGGACAAATATTGGCTTGGTACCATTCCAAATGTACAGTGACCTGACAAGGCTGGTTTTAAAAAAAAAAAAAAGTTGTGTAAACTTTCCCAGTACTGTGCTATATCTAAAGACGTATCTACAAGATCTTTATAGCATGACAAATAGCAAAACTGTGGCTGGTAAAAACACACTGAGCCTTTGCTTTCATGGGTGGATGGGATGAAAAATGGGGAAATCTAGATAAGGGAGCACATATTGAGGGAGTACTTTCAACCTCAGCATCACATTCCCCCACCTTTTCACTATCCCACGGAAAGCTCTTCAAGAGGAATTGATCAGACCCTGCAGTTTGGAAGAACGCAGAGCTGGTAGGGCAGGGGGAATGGAGGGATCGTCATTCAAGTTCTTTAGCATCCCTGTTCCCCCCAGTTTGCTGGACTTTTCCTGGTAAGATGATGCTAGCCATATCAACATTAACACGCATGCAGTCCCATGGGGTGGATTGGGGGTAGCACTAGCAGCTATCAGGAGGAGTCCCTACTCCAGAACTCTTCAGAAACTGTGATGCTAAGGAGCAAGAGGGGGCTTGAGGACTGCATTGCTCAGCATTTCAGGGTATATCTACGCTGCAGTTAGATAGATACACATGACTGACCTGTGCCAGCTGGCTTGGGCTATGGGGCTGTTTACTTGCAGCATAGACATTCCAGTTTGGGTAGCAGCCCAAACTTTGGGGCCCATCCACTTGCCCAAGTCCTAAAACCCAGGCTCCACTCTGAGCCAAGATGTCTACATTGCAAATAAAGAGCCTCACAGCCCGAGCCCCAGTGAACTGGCAAGGGACAGCTGTGCATATCTAATTGCAGTGTAGACATACATACCATGTCTAAATTGTAAGTGTACTGCTGCCTAGTGAAATTCACAAACCTGAGTTAGACATCCCAGCTCCCTATATAATGCCTGGGGAAAATGAAGTTCCAAAGGGGTAGCCGTGTTAGTCTATTGCAGAAAAACAACAGTCCTGTGGCACTTTTAAAGACTAACAGATTTATTTATCGCATGAGCTTTCATGGGAGCCTAAGAATGGGGTTCACAAAAGCCAGCATGCTGACTGGGGAGCCATGGCAAAAATCTAGCTAAAAGCTAGCCAGGAGAAAATGCTGAGGGGACGGATGCTGCCTAACTCTCACCTCTCAGAGGGATTTATGCACCCAAGGCCAATGCTCTCAGCTGTGAATCCTTCCTGGAGTTTGGTGTCTAAATGAGGTCAGTTCTTTTTCAAGAAAAGATGAGAAAGTGAAGTCCCACATGCCACCACTTATCACTTTAAACCCACTGGTTGAAAAACTTGCCTAGTATGTAGGAGACCTGGGTTCCATTCCCCCCTCTCTGCCTGATGTGGAGAAGGAATTTGAACTTGGGTCTCCTTTCTCTCAGGCAAGTGCTATAAGCATTGTGTTTGTGGTATGTTAAGGTGGATTTCTCTGGCTCTGCTGGAGCTGTTCCATTTTGTAGAAATACTTAAATATTTCTTGGGCTAGACAGGGAGAGTGCGACTCTATGGCCCAATGGTTAGAGCACTCATTTGGGAGGTGAGAGACCAAGTTCAGGTCCCTACTCCATATCAAGCAGAGGGGGAATTTGAATCTAGCTCTTCCACATCCTGGCTCAGTGTTCTAATCGCTATGCTAAAAGTCGAAAGGGCACCACCTCTCTTCCTTCCCCATGGGTTTGGGCATGTTCTAAACGTGCATACTGAATTGGGCCTGGAAGGCAAAGTAAGAGGAAAATGACTGGTTTGTGAATCCCGCTGGAGCTTGTGTGTGAATTAAATGCTGAGCTACTGGCCAGTGTCAAGACTTAGTGGTTGTGTGCATGGCCAGATGCCACTGTTTAGGCACTTCAGGGCCCTTTAATGGTGGAAACAGGCACCTCCAGGGTTTAAGTGACAGCTGAGCAGGAATTTCTGCCAATGCCAATTGCGGCTAATTGTTGGACTTAGGTGCCTAAGTCTCCTTTGTTGAACTCACCCTATTCCTCCATGTAAATGGCACAAACATCTATTGAATCCACAAAAATCTGAGTTTAGGGATGGAATTCCAGCCTCTTCCAACTTTAAAACCTTCATTCCTCATCCCTTCACCAAGGGAAAAATGCACTGGAAACTAAGAATGCCAGCTCAGCTTCCTGACCCTTAAACAGGAGTTGTTGCCTGAAAGATGATAAGACGGAGGAGGAGTAGCTTAATGCGCAAAGGTGTTTGTAATATGTGATTATCAAGCTAAATATGGAATGCACTTAAGTAACCTTTGTGTTTTACACTTTTTATGCTAATATCTTCTTACATCTAGTGTTACTAGATGATCCATATTTTCATGGACGATTTATAGTTCTAATGTTGACCTATATCCTTTTTTTCTCTCTCTCTCTTAAATACAAACTGCTTAGTATTTCACACCTCTGAAGAATGTTGGCATCTGTTAATTTCATAGTATGGCATGTTTTATCTAGATCTACTGAGCCTTCTATAGTGTCTCCCCAGAGCATACGGTATTTCTGTCAGAGATGTAATCACAAGAGAATGTTTGTGTAGAACTTTACCTAGTGTAATGAACAATCTCTGGCCATGTATATAGAGGGAATATTTGTCAGCTAGCTAAGTATACACAACATTGGGAGTGCAGTTCACAGCGTTTTGGCTCCAAATACATGCTGCTTGTTCAGATAATGGAGCAATTCTACTAGTTCATTCATTATAAAAAAAAAAAAAAAGATAAATACTTGAGTTCAGTCAGAGCCCTTTAAGATAACTTGAGAATCAGTGGCTCAATTCCAAGCTCCTGTTTCTTGTTTCGTGGGAAAGCAGCTCCCTTAGACTTGGGGTGGAAGGAGGGCACACATATGTTGCTGTTTGGGGACAAACTGGTAAATGCAGTGGGATACGTTTTGGTGAGGTTTAAGTGAAATCCTATTCAGACTTGCTCTATCAAGGAAGGTAACATGACATGGGGCTTCTCTCTGTATGTGATTTCAGACTTTTCCTAACACTAGGAAGATTATGAGTTGGAAACAACTATCAAGGAGAGGGGAGAAAAGGAGTTCTCAGTAGAGTCTCTTATCCTTTCCTAAAATAGGTGGTTAAGACAGTTATTTAGAAGCACAGTTAGACTGTCTGTCCTTACCATTTGGAGAAAGGGCCGCTGGATTTCCCTGTGGTAGGGTCAAGATGTTGGATTTCCCTGTGGTAGGGTCAAGATGATAGAGATGGAAGCTGCAAGTGAATGCCCATTTTACACTTTTCCTGCAACTCTCTACATATTTCCATGCCACCTCTTGCATATGTAATACACTTCTCGAGTTTATCCATCACTTAATACATCCACTTTCTCCTTCAAACCACTCCTCAAGACCCACACCTGGTGTTAGAATTAAAAGAAATTCAGCCAACTAATGACACACTGAGCAGCCCATGTGGAAGAAAGGATGTAGAAAGAAAACAAACAAACCCAAACCAACATAAACATAGTTCAGGACCATAAATGTGTGTATGTAAGATCACATGGTGACCTGGCTCACTTATACCTTGTTTCAAATTAGACTGTAAGCTTTTCAAAATAAGGACCATGTTTTATTGTGATCAGTGCCTGATACAGTGGCACTGATCCTGGTTAGGTGTTTGGATGTCACTACCTTATGAATTGTAGTAAGAAGGAAGGAATTCATGCACTTCGAAGAGAGAAACAGAATCTGGTACAGAAAATGTTCAAACAAAATTACCTTTTATTTTATTTTAAGTCTTAAGCAATAGCATAGTTCAGTGGTTTCCAAAGTGTAGTCAAGGGCAGTGGTTTTCAAACTTTTTTTCTCAGGACCCAGTTGAAAAAAATCATTTATGCCCATAACCCAACAGTGATATCTTTCAGCAGTACATTCCAGTCTTTCTGTAGCGGCAGCAGGGGGCGCTGCGACTCAGTACCTTTGGGGTCTGTGACTCGGTACTGGATCCCGACCTGTTTGAAAACCACTGGTCTAGGGAGCACCTACTGTGGGTCTGTGGAGAACTGGCTGGTCATTGGTTGCATGGTATTGCCTACCATTCCTCCTTTATTAAACTGGCTAAATAACAGTCAAGACAGCTATAGATAAACTAAACACTCCCCTAATATTTTTCATATACATGATTTCTATGGTTGCCCCGGGATGCTGTGCAGTTGAGAATAACAGAGAATTGAGACCTCTCTTTTAAGACCTTATTTATGTCTGTGGAAAAGGTGTAAGAACCCCTGGCATGTGTCTTATAGAAGTAGTCAGTTTGGTTCAGGTAAATGCGTTTTGCCCTGTTGCTTGGTCAGCCTATACATTTCTTACTGGTAGATCACATCTCTCCCTTTTCACTTCATATACCAACCCTCACTCAAAACAGTGCTTTGTAGGGTAGCTGTGGTTCACCAAAGTGCATATGAAGAGCTCAGTGCCCATTATGTAATGGTACATGAAGATACCAAACCTAATCTCATAAAGATACTACCAAAGACATAAATCTCCACTAAATGAATTAAAAGAGTAGTCTACTAGGTCAGACAATAGGGAAAATGGATAATGAACCAGCTCAGTTATTTAACAAGTCTGCAAAGTACCTAGTATGTTGTGGGCTCCGAACCAATAAAAATGCATACTATAACGAAGGGCAGTGATACACATACAGTGTGCATAGGCTGTCAAAAATCCTTATTATTTGAAAAAATAATTTAGTGCATAAACCGTGGAAAGTGATTATTGAAGTCTAACAATAAATCATCCTGAGAAGTTAGTTAGCCTGAAAGTTTAAGCTTTTAAAAATACTCCTTCTAACATATAACTTCCAATATGTGAATTAATGGATCGTGGTGATTAGTAAATCTAATAATTAAGGCCCTGTTCTTGCAGCAGAATCCCGCTTAGCAAACCTTTATGTCAGTGAGGAGTTCCAGAAAATTGCAGGGCCCCTTTGCAGGATTCCCTTTGGAATTTGACTAGCTGAATAAGGTTAGTGATGCTTCTATTCCATGCTGCATGATGAAAATAAAATACCTTTTTGTATTTGATGTTTTATCCCGAATTATCAGTCTGAGGTCTGACAAGGCTGCACAAAACTTGTAGTGCATGTGCATAAATTAGAGTTGCCCCTCCATGTAGCTAAGGATTTGAGAGTGCACTGTTGTCTGCAAGCACCTGACGTTGAAAGCACATGCGTACTTTGGTGTGACCCTATTGGAAAACTTAGGCCACTTTTGCAAGAGAACAGAAGTACACTAGGTAAATGTTAATGTTTTGTTTAATTGGGGTGTTTAATATGAATATGGCTTTATATGTATGAAAAAGATTGAAATAATTGTACTTAAGCTGTATTAACTATGCTATGTGTATGTATTTGGTATTTAAACTTCCATAACTGAAGGTCCATCAATAACTATTTTCCTTTGGGGAATATTTTTGCAACTTTGAAGCTCAAATATATGAGTGATGACTATATCATCTGTTGTTTAAGGTGATTATAAGGACAGACATTAGTATTTTATAATAGATTCTTAATCCTTTGTTCTGGAAAATGTTGAAGTTTTCATTAGAGTTAAAATGCATTGCATGTTTACTGAAAAGTTCACATATTAAGATTTCAGGCTATCAGTTTTAATTATTTGAATCATTCGAACATCTAATTTTTGCTTAAGAATACGCAAATGTACCATTAAATCTGTTTTTTAAGATTTTTTTCCAGTTTAATATCTGAATCCAAATTCATAAAGAGTTGGAAAAATGAGATGTCTGAGCTATAGGATTCACAGGGATTTCATATGAAGCCTATTTAATCAGGATAACACAGTTATTAATATTCATAAAGTCAGCTGGAACACAAATGACAGACTATGGGGCCTAAAAATTTTTACTTTGTGAATTTATTAAAAGCAGCTTAAAAAATTAATGGAATTTAAGTAAAGTTGGCAAAAATGAAAATCTTATGTTAGCAGAAAAGAATCTTTATTAAAACTTTCTTTAACACCATCTTGCACTGATATCTTTGACAGATTTCATTGGTACTTAAAGAAGAAAGATGCATGAATGGTCATTTAAAAGGATTTAAACACTTTGGCACATTAATTTTTACATGAATAATAAGTAGTTTCCAAAAGCAATTAACTTACAGTGTGCAAGATTTGAATAGAAAAATAAGACTGTGACATCAAAGGGCAAAGCAAATGTGCTATACATTTTAAACTTGGAAATATGACTTCTTAAAATCATTTATTTAATCTCAATGAGTATCATGTCTGCAGACATTTGTCCATGGCCTCTGCTTGTTTTTAAATGTGTAAAGATCAACAACACGATGTATTTTGATTAAAAGAAATATCTTACCAGTAAGGAACAACTCAGTGTCCTAAAGAGCAGTAACCATGTTTGTGAATGTACTTTTTGTATGTTCACAAAATTACCAAATATTGGACATTTTCAAATTATTTTTACATGTTCTTTGTACACTTTACTAGAAATCAGTATGTGTGTTCTTTTTATGGAAGGACAAGTTAGCATTGAAACTCATTGAAAAGTAGTTAGAAAATTTACATTCAGGTACATAAGTAACTTTACACTTTAAATTACAAAGCCTTATTTTTGCACAGTTATTAGGTATGGGCATGGCATGCCACAATTATAGTCAGTTTATACTTTACCTTTGCTTGATATCCTGTTCAGTTGATGATGTGTACAGGATGGTAGCTGTAATAGGATATGATTATATCAAAACAGGATACGTATAATTGATGCCACCTTGAATTGAAGGCTTGTGAATAAGGAAAGAGCATTTTAAATCACACTTGAATTGTGCAATTGAAATATGCTGTTTTGTGGCCTTAATTTCCTCTTTCCATTTTTAGAATTTTATTTAACCTTTTCCCCAGTGATATACTGTCATCTTTTTCTCTCCTGAGTTCTGTCTGTACTGGATTGATGCTCTTCAAGTCTGTCTTTTCCATTTTAGTCTGTCTTAAAGCCGTTCTTTGAAAACTGCAGCTAATCAAATCTTTCCATCTAGTTTTGGGTCTTTCATCCTATCTCTTACACTTTATCCTTTAATATCCTTTTTCCTATATAGTCTTCCAAAATTTATCTTCAATTTTTATTTATTTTTATTATCAGCTTAATTATGTTGCCCAGAAGGCTGTTTCCTTAATAAAAGCACTCAGTAATGACTTCAGTAATAGGTAAATTACAAAACTTTCATTTAGTTTCAAAAGGGAATTTAAGTAGAACACTCTGCATTGCAATTCTTTAGTGATTCATTCACAAAGAAACTTTTATGACCATGCCCAACTTCTTGTTGTTTTGTACGAGTTACTCAATGCTCTCAGAATGGTAGCATTGTAATTAGTTTTATTACTCAGTTGTCACTGAGAGTACCTCTCGGAAACAATATATTCCTTGCAAATATTGTATATAAGCTAAGTTTCATTGTGGGTTTTTTGTTTCTTTTAAGGATAAGCCTGGACACTTAGCAAAAATTAATAATGAGATTTTGAAAAGTAATGTTTTATTGATGACAGGGGGGAAAGAAAACAGAACTCTAACAACCTGGAAAAATCTTATTAGTTGATGCTTACCAGTAAGTCACCCAGCGTAGACTGATCACTGTAGTTGATTTTCTCTATATGTAAAACAAAATAATTCATAATTAATTAATTATATGTATTTGTGTAACATGAGAGAGGCTACAGTCTCTAAAAGTTATGCCGTTCTACAAGTTATGGAGTTTATTATTCAGTAGATTTATTATTCACTATTATATCCAGGAGAGGGCAGCATTTTCCTACAACAGGTACATAAAAGAACATGCCATGCATAGACTGTGAATGTTTCTTGTAATTACTCCCAGTATATTTGTTGCTTGCTTATGAATTAACTTGCATTTATGGAACTAAATCATTCCAATCATTTAATTACACCTGAGGAGCTGAACTATAATTGCTTGCTTCCAGCTAGGATCTGATATGGCTTGAGCAGTATTAATTTGGTGTTTACTTTTCTGAGTGCTAAAAGCATTAAAATGATTGTGCAATGGGATTACATTTTACTAATTGCTGGCATTCATTAGTTGGGTAAATCAGGAGGAAGAATGACTGTATATTGTAGGGGGATAAAATTATGGTTTTAAATAGTATATTACTAGGCACATTAAGGTTCTAAGACATGTTTTAAAATACTCTAGAGGTTATTAAAGACTGTATTTTCTTCATGTCTTGCTATATGAATAGCTTATTAAAAGACTGCAATTATTATGAACCTTTTTGTGCAATATGTAGGGAAATAGCTTCATTGACTGAAACATATTTCTTTGATATTAATAACCTTCTATATTTTCAGCTAATCCAAAAGTAAATGAGGAACTTAGAAAAAGATTGCCAACTCCAAACCAACACAGTTATGCAGAATCAAAAAAGGAGAAGCTTACAGTTTTATTTGAGGGCTTTTGTAAGGCACTCACTGTTCTAGATATGAGGTAAAGTTGTACTTTCTTTCACTCTTAAGAAGTAAGCATATCAAATAAACACTTGCGCTGCTTTCATCATATACACTTACACTTAAGACAAATATGAGCTAGAGATACTACTCATTCCTGAATGTTTACTGTAAATGTTAGTCTAAATAAATCTTATCAATGGTTTGCAGAACTCCTTTTTTATCATCTCAAAGATAGAAATGCAGGCCTTTCAGTTTTTGATGTCGCATAGATGGAAAAACTTTCCCTCCCTGCTTTTTCATTAGTAAGAAGGGAGGGAGGCAGAAACCTTTATCTTAGTATCATTTACTGGATTTTAAAACATCCACTTTTAAGATTTTTTTTTTTTACACTACATCAGATTTATTTGCAGAGATGGTAATTCCCTGTGCATTTTTATTAGTACACACATTGTCTTCACATTGTATTTAGACAAATGTGGAATATAAGATCTTGTTTGTTTGTTTAGGGGTGTTTCACCAACACCTGTGCTTGAAGGGTGAAAGACCGCTGTTGTGATAGATAATTTTAAAAAAATGTTAGAGTAAATATTAAAGTTTATGGTAAAGTTGGATGTGTAAAGAAACAAAACACAAAAGTCACAAATAGAGTGTATGCTAAAAAGTTTAGACAAAGTATCATAAGATGATATAGGTAAAAATTAAATATCTTTTTTTATAGAGAGAGGCTTAAAATCCATCACATTAAATAGTTATTGGAAATCCAAAGAAATAAAAGGTCTTATTAACACAATACGTTTACTATAATTAAGTATTGTGACTAGTTGAAAAATTTAGTCTTATATTACAAGATATAAGGAGTAGTAGATATAAAGTGCAATTTTTTCTGGAAATAAGAGTATTTTAAATATAGGGGTTTGAACTGTTTTTTTCTAAATACAAATTTAAAGCACAAGTTGAAAATGTTCATAGTTATTTTGTGTGAAATTCTCTTATGAAATTCACAGACACATACAAGCACATTGTAAACCACTCAAGGACTCAATCCTGCAAGTATTTACTACCATGAGTAGCACTTGCCACAGCAGTGAACAATGTCATTGCCTTCAGTGGGGACTACTGACCATAGTAAATGCTGCACTTGGTAGCATGTGTTTTCAAGATCAGGAGTTGAATAAGGAGGCAAACTAATAAATACTTCACAAAGACATTAAACACAACAGAAAGCTGAATAAACCATTATATAAACTAAATGTGTGAAGAAAAAATCTCTTACTGAGAAACATAACTTAGCATCAACTGTTAAAATACACAGAGTTTATTGTCCTACTATAAAAATTTTTTAAATCATTTGTCTTGTAAATTCTCTGTCAAATAAAGGCTAGGTATAGGTGTGTTCTAATATATTGTTTCAAGTTTATTTATCTAGAGTTGGCTTTATTTTAGCTCTGCAGTCTTGGAGCAAAAATCAGAGTGTGTGCCAGATCAAACAAGTTCAGAAGTACAAATGGAGGACTGGTCAAAAGGTAAGGACTTTTAAGGTGTTAATGCGTAACCCCAGGTGGTATATCAGTGCTAGGTACTGAGTGGAATGTGTTTGTTCTTGCTGATATATTGAAGTGACATTTTTTAATCATTTTGCTCTGCCTCTTGGAAACAATTGGAGTGAAAGAAAAGCAGCTGGAAAAATGTCTTTTAAAATAGAATTTTAAAATGTCCATGAAGGAAAAAATGTGTAAATTTTCCACTCTTTTCACTTTTTGTAGCTTTTCTATATCTGTGTAATGCAAAGGGACTTCAGTTAATGTTTCAGTTAATCTTCCTTGTGAGATTCAGCATTTTTATTATTTTGTTACTACTTATGGGTATTACTGTCATGCCAGTGAGTCCTAGTTGTGGACTGGGATCTCATTGTGCTCGGCACTGTGCAAACACAGAACAATAAAATAATCCTTGCACCAAAGTGCCATTACTTTCTAACTTAGTTCTTCTACCAATTTAATTTTTTAAAAAATTCATCTTAAGAGTCAGCATTTTTTTCCTGTTCTTCATATCTCATTGTCGTGGGAATCAAAATCTTATTATTAATATTAAATAATGTCTTAATATTACCTTGGTTCAAGTCATGTGACAATGTGCTAAGTGTCCTCAATTCCCTATAGACTTCAGTGGAAGTCAAGGGCACTTGGCAACTTGTTAGGGGGGCGGGGCTCTTAGGGTTTGTCCACATGATAGTAGACTCTCGCTAGTTCAACTTTAGTGGATGTTACTGTACTGGCCGGAGGTTGGGCTCACTGACCAGGCTTAGGGCCCAGGAGTCAGGAGGGCTTGGACTCCATTGGCTAGCACAAGCTGCTGCCAGTGGTGCAACACCTACTCTGCCGTTTCTGGCATGTAAGGTCTAGTTGAGGTGGTGTGAGTCTGTCCATGCTGGGAGTCACACCTCACAGCTGTAGCGTAGACACATCTTTAGTCTCTTCAGTGGGATGGGGAAGAGTAATCTTATATTTGAAAGAACTAAAGGGAGTTCTCAGGTATGTTTTGTCACTGATGATGTGAAGATTTATGTGGGAGATGGTATCTCATGGGGGACAGCATAAGAATTGAGTGTCTATTATGGCATCATGTGGATGGGTTAGTTCCTTTGTAGGAACAGAACGCCTAAGGGGTCTAATGAAGAGATGGTAAGTCATGAAGTGGCCTATATACCTGGAAGAAAGAAAAGGATGCTGGAAGTAGAGCCTGAGTGTCTTATAGAAGTGAAGTGCTCACAGATAAATAACCATTTCCGTGGGCAGAGAGATAAGATAGGGAAGAGTAGGCAGAGAATCAGGCTACTAATGTCCTCAAATATGAAGACCTCCAGTATGGCAGAGCCTAGAGGAACCTCACGTGTCTGTTGCTGAATTTTTACCTCCCGACTGCTTCTCTAAAGAGAATAAATTTCAAATATGCAATAAAACCAGTCTTGCATTTGCAGGGCAGAGAAAGCATTTTTTTTCTTTGTGGAGAGGGGATTTACTTTTTACTGCTTTGGAGATTCAGAATTTTCTAGGTGTAATGCTGTATGTAAAAATGACCTACAGCTGAAGGAGCTGAAAAATATTTCCGTACCAAATACCTATGAAATGTTCTCTGTGTAGTAGCTTAGTGGAAAACTGGAGAACTGGTCTTTTGCTGTGCTATATTTTCATTTTTATATAGCTATTTTGAATTTAGTTTCTTTAGACCTTTAGGGGTCAGCATATCCTAAGAAAGGTTCAAAAGGTTAACTGTTCCAAAGTGGCTAACAATGAGTACTTTAAATTCACTTTGCGTTAAACATTTCCTAACAGGTTTCAAGAAACAGTATTACTTTCATACCATATAGCATCTTTAAAAAGCTGCCTATTTAATGAGTTCCATTGATGTGAAGTATGACTTCTGATGAAAGGATTACAAACTTTTGTATTGCTTAGGACATTGTTTCATGTATATATTCATGTATTTATAGGTCCAGTAAAATATATTATCTACCATTAGGAAATATTGAAGATGAAAACATGCATAGCATAACACATAATTCAATTGTAATTAACAATTTACAAATTGTGTGATTTTTTTCTTTTTAATTCACTTTTATCCATAGAAAAGTTAAGAGGTGCTTACCATAAACAGTGTTAATAGTTTTTATGTTGTGATTTACTAGCTTTATTGGGCCTACAAAACTCCTTGCCATCACTTTGGTTTGAATTGAAAAACATATTCTCAGCTGAATACCTCCCTGAAACTTTATTCCAATACTGAGAGCCTAATTAGTTTATTGCTGTAATTGGCCTGGTTGCCATCTTGGTAACAGGCAAAAGCTTGTTACGTTAGCAAGGTGAACATCTGATTCAATTTTGGGTAACCCACTACATCTGAAACTACTTTGTGTTCTTTCTGAATAATTAAAGTAGCAACTTGCCATTTTTCTGTCCCTCAGTCTTCCATGCAGTCCTCTTACTTGTCTTTTCTTCTTACAATAGGATTCTATACTGCCTCCAATATTTTCCTTCACATAGCTTGCTTCTATAAATACTCCCTAATGACTATTTCTGATTCAGAACCTGTTTTACAGCATATTGATGGGAGGGAGAAGGTGGGTTGCCAAAAAATAAGCAAATACCATTAGGCATGACTGAGGTTAAATTCATGTGGTTAGAAGAAACCCAATCAAACAAAGAGAATGGAAAGATAAGGTATTACCTATGGAGAAATGGCAATTTTAATAATTACATGGTACATTAGGTATGTTGTTTATGTATGCCAGAAAACAAAACATTTGAGAAATCAATTTAAGGATAAAACGCTTACAATTTGTTTCGGAATTCAGGCAGTCTTTGAAACCTCCAGACTGTTGGATTATAAATGCCTTCATGAATTGAAAACATAGTTTTTCCTCTGTTCATGTGTATTAGAAAGGGTTAAAAACTAGTCTGTGCATAAGGATTACCATTTTGGTCTTGGGTCTAATTTAAATTTACTGTGTATGTCCACAGGACCTAGTTTTTGATGGGGTATTGGTTTCTCACGTATTTCTCTCAAGTATTCTTAGAGGGAATGGTTCAGGATCTTTGGCAGCTGGCCAGTGAGAACTGTTTCATTTCCAGATGAAATACTCAGATTCCAAGCCTGAAAGCATAGGACTATAGTTCATTATAAAAAGAAGCTTAATCTTACAAATATATGTACAAGGTTTGCATGAAAATTAAAAGAAGTTGTAAACTGGGATGTAAAGATTTTATCGAGTGAGGGCCTAAATATGTGCCAAAGAACCAAAATATGGAGAACACACAAAATAAATAAATAAAAGCAGAAGAGGCTTGGAATGGCATTGGCTCTTTATATGTATATATGTTTCTATGAGCTAAACTTCAAGATTCAACATTTTTATGCCAATTCTGAGGAAATAAATAGCAGGATTTGGAAAAATGACAGGTAAATTTACTTTGGAGGTAAATTTGTGTTTGAATTGAGTGATGTTCCATATGATGAGCTATATTTGAAAGGTGTGCTTGAAGGGCTCAGGGTATGTTTCATTGTTAACTAGGAATATGTTTGCATTATTATGCTTTTTGCTGTTTTGATCTCTTTGTCTATGTAGTATTTTTTGTATGAATTTATTTGGCTTAAGGAAAGGAAGATATCCTTCTTAGATATGTATGGTCATTTTTGACCTATTAATCAAAAATGATGAGAGATTTTTTTCACTGACTCCAGACTGTCATCATCCTTTTTTCCCAATCTGATTGCTGTGGATCTAGAATAAATATCTTACTAAAAGTAGGTAACTTAATTTTTCCTTTTGTTGTTGTTGCTTTTAAAAGTGGGAAATTGTTTTTTTAACTTAACGGACCAAATAACTAGAAAGTTAGTGATTTTTTTGCTTTTGTTTATGTTAAATGTTGTTACAGGAAGAACTGAATTTCAAAGATACATAGGCATAAACAGAGAGTCGCTAGAACAAAAACTCCTTTTGCCTCATATGATTACATGGTAAAAAAAGTTAGCGTGAGAGTTGAGTTACCAGGATTGTGTTAATCAAACAATCTTAGAGTTTAAAGTTTTTAGAGGTAGGGATTGTCTTTTAGTCAGTTTATATACAATATTCAGCACATTGAGGGCCTGATCCCTGATTTGGACTTTTAGATGCTGTCATAAAATAAATAGTAAACCCATCGTTTGTTTTGTTTTGAAAGTGCCCAAACAGTATCTAGAGCTTTCATTGCTATTTTCAGTAACTCAAATTCTGATTATTTGTATTTAAAACATTATTTTAAAACAAATTATGATCCCAGCTAGAATCTTACATGCCCACTTTCTTTCTGAAGAAGGACTTTTTTAGCACAAAGTTTATAAATCCTGAAAATAAGTGTTTTATAATGAACACCTTCAGGAATAGTTATATGAATATGGCAGAATAAGATGAGTAATGTACTTTTCTTATATCATGTTTAGGATAGTTTGACTAGTAAGTTAATGAACCACTGTTTCAAAAAAATCTGGTGTAAAATTCTAATTTGGGTACAGTAAAAATGAATATACTGGGTTCATCTTAGTTCCTAGAGGACATTTATCTGTTTCATAAAAAGCACTTTAATTTTTACCAAATTTAGCCTGCATGACACTGACAGTTGTGGAGAGGCCCATTGTTTAATCAGGTTGTGGTGATTTGAATTGCTTTGGCATGTGTAGGTTGCCATCAAGTTTACCGTGTGCTATGCTGATTCTAAATTACTATCATGGTCAAGAATTTCCTTCTCTGCCTTTCTACCTCCACCCCACAGGAAAAAAAAAAGGAGGATGAGGGGAAAAAATAGACATATGGGCCAGATTATCAGAATTAGGTACATACAGTTCTTCAGATACATTTGCATAGGCCTACTTTATGCATTTAAATATTCAGCGTTCATGTAGAGCTGCCTTGTGTGTGCATTTGCTTGAAGTGTTTGTACATGCATGTGAGTTAGGCATGTGCAAATTTTTGGTACCTAGTTTTGAAAATCTGACTCTTTTTCCTTATGTAGCATAAGGATATATGTACTCCAGTCAATATATAAATATGCTGTTTTGCTTTTATAGTATTCTGAAAAATGTATTAAGAAATGAATCCTTTTTATAAATATATATCGTTGTTCTTTGCATTTACTTCACTTGCAAATTACTTCCATAAGTTATCAACAATCCGAGATAAATTCACTGTAATTGATATGTATAGCTACACTCATTTGAAATGTAGACATAAAATGGGATAAAAAGTTAGACAAGGCACATTTTTGTTGTTGTTAAAAGCCAAGAAACAAAGCCATCCTTTTCCCATAAAAGATATAGACCAGCTTAGTAAAGAAAGACCTAACTCTATCTCTGCTGAATTCACAGCATAAAGATTTTAGTATGATTTATTTATTTGTAAACTGAAGAAAATGTAATATGATGTCCTGATATAACAACTGAAAAGAAATTTAAGCCATTGAGGGAAGTCTGTTTCTATTCTCCTTGGCTATGTCTACACTTAACAAAGTTAGTTCGAATTAGTTAATTCAAACTAACTAATTTTAGTTACTTTGAATTAACTTAATTCGAACTAGCATTGCCCCTCTGGAATTTTAGTTCGAACTAAGCAAGTGCCATGTGTGGCACTTGCTTAGTTCGAATTAGTCAGTTGCATTAAGCTCAATGTGCCAGTTAGTTCAAACTAACATGGCTACATTGACTTAATTCGAATTAAGGTTAGTTCGAAAGGTATAATCGAAGTTATTAGTTCGAATTAAGGCAGCCCTTAATTCGAACTAATGAAAGCCTAGTGTGGCCAAGGCTTAAGTTAGTTCGAATTAAGCTTCCTTAATTCGAACTAACTTGCCAGTGTAGACATAGTCCTCATGTTCCTGAAACTCCCATTGCATTATTTATGTATATAGTTAGATGTAAATTGTCCAAAGACTGAGTTTGGGTCTGGAAGCCAGGAACTTCTGAATCTAGCCCCATATCTGCAGCTGACTTGCTGAGTCACTTTCTCCAGTCTCTTAACTGTGTCTGATGCACTAGCCTCATTTTACAGAGGAAGGGTAAGGCTCTAACTGCTGATGGGATGGTGGGCTTCTGATCCATAGCTACTTAACTCTTTAGCTTTCTCACTTCCTTCATGAGGGTAAGACATGACTGCAGATCTGCTTCTCCCCTCCAGCCGATGCCCTAATTGTCTGAAGAGTCAACTAACTGGAGAGTATCGCGTCCTCTTTCTCAAAAACACAAAAGTGCTGTTGTGGCTGTTGTAGGGAGGTGCTGTCAGAAGCCTCTTGCTCCAAGACCATGGTGGATATGAGAGCAGAATTGAACCACATTCAATCTGTTTGGCTAGGTGTGTCTCCCTTCACTGGCTGCAGCAGAAAAAACAAAAGCTGTTTCCTCTCTCCATCCATCTTTAGGGATGGTAAACTCAGTCTAGTGCTTACATCAAGATAAAAGGACCTCCAAAGACGGAGCACACAAGGAGTAGGAAAACTGCATAACATAGGAGGCAGAAGAGGGAAACAACACAAAGGAAAGGAAAGCAGAAAAGGAAACAGCACAGGTGGAAGGGGCAGAAACAATGTGGAAACAGTGGACATGAAATGGGAGATGAAAAAAATCTCAGGTTGAGAAATGAGTAAGAGGGAGCTACCTGAAGAGAAAAGGAGCCTGGAACACTGAGAGATTTTAAAATGAAAATTTTTGTGTGCGAGTTTTGTTTTGTTTGTTAGTCTTCTAGCTACACTAAGTAGCTGCATAACTGAATGAAAGTCACATATTGTCTGATATAGCCTCCAAAAATAACCTCCCTTCCACATTCTTCCCTCCCCGCTCCAGCCACTCAGCCCCCCACCCACAAACTTTAAATCACTAAATTTGAAATTGTTTGCATCTATGTTAGTTGGAGCAAAGGAGGCTGGCGGGCTGTAAGCATCTCCCTAACCATTCCCTTACCAGACACAAAATTAAAGCTCTGTAACACTTGCCTCAAAGCAATGTTGTGAAGATTACTGTTAATGATTATACACTGAATTGAAAAATCAGTGCTTTACAAGTACCAGCCATTTATTATTTGATTAAAGGGTGAGGTAATTGCACCCCTTAAAATATTTTACCTTGTATCATTTTAGTTTTTAAAACTGGGGAGAGGGTGCAGCTAACTTTTAAAAGACTGATATGCTTTCACAGTAGTGGCAATTATTACCACAGACATTTTTTATATAAATTCCAAAGGGGTAGCCGTGTTAGTCTATTGTAGAAAGACAACAGAGTCCTGTGGCACTTTTAAAGACTAACAGATTTATTTATCGCATGAGCTTTCATGGGAG
>ML685764.1:19394181-19560217 GCA_007922175.1 Pelusios castaneus
CTCCCGCGAAAGCTCATGCGATAAATAAATCTGTTAGTCTTTAAAAGTGCCACAGGACTCTGTTGATTTTTTTATATACTATGCCTCAGAATCAGCTTTACAAGAACTATCCCAGGTATAAGAAAAATAGGTTGTTTCCTTCTTTAGAAACCTTCATTGCTAGTATTTTATTATCAACTAGTATGAAGCTTAAACCCAGAACAGGCCTGCATTAGCACAGGTAAGATGAGCAAAGACCTAACAAAAAATTTCATTAAAAAACAGCTCTTATTCTCTGGGGAGTGCATTGGAGACTAGCATCAAAGAGTTCACCTGCATCTTTAATGACAATTTGTGCTGAATGATTTTTATTGGCATTTTATTGTCAAAAGTGACCTTTCCTCTTTTTTTACGGTGGGCACTTAAAATTAAAATAAATCTTTTAAAAGAAAAATCATTTAAAGAGCAGTTTGCTTTTGTTTTCAGGCATTTTGTTTTGTTCAGCATTCTAAATACAATAAAACTTAAATTATCCAAACATGATGGGGAAAGTTGGATATATTGCTCAATAAAAGGAATTTTCAGTATAATTAATGGACACCAGGAAATGTAACTCTGCTGTAGATAAAAGGGAATTGTGGATAATTAAGATTTAGCTAATTGAGTTGGTCATATATAAATTGTAATTGTCTGGTATCACAATAACAGAAGAAAAATTAGATGGGAAGGTTTGCTTTATCACATTTATGTTTTCAGTTGTTCTAGAAAACATAAATATTAGTGTGCATGAATAAAACTCTGCCAGTCACTGTTTGGAAATTATGTAATAACTCCACATAGGCTGTAATGATATCTTGAAACCCTGTATTTAAACTAACCTGAATTACAATGAGAGATAAACAGAATATTTACCCATCCCTTATGAGCTGCTGCTGATATGTAAATTTATTCTTCTACTTTGCACAAATATACTTTTGAGCTACTGCTTAAACACTTCAAGGTCCTTAGCCAAACAGTTTTAATGATGCCTCCAATATTATGAAAGTGTGACATTTGATGAATGCCTTGTATAGTTGCGATATCGGGGAAAGTGTAAACAAAAACCGCACATAAAGTCATCGTGCAACACCTAGATAATTTATAATTTTACTGTTTATATCCATCTTGACATTTTTTTATCTGCCAAAGGCAGGTTTCATTTGGAATCTTAATCTGAGATTTATTTGGTGGATCTGGAAGTCATAGCTAGAGTTCCCACAGGAAATGGTCCATCTACCAACAGATTAAATGGCAGTCCTGCAGTTGTTAAGGGAGCTCTGCATTTAACACACATGCATACTCATTCAGTCAGCACTGTGGAGAAAAATTAAAGTAGTAACCCAGGTTTAGGAACAATGTAGCTAAAAAGTCCCATATTTGCTGAATGACAAAGGGTTATATAGCAGCATTTCATTTTATTATTCGTGCTTGAATTTCTTGTTTGCTTTGTTGAGTCTGCTGACGAATACTAATAAATGCCTGCAACAATCCAGACGAGAGATGCCTGGCAACAAAGCTATGCGGTGGACCTCCCTGATCTTCTCCAGTTCACAACCTGACCTTTTGAAAAATTGGCTGGGCTAAGCTGCAGAATTTGGGTGTAATGGTTATTGTTAACTCCAGCTTTAGGAATTATTAATTTGTGTGATCAAGACTTACCTATACTTCAAAGTTTCAAAAGACCAAACACAATCATCCATCCATTAGAACTAACATTGTGTTTCAGTGAATCCCACTTAGTATCTGACTAGAGATTCTGCTATATTGATGTGTTCAGAATCTAAAAATGCTTTTAAAGTAAAAGAGAAGCCAATCCAACAAAAATCAGGTTTCTTCTCAAATGCTAATAATTTTCTTTAAAAAAGTTAATGAATTGCAAAATGAGTGTGGAATGCCAAAGGACAGATGTCATATTTATCCATTAATAATTGGATCATAATTAACTGCAGTGAATGTTTTATTTTAAAGTGGTATAAAAATTGCACTACTTTGTATATATTCAAGTTTGCATGTTTACTTTAGCATTTTGGATGCAAAGAAAAATAACAAAAGGCTGATAATGAGAGAGAAAAAGGAAAAATGTAATGGCTAAAATAACCAATGTCCTTGGAGAATTGTACAAATTGCCATCCTCCCAGAATAATTCCAACAGTTCGTAAGCTCTCTCATTTTTTTTCTTTGTAGAAGGTGTTGCCAGGCTTCCAAACAAGTACAGGTGAAATAAAGAAGCATTCAAAGTAACACAGATGGCCTTCATTGAATTTTTTAGAGAAAATGGATTCAATGTTCTCTTTAGATTCTATAAAGGCCTAAAGAAATGAACCATCAAACTTTGAATTGTTTGTCTGTATTCTAGCAGCCATCAAAGGACATCTGACTTTTGAAAAAGTCATTTTTAAAGTTTTTGTATCATACAAAATAAGTGACATTATTTCAGAATAAAACTTATAAAAGTTTTGCTTTGTGAGCTGTTAGCAAACAACTTTTTTGCTAAATTTTCTTTAATAAGAACTTCTTTCCATTTCTTCACCTCTCACTAGGAGGGTGGTGAAGCATTGGAATGGGCTACCTAGGGAGGTGGTAGAAACTCCATCTTTCGAGATTTTTACGGCCCGGTTAGACAAAACCCTGGCTGGGGTGATTTAGTGGGAGTGGTCCTGCTTTTTAGCAGGGGGTTGGATTAGATGACCTCGTGAGGTCCCTTCCAACCCTATTATTCTATGTTCTATGAAATCATAAACCAAACCGGAAAAGTCCAAGCTCTCAAACTGCAGCGTTCTCCTAATGCAATCATTGGTCAAAGCACTTTTCATAGTTGACAAGTTATTTTTATGAGAATTACAATTTTGTTTTAATTGAGGATGACTTATTTTTACAACTGCCATTAAAAATTACAAGAAATTCTAGGCTTTTATGTGTGATCACTTTGCAATCTGGCATGTTCATGAAAATTATGGATTTCCTGAGTTTTGAAAGAATATTAATCTTTCAGTATTTCAATATGAATTATTTCAATTTCCTCTTTATTCCTTGATTGGGAAAAATTATTTCATATTCACTGTTAAGGAAAAAAAACCCACACTGTTCTTTGACTTTGTTTTGTTGTATCTCTGAGGAGCCTAATGAAGCCAATGGAAAAAAAAAAAGAGAAAGTTAGCATAGGAGTAATCTCTAAATGACACTGGAATAGAAGAAGAGGGCAAGGAGGAGGGTCGGTAATGAGGAGGTGTTGTCTGTTGGATAGAGTACTGCACTGTACCTCAGGTGACCTGGCTTCTATTTCCAACCTCTGGTCTCTGGATGACCTTGGTCACTTCCTGTCTTTGTGTTGCAGTTACCCCATCTAGAAATGTGAATGATGCTGACCTCCTTTAATGAAAGGATTTGATTTCTGCTGATGAAAAGCACTACCTATATAAGAGCTAGGTGATGGTATTTATTAATAAGTCCCTGTCACAGAATGACTGGTTTTTTTTAGGGGACTCGGGACCAACCTCACTTGTGATCCTCTCAGCTGATCCTGGTGGGTCAAGGATCAAATAACCTGTTCAATTACTTACCCAGCTGTAAAGGAGTCAGAAATGAGGATTCCCGCAAAAAGTGTAGATGAGGTCCATTCAGCACAGTAGATTAGAAGACATTGGACATAAAAAATGGTAATATCTATAAACCCGTAGGAGAACACTTCAGTCTCCCTGTACACTCAGTAGCAGGCTTGAAAATTGCCATACTTCAACAAAGAAAACCCTTCAAAAACAGACTTCAGTGTGAAACTGCGGAGCTGGAACTCATCTGCAAACTTGACACAATCAGACTGGATCTGAAGAGGGACTTGGAATGGTTATCACATTACAAAAAGTGATTGTCCCTGTTCACACTGACTTTGCTAGCACTTGCCATTGTAATGCTTTTCCTTTATCCTGGCATGTAGATATATATCTCTCAATTGCAGTTTCCACTTCATGCATCTGACAAAGTGGGTTGGAGCCCACGAAAGCTTATGCCCGAAGAAATTTGTTAGTCTTTAAGGTGCCACAGGACTCTCGTTGTTTTTGTCATATACATACTAACACAGCTACCCCTCTGGAACTTGTCACCTTTTACATAAGCTTTGCCCTCTTTTCAGGAAGTAGGATATCTCATCAGGAAGCAGGTGAGCAGTTAGCAATCTGGTTCTCTTGCAGAGATTCTGTTTGATAGAGATTCGGGGTAATATATCTGAATGTGTTTATGTTGGATTGACAAAAAATGCTGTTTCATTTCTTTCTGATCATTAAGTTACCCGCCCACAGTATTGATTTCCTTAGCATCGGTGGAAAATGGGTTAGTTACAAGATTCAGGCTGAAGGGTTGTCTTTTCTACAAGACTTAATATATTATGTAATAGAAGTATAATACTGTAAAGTGTGGACAAATTTCATTAGAAGTTATGAATTTAAAATAACACTTTAGTCTGTTCTCTGCTGAAATGATTAGACATTACTGAAGATAGGGATTACAACTTCTTGTTAGAACAAACATCTTGTTTTAACACAAACACTCAAATGTACATTTCTTGTGGAATTTCTGAAGCAGGAACATCTGCATTTTTGCAAGTCACTGGAAACTTTTCGAAAAAATTTTTCCCCACACCACAAAGTAACAAGATCAATCATTGCTGCAAAAATGAGAAGGAAGGATTGAAGTGAAGTTTTGCATTTTGTTTCCTGATATTAACACTTTAACACTTTAGTCTGTTGACCTTCGATTTGATGTAAATATCTGGACTTTCAAATTTGACCAGGGCAGATATGTATCATGGTAGATGGTGGTGCAATAAGGATTTGTAATACCACTACAAAGGTATCTTGTTTTTCTTCCTCATATTCCAGTGGGACTAGATTTTATATCTATTTTTAAATGAATGAACATTCCTGCAGTGTTTGAAACCCAAACATTGCAGCTTTGTACTAGTGTATGCCCATCAGAAGTGGACTGAGGGTATTTCTTGGTGATAGATATAGATATAAATGGTGCTAGAGCTATGCCAACATAACTCAATAGAGTAGACTCAGCCTATGCTGACAGAAGGGTTTTTTCCAGAGGTATAGAAACATCATCTCCCTGAGTGACAGTAGTTACGTTGCTGGAGGAATTCTTCCATCAACCTAGCTGGATTTACACTGGGGCTTAGATCGGCATAGCTGTATCACTCAGGGGTGTGGATTTTTCATACCACTCAGTGACATAGCTACGTCAACCTATATTTTAAGTGTAAATCAGGCCTGGGTGAAACTAGATTTCTTGTTGTTCAAACTGAGATGGGGGAAGTAAACAGAATAAATTATTAAAGATAAATATAGATTTTGTTAACTTTTAAAAATCATCTCAGGTTGCTATTGGTACCATAAGTAAGAAAATTTGAGAGGTTTTTTTAACCGTGGGGTTTTTAATACGATTTTTCAACCAGACTGTCCATTTAACAATGACATAGGCCCATGAGCTTGTAATTTTGTAACTAGCTTTCCAAAAAGTTTAGTTCATTTTCCAAATGTAGATTATTCTTTGTCTTTCTCTCTGTCTTCCTTCTTCCTTCCTTTGTCTGTTTTCAAGCCCCATCTTTCTTGGCCATCTCTGCCTTCTGAAGATAACTCTCCTATTTTACCTATCCTACAGGTTGCTCAGTTCTTTCCTTTCTCTTTACATATATTTAGGTCCCCGGATACTTCCTGACAAACCTAGTGCTGATTGGCTGAGTGGAGTGTTGGGAGATCACAGAAAGCGATGCATCACCCATATTAAACCAGCATTTCTCCTCATTTTCCTTATTATCTATGTAGTTACAGGATTCTCCAATAATCTGCTTCCCTGCCCAATGTCTCTGATATCTCAGTGATGATAGTTGTAATGACTGTAACTTACTTAAACTGTGGCAGTGCTTAAAATGGGCTAGGTGTTTTCCGTGTGCAGAGGAATTCATGGTACCTTCCCTGAGTACACAGTTTAAAAAGACAAAGACAGATGAGGAGTAGAAGAAAGGGAACAATATATATGGTAGGCTTATATTTTATTGGTTATATATTTACTACTTGTTTCACTTTCCATCACTCCGAAGCTAAACCTGGTAAAAATTCCTCTCCACCTTATTCTCCTCACAAACCAAATTCCCTTTAACTTCCTCCACCCCACACATATCCCAGCCTTGATGCTAGTGTCTTTATATCAGTTCTTAACATTTGCCTCCCCTTCCCTCAAAAGAAGGAGCTATTCATTTAAGATAAATAGATGACAGTGAAATATTAAACTGGGAAGACTGCAGTTGTGTATGTAGAATAAAGTTGATTGGCACATGCAAGAAGAATCAAAAACCATGTGATGGTATTACTTCAATGAAAATATATTCTAGAATGTCTGAAAAGATGCTGCGAGGGGCGCTCTTTATGCCACTTGGTTATATACTTCCATTGTCTATTGTGTCTATGCACTAGTGCTGATTAATGCACACCTTAAGGCTCAAAGGCTATGTCTACACTGGCAAGTTAGTTCGAATTAAGGAGGCTTAATTCGAACTAACTAAAGCCATGGCTACACTAGGCTTTAGTTAGTTCGAATTAAGAACTTCCTTAATTCGAACTAATAAATTCGAATAGGGTATTCGGACTAAGGGATTAATTTGAACTAACTAGTTCGAATTAACCAATGTGGCCATGTTAATTCAAATTAATTTCTTAGTTCGAATTAACCGGCCATTGAAATGAATGGGGATCGCTAATTCGAACTAAGCAAGTGCTTGCTTAGTTCGAACTAACATTCCAGTGTGGCCATGCTAGTTCGAATTAAGCTAATTCGAACTAACAAAAATTAGTTCAAATTAGTTGGTTCGAACTAACTAATTTGAACTAATTTTAGTAAGTGTAGACATAGCCAAAGAGGGCATGAAGCAGTACACCCAAGATATGCATTAATCAATGTTGCTGCTTAAGGGCCATTTTGGTTGGACACTAAGAAAAATTTCCTGTCGGTAGTTAAGCACTGGAGTAAATTGGCTAAGGAGGTTGTGGAATCTCCATCACTGGAGATTTTTAAGAGCAGATTAGACAAACATCTGCCAGGGATGGTCTAGAAGATAATGCTTGGTCCTGCCATAAATGCAAGGGACTGAACTAGATCAGTAGCTCTCAACCTTTGCAGACCACTGTACCCCTTTCAGAAGTCTGATTGTCTTGCATACCCCCCAACTTTCACCTCATTTAAAAATGACTTGTTTACAAAATCAGACATAAAAATACAAAAGTGTCACAGCACACTATTACTAAAATTGTTTTTACTATGTAATTTTATAAAACAAATCCATTGGAATATAAATATTGTAATTGCATTTCAGTGTATACTATATACAGCAGTATAAATAAATAATTGTCTGTATGGAATTTTAGTTTCTACTGACTTTGCTAGTGGTTTTTGTGTAGCCTTTAATAAAACTAGGCAAATATCTAGATGAGTTGATGTACCACCTAGAAGACCTCTGTGTACTCTAAGTACCACCCATACACTGGACTTAGATGATTTCTAAAGATCCCATCCTGCCTTACAATTCTATGATTCTATAATAACTTCGCTTATTGCTAAATTATTTTGTACCTGACCGAGGGCTTACATTATTAGTTAGGCGTTGAGGATGGGTCTGTAGCTAGGACAAATGGTCCTGTGTATTTGGTAAATATAAATTTCTGAAATTGGTAATTCACTATACATAGTGGACCTGACTGGATTTACCACGTTTTCCTCAAAGCACAAATCAGGACAAAGATGTAGTGTCTTGACAAGGAAAGGATGCAGCTTTATTAAACAAGCAGCAGCCCCAGCCTGAATGTCATTGGGCAGATAATTCTTCCAGTTCTGAAAGGTGGAGGCTACCATCTTTAGAGCCCTGTAAATCTATGAATATCCACTTTATTGCTGCGGACATCCATAGACCATTTCTGCAGATCGCTGATTGGATGTGGATACAAATTTTGTATTTGCATAGGGCTCTAAATATAAGATCTCAAAGGCAGGGCAGCAGCTGTCTGCAGCTCATAGCCTATGAGGCTGTTCTCCCGCCTTTGAGATCCTATCTTCTCTCTCCACCCTCTCTATAAAGAAAGGGGAGATGATAGATCAAGATAGACAGCAAAATCCCCATACTCCTATCAACACGATTTAAGTGACCCAGCAATTTAGAAAACTTCTCTTGGCTTCATTGCCGTATTAGCTCAGTGGGATAGGGAGGCAGCTGCTTCTGCAAAATAAGTCAGTAAGCCATTTTGACTGACTTTGCAGAAGCAGCTGCCTCCTGACCTGATACGGCAAGAAGTTGGGGGAGATTTCCTAAATTGCTTGGCTTCTTAAACAAAGGCAGGAGGAGCATGGTGGATTTTGCTTCCTGTCTTGAACTGTCACCTCCCCTTTCCCTGTACATAGGGAGAAGGAATATAGATCTCAAAGGTAAGCTGGTTCCCTGTCTTTGCGATCCTGTGTACCATACTCACGAATACACACAGCCACTCCTCCTGAAAGCCACTGAAAGAGAGTATACTGCTGCGGATGTGGATACTGATAAAAGACAGAGTGCGGATTGCGGATCAGATACAAGGATGCGGATCCGCATTTTTGTATCCTGGCAGGGCTCTAACCATCTTTCCTATCGGTCTTATAAAACCAGCAAGCAAGGATCAGGTCCTAGTCATGTCTCCCAAGCTAGGTCAATTACAGGCCCTCAGACCAGCTAATTGAAGCTTCCTGCTGAAAAATGCCTTACAAAGTTGCTTGCTTTTTTAAAACTCTTCACCATTGGCAGTGTGTGCTGAGATTGGTCCCTGTCCTAGGCAAAGTGCAGTCTATCTCAGTGATGCCTGGCTTTGCTTGTGACTCAAAGGAGGTATAGAATTTCCAAATCCTAACCACGCCTAGACTGGACTCGGTTAGCCATACCCCACTAGAGCTATAAACAGCCCAGTTTAGCTCACCTTCCTGCAGGAACTCAGTGCATACATCAGTGAGGTTTAAAAGCTGCAGAAGGCTGAGATTTCTTGTAATTTTGGTCTGTCCCATTGTAATCACGAAGGCAGATACCTTGTTATATTCTTAGATAGTAAGTTCTTTAGGGCATGGACCATCTTTTTGGTTTCTGCTTGTACAGCTCCTAGCCCTGTGGGGTCCTGGCCCATGACTGCAGCTTCTCGTTCCAATGCTAATACAAATAATAGTAGGCATAGGACAGTTGGAGATGTCTTCCCAGTCACTAACCAGTCCCTGCCTAAGGTGCTTCAAATAAATATTCGTTTTGGAGAATGTTGCTGTGATGCAGAAAAAGTGCCCGAGATTAAGCCAAACTGTTGAGCACAAGCACTAATGTCAGTAGTGCAGCCCCCAAGCTACAGTGTGCAGGCGAGTGGTTTGTACTGCTTTGTATGCAAAGCAAAGGGTATCTCACATGGAAGAAGTGGAGGATTCAGTGCATTTGCAGACAAGATTCTTCATTGTGTACTTTGGTAGATAGGCAAGCAATTAAAGGTAGTTCAAGGAGAACTCCCTTTAGTAGTTACACAACCAGAAGGAGTACCCTCCCCCCAAACAAGAGATTAAAGGCAATAAAAACGCCCAGTACCTTAGTTTTCTAGCTAATATTGACTGAATACACCCCAGAATGTCCCACACCATAGTGGGGACGGATCTAAGAGACTGCACTCAATACCTCTGCTTATCCCTTGTTCATTTCAGTGGGGTCTTCCTGTGCCATGTACTGTAGCAGGAAGCAAGGGGCTTGAACCCCTTTTCCCCAAACCAGCAGCAGTTTCAAGGAACGGCTAGTCAGAAACCAGTGCTGTGTGGGCCAGTGAGCAGTAGTGGACACTTCCTTGAAGAATGCTCCCTGTTCTGCAAAAGTTCCATAATAGCCCTGGGATAGCCAGGTTGGAGGGAGTAAGCTTCAACCCAGAGCTGAGGCGGAGGTTGCAGCAAGTGTCTGTGTGTCACTGCTTATTCCTCCCTCAGGAAAGAGATACCTGCAATTTTGACAGATTTTAGGGAATTACTTCATTTGAGTATTCTTGGATTAAAGTCTCTGCTTCTCTCTCTCAAATGCTGAATGAGTTTCCTTAATGAGTATTTTAGGGCTGTTCGTAGAACAGTAACAAGTCATAGACAGTTTTTTCTTGTATCAGTTTTGAGGGAAAGTAATGAACCTGATCCAAGTATGTATAGAATAAACAATGACAGCAAAACAAAAGCCCTCATAGTGCTATTTTCTTAGGAAGTTTTAGACATAAAACTCTTAGTATTCTCTATTTAATCTACATAAAATAGATAGTTCAAAATAAATCTGCTTCCTAAGATTTTCAAATATTTTTGGACGCTCTGGGTGAGTGACACCCCAGTATGCATTGGCTGCATGTTGCAGTAGACTTTCACACAATGTGATAGCAAAATGATCATAGTGCATGCTGGAGTCTCACATTGCTATGGAGCTGGAGATCTGCATGGAGCCAAGAGCTAAGCGGAAAATTAAAGTAAGCTTTGAAGTCAAAAGGGCCTGATTCTCATTTATACATATGGGGCCTTCATGTAAATGAGAATCAGGGACATAGGCTTACCTAGGTCATCTGTAATGGCAAATGATCTATCCTGTTAATAAGTAACTGAGAAATGAGAAAGGGTAGACAAATCAGGAAATGGGGAGAAATTTTTGACTTACATGTGAAATACTCAATAAAAACCAATAACTCCTGAATGTGGACTGATTTCCTGAGCCAGTGTTTTGGGTAACACTTCTCCCCCTTCATCAGTAGGATGAAGGTGCAATGGGCCTAAAATTGGTATGTTTCCTCCCTCTGTTAAAAAGAAAAGTGTGGATGGATGGGTTTTTTAAATTAACGAATTATTTTAAGTTTATGCTTTTCTTCAAATTAAAATGATGCTTTGTTCATTTTTGTTTTCAAATAGAAGTCTATAATCTTGAACAGCCAACAGACAACTTTAAACTTTATCCAAATTCTTCAGAAAGCCTACTACAACAACATGAATTGATCATCCAGGGAAACGTTGAAGCAATGAAACTCTCAGATTTGCCAACAACCAGCTCACTAAGTATTCAGACTGCTAGAACCAAAAATGTGTGTCTAGATCATATTATTGCTCCTTGTACTGCTGAAGAATCAAGGTAAATACAAGTGTGTGTGTGTGTGTGTGTGTGTGTGTGTGTGTGTGTGAGTGAGTGATGGATTGAGAATAATTCACTCCTATGGGTAAAATTTTCAAAGGAGATGAAAGGAGTTAGCTGCTCAGCTTACATTTAAAATACAGTGTTGTTTGGGACCCTAACACTCTTAGGCTTTGAAAATTCCAACCTGTATAAAGATGGAGCACTTCTCTGCAACTTGTAATGTAACGAAGCTGCTAGTGAGTTGGATTCATGAAATTGGTGACCGTGCTCCACCTCTTTGACCCCAGTTCACATCTCCTACTGAAGAGTGTCTTTAGCTTCTTTCTTCTCAAGCAACAATTCAAAGCTGTTGTGGTATTGATACATTTTTTTTAGGGCTCTGAATGATAAACCTGTACAAACACTACTGAAATTTAAATAAGACATGGTCACTACTCCAAAGAAGGTAAAATCTACATCAGACATCTTGAAAAAGAAGCTAATTGTAGAAAGGAGGGGGTAGCAAAATGAGGCACAAGGATTAAAACAAAGTCTCTTTATGTCGCAAATGAAGTTCTGACACTACTTACAATTGTGTATCAAGCTGGGCAACAGAAGAGAGAAGAGCAGTGGATGCCATTTGTGCAGTGGTTAAAGTATAATTTGATGGGCCCTGGAACCTCCTAATCTCTGGGCCCCCTTCCCCTATTGTCTGGGCCCCCTTCATGCATGTGTGAGCCCCAGCCCAGGTAGGCATTTGCAACCACTTCTCAGTACCATATGTATCAGTTATCACTCCATAAAAATACTTATAATTTTATATGGTGTTTTATGTATACACCAATTTGTCACAAACTATCAAACACTGCATAACACAATAAGTATCGTGATCTTTATATTCCCAATATGCACATTTCAGTTCATTAAATGCAATGCCAAACTTGGAACACAAAAGTTTTGTCACTTTCACTTCATCAAATTCTGGTGACAGCTCTGTAGTAAAACATGATGGGTCAAGTGCTTCAACAGCACTGCTTAGGCATTTTTCCGAGTCTGGCAACAATCTAGCATTCATACAGCCTGCTAAGTCCTGGTAAAACTGACATTTAGAAATTTCAATTTGCTTGCCAGCATTCACAGACATGTTTACACATACACCTTTAAAGCAACCTGCAGCAATCACCTCACAAGCCTCTTGGTAGAACTCTGAATCACACTCTCTGCGAGCTATAAACACCTAAACTTGTCGACTTATCAACTTACTTGTTGTAGATAATGTTACATCAGATTTTTGCAATGCCAAGGACAGGTCTGCAAGTTCCTCCAGAGCATCAAGCAGGAGATCCAAGATTTTAACAAAAACTAGATTCTCCAGTTTTATTTTTTTTGCCATGCCAGCAAATTTTGCTTTATCTTTCCCTTCTAGTGAGAAATCAATTGATTTTTTTCAAGAAGTGGCTATGGAGGGCTGCATATATGACCACCAAACAGCTCATACAATGCGGCAGCTAGAGGCAACCCAACGTACATCAAGTACGCGTCCAATCTTATTAAGATGGACTTCCAGATCACTCCCACATTCAGCTAACTGTCTCAAGCATTTCGGCGACTGATTGTATAGAGCATACATTGAATCCATGAATGATTTAAAGTGATTAATTTCACTGCAGTATTTGATAGTATCAGCCCCGGCCAATTCCAACCTGTGATTAAAACAATGCCAACTTATCAAATGTGGAAATCGTGTCTTTAATTTTGCAGCAACACTAGCCTTACTGCCTAACATGACAGAGGCTCCATCTACACCTAAACCAATCCAATTATCTTTTAGAAATTCCTCGTGAACCCATGTGCTGTCAAACACTGCAGCAAAGCTAATACTACCCCATCAGCATCATTGCTGCCTAGTTGAACCAGATCAAGAAAAAATGTAACAGGGCCGATGTTTGCATCCTGTACGCCTTAGCCATTTTCCAGTAAGAGATGAGCAGTACCAAATGACTTACTTTAGCTGCTGCGTCAGAGCTAAAGGATACCATGATTTAAGTGTGACACCATCTTATGAAGGCAGTTGACTTATATCAGGGGTGAATCAGGCCCAATATGTCCATATCACAAAACCGTCACATGACCTGGCACAATTCAATACAATAACATTATGTGGGGGAATCGGGGTCAATACACCTAACTGGTGCTATTAATGCTAACGGTATTATTTTTGTAGTAGTTTTGTATTCTTGTGGCTCTGCATTTTGTTTACAACAAGCAAAAACTGTTCACCTTTTTTCCCTCTCTTCTAAGCAACAAATACAGGTCCTGATCTTCAGTCACACTGAAGTCAAAGGAAGTATTGTCATTGAGTTCAGTGAGCAAATTTTGGCTAGATAAGGCATAGAAACCGTGGAGTGGTAGGAGAGTGTAGCTGGGATGGGGTGGCAAAGGAGGAATGGCTGGGGAGCTTGGGAGAACAGGGCAGAAGTGGGGTGGGGTGCCAGAGGGGGGTGGGGAGCACAAGGTGGTGGGGTGCCAGGTGGCAGATTCCCCCCCCCGGTCTCCCTGGTGTTCTCCCCCATCTGCTGCCCCCCAATTGGTTCCCCGACCCCAGGCCCCTTACCCACCTGCCTGCCAGCATCCCTATCCTCTTGTTCCCCCCAAGCCCCTTTCTCACTCCTCTCACACACACCCTGGGCCCCTTCCTCGCCTGTCCTCCGGCTCCTCGCTCCACTGGCCCCTTCCCCGCTCCTTTGCCACCCCCACCCCTTCCTTGCTTCTCTTGCCCCTCCCTCCCCCCAGCCTCTTCTCCTCCTCCCTTACCTGTCCGGAGCCGCAGGGGTGGCCAGAGCCGCTCCTTGGCCAGGCCGCTCCTGCCCTGAACACGCTCTGTCTGAGCATGCTCAGGGTGGGAGATTTAAAAAAATCCCATCCAGGCCGCTGCGCCTAGCTGACCCGCCAGCAGCAGGACAGGGCGGAACATGCATTCCACTGGATTTTTCTGTTTTTCTGGGCCCTGGAATGCTGGCCCATCAAATTTGTGAGCCCCGGAATGGCGTTCTGGCATACTTTAACCCCTGCATTTATAAAAGCCAAGGCAAAATAAATTGATCTTGAAGGAGGAGAATTGTGCTGTTGGGTGCCTTGGAAGAGGAGTTTTCCTTCACAATTGAATTGCATCTGATAGGAATAAAGACAAGTGTAGGAAGAAGCGAAACAAAGTAAGCAATGGGAGCCGAGGAAAGAAGACACTTGGCATGAGTTGGGGCAACAGAGGGAGATGGGAAGTGAGATATAAGCAAAGCTTTGAAAGTGAGGCTGAAGAGTTATACCACTTGGCAGAAAGCACCCATAAAAGAAATCTTGGGGGCTGGTGGAAGGGGAGGAATGGTCTGTGGAGTGTGAGAGAGATTATAATTTGCCTATAGAATTATGGATAGACAAAGAAGGAAGGATCAGGGAGGTTGGGGTGGAGGTGTTAATTGATAGTTGAGGTTAGAGGAGAGACATGGTATGTGAGCCAGGTTTAGCAGTGGAAACTGAAAGAAAAAGGATGGATTTAGAAATGCTGAATGATGGGATGTGAGAGGAGAGACATAAAAGGGTCAAAACTCTTAGATGTGAAATGAAGAGGTTAGTAATTGTCAATGGCAAAGGTGAAAGAATGGGGGGAGTTAAGTCTTTAGATCTTTCTGTCTTCCACAGACTTGCTCTCTATTCCCTGTGCTGATAATGCTCCATATGTTCTCCTTTAGAAGACCGTATTCTTACATTATGAGTCCAGTTGTATTGATATCTGATCTCACTACTTCCACAACTTGCCTCTTGCTTCAGTGCCAGCTTCCCTTGTTTGACATAAGTGTGTTAACATGCTAGGCAATTTGGAATGTGTCTGATTCAGGCCTGAGAATCAGCTGTGGTAGCCCCAGAACTCCATGCATGTACCTCTCAACGCATTCCTGGGGGTAGCTGACAGCTCCATGGTGCTATGGATCCAAGATTTTTATGTCTCTGTGGGCTGGAGACAAAATTCATAGTTTCATCTTTGGTCTATTCATATTTATGTGCAATAAAAACTTCTGCGGTCTGTATATATTATTACTGGTTTTCTTAATGCAGATATTCTGTAAGGCTTTTAATAGACTTATCCATATTATTTTCCATTCTTTATCATGACCAGTTTTGAGTTCTATGTTGTGTTGCATTTTCATTATTATTAGTAAGTAAAATACTCCTTTGTGTGATCATGTTGTGTTTACATAGTTATGAAAAACTGTTTTATTTGCTAGCGGGTACTGTTTCAAATGCAAGCTCGTGACTTTGGAACCTGAATCCCATTTTCAAAGGTGACTTAAGCAACTAGAAGTTGTTGCTTTTGGAGGTCTCCTTGAAAGTCTGTAGAACTATAGTGCCTAAGTCACTTTTGAAAATTGGATTTAGGCTCCAAAGTCACTTAGGCACATTTGAAAATTTTGTGTTGAGTCTTCAACTCTCTGTGAAAGATCATCCTTGTTTTTCTTCTCTTTCCTTTTTGAGCATGCACTGTATTTGAAGGTTTCAACTTTTCTTGTATGCGCTGAGTTTATATGTCAAAGATTATAGTTTTTTATGGTGTAAAACTTATTTTTCTGTGACTTATTTATAATCCATTAATTTCTCCCCTAATTCATGAACATGTCTACATTGGTCCTACCTTAGAGCTAAGCTCTGACTTACCTGTAAATAGCAGGTGACAGAGTAAAAAGAATTTTTAAAGTGTTATTTTGAGTCATGTCCTAGAAAGGTTAGATCACAAGACAATATTTTGTGGACATTAGTATACTGCTAATGAAGCCTGAATTTTGTCTGATTGGTATAGCAAGAGAGCGCAATTCAATTTTTAATCAGGAAGGGATTACACCCTTATCAGCTCCCCAAAGTAGCTCGTCTTGGACATTAGTAACAAAATAGCCGGTATTAAAGTTCAGCAGTAAATTTCACCATGTTTACATTCCAGAAATTAACCTTTTCAACCCCAGTTTATGTTCTTTCTGTCCAGTGCTAAATAAATCATCTTGGAATACTCTTTGTGGCATAAAGTGGGGACAACCTGTATAAATAATAATATAAACATTTTCTACTTTTCCCAAAAGATGTTTTCATTTGTCTTTTTTTTTGAATATTTTCATTTCTTTTCATCAAGTGTCCTAGTCTCTTGAAATACGTGTTTTAGCGTGAGTGTCAATTTGTTCCCCTGATATTTTCCTTACTTTATCACTGTAGGTCAAGCTCAGTTTTTTTATACTTGCTTCCTTTAAGTATTTCCCATTTATAGACTTCATAGCTTACTTAGCTTAGGTTATTTAATCTCCTAACATTTTAATAAATTTATTTCAAATACCACCAGTGGAGTAAAGTTAAAAGATGAGACGTTGTCATCATCTAGGGCTCTGGCTAATTTATAAATCCTAAGTATAAGTATAAACTTTTGTAAACTTCAGGTGCAGGTAGTGGATGTTTTGCTGAATAAGAGAATGTCTTTTCAATTGATTGATAAAGTTTTTCTCTTTTTTTTCCCTTTTAAAAAAATCATAGTATTACAGAAAAACAAGGTAGAGTGCTCTCTGACCTTAAGACTTCTTGGAAGGAGGCTGCAGACCTAGATAAAGATATGAATATTGCATTCCTTTTAAAAGAATTGGACACTGTAAGGGAAAAGAATAAAAAGGTAAAATAGTGATACTCAGAGTACAATACTTGCTGTTGTCCATTACACCTACATTTTAAACTTTGTTAACATAGTTTTGTTATTTTAATGCATTAATAATCAATAGATCTCTCGTCATTTCTACTCTTAGTATTTGCTTAATGAATAATCACCTTCTGAGAAAGTCTTTTATTCTTTTACCTTTTTAATCAGAGATAAATTCTATATCATAGATGCAAAATAAGCATATCACTGTAGGACCATTCATTAAGATTTCACTGGGTTTCAGTCAGTCTTGTGGAGACTGGGGAATTTAGAAACACAAGGGCTGACCTGAAGCCTATTGAAATTAATGGAAACACACCCATTGTCTTGTGAGCTTTGGATCAGGGTCCATCGTGGGCTACTTTCATGTCACAGTCATTCACACTAATGACTAGGAGATCCACTACAGATCACAGAATTTTGCAACCAAGTGATTAAGTAAGCACAGTACAAAAATGAGACTAATGTGGCACAAAAATTGCTTTGTCCATTTATTTTTACAATAACCATTTAGCTTTAATAATTTCATTTTCATTGCAAACTAGAAGTAAAGGTATCATCCATTATTTTCCAGAAGTAATGATATTTACTGACATGTAGTTTCACAATAATGCATACCTATTAAATCTTTACTGAGAAGAGGGAAGAAATGAATGTTTTAAAAGCAAAATACAAATAATTAGAAATAGCAAATTGTTTCAGGCCCAATCCTGAAAACATGCATATGCTTAATTTTAATAATTTTGGGTATGCCTCTGAAAACAAGCACAGGCACAGAAATGTTTGTAGAATTGATGGCTTAGTATGTTTCCCCGTATTTGCTTTCCTTTTTATTAGTATTTCCCTATTGCAGTTCAATTAATTAATTAATGTATTGCAGCTGATTGAAAGAAATTGATTTAGCAAAAACACCTTTTCATTGCTATTACCATATCTACCCTCCTCCAGTACCTCTGTTCATTTAAAGCTAACCACATTTCTCCATCCTAAGCTTTAATTATTTACTCGCTCACATTCCTTTTCTTGTTTGCCTAACTCCACCTTAAATTAGACTAATACCAAAATAAAAATTGTAATTGCTGTTTGTATTTTTCCAAATTTCCAATTTAGATAGAAAACGTTTGAAATCTTCCCCCCACCTACTATTACTTCCATTCCCTCAGCCTCCATCACTACCTTGTCTCCTGGGACTTTATTTTTTCATGTGTTGTAGTCGAGACTTCAGCCTTCTAGTGTACTATCAATGTTGGAGAGTTTGGATGATGGCGCTTCTGTGGTCTTATGAAAAGTTTGAAACCTACTTTCCAGGATGACTTTCTTTAGTCTATTCTGTTAAACAATTTATCCCCTTGACTTTTTCCCCATTCTCAGACAGCTCAAGCATTTTGTGACACTAAAGAGCAATAATTTATAAACTGGAGCCTTTGGTGTATGAATATAGTCCATCTGATAGAGAGGTCTTACCATCGCTGATTGTTGTAATGTAAGATTTGGGGTAATTTCTGCCATTGTGTACACACTGCAGAGTTCTATTGTCAGTGGGAGTCACAAATGCATAATCAAATGGCAGAGTCTGACATTTCTATGGGTACTTATTTTACAGTTAAATGACAGCCACACGCAATTGTTTCCCAAGTTCAGATTCAATAAATTCCCAGATACAAGTAAGGGAGAAAGAGTCAGTTGCAGGGAGAAAGAGTCAAAATTCTGGCTTGCAAACCATACAGAAAAGAACCATGGCACCTACAGAATTAGCCCAAACCTTCTTTGAAAGGGCTGTGAATTGAAAAAATATTCTTTGAGCTAGTAGTTCTGAGGTGGAATGTCCCAAATAAAAATAGGGACACAGTGCTGGCTGTCTTACAAAGTACGTAAGACCTGGCGCTAGGCATAAGCAGACTAACCAATTGCTTAGGGCCTCAATCTGCTCAAGAGGAGGCCCCAAGTCACTTTTTATTGTGAGAACTTGCCTATTACAGTGTTGTGCAAAGGGCAGGGCAAAAGTATTTCTGCTGAGGGCCCCCAGTGGGTTAGCACCAGCACTGGAGTAGATGAAAAGAAGGGGATTGAAAATAAGAGGGTTTTTTTTTTAATTTAGTGTTTTAAATAAATATAAGCACTTTAAACACGTCTGCTTCTTAATGTTTGTTTTCTTTGGGAGGAGGACAATCATTTTATAAGATGGAAATTTATATTTTGCTGTAGGTTAATGGAGCCCATAGGGTGTATTTGTCAGATAAAAATCTTATTGTCCATTTGTTCAATTCAGCTTCAGGATAAGCTGGCTGAAAAAGACAAGGAGCTGAAGACAATAAAGCTGGACTTAGAACTGCAAGAGAGAGCTACAGAAGCTAAGATTGCGGAAAAGACTGCAGGTACAGTAGACAAGCATTTAACAGATGGCCCTATGGATCATACAGTACCCACGGTTGCTATATGACGTGGCCTAGTGACTGTTAGCTATATTTGCTAAAGGAGGGAAGGTTTGACTTTTTTTTTTTTTTATGTGTGTGGCTGTTTAGAGTTGCTTAGAAAATAGGTGGCTTTAACATCCTGGTACTGGTATTAGCGAGAGCTTTACCTGTATTCATACTGATTTGGGCATTAAATGCATTGTTAACACCATGTCAATCCAATCACAAAAAGGTTGTTTGTTTTGTTGGAAGGTCCTGAACAAACAAGAGGAAATAATGATTACCAGTGCCTCTACCTTTCAACCAGCAGTTCAAATACCACTTATTGTTTTAGCTTGTTCAGAGCAATACAACCCCCCCTTCCACCCCCATTTGTATGGAGATAGTCACACATTCACCTCAACTGGAGACCTGCACTTTACTTGAAAAATTTGTTCTTCTGGTAGTTAATGAATTTTCATCTGATGACGTTGATGATGGTATGTCTCCAGAAGATCAGGTTTATAACAGATTTGCAAAGTAAAAGGATTTTAAAGTTTACAGTTAAGTGACTACTTTAAAAGAAATTTCAAGATCAATACAGATGTGCATATGTTTATATGTATTCATTGTTCTCTGGGTGGGTATGTAAGAAAAGAAAGTTACCTTGTAAAGTTGCAAAAAGTTATAATATAAGTAGAATATTTTTAAATAAGCAATTTCTTATTGTGTAGGCGGATATAGAGCCAGTATACAGCGTGGCTATAATAGAGAGAAGATGGTCAGTAACTTAAGGAAAGATGACAGTGTTCTTTTTCAGTTCTTTCTCCAATGATTTAAGCAGATAATTGCACCAGACATTTATAAAGTGCTTCATACAGTTTATCAGCAATATTTGATTAGGTTTAACTTAGGAGCAAGGTGTAAAATTGTTATTTTAGCAGTGTAAATTTACATAAAATATTCATGTGTCTGATGACCAGTCCCCAAAAACGTTTGTAAGTGGAAGGAAGATTAGTCATCACAGGAAAATAGTGGAAAAGAAAGTAAGTAAACTATTCGGCTGAAAAATCAGATGGTTGGCTCTTTTTAATGCCAGGCTCCTAAGAGTATAATAATCTTTCTCTGTGTGCATCATACAGACTGGACTGTTTATGAGGGCAAAGGGATAGATATCAGGAAGGAAAATAAGAGAAATGTGGCCATTATTAAACTTTACTAGTTTCTTTTTTGAAGCAATCTTGTGTATATTCAGATGAAACATAAATCTCCTGTATGTATCTGGCAGGTGATTGTATTAAATTCCAAGTTCTGCTTGTTTTTTGGATGTATGCATAGTGTCTTACCTATATGTATATGTACGTTATTTAAACTAAATCTTGATTGCTCATTAAAGCATACAGAGGGAAAAAAAAGACATGATGTAATAAAATACATAATCAAAATCAGTTTCCTGTAAGGATAGGAAGAAACAACTGCTGGCAATCAGTTCCCATCTTCAGTTTTTAATTTTCTGGCTACTTTAGTAAATGTGTTAATGAAACCATTTCCAGGAGGATATGACATGATATGATAGTGATATAATCAGTAAAAGAAGAGCAAATCTGAAAGTGAATCAAAGCTTTGAATGCTTAACAACATTAGGGTAACTTTAATACATTTTCCTTTCTCTCATATTTTCTTTGTTTCTGCATCTCCTGTTTCTGGAAGAGCAGATGTGTCTTAATTGCTAGGAGAGAGGGTGTCCTTTTATTTCTGGCCTGACTAGCACAAAAAAGCTTCATATTTCTTTTATGAGTGTTACAAGACTACAAGTTTCAGATAGTTTGGATAAACACTCCAAAATTTGAAGTTATCAGAACCAAACTGAATTTGTTGAGATTTGCCAATTGTCTAATAAAAAACAAGAGCAGATCTACTATATAATTAAAAAGCCTTGTAATGAAAATTGTGTATTTAAACAAAATGATTTTTTTCATTTTGTGAAGTTTGTTGTGAGAAAGGGAACACATGGTGCTATGATTTTATATAACTAGTTAATGTTTAATTGCTACTGTGTATAACACATGGAAAAGTGAAGCTTATAAATATGGATGTTTGCATTCTTCCTATTGCTTAGTACTGACTGATTCCAGAAAAGTACATTATAAAAAGCATCACACAAGGACATAATAAAATCATTTACCATCTTCTTTGGGAGGGACTACAATTCACTTTTTAAAAAAATGAACCACCCCATTTATATAGGGCCTTGCTGATTTAAAAGCTGTGTCAGGAAGGGGGAAAACACACACTCTCTCTAAAGGCAGAAAAATATACCTTTAGACCTTAGTTCATCCTCTGCAGCTGACATATCGTGTAGTCCAGTTTCTGCAAAGATTATGGTTACTTGCTGGTTGTGGTACCACTTCTCAGGTGATGCCAATACATCAATCAGTATTCTCTGTCACTGTCATATGTCAGTGCTTCCTCTTTCAGGTATGCAATTCAGTGTTTGCTTAGCACATTTCCCATCTTCCATAAGATGTACATGTCCCAACTACCTAAGCCTTCTTTTTTTCAAACATATCTGTCAGATCCCTTATCCATTTCATGGAAAAACAAAACAAATGTGAGTAATATCTTCCTCAACCACTTGTAATGGTCAGCCAACCTCCAATCTCTTTTTCTTAGCCACAGTCCACGAGTCTCTGCTCCATACAGTTGCACAATCAGAACAGTCAAATGTTGTAATTTGGTGTGGAGGCCTGTTTGACCAGATGTTGTTCATCCTTCCAAAAGTGGTGCTTGCATTCCCTAATCTCTTATGAATATCTTGATTGCAACCACCTTCAAACATCATTCTCCACAGATAGCAGAACTCTTCCATCTATTTGATTTCTTTTCCATGAAAAAAATGTGGATATGTTGTCCAGTATCATACCTTTCATAATCTTGGTTTCTCTGCATTTACTTTCAATCTAGTTTTTCCTACTTCCTGTTTTACCTCTGATGTAAGGGCAATCATTCCGTTTCATAGCATACTTAATAAAGCAATTAAAGACTTAGTTGTCTGCAAAGTCAATGTTGTGTGCCTTGCCTTTGCCAACTCATTTTAAACCATCCAAAATGCCTTTTGTTGCCCTCTTCATCATCCAGTCTATTGCCAATGCAAAGAGGACTGGTGAGAACATGCACCCTTTTATAACTCCAGTCACAATATCAAATCACCCACCCAGACCTGTATCCAGTCTTATTTCACATCTACTTCTGTCATATAAATTCTTCATTATGTCAAGCAGCTTGTCTGGTATTCTATATCTTCTAGCAATATTCCACAGGATCTCTCTATGGGCACTACCAAATGCTTTCTTAAAGACTGTTAAGATGGGTTTTGCCAAGCAGTAGCTTTTCCAATGATCTGTCGAAGAGTAAATATTTGTTCACAATATGATCTTCCTAGCTGGAACTTGGCCATTTTCCTAATATTCCATCCACTGCCTTCTTAATTCTATTCAACATACTGGCAGCTAAGTTTTTGCCCAGGATTGAGAATAATACAGTACCTCTCCAATTCATGCACCGAGTCATAACGCCTTTTTTTGGAAATGCTGCAATGATACAGTCTTTCCCATCTTCCCAGTGGTACTTGTTCTTTGATTTGATCCATGTTTCATTAGAATTTTGTTAGCAACTCAGAATTTTGTCTTCTGCCTTTAGTACCCTTGCTTAATTCTGTCAACCTCAGGAACTTTTCCCCTGTCTCAGGCCTTTGATGGCTGCTTTAATTCCATCTGATGGTGTTGGTTCCTCTTCAGATTTAGCACTGGCATTTCTCTTGACTCTGTTCTTGATCATCGGCTTTTGGCACTGGATTGGAATGGAATGGATTCTTCCTTTGGATTCTGGCATCTGGATCCTGGTTCTTCCTCTGGATTCTAGTTCTTCCTGAAAAATCTTTCACTACTCTATAGAGCTGTTTGAAGTTTTCATGTGTGCAGCTGCTTCTGCCTGTGCAGCCTTCTTCTGAAGCCAGACATTTTTATTTTGCCTCCATCTCTTCTTTATTACTTTGTCTTTTACTCTGTATTTTGCACCTGCCGCTAAGAATTCTGCCAGTGTTTTGCACAGTTCTTTTTGTGCCTTTGGAGCTTTACTTTCATTTGTCAATGCCCGCTTTCCAGATGAAAACCACTGCATTTTTTTTCCTGCCCTATTCAGTGGCCCACTTCTTCTGCTACTATCGTTACAGTCATCATCTTTCAAACTTTAATCAGCGTGGTCTTATAAAATCCTGGAACACTTGCTAAATGCAATCTGGAATCAGATCTATGTTTCTTTATATTGAACTTCTCTCTTGCTAGACCACTCTGTCTTTATGATCTTTTTTACTTTAAGTTGTAATGCACTGATTTGCTGAAAGTCTGACCTGATCATATGACTTACATGTCCCTGTATTTATTTTCTTCCCATTCATCTGTACTTTCCCCATCTTCAAGCATCTATCAAAGTGGTATTTTCTTTCACAAAAGCTCATGCAATAAATAAATGTGTTAGTCTTTAAAAGTGCCACCAGACTCCTTGTTAGTTTTGCTGAACTAGACTAACAGGCTATCCCTTTGGAACTTGCTTGTAGAATGAATCTGTCACTGTTGTCTGCTGTGTTTGTTGGTACATGTATTAGGATTATTGTATAAGTGTTGTCTTGTTTGCAGGATGACAGTTATTCTGTCATTCACTGGCTCCTCATGAGTACAAGATTGTGGTGCTATCATACGCCATTTTGCCACTTCCTGCCCATCCCATTTCACTTACACCAAATATGTTCATATGGAAGTTTTTGTTTTTTGTGTAATCTGTGCCAGTTTTTCTGTACTACAAGTTCATATTACATGTGCCTACTCTTGGTACAGTTTTGGCATGGCTTTCCCATCTCCAAACTCCCAGGAGGACAGATCCCTGGTCCCTGCTGCCGGGCTCTCCACCCCACAGGCTGCTGAGCCTGGGGCCCTAAGGCCTGTCTGGGGAAGCTTGCCCTGACTGCCTATACCTCCCAGGTGCTGGCAGTAACAGCTACTGGTCATCTGTCCAGCTCAGCTCTCCTTTGCTCTGTTCTCCTTCACATCCAAACACCACATCCAAACTCCTCACTGACTGACTGCAACAGGGGTTTTTTATCTGCTGCTCTAATTTGTGTCAGGTGCTCCAACTGACTCTAGGTGCCTTAATTGGTGTCAGGTGCTCCAACTGCCTCCAAGTGCTCTAACTGGCTCAAAGCAGCCCTTCCCCAGCTACCCTGAGAACAGGGATTTACTAAGTCTCGGGATAACATATCTACCCTCCAGTACCCTCCTGTAGCCCTCAGGTCTGACTCCATCACAGTAGTCATATATATGTAAGAAATAATGTACTGTCAAATACACCCCTTAGCATTCCTTTTTACAGCCCAGATAGTGCTTTCAGCCTCTATCTGCCCCAAATAACTGGAACTGGGAATAGAGGAGAATTATGTTGTTGTTGCAGTTCTGTGGCCACTAGAGGTTGTTGTTCCTGCTGCTACAGGCTCTCTCTGGCAAATTCTTTACTATTTCCCCCTCTCCCCCCAAATCTCCCCTGCCTGATTCTCTCTCGTGTAAATCATCATCTCTGGAGATATTGTTAACTTATTTATCCCTTTGAGGAGGAAGAAAGTGAAGAGGCGTCAGGTAAAGGTGGACAAAGTCTCACAAGAATTGAGCGGAGTCTGATGGAAAGGAAGGAAAAGGGGAACTCTGTGGGAGGGAAGTTTGTGGGAGAGGGAAGAACTGAAAAGAAAGGAGAAAACTCTCAAAGGGGACAGAGGAAAAGAATGGACAACAAAGGTGGAAAGGGAGAAAGGAAAGTTGGTCCCACAGCAGTGGGAGAAAAGGGGACCATGCCAAAAAGGTAAGGAGAGTGTGGGAAGTAAGGATGGACAGTCTCTGTCAAGCACAAAAATACTTTCACAGTAGATTAGCCTCTCCATTTGGTTATGGAAGACGAGACTTGGATCATTGACCCTAAAGAGGAGAACATTCCTTAAGGGTGAGGAGAATGAGGGAAAGTTGCATCTCTAAACTTGCACTTTCCAGAAGAGGCAATCTGACCATGCTGGTTAAGCAAGTGGTCTTATTAACTGTAAAAACAAACAAACTATTTTAACCACCCATAAGAAGGTTTCCAGGTGATCTGCTGTATCCAGTGCATCTTGGACAGGGAGTGCTTTGTTTCTACATTCCTTTAGTGTAAATAACTTTCTCGCCAACACATTTCTTGGGTGCCACTTTTGGTGTTACTGTTTTCTAGACTGGCAAAGTAGGAGGATGCAGTCTGAACTTCTGACTTGTTAACCTGGTTTCTCCAAGTCCTGACTAGGCAACCTGAAATATCGCAAACTGTTTTTGTTGTATTGATAGTTGGGATTGTTTTTCTGAAACACGAATTCATGAAATATTGCTCTTGCTCAACAGCTTTACTAAGGGAGTGACACAGAAATTGTTTTGCTTGTAGAAGGACTTGTATGTCACTCTAAAAATGACAATAAGGAAGGACATGAAGAAATATCATGAACAGTTGGGAAACTACCAGTAGCCTTTCTTTTGTGTTCTATGATATCTGTAGCAGTTTCACATACCAGACTCACCAGCAGGGTGCCTCCTGGTGATGATGCTGGGGAATTTAGGCTCAAGTGGCCCCCCTGCTGGCATTCTGTGGTTCTGCTTCTCACACGCCAGACTCAGCCCCCAAATCCTCTTCTGGGACCTTAACCCAAGACCCTTAAGTCCACCCCTTCTGGAGTACAACTAGGTCTCCCCGGCCCACTTTGCAACAGTGGTCAGGCCTATTCCTCTGACCACTTCCTCATAGTCCAGTCCTGCTCGCTCTGGTCTCGCCTACAGTTTAAAACAGTCTAGGAGCCAGCGAGCCTGTGCCATTCCTGGCACACTACAGTCAAATCCTGTCCAGCCCTGTCACCTGCAGTTCCTTATCGCCTGGGTCCAGCCATGATCTGCTCCTGGGTTCTTGCACTCAGACCACTGCTCAGGCCTCTGCTGCAGTCCACCCAGGTCAGAAACCCTGACTCCACTTGGCTCCTTCTGCAGCCCACACTCGGTGCTCTCCAGGATGCTGGCTAGGGCGGGCAGCCAGAGAGAGGACCTTCTCCCTCCAGTTCCCCCAGTAGACTGAATTCTCTGCCCTGCTGCTCCTTGCTTTATACGGGCCGCTTGCCCCTCATTGGCTGCTGCAACCAGGCCTCTTTTTAACCCGTTAGTTGCCAGTTAACCCTTTGCTGTCCTGTAGTGGAGCCACTGCACCACTACACTCCCTGCAGCTTAAAATCTTTTCCCCAGTGGAGAAATTTTATCCTTTCTTTGAGCCTGGGCCACCCGCAGCTGGTCCTCTAGGAACTCAATCTCGTTATCCTGTCCCAGGATCTGTTCCCCATAGTACTCGAGTGCCTCCTTGGCATCTTTCCGCCCCTGCTTGGCTTTCCTTAACTGGGCCTGGAGTTTTTCTGTCGGCTCCAGGGAATCCCCTTGACTACCTTCCTCTAAGGTTTGACTTCCCCAGCTCAGCCTGGGACTACACCCCAGCTGCGTTTCCTGGTTTGCCCTTTCTATGGCCACTCGGGTCCCTTTGTCAGCTTTACCGACTGCAACCTGGACTCCCATTTCTGAGTAGGACTGCTCCGTCCCAGTCCCTTTCTCAGTGGTTCCCCTCTTATCCTCAGAGAGGGCCACCCAGTCCTCTGTTTGGACTGTGCCATCCCTGCCGTTAGTCCCTTCCCTGGCTGGCTTCTGAGGCATTCTACTCCCCATACTCCTTTGCTTCAGGGGACAATGCCTCTTAAAGTGGCCCTCCCTCTGGCACCCAAACACATCCTGAGTTCTCTACTTTGTGCCTCAGGCCTCCCTGGCTCAGCCTGTCCTCCGGGACTAACCCTAGCTGCCCTTTCCAGGCATTTCCTTTTAAAATGCCCTCTAACCCCACAGGTTCAACAAGCCCCACCCAAGCCTGTTACCTGCACAGGTGGGGCATTCAGGGGTCTTCCCGGCAAGTCCTTACATCTCCCTCGACAGGGGCAGCTCCTTTTCCAGTGGCCTGCCTGGCCACAAAGGAAACACAGGCCCTTCCACCTCCCCCATGGGGACTTGCTCTTCAACCCTGGCTCTCTCTGGCCACAAATAAAATAGCAGTTGATCCTCCTACTCTGGGGTCTTCTCCGTTTGCGCTGGTTCTTTCGCCTGCCCTGGCTCTAGCACTTTTTCTCCCATTTCATGTATCTGAGCCTCCAGGCACCAGGTTCGCCTTCTTCAGCACCAACTGACTGACAAGGACTTTGGACAGCTGGGCCTTTAGCTGCCGTAGCTGCCAGTCCCTGGCCTCAACCAAGGTTGGCCATTCCGCCATCCAACCCAGGAGGACTTCCTTGCTCCCTGCAAAGAGCACCTCAATCTCCTGTGACTCCATTTCTCTGCTGCTACCTTCATCCTCCGGATGACCTGGGCAGGTACCCTCAGGGTCCCCTTGCCCTGCCTCTTGTATCAGGGGCGACCATGATGCCCACATTCTCCACTATGTGTAGCAATTTCACACACCAGACTCACCAGCAGGGTGCCTCCTGGTGATGATGCTGGGGAATTAGGCTCAAGTGGCCCCCCTGCTGGCATTCTGTGGTTCTGTTTCTCACACGCCAGACTTAGCCCCCAAGTCCTCTTCTGGGACTTCAGCCCTCTGGCCAAGACTCTTAAGTCCACCCTTTCCGGAGTACAACGAGGTCTTCCCAGCCCACTTTGTGGCAATAGCCAGGCCTATTCCTCTGGCCACTTCCTCATAGTCTAGTCCTGCTCGCTCCAGTCCAGCCCACAGTTTAAAACAGTCTAGGGTCCAGTAAGCCTGTGCCGTTCCTGGCACACTGCAGTCAAACCCTGGGCCACTTCCCTGCAGCCCGGTCACTCGCAGTTCCTCACCACCTGGGTCCAGTCGCGGTCTGCTCATGGCTCCTCACCCTCAGACCGCTGCTCAGGCCTCTTCTGCAGTCCACCCAGGTCAGGAACCCTGACTCCACTTGGCTGCTTCTGCAGCCCACACTCGGTGCTCTCCGAGGTGCTGGCTAGGGCAGCCAGCCAGAGAGAGGACCTTCTCTCTCCAGCTCCCCCAGCAGACTGAATCCTCTGCCCTGCTGCTCCTTGCTTTATACGGGCCTCTCGCCCCCATTGGCTGCTGCAGCCAGGCCCCTTTTTAACCCTTTAGAGCCAGTTAACCCTTTGCTGGCCCGTAGTGGAGCCACTGCTCCACTACGGTCATCAAAACCTTGTAATATAATTACAGCTTAGATGCACAGTTTCAGATTTTGTGATGTTTTAGTTTCCTTGTTCTGTATTGTAAAGGACAAATTTGTCTGGCTAGAGCAAAAGGACAGGAGACATAGATATGTTGTTTATCAGGCTTCATCTTTATTAAATGTTTGGGACTGCCTGGCAGGTAACCCTGTGTTCATTCAATAACTTCATAGGGGGCTTCTGCCAGCCCCCTCTCTTTTCCAGGTCCCCCAGCCAATCCATTGCTGGGAATTTACCATTCACCCCCTTGTCCTATAGGAGGGTTAGGGTGGACTATAAGAAATGAGGGTTGGCTCCTTGCCATACCAATCATAGGAGACCTAACCCCTCCCCCCATTCCATTCCTTTAACCAATACCTCCTTTTTAAGTCCTTTACTAAGTCGTTTATCTAATCACTCTATATCTTTCTGATAAAGTACCTACACTAGACATCTGCCACAAGGAGGTGCCAGCAATTTGATTGTCTGCCTCCTCCCCAAACCCAGTCAGGTTCCCAGACATCTTCCAATGTCCTCTTTTATATCAGCCAAAATGTGTCAGTACCTAAATCAGACAGATGAACCCCATTTCTCACCGCTGCCTTTTTAATCAGACAATGTGTGTGCCACCCAAGTCCTCTGTCACCCCATGTGCTATGCCAAGTTCACTGAGGATACCACTTGTCTAGTTGCCAATGACTCTATGTACAATAGCACACACTCCTCTGTAAGAGGCTATATCAGTGACCAGCTTCGCAGACCCTGAAATAGCAATGAAGTCATTCAAAACTTCCCTAATAGCTCAGAACCACTGATCTCTGCACCATCAACAATATCAAACATTAAGGTTCCCTAGCTCTAGCGCATCTGTTCAGGTTCCACACTGACTCCTGGTGCAAGCTCCACAAATCTGTCAAAATGAGAATGAGGCAAGGCATTTCCTATGCCATTATCCACCCTGAGTACATGCTTAGAAGAAAAAATTATGTTATGGCTTAAGCACTGCAGGATGAAGGAGCTCATTAACTTCATGTGTGATCTGGAAGTTTGTCAACTGATAAAATGCACTAGTGTCATGTCACACCAGAAACACAACCTTTTATTGGTTAAATCCAATCCCCAAGTAACCGCAGCAAGTAAAATGGGAAAGAATTCCAGGAAAATCATGTCAAGCACTACCCCATTTTGTGTCCTGATGGCGAGTCATTTCCAGGCATACCACCTACAGTGGTAAAACATCCCAAACCTCATGCCTTCTGAAACCTCATAATGGATTTTCAAACCAGCTTCCAGTCACCATTCCTCTCTCCGTAAAGACACCCCATTAGATTGGCCCAGAAACTGTTCCCAGACCTTCAAATCTTCCTTCATCTCTCCAGTAACTTGTATAAAATGGTGCAGCTTTGCTGTAACTTACCAAACAGGCACAGAATGCCTTCCCCAGGGCAGCCACCCCATAATAGACTGCAGCTCTTGGAGCATGAGTTTCTTGCCTCCTGTCCTTTCTGAAGCAAACCCAATAATTCCTGAAGCTTACCCTGATAGAACTACAATATGCTTGACCTTGTGTTTAGCTCAATCCCCAGGTAGCTCACTGTGGTGGAACGGACTCTCAGTGTTTTCCTCCACTAAGGGTACATCCAACTGTTTAGCCAGAGCTTGAAATGTGTCCCAAAAGTGAACATACTCATGGGACTCCGCCCATCCTGAAACAAAATTCATCTAAACAATGCACTATTCGGCATAAATCAACTGCTTGCATCGTTGTCCAGAGCAACGTTGTACTAAATTTTTCAAATGCTGAACAGGATACAGCACAGCTCATGAGCATAGCTTTGTCAAAATAAAACAGTCCTTCAAAAGAAAAACCCAAAAAGTCAAAGTCCAATGGATGCACTGGCAGAAGTAAAAAAAGCAGACTTGATATCACACTTAGCCAGATGTGCCTGGGCTTTATCAACGGAGGAGCAATGACCGGAACACAGAACTGGGTCTATTCCATTGTTAACAGAGCTACCTTGTGGTTATGAATAGTGATGAATTAATCAGTATTCTTCTGGAGTCTTCTTGGGGACCAAGCCCAGTGGGGAAACCCACAAGTTCTCTATAGGTAGTTGCTTTAATGGCCCTGCTACCTTACCTTCCTTTAATTCCTGTGTAATCTTTTTCTGAACAATATAGCCCATCCTTGTTATTGGTTTTAAATATTTTGACATTACATGAGCCTTCTCCTCCATATAGAGGATATGAAATCCAACAGTAAACACCTCACTCTAACAAACCCCATTTGCTTTGCTAGGGTAATCCCAGAAAGAGCATCTTCAACACTTCTAGCTTAACTGGCGATGGTGCCCTTGCCCACTGCACTGTCTTCAGCTTGCCCCTTCCCCACTCACGTTCTGTGCACCATGTTGCACGTCAGCTGAGCTGAAGCTACAGATGACGCTTGATCCAAGTCCAATCCTGTTACCCACCTGCGCCCTTCCCCCACCTGCTCTGGCAAGAAGGGCTGAATGGGCCCCAAAATACAATTTTGCGAGTGTGCCTAAATTTACAGGTGCTGCAAAAGCAGCTGTTGTTGTATGACCAGAAAATATTGTTCTGTGACTCAGGCCCTTGTCAGTCGTGCTATGGAATGAATAGGCCATTATCTCTGTGGGTTCCTGGTCCCCACAGTGTTATCCACTCTTGTGTTGCTGCCCTCAATCTAAACTGCTAGTCTTAATTAAACCAGGACAAGCCTCCCCCACCCCCATTATACCCACCTAATTATAGGCTGGGCTTCAATCTGGATAAGCATCTAACATCAGCATAAATAAAGAAGGCAGCCTCCCAGTATTCCCAAGTTTTAGGTACTTTTGATCTAACACCACCTCCCAACAGGGATAACATGTCCATGCATTCATGTCTCAGGATTTTATCCCTAGTAGAACTGAGAAGGTGAATTCTGTTCAGGTCAGCCACCCTCACATAACCATACTCAGAATTGGGCATAGAGGCATCCTCAGAGCCCTGTTGCCCCACTGCTGCCCCTGTAACAGCAATTCTGTCCAATGAGGTTACGTTCCTTTTGGGACAGAGTTGCTATATTACATGCGTTGAAATGTGTACAGAGCTTCCATCCACTCCGTGGGTTCCCATACTAGTCTGAGGGCATCTGTCCTACTGCTCATCTCCTGTCACCCAAACATATGCCCATGTTGGGCATCCATTTTTACCCTGGCCAGACACCTCACCCAGGAATGTGCCAAATCAGTGCAACAACTGGAGATTAGATTGAACCACTTGTGCAATAACTTCTCTGAGTGTTGTGTTCCCCAGACAAGCCTTTATATGGCTCTGGGACTCCTCCTCCTGGCCCCGGCTTATTGGTTAGCCCACTAGGTTCACTAACATCTCCCCTTACATGAAACCTCACATTGGACCAGTTATACTCAGATCCGCACTTCAGGCCCACAACAGACATGTTGCCACTATGTGTGGCAGAGGCTCACTGGCCCCAGCCATTCCCACTACCTTTCTCTGTTGCAGGTCAAGCTTACTCTGACACTCGGCAACCTCCATCTGTTGCTGCTTTGATTCATCCCTGCTGTCACATCACCGTCATCTCATGCAGTTCACCAAAACAAATGTATTGGCTCTGTTCAATCCAATACACACTGAAAGCGAAGCATTGCTGTGCAGACAAACTCAGAAGCATCAGACTTTGCAACCTTGTCCCATTCTCAGTCATTATTTGGCCTATTGTTACTAGTTTTTTTAAAAAATGCATTCAGAAACTGATACGAAAATAAAATAGCTCAGCAAGTATTTCGTATTTATTCTGTATCAAGTGCTTAGCTGCACCAGTGCTTTCAAAATAGGGACTCTCAATGTGGAGGTAAAGTTTTTCACAGCTCTAGCATACTTTAAACTGTGTAAGAAGTGCTATGAGATCCCTGAATTTGAATATGAGACATATTATTTAAATCCAGTAGGTAATTGAGGAACGTTTCATAAAATCATAGAAGATTAGGGTGGGAAAGAACTTCAGGAGATCATGTAGTTCAACTCCCTGCTTAAACCGGGACCAACTGCCCCTAAATCAACCCAGCCAGGGCTTTGTCAAGCCAAGCCTTAAAAACCAATAAGGATGGAGATTCCACCACTTCCCTAGGTAACCCATTCTAGTGTTTCACCACCCTCCTAGTGAAAAAGATTTTGCTAATATCCAACCTAGACCTACCCCACTGTAACTTGAGACCATTGCTCCTTGTTCTATTATCTGCCACCACTGAGAACAGCCTATCTGGCTATCTCCATGTTATTTGGAACCCCCTCCAAGAAGTTGAAGGTTGCTCTTCTCTTCTGCAGACTAAATAAGCCCAGTTCCCTCAGCCTTTCCTCATAAATCATGTGCCCTAGCCCCCTAATCATTTTTGTTGCCCTCTGTTAGACTCCCTCCAGTTTGTCCACATCCTTTCTGTAGTGGGGGGCCAAAAACTGGATACAGTACTCCAAATGTGGCCTCACCAATGCTGAGCAGAGGGGAATAATCACTTCCCTTGCCTGCTGCCAATGCTCCTATTAATGGTGCCCATGATGTCATTAGCCTTCTTGGCAAAAGGGCACACTGTTGACTCATATCCAGCTACTTGTCCACAATAACCATCAGGTCCTTTTCTGCAGAACTGTTGCTTGAGTGATATTTTTATACTGCTCCCTAGTCATCCATCCAAATTTCCACTTTTTGTAAGCTGCTTTTTTGTGTTTAAGGTCACTGAAGATTTCTCTGTTAAGCCATGCTGGTCGCCTGGTATATTTACTGTTCTTTCTGCCCATTGGGATGGTTTGTTCTGCACCCTCAACAAAGTTTGTTTAAAATACAACCAGCTCGCCTGGATTCCTTTCTCCCTCATATTAGCCTTCCAGTGGATCTTGTCCATCAGTTCCCGGAGGGATTCCACTCTGCTTTTCTGAAGTCCATGGTCCATATTCTGCTGCTCACTTTCCTTCCTTCCTTCCTTCCTTGTGTCGGAATCCTGAACTCGACCATCTCATGGTCACTGTTGCCCCGGTTGCCATTCACTTTTATTTCTCGTACCAATTCTTCCCTGTTTGTGAGCAGCAGATAAAGATTGTTTGTTTCTGTTTATAAATGAATGTATTGGAAAAAGATTGGGTGGTGAGTTTTGTTTTATGTGAATGTTTAAAATATTATAGAAAAGTTACCCAGTTGAATTGCTATGCTTTATGTAAATTATGTACTCTTTTGAAGGTTTTTCCTATCTTTCTCTGTTTTTAAAAATAAAAAGAGAAAAGCAGTAATTTTTATCTCAATCTATCCTCTACTGTTTGTATTCCATATCACTTACTGTAATACCTGTTTTGTAGCTTTATATGTTTTCTCTCCTTCTCAAAAAAGAAAAAGTGGCAGTGGAGCAACAGTAAAGAAAAACATTATTTTCTCATAATCTGTTCAAGTACTTAATACTGTGCATTAATTTTTGTGGGGGGGGGGGTGAGGGGGCGCTATTCAGATGTGGTATAGAGTGAGAGCATAATGAAGTGCAGAACATTATTTAAAATGTCCTGAATTAACTCAAAAAAATGATAATTACTGAATAAATGTGCAGCAATTCAAACAGCAAAATTGAAGAAAACAAATAATCCAATTGGATGGTACGCTGGAGTTCGAGTTTAATTTAATATTACTTATTTCTTCGTACTTATGTGGTGTTTTGACTAATTAAATGCCAATAGAGGTTACTTCTAGCACTGAGAAAAGTATTTTCCATTTCTTTAAAAGCTTGCTGTAGAGTCCCCTTTTTAGATGTTATTTTTCTTTCTTACATGTCATCCATTAAAGATTAGCTGAGGAAGGTTGGAGCATGGAGAGATTATGAATGACAGAACAACTCCTGTGGAATAATAATCAGTTTTTGGTATTTAATGCTGTTTGACTTTTGCAGACACATTTCTTATTAACCTTTGGTACAAAGAGAAATCCAGGTTCCTGATATCTCATGGAGAAGATGAATTCAAGATCCTCTTCCAATTAAACTGAAATAAGACCAATATTGGGCTTTAGCCAAAAGAACTCGTTAGTTCCCAACCCTTATGTTTATAAACCTAAATATGTATGACATTTTGTGTTTTTTAAAAGTATGTAATGCATATACTTTCACTAATTATTCAGTTCTCTGTGAATAATTATTCATTGTGTATACAGTATACATAACTAGTTCTTGCTTTTCTTGCCATTAATGTTGCATTGTTTAAAAACCTCTTTCTAAATGTTTTATCAAAACATGTCTTGATAAACAGTAAAACCTTTAGAAAGACAGTAATGTGAGTTATGAGGAGGGGAAAGTACGCTGAGCTGTGAAAAGAACAAACAGTGTAGATTTTTTTTTTTTTTTGCAACTCTGAGGAGGAACACTCTCAAATTTGCAACCTAATAGTTTCACTTTAAAGTTTAGTTTGAAATGATCAGAAATGTCAATTTTCTAAAAATAATACAAAAGTTACAACTGTGAAGAGTATAAAATTATATTGACTGGAGCAGACTGTTCAGTATTTCAGTTATTAAGCCATTTACTCTTTTGCTTTTAGATAAAAATAACTAAATCCAGCATTTATTTTGGATATGGCTACATTAGTGAGGTTTTGCTCCATGATGCCAAGTAAAACATAAATATAAGAATTGTTTTTCCTTTATACATGAAATACAAGACTTCAAATCATCTTCCCTCTAAGGAATAGCATGGATTAAATATTTGTTGAAGTATAACACATAAATCTGACGATAATGTGCTTACATTTGTATACATACCCAGATTACTTGCAGATTTTTTTAATTAAAATAGTGAAATAAAGCTATTCAAGAATCAACAGTTATTCATAGAAAAGGCTGGACTAGATTGCTGTTCAGTTTTTGAAAAGTCAGCTGTGTGGAATTCTGTATGTTGAAAACAGAGGGGTTAAAGTTGTACAAGGATTAGCTTTCACAAGAGCCAGGTTAGGCAAGTCCTGTGGAGAGTCGATGTCTAAACCCACAAAATTCTTTTATTCTTTTTTCAGTGAATTGGGATCTGAGTACACAGTGAAACCACAGTACTGAGCCACATTTGATAACTACCAACTAAATAGTTTTAGCCATTTAGTTAAATCAGTATGTTTATAGCGCTGGAAATTTAGGAGCAGATGAGTACAACAAACTAAATACATAGAGCAAACACAAAGTAATAAAAGTGTCGGTGCATTCTATCTGTGTTTGTACAGATTGCTTTATCTACAGAGTCACATTTATATGTAAATAGCTTATAGTCAGTAACTCCTAATATAGACTAGTCAAAAATGCTTTTGCAATTTTCATTCAACAGCAGAGTGCTTCTAACTTCCAGTTGCATGACAAAATTTAAAATAAATTAATGGTAATTTTCAAAATGGCAATGAAGAGCCTTACCAAGCTGTCCATTTCATACCAGAACATTATAGATCATTTAAAAAAACAAATGTAAAACATCAGTCTTGGAGCTCATGGGATTTTTCCCATTGAGTTCAGAACAAGGCCGTTAGGTTTAGAACATTTCCAGGGATTATCAGCATTTTGCAATGTGTGTGTGTAGAGGCAGATTAATGGCACATTTTAATGAAATTCACTGCAATGTAATTCTTCTGTTTTAGTTTATTTGGCCATTATAAATTCAGTCTCTAAAATTAGAACTGTGGGCCTAGTCATTAACCCCAACTTCAAAAAAGTCTGTCAATTTATTTTGATTTCTAAAATAAATGAATGAAGAAAAAATCTTTTTCTTTAATGAAAATTCAGTTTTGGCAAGTGTTTTTAAACAAATAGCAATAGTACTGGCCCATCCAAATATGGCATAGAGAGACTCACCAAAGTCCTCTCTGCCCAGAGGACAGGGCATCCCAGTGTGAGGGAGGCTAAAAAGGTGATTCTCAGTGAAACCTTTTTCTTATTTTTCTCCTTTCTCTCTCCATGCTTTGCCCCCCCCAAAAACAAACAAACAAACAAAAAAATCTTCATTTGCAACCATTCCATGGGATAATTTTCAGTTGACAGAACTTTCAGTGAAACAACTACACAGAATAAACAACAGACAGGAATTTTAAATTTAACATATGATTTTAAGGGTTGTTTCTTGTATTTATTTTCGCTTTAATATAAACTCGATGGGGAGTTTATATGTCCTTTACTTTATTTTCCCATGAAGTAAATCTTAACTCCCTATGTGAAGTATTATTTAAATCATACAGTAAAAAAAGACTTGAAATATTTTTTTCAGTTCTGAAAATTTTTAATTAAGGCTACTCCAAGAATTTCTTCATAAAAATGTACCTTTTACCCCCAGCATTGACCATAACAATAGAAATACATACTATTCATAACCACTAGAAGTATGGTGTTAATTCCAGAACCAAATCTAAAGAAAATCCCAGGTCATGCAGAGTTCAACAACCACTAATCTTGAATGCTAAATCCAAAACTGAAAGAACCCTTCCATCATCCACCAATATACTATTAACAACCAGATTCTTTTGCCACTCTTATTCCAAGAAAATGCCCAATAAACAATCATAACTAAAGTTAGTAACAAAACACTAACAAATTAAATCTTGTGCACACACACACACATGCACAAGGCAGAATTTTATTACATCTGTTCAGGTAAAACACCTTATAAAGTTAGAAATATTAGTATATTTTCTAACATGGAATCCTTCTGAAAGTCAGGCAGTGCTGTAATATCTACTGTATCTTCTGATATAGATGAGATCACTATCCACAATACTTTTTGTTATAAGGTCTTGCCTTTATTCTGGCTTTTTCATTTGTTTTTATATGAGTAATGTTAAGTGATTTCTGCTGAGGTAGATGTTTTAAATTCTAACAATTTCTTCTTTCTTGCCTTTCCTATTCAGCTTTTCTGTTTACACAGATGACCTCTAGGAAATCAGCAAACAGTCTTCTTTCCTGGGAAACGTACTCCCTCCCTTCCCCCAAAGTTCTGTTGTTTGGAGAATCATGAACCAATGTTTAAACTAGAATGATTTCCAACACACTCTCTTGCTACCACTGTATTTTAAGGCTAGTTTTAAAAGTGTAGAAGACAGGTTTGCCAACAGAATCAGGTTTAACTAAGAAAATATGTACACTACTTTGACTCAGTAAACTCATACTTGGTATGGTTCATCTTCTTCATATTTACTTTCATCCATATTAGAAAACAATTAGCTTACTAAACAAATTTGAGTATTTGGGGGAAAAAATCTACTTTGAGTCTTTCTCGTTTGACTAAGAATTATAGGATATTTGATAAGCTTGTTTAAAAATGGGCATATCCAAATATTATTGTAAACACCAAATGATTTGTTTTACCTGCAATATAAGTATTTTACTAAGTTGGCTTACATAGTAGCTAATAATATTTGTTAATGTAATTTAACTGCTGTGAACCTTTACTGAACAAATATTGAAATTTATACAAGTCAAAGAAAGAGAATCTCTAATGACTTTTGTAAAAGCTTCCGTTTAATAGTTAAGGAGAAAAGTTTATATGACATACCAGATGCAATTAACAGCAGATTTTACATTTAATAAAAAGAAAGAAGCATATGTATTTGCTTTATTCATTCCATCATAATTTGCATTAGAGCTGTGGGTGTTTAATGAGCAAATTCCAACTAAAATGCTATATTGATTTTCTAAGTGAACTTTGTAATAGCTATCTACCTTACAAAAGCTCTTTGTTTACAGTTGTTTTCTTTCCTAAAACTAAAAATGTTTTAGATTGGATGGGCTTAGCATAATGATCATTTTGAAATAAAGAGCTCTAGTAGAATAGATTTTTTTGGTTACAAAGACAAAGATGTTATTAAATTATTCCAGAGCAGATAAAAGCTATAAGAGCTATAGAGCAATGTAGCATATAAATATATTTCAAGTACAGTTTTAGTAAGAATTGGAAAACAGTCTGTGGTGTTTTTCATTAGGTGAATTTTATCTAACATTGTAGGAATTACCTCTATTGACTCTTGCATGTCATGAGATACTGTTGCTAAAAGACAAGTCTTCCTTTTAACATAACGCCCGACTGTACATATTCAGTTCATGTAATTTCATGTTTCAAGAGAGGAAAATTACATAATTTTTTCTTGTTGATCAGATCTTGAGATAAACAGGGTAGAATTGGTTGGCACTTTGGTGGCAGTCTTCCAAGGAAAACCCAGATGTTGCAGGAGGTGGAGTTGATGACTAAATAACTGGTTCTCATTCTTTAAGATCAGATGCTGAAGTAGTGTGCTAGCATAGAATTATGGGCCACTGGGCTTATGGAGGTGCCATCATTTGTAGGGGACATAAGAACTTGGTTGCATATGCTCTTTTACAATCCCACAGCACCTCTCATAAGCATAGAATTGTCAATCCAGATGTTCCAGCTTAGATAACTGCATTCTTTCTATCAAAATATCTCCTATGCACTTTTATCTGGACTCTTGTTCTTCATATCCTGCCCTAAATGTAGTGTAAAAATGCTGTGCTGTTAAGTAGATGTTCTGTCTCACCCCAGGGATGGCTGCGTTTCAGTGATGATTTCTTTACAAAATGTATAAAGCATTTTAAGATCCTTCTGGTTGAAAGATGCTATATAGAAAAGTAACGTTGTGGTACTGCTGATAGTGGTATTTTTCTGTAGCAGTACGCTCAGTTATTAAAAGACAGTTTCTTTTTGAGTCCTTATTTTACAGAGTTCTTTTCAATAAAAAGAGGTGGTAAGTGTAAGCTGCTTAAAGTACATGGTAGCTCTCACAAATGACACACAGCTTCTCAGAATTCTCCAGCAAACACAGATAGTGTGGCCACTGCAACAACCTAGGAGGGTACAGTGTGCCTTGTCCCTTGAGTGGATGTGGTCTTGGCTCCTCCTACCATCTGTGGAGTGACTGGTGCCACACAGTCCTAGTCCCCGTAGGATCACAAAGACTGAGATTAGCTCAACCCCTCCCTGGCTATGTCTACACTTGAAAAGTTAAATCGACCTTATTAAGTTGACTTAACTTTTCGAGTGTAGATATAGCCCCCTTTCGACCTTACTAAGTCGACTTAACACTTTAAGTCGACTTAATAAGGTGGACTTTGGCGTTAATCCCCATCCACACTGGCTTAAATCGACCTAATAAGGTTGACTTAAGTGTTAAGTCGATCTAAATCGAGGGGTTATTAAGTTGACTTAACTTTTCCTTAAGTCAACTTAAGGAAATGCTTAAGTCGACTTGAGGAAAGCCCAGTGTGGACGCGGAGTAGTTTAAGTCGACTTAAGCCTCCTTAAGTCAACTTCATTTGTAAGTATAGACGCACCCCCTGGGAGTTGGGGGGAGGACAGGCATACTTTGTCTCCTCTCCACACTCCTTGCACGTTCAAGCAGGAGTAGCTCTAGGCAAAATCCTTTTTTGCATATTTTCCTTCAGATATGTTCTTAAAACTGGATGGAACATACACAATTTTTTTCAGTTGGGTGTTTTTCTTCATTATTAACTTTGATTCTTAGGCTCCATTCCTACAGCCCTCTTCTGCCACGGAGCTCTGTGCAGCTGCAGAAGTTTGCCTTTGCCAAGCAGCTTGTAGGAATGGGGTGGTACATCTATGCATGACATCTCAATAACTCTTTGAAATGTCGAATGTTGCTGTGAAAGTAAATTTCTTGGCCCACTGCCCAAAATCATTTTAGCTAACGTAATGATTACACCTCATATGAAATGAAAGGATTTTTAAAAAAGAAATATTGATATAATTTAAAACTTTTTTATAATTCATTAGTGCTAAAAATTGTCAGATACAGTCAGAAATTAATATATATGCTGAACATGAAAATATGTATGTAGAATGAGTAGACGCTCTGGCCAGCAGAGAAATCTGTTAGATGTTAGATAAGATTCTAGAACTAGTCAATGAGTTCAACAAGAACTCTGCTGATTTAAAGGATTTACCTAGTAACATGGTTGGTTTTTTTCAAGTTTCTCAGGGTGCCTGCTGCTAAGAGTCCATCTCTGTTTTGGTTTGGATCTGTACTCCTGCTGTGTTTTCTCTTTGACCTTCCAAGTAACTTTTCTTTTAACAGCAAAAACTTAAAGCATAGTATTACTCTAAAAAGCACAATTGTGACAGATTTGTAGCTGCTCTGCAACAATTTATGAATACTGCGTGTTGACCTGCTTATTGGTATGTTTAATGTATGAACACATAGGTTTAGTGTAATAGGAGTCTTAAAGAAAAAATGGTTCAGGATAAAGCCCTTCTATACAAACCTTTGAGGGTTGTTAAAAGACAATACCAGGACAGGAAAGGGACCAGGAATACCAGAGATCAAAAGAACTGTGACCATTTAAAAGGGTTGGTCTCCCTCAAGAGAGCGAAGGAGTTCTCTGAATGAAACACATGGACCCTGTTAGGTATATGAAGAAATTACTGTCACAGGATGGCAAACCTTTGGACAAGACAGGCATGTGGCTACTGATTGTGGTTATAAAATCCCAAAAGGAAGAACAGCGTGTGCTGAACCTGCTGATTAAACACCTTTGGTACACCGGGCACTTTTGGGTCAGGTCCTGGGCTAAGAGTGGAAGAATTGTGGAATTCCGCTCCAGTATAAACAGACACATTATGGTACAGACAGATAACACTTGCCATGCCAAATGAACCAATCTCTATATACCAGATCTGTCTAGAATGTAGAAGTTCTTCATTGCACTTTATCCACGCACCGCTGAGACACAGAGGCTCTTAAGTAGGCCTCTGTTGGTAGCACTATAATGCCGTCACAAATTCCAGAAATCTTATTTCCATTTGGGAACCTGAGATGTCTAAGGACAGTGCTTAACTGCACCATACAACTGTCCAGATGTTAGAATCTTATTCTGCATATGCTGCTAATTCATGTGTGTAATTCTGGAGCTACCTGCTCCACCAATCCACTCAACTTTATCCCTTGCATAATAACAAGGATACCATATCACAAAGGAGGCAGTTAGCCTCTGACTTTGTATCCCTACCAACCCCTTCATCCATCCGTAGCAGAAAAATTATTTTTCTCTAACCACCAAACAATAATTGGGTTGAAAATAATCTAAATGAGTATTTGATGAATGTACCAAATCTAGGCAGAACATTCTTAGACAATTGTGTGTAATTTTTCTTCTGACACAGAACTCATTCTCTTTCCAGACACACAATTGGGTATATGTCGTCTGTGACTCTCTAATGTGACAGGGTTGAAGGTTCCTCTTCAGCCACGTGTGAGAGGGTAGACCATACTCATAGCAGCATCTTTTGTCTGTCCCACATTCTCTTTCATCCAGTTTATTAGATTGTTTTGGCCTTCTTTCCCTTCCTTGAGAAACACAAAGATCACCTCTTTCTTCCTCCTTTCATCCACTACTCAGTAATGCTTCTGGTTCCATTCCAGGTATAACAGAAGTATTTCATGCCCAGAATACCTTTCTAAATGTTCTGTCAGGATTCATTCCTCCACACCTCCCTCCTGTGTCCTCCATCTCTTAGCTGTTAAATCTGTTCGTGAAGGTGTCGAGGAATTTAGAGGCTCAAGGGTATTCATTGCATAGAGTATGTTTTCATCCAAATGTTTTGATATCCTTGGGTTGACTCCTCAGATAACCTTATTTATTAAACAGTTGTAATGGCACAGTAGGCAGAATTGTAGAAAGCATGGTATTTGTGGTGCTTTCTTTATAACTGAATGTTTCATACTGTGTTACTGTTAAATCTGTACTCCTGCTGTGTTTTCTTTGTCGCAGTATCTGATTATATCTGTATGGATATATTAAAACATGTGAAAAACTAACTTAAAAATGACATTACATCATGGGGTATTTTCTCAAAATGTAGTCATGAGCCAGAGTTTGTTCTAGTACTTTTGATTGCTGTGACCTTTTATTGCTATTTTGTCTTTTAAATAGTTTCTGTAAATATTTTTTAAAGTATTTGCTTGGTACCAGCGATATAAATACAGTAGAAAACACAAATGTATTATAAGATATAATTGCAATTTTTATATAGTGCCATTTTTATGAAGTATCATAAAATATTTATAGTAAGTTGGATAGAGCCCCCTGAATACAAACATCATAACAATGTACGGAGGTGAAGCATTAAACAAGAAAGCCATGATAGGAAATTTGCAGATTTGCTCAAAGTTAAAGTGAACAGGATGTATTTAAGATGAAACTGGAAGAAAGGAAATGAATCATCCATGACTCTGAAAATGGTATGGAATTCCAGATAAATGGCAGAAGTACAAATGCTATTGCAGCTTTTGACTAGCAGAATCTTGAAAATACTGGAAAAGAATACAAGCGTTTGAAGTAGTGAGAGTTGGGTGCAGGGGAACTATGTAGAGTAAAGATCAGTTCATTAGGATAACAGGGGCCCACTTTGAAACCTGGGGGAAACAATTTTGAACTGAATTTGGAGATGACTAGGAAGCCAGTGACAATGATAGAGGATAGAGTCCTTCTTGGAATAAAAGTAATCTCACTGCAGCATTGAATCCCCTGAAGTTGAGAACAGGGATTTAGGGTGACTGCAATGAGAGAGCTGCAATATTAGAGAGGGTGAATGATGAAAATAAAGATTTTAATGGAAGAAAGACCGAGGTGAGGATTCTGATAGTGTTCTAGAGATGGTGTTAGGCATGTTGACAAGGGAGATGGAGGAAGAAAAAAAAAAAGCTCAGTATGAAGAACGATTTGACAGGTCCTGTCCTTTGGAGCAAACTAACAGTAAATCTTAGTTTATTGGCATCTAATACTCACAGGTCCATGAATGCTTTAACAGCGAATATAACAATATATTACAATAAAGTAAAGGTTTTACAGGGAGAGAGAAGTGCTGACTATGTTATCTTTGTGATATACCGGAGAGGCACCATACAAGAGCTAGATTGTAGAGCACTTTGGGGCTAGTTAAAGTGTGGTGTTAAAAACAACTTCAGGGGATCTCTTCTCTTAATCTTATGTCCTGCTGTAAGAGAAGGGGTCTGATATGAAAATGAGCATCAGGAATTAGCCTTGCTTCACTGAAGTGATGGTTTCCTTGTTCCGTGTGGTGGTCAGGAATTCAGGTGTAAGACCCTGACCTTCACTTTTTCCTCTAGGTATTCATGTTAACTAGCAATAACACTTTGGTGGTATTCTCAAAATTGTAAAGCAAAATCTTAAGATTTTGTCATATTAGCAAATGCTTAACATAGGAAGTATAGTAAAGACCTGATCCAAAGACCCTGAGATGTATGAAAAAAACAATCAGTATCAATAGGCATTAGATTAAACCCCATATGAGGGTACAACTAAAGCTTTGCTAAACATACTGGTCGCTTTTGCAGCACTTGTGGAAGAAGTTTATACAGCTCAACGAGAACGTGATGAAGCCATCATGGCTAGACTTAAGTTAGCCAATGAAGAGCGGGATGATGCACTTCTTCGAGCCAAACATATGGAGCAGTCTCTTAAAGAGTATGTATATGTTTTTTCTGCTATGTGTAAAAAATGGCTATTAGAAGCCAGGGTAAATCTGATAGGACCCAAAAGTGAACATGTGTGATAGAATGTAAGAGGATATTTATACTCTCAATATACCAGCAATATGTGTAGGGCTGTTGTTTTTTTTTTTAAAAAACATTATCAGATGATGTCACATTTCTCTTCATATTTCTCCTTCAAATGGAGAACTAGGTGAATGACGACGGTTGCAAAACACAAAACAAAACAAAAAGATGATCCACTATTGATTTATTCAGGGATAAATCAGGGAAGTGTGACAAGTCATACAGGGGTTTTCTTCAGTTGGAGTACAAGGTTGTCGGTCAGAAGTTGTACTGTATAGGAAATCAATCGAGTCTTTGAGCCCACTAGACATTTCTTTTAGCAAAATTTCTACTAATTTCAGTGGACGTGAGGAAAAATGTTATACGTTTTACTATCCTACTCCTCTTTATTGCAAAAGTCATTCTTAATATAGGAATAATAAACTTTCAATTTCCCATTCTTTCTTTTTGCCTTGATATTTTTTATCCTTGTTTTCTTTACTCTATTTCTCTTCCTCTACTGTTTTCTCTCATTACTTTCTTGCCCAACCCTAATTTTCCCCTTTCTCATGTTTCTCCAGTGCATCCTCCTGAGCTTGTGCTTTATTTTTCATTTACCCCAAAAGTTCCAAGCATCCTCACACCCAAACGCACATGTGCTGTCTCTTCATAATTACTGTTCTCTTCTCCTTCCTGTTTTGTTTGTCTCCAACTGATGTGTTAAGCACAAAGTTATTTGGACATAAGACTAGACTTCTCTCCCATGACTGCTGACCCTAAGCTAGGTTCCAAGAATCAGATTTTTTTCTTAAGGTTTTGTTAAAGCCCTGCCTCTCTCAGGGAGCCACTGTCTTTCTGAGAAGACAACCTAGCATCAGAGTGCGGGCATTATGGTTGGCAGGAAAACTAGACTGGTTTTGAACTTGGTTTTTGGTCCACGTAGGAATGAATCGGGGATCTTTTTGAATTTTTTTTTTATGAACATGGGGGAGGATATGATACATCCTGGCCCAATAAATACTTAAGTATTTATACAAAATGGAACAGCTCCACCTTGAGAAATTGGATCTATCCAGTTGGATCTAGCCTAGTGATTAGCTCACTCACCTGGAATGTGGGAGATCAGAGAGGCTACAAAAATAGAAGACTCCATAATAATAATAGGGGATTCCATACCATCCACTTTTTGGCTGGGACTATGTCACCTGAGGACAGGATGCAGAGATAAAATTTCTAGACACCATTAGGCTGCTTCTTGGAGCAGCTAGACTTGGAACCCAAAGGAGAGAAGCAATTCCTGATTTAGTTCTAGGTGGTTCTCAGGATCTGGTCCAAGAGGTGAATGTAACTGAACTCCTTGATAATAGCAACCATAATAATTAAATGTAACATCCCCTGTAGGGGAGAAAAAACCAAAGAAACGCACCATAGTAGCTTTTAACATCAAAAAGAGGAACTACACAAAAATAAGCAGGCTGACTAATGGAAATTAAAGGAACAGTTGTGAATTAAATCCCTGCAAACTACCTAGAAACTTCTTGAAAACACTGTAATAGAGGCTCAAACTGAAGGCACAACCCCATGCTCTGGATGTCCCTAAACCTCTGACTGCCACAAGCTGGGAGAGGATGACTGGGGATGGATCCCCATGATAAATTGCTCTGTTCTGTGCATTTCCCCTGAAGCAGTGCCACTGGTCACTGTCAGAAGACAGGAGAATGGGCTAGAATGATGGAACATTGGTCTGACACAATATGGACATTCTTATGTTGTTATGAATGCAGAGATTTAGTGTGAGTAGGGAAAGATACAGGACCCAGATGCACCCTATTACACACTCGCACATTCTCTCTCTGTGCAAATGTTCTGCTGCATCTGGAAATAAAGAAATTGCTAGCTTCTTAAAAGCCATTCATCTTCCATCTTTGCTTGTGTTGTCTAATGGATTGGGCTGCAGGAACAGTTTATGTGTACAATTTTAAGTTTCAGGCTTGGGAAGCAGCTTTGCTCCTTTCTTGGCCTTGTTCAGCCTTGGCTTTCACCAACAGACAACACACTCAACAGCAGTATATAGCCTTCTGGTGAAGGGGACCAGAGGTACTTAGAGAGAAGGAGGGGATGGGAGCATAAGGGAAGAAGAGCCAGCAAAGCACATGCAAAAAAGCAACAAGTTTAAAAGGGGAAGTAAAGAACAAGTGTAAAGAAAAGAGAGACAAGAAGAAGGAAGAATAGAGCACTTGAGAAAGGGGAAATGAGGGAGAAAATGCCTGGAGGGAAAGAAAAGATGACATCAGCTGAATGGACAGTAGAGAGAAAATTCATGCAAAGATGTTCTAACAGAGAAAGGTTTGAAACTACTGTTATAGGGAGTTAGAGAGAGCCTACGCTTGTCTGTTATATGAAGCCATAAAAAGTTTCCATGTATCAGGCTCATAAAGAATATCAGGATGGTATATTTGACTATACTTCCCCAGTATGAGCCCTAGGGTGGTCCTTCTTTGAAGAATGAGACCTGAATATTGATCCAAATGTTCACAGTTTTGGAAATTGTGCTGCAATTTGAGTCCATCCCCACAACATGTTTAGAACAGACAGTATTTCACAGTAGCAAGCATATTATCTGTAAGCATCTAATATAAAGAAAATACAAAAGATTTTGCATTGTACTTAGTTGCTACTTTTTAAATAATTGACTTTAGTAGGAAACCTCATTAACTTTTCTATAGGCCAAAATGGATTCCTGCCTCTTTGGGTATTTTTATTTTCTTTGTGTGATAGACCCCATGAGTACAGTACAACCTGTAATTGTGGGATAGCTGTGTCCCTTTATCATTCCAATGCTGTGCTAGTGATAAACAGCCAACCCCCCCAGTGGCTGTTATCACTCAGACACCAACATAGAGAGAGACATCCAACTAAGTTACATGAATGCTCTGTAAGCCACTCATGAATTGCACATAGGGAGACACAAGCAAATCCCCCCATATCCAGCCTTGCACTCCGGAAGTGTACAATCTTACACTGCTCAAGACCTTCTCTTGAACAATGCAAACACATTAATTAGTTCACTACTTCATCAAAACATAGTGGACATGCACCGGCCTTTGTTATCTGAGTAGCCTTTGTTATCTGAGCACTTTAGACAGACTCAGTGGTAACAATAAGACATTACAATATATTTATTAATTACAGAAAGATAAATGTTAAGTGATTATAAGTGTTAGGCCTACAAGTCAAAGTTTGTTGCATGAGAAATAAAAGGTAAAATTGTAGTCTACATTCTAAGCCTTATTAGACTAAGCAATATTTGAATCAAGCAGTTTTTCTCACCCGCTAAGCATTTTAAGCAGTTCATAGTTCTTAATATACAGGCTGAATTCCTTGCTGAGTCGGGAACCAATCTCTGCAGTTCATATTCTTTTCCTGCCAAATGTTCTTGTTGCCTTCAGAGTAAGTGGGGGAGGAGAGAGACCCTGGGGTGAGGTCAGACTACAGTTTATGCCCTCTCAATCCATGAGCATGGAAAGATACTATCTCAAGCATGGAGTCAGGGATCAGATGTTCTGTGTCCCCTGCTGAGTCACCCCATTGTCTATGTACTTTGGGAGGGAACCCTAGGAGAATGGATTCTCCTTACTGGACCATTGATAAATGGCTGGTTAATCCTAATGTAAATCTGTTTTGGGGGGTGTTAGTTGCTTCTTTGTTGCCACCAAAAGGCTAGCTATGGGAGTCTCCCAGCCTCACAGCATATTTTAGTAACATGCACACAGCAAAACTTCAGAACTTCATATATAAGGGCAACACATAGAATTCAACAGCATACTAATGTTCGACAGATCATGACTTGTCCATTGATATCTCAAAAGGCATACTTTGCCCAAAACGTATAATAAATCATAGTTCAGTCGTAAATATGGGGGTTCCAGGCTGCTATTTTGAGGTACAGTGTATGACCCTTTGACAAGAGGCATTTTTTTCTTACTCTAATCCCCTGGACTAATGTAGTTTCTGAATCAGAGGTAACTGGATAGGAAAGATTTCTTTAGAGAAACGATTCTTGTGGAGCTTGCCTTACAAACCTTTTCTTGATGGAGTAGTTGCTGATTTTTATACAGCAAGCAGTCTGCATTTTCCATACAGAAACAACCCCATTATTTTTCCACATTTTCATTTAATCTTTTGGTACTGAGTTGGAGATTTACATTCATGTTTTGTTGTTTGCACTTGATGATTGCATTAGAGAATGAAGCAGGAAAATACGAGTTGCCACTGGCCAATGAGTTAAAATAAAACTAGATCCATTTGTAGTAGTATGTCTGCTTTTAATGTGTGCTCCATTAATCAATTGATTTTGCAAGTTACTTAAGTGTCACTCACATAAGTGTGGCTCAAAATCCAATAAAGGAGATACCTTTACCCACAAAATGCAATAATACATTTTTTTCTTCTACTTGGCTGATTTCTGCTGTTGACCTGTTCTGTTAGCAGGTATTGGGGAAATCCACAGAGAGATCCCAGTTGAACTTTGCTGATTCACTGTGACGGATCATTTGCCCATTCTCAAAATGATAATGATGGTTCCATTAGTCTGAGTAATCTAAGGACCTGGACTGATGTCTTTTAAAGGAAGATCTCCAGGGGTAACCAAGCTTAGAGTGACAGTTCAGGCTGTAGTTTACATCTGTTTCTGTACATTTGTTAATAAAGTCAAATTCCACCAGAAGTAAGGCATAAACCTAGTTAGCACATGTTGAGGGTTTTGGGGTATGCTGAGACGATTATCTGCCAAGCCCCCTTCGCCCCCCCGATAAATATATTCCACTACCCAGCAGCAATAGAACATACCTTTCTGAATTATTTCCCTTGATTACAAGAATTCAGGTGACTTTGTCTAACTATGAATGTGTACAAATTGATTGAAAAGGACAGAGTAAATTCACTAATTACCATATTAGGTAACTGCATTTATTTTCAGCCTCAAAGGTCAAAGGCAGGAATGGGTTGATTTCATAGCGTAGCGTGCATAAAAGGCTATACCATATTTAGGGTCACAAAGACTAGTGCAGTCAAAGACACAGGGTTAGTACACTGTCAATTGCTGTGTGGCTGAGGGATGTTTGAAGGGTGATCTCTGACAACAGCATCACAGTACAAATTAGGTGTAGTTCTTTGGCAGATGTTGGAAGTTTGATTACAGAATTGGTCTTTGATATGTTACATTACAGCCTCTGCCAGAACTGCATTTTTTTTATTTTTTTTTTTAGTTACTTAGTATGTGCTGGTTCCACCTGATTAACTGTCCCCATGAAATATTTATGAACTGGATGAGACTGCACTTTTTTAATGTTAAAGCTTAATTTTTAACAAAATGTGAATCTCTGTATTTTAAACCCCCAAATGTTCCATAAATAATGTTTAGCTGTTATTGTAACTAATGTTTTAATGATAAGAAAGGTATAATTTCCCCCTTTAATCAGGGCTGCATGCAGAAATCAGTGCTATTATTCATTGCTGTTGCAGAGTACAATGGCAATTGTTAGGCAGAGTGGCCAAACTGTTTACTGCTTCTTTATATCTGGCATGTTTAGTGAAACAAGGAGAGAAAGAGTAAAATGTATTTGTTCTGGAATTAAGGAAGGGCACCACTGGAGGCTTAATTTAACTCATATATTTTATGGCAGGATAAAACAAAAAAAATCTAAGTGAAGTTTAATTAAAATGTTTGTCCTCCTGGGGGGAGGGGAAGAACTGCATTTTGTTAAAGCAACCACACACGCGCCCCCCCCCCCCCAACATATCTACTGTCCCACTTCATTTTGGGGTGTAATAAAGACAACAAGAATATAATTTCAGGTTAAAGTTGTAAGTCCAGAAATAAATAAAATAAGAGCACCAGTGATTTCTGTCACTAGGGAACTTTCTTCATCTAAGCACATATGAACAATTGATCCTTGTAGTCATATATAGCAGTAAACATTAATAACTTAACAGTCTGAAGTCAGTGCTGAAGATATGGAGCATTATTGAAAGATGGAGTCGAGCAGGTGGCACTTTAATATGTTCAGTGTCATGGTTGACTCTAAAGACTAGTAGAATGAAATTACTTGAGGTTCTAAAGATTTAAAAAGCGAACTCATTTTGCTGCACTAAGGAAATGCTACTGATCAGGCTTTCTGTGTCCCTTTTTTCTAGGCTAGAAAATATTAACCCTGAAGAAAATGACATGGTAAGCCATTCTCTGAGGAGATTTCTTGATGTCAGTCTTATATCTTAGAGGCTTAAGTTCAATTGAGTGGGTTTCAGGAACTAAGATGTGGGAAAAAAAAGAAGAATTGACACACTAATAATGTACATCTTTGCTGCAATATGAAAATTCAATAACTTCGCTCAGTCAATTTACAATTCACATGTGCCTATTAATTAAAACCCTATATTAAATAAAATATATTAAAACTTCATGTCTGACTAACATATAATGCTGTTGGTAGACATTACAGGAATTACTGAACAGAATAAACAATGCTGACACTGGAGTAGCTATACAGAAGAATGGAGCTGTAATTGTGGATCGAATACACAGGACCAAAGAGCGTAAAAACAAAATAACAGCTGAAGAAATGAATGCAGTGATAGAAGAACGGGATGCTGCTTTGTCTCAAGTAAGTCCCCACTAATCTATAAATCATTCAGTGCCAAATTTCCTTTCTCCTTCTTTGGGAAACCAATTATTCCCTGTATGTTTTGTGTTGCAAGTTGACTTTTAAAAAAGTATTTCCACACACACAACTCCTGAACACTATGCAATTACTGTATTACCAGAGGAAATGCTACTTAAAATGGACTTAACAATGTTTGCAAGCCACTGTTCACAGAGAAATTATTGGGTTTTGCCTCTGGTACCCCAGGTTACAAAAGATGTTTCTCTGTGTTTTTTCTTTATTTAAATATAGCTTCCAAAGTGTTAATCTTTATAGATCCGCTAAGAGCCAGATGGTGCAGCTCCTTATAATGGTGTAGATAGGCACACGAGATGCAGGGCAACAGTGCATTGTACCCTAAATATTTATAAAGGGTTAAAGATTATAAATGGCAGAGAAATCCTGTCATGTATAACTACCCTTTAGGACAAGCAAATTCTTTCTTAGGGTTCTGCATTCAGGAGCTGAAAATCAGCTATACTGTCCTGTCTACCTTACTCACCAGAAATGTGATGTCCCTCCTGCTCCTAATACCTCTGAACATGGCCCTTTCCATCTCCCTAGATCCACAAAAGAGCACAGTTCCCCTTCCCCAAAACAGGCAGAGAACCCTCTTTCCTAATTGCTTCACTGGGCTACAAGTAATACCTCACCACAGAATCATTTTGGGTTCTGTGATCAGTCTTGGATGCTCTTAAATTTAGCACTTGGTCTGACCTGTTTCCACATTCCTGCGTTCTGTCCTTTGGGAGCAGGTTGTAGGGGTAGGCAAATCATATATAGGGTGTGCAGTTGTGGGAGGAAAATAAGGGGACTTTAGATAGTGGGAGGGTGAAGCCATTAAGCATTGATGCAAGGGCTGTTATGATCCGGTTCTGTCTCTCAGAGAGACAGTAATCCAACATCCTCCTCAAACCTTAATTATCTGAGTTATCCAGTCTCCAGCTAGAGATTAACTAGTTTTTTAAAGTCAGGTATATGGTCTTTGTTGTTGAAAACGTCCCTTGAATTTACTTCGTAGCAAGAAGCTACCAAGTAGGATTTCTCTCCACACACTGAAACTTCCTCTTCTTCTGCTGTCTCTTATGTTCTTCTGTTCCCCTTTATTTTGACCTGGCCAGCCACCTCTGCTTGGCATGCAACCATGTTCACAAAGCTATGTAATTGTAAAAGACATTAATGTTGGGTTCCTTTATTTTCTCATTTTGCTTCCCTCCGCGCCCCCCCCCCCCCCCCCCCCCCGCCCCGCTCTCCACAGCATTTCAAAGACCAAAGACAAACTTTGTGAAATAAAGTTCCAAAGGGGTAGCCGTGTTAGTCTATTGCAGAAAATATATGCAAATTTTACTCAGTTGCCTTGGGGTTAAACAGGGGCTACAGATTTTTTCTCATTAAAACAGGTGATTTGACCTCACCTTCCTCTGTGTTCCGTTCCCCAGTGTTTGAATCCAAACATCTATTTTGATTTGCTGTTACAGCCTGACCTGATTCTATATCATACACTTTCCTGCATTTCATTTCCTGTAAATTTCCCATCTTCTGACGCTTCGAAGCGTCTGACATAATTGGCGCATCAAAGCATCTTCAAAGCGTCCCCATATTCAAAGCGTCTGAGGCTCATGCAATAAATAAATCTGTTAGTCTTTAAAAGTGCCACAGGACTCTGTTTTTGTGAAATAAGTCATTTTTCTTTATTATGAAATAAGACCTCTGAGGATCTGGAAAGTTGTGTTGCATGAAATTCCATGAAAGAGCCAAGGGAAACTATTCAGAGATTTTCGCTATTGGCTGTTCTCCCCTCATCTGTTGGTTCATTCTTTATTTAGGACAGACATACATATTAAAAAGTGAGCATCTGAGGACGTTTGTAGGAGCAGTTGCTTTGCAGCATCTGGTGGTGTGAATAATTTATGTTTTAGTTTCAAAGGGAGTAGGATATGTGTCTTAATGTACATAAAATAAATTGTAGGCATTCAGTGTCAAATTCTGCTTTGACTGTGCAGGAGATGCCCACGCAGTGCACAGAGAGGGCTCCTGCAGTAGAGAAGGGGTGGAGTCAGAGAACCTACTACTAATCCCAGTTGTTGGTCCTCATTCCTGTTGCAGGAACTTGTTGTAGCCCACAGGGCTACTTCAGCCAGCCTTGTTGGGACCCTGTTCCCTCAAAGAGGTGTCCAAAACCCACGCACAGGTGTGAACGTCCTCTACATAGCAGTGGGGTTGGAGCTTTACACAGTTAATGGATAATAATTGATAGAGTACAGCTGACAGAATAGCCAAGGAACTGTGAATAGAGAATTGCAAATGACAAGTGTTTCAGAAAGAATTATAAAACTTTATTTGAAAAAAGTATAATTAATTTGCTAAATCACCTGCACTTCAGGACATATTGGAACTTTTATTCACTTCTCAACTATTTTTAATTTGTAGATTAAATTATATAATTTACCACAATATTTCATAGTCATTTCAGTCCCCCTTTGCCTATTTCATTCATTTGCCGCTCCAGAATGTATTTGATTATATTTTTGTTTTAGAAAGGTTATTAGTATCAGAATTACTGGTGAAACACTCTTTAGTCCTGTGAAAAGTTTATGCTAGTTTTTAAATTGCTATTGGCTTTTCTTATACAAAACATTGAAGGCTGGCACCACTAAGAGAAGAGATTTCCACAAAGGAATAGAAAATAAAAATGTTTGGTTGGTTAGTTGGTTGGGTTTTTTTTGTCACAGTGTGTCATATGTGATGATAATTAAACCAAGCATTAATAAAAGGTCAGTTACCGCACAATAATGGCCTAAATGCCAAGGGCATCAAGGCCAATTTACACATCTGTTATCATAATACTCAGGTAGTTTTAAGTAGATAGTGTAGGTCATAAAAAAAATATTGTGATCTAAATTGCAGTACTATTCAACTTGATGTTCATTACAATTCATAGTAGTTGGGCTTTTTAAATAATTTTAATAGAATTCGGAGAAACTGGCTAATTAAAAAAACCTAAGTAATTTTATGTTTATATCTTGGAAGCTCTTATTAGTTATAATAATTAAAATGTGTAAAATAAGCTTTGGCATTGAGGCTGCCATTTCACACCTTAATTGATAATGGTTTGGGAATTTTCGCAATACACAAATTACTAGTCTGTTGTTAAGATTGTAATAACAGTTACTACAAGTTGTTGGCAAGAAAAATGAGTGGAAATTTTCTATTATACCACAAAGGGACTGAACGTAATTCAGGAGATGTGTATAGGTATGCAATAATAAACCCAGATTATTGTCAGTTAAATCTGGGCATGTCTAAGGTGTTGGTAGCATCTGCAAGAAAAGATCTCTCCATTTTCAATGGGCATAAAATCACGTTCACAAAAGGCACATCATAAAAATTGAGCCAAAGCAGGGTATAGTCAGTCAAACCCATAGGGAGACATTTATAGGTTGTGGCTATCCCATTGAGCACCACATTTAAGAGTTCAGAATTTGTTGGGTGGTGAAGTTTAAAAGTATTGTGAGGCTATGTGAAAGCTACATTCCTCTATGTACCTTGTTAATATCCAGTGAGGGAGCCACAGTGCCACTTGAGTTATCAATATAACTGATTTCATATGATCAAGAACTCCTGCCTGTTTTCAGGGTTTTACAAGAGTATGTTGTTTAAGGAAGCTGATCCATTAACCTTCTCAATGAGTCCTTTCACAGCCTGACACATGACAGTTAACTACAATTTATCTGAATAGCATCTAGCTCTTCTGGTATTGTTTATAAATAGGTTTTCAGATTTCCTGAATCAGAAACCGTAACACAGGAGGCACCGCAACTTTAATTTATTAGTTTGGTTTCAGTTTATTCTTAAGTAATGGATGCACTAAATTGTGTACTTTCTATGGCTTGAACTGTTTTTTCATCTGTGATTTTGGCAGTACATTGTGGTGGCTCTATTTTATTAGATTATTGTGTTGCATGTAATTAGACTGCTATTGTACACATGCTTGGCAGTAATTAATTAGTTATATTTCTCATCTTTGAATTTTACTTGAATTTTTCACTGCTGCACAAACTAGAAATGCTCACTCATTTTTAGGAAGCATGATAAAAATGTCCTTCATGAACCACAAATATCTAGCCCCCCTCCCTTGTTTGTTTTGAGATTTAAAATGTGATCACCATGTCTGAAGAGAAAGATGGACCCTATTATCACCATATTGAATGGCACACGAGTCTGTATAATCTTGGATCATTCACTAGATTGCTTAGCAAATATGCAAACTACATTTTGTATTTACAAAAACAAATAAAATAGTATAAACTCAAATATTTGATACTACTTTTAGGATGTATTTTCAAGTGAATAAAAAACAAACAACTAAAGTATGGCTAAACATTGACATCCATCCCTCCCCCTCCTAGCCACCAAAGTCAACCCCTAAAAAAAACATTCAGCTATATTTGCCAAGATATATTTGTTAGTGTGCAGATATTGTGTTATGATGTGGAATTTGTGTCTGTTTTATGGCCACTCTTTGAAAAGAAAACAGAGAGTGATGTGTTGGCTGCCATGAGAATGAAGAAATCAGTTCCTTGGTTTATATTCAGTTTTACCTTAACCCGTTCATAGAAATATCCTGTACAGTCAAATGTCTGTAATGTAGTTCTTGTTTTTTCTTCACAACTCTTGTTTTTTTTATTGAGCAATCAAATACATTAATGATTAACATTTAATACAAATACAACAGGCTGTAGTCACAATTTGGTAATCTTCATTAAATATTTTAAAAGTAGCAGTTACCAGAAGGAGGCAGTATAGTGTAATGCCTCAAAGTAACAACCATTTTACACCTTCTGGACAGGAATGTTAATATGATTAAAGGTTTGGCAGCTGAAATTGGGACATTGAGTAAGGCACTGCAATTTTTTTTTCTTTCCTTTTGAGGGAAGAAAAGAGATATTATATCAGTACAGCTTGAAAGGTGCTTTTAGAGGAAGTAAACCAAGAGTGCAGGTCACACTACACAAGGATCTTATGTTTATGGTGTTTTCAGTCCTAACTTCTACTGAGTAGGTATTTTATATTTAAGGTGCAATCAGTTGCTATACAAAGTTTTAAGTGTTAAAAGTGTAGGCTTTGTTGTAGAAGACAAGCAATAGTTTTATGGCCAGTATAGTATCTGTTTAATAACCCGGACTGAAGCAGAGTAACGTAATTGGCACGCAAACCTCATTTTACAGTTCTGAATGGTTTGATCACATCCTGCTGGGCAGGAACATGCTTATGACTGTTCATATACAAACTGGCACACTCCCAGTTGCTCATCTGAAACAAGTTAAAGTACCTCTCTCCATGTCCAGGCACTCTTTGGCATCAGACAGCATTTTGTGATAATTGGAAACAGTACGCTTGACTGACCACCATTATTCATTTCAGCTAATAACTAATAAATGTCAATAATGTTAGTGGACCAACTTCTTGACTTTTCTGGGGCTGTTCCCAAGCAGTTCTGATTTTATGCCAAATCAGGTATAGACCTCAGCATTTTCTGTGGTTCATAGACCAGTCAAAATTTCTCAGCACATGTGAATGAACATTTCTTATTTAAGAAATATACCTGTAAGCAGTAATAAGTAAAAACTCCAAAAAGATGGTTAGCTGAAAAATACATTGGGGCTGCAGTTTAAGCGACGGAATATGTATTCCTGTTGAGGGGGCAATACAGCATGACCGCACTGTTAGAACAGAGGAAGCTCCTTTTGCAAACTCCTGTTGCCAACTCTGCCCACATATCTACTCAAATGACACCATCACAGGACCTAACCAAACCAGCCACTCCATCAGGGGTTCATTCCCATGCTCATCCACCAGCCTGATATATGCCAACTGGACTGCCTCTGGGCAAAAGAAAAATGGACACAAATCAGATGTCAAGAATGGTCGTATTCAAAAACCAATAGGGGAACACTTCACCTCCCTGCACATTCTGTGAAAGTCATGACATTTACAGTGCTTCAATCGAAACATTTCAAATCAAGATCCCAAATGGAAACTGCAGAGTTAGAATTTAAATGCAAATTTAAAATAATTAAATTAGGTCTGAATAGAGATTTGGGCTCGCTCTCTTGTTACAAAAGGTTTAATGTTCCCACCTTCTTACCTGGTGTTCACACTGTCTGAATCAAAACAACTTGCTTGGTTTGCTGAAAAAATCTGAACTGACTGTGACTTCCCCGTCTCTGCATTTATATATTCCCTTCCCTACTGTAGTTTCCATTTTATGCATCTGATTTTACCCACAAAACCTCATGCAATAAATAATTTTTTTAGTTTTTAAAAGTGCCACAGGACTCCTTGTTCTTTTTGCAATGAAATTCTCCTTTAAAAAAAAAAAATCCTAAACCTTTCAAATTAGCATCGTGTTTTGAACTGTTGTGATTATTCTAGCCTTTGCCAACCCGTACTGAGTTCTCTCTGCTGATATTGGCAATAGGAAACCAAAAAGAGCATCTGATGATGATCTAGCTACTCTGCTAGGACACCACCCTTTCACCGTCTGCTGTTGCCTCTAGTGCTAAGGGTGGGAGTAGGATACCAGATTCTTAGGGAAGATTGACTCTTGTCTGTGAAGCACACGGCTGTTGGGACGGTGGTGTTTTTTCAAACTCCCTGGTTCGCATGCAGTGTGATTGCAACTTGAGTAGCCCTAGGACTACCTTGATTCATTCCCCTACCCAATTCTTCTTGTGCCAGAAACAGCAAGATCCCCACAGCCATGTATTTAGAAACACGAGAGCCAGCATAGACTGAAAGATTCTCCCTGCCAGCTGCCCCTATAGCTCTGCACATGATAGAGTGAGCCCTGCTTTCACTTAGAGAGAGATCCAAGCGAAGGGACTGTAGACTACAAAATGAAAGTGCTAATTTAAAAGGCGGGATCTAACTCAAAAAATAACAGTGTGGGAGGGTAGAACAGGTGAAATGGCGACTAGACCTGAATCCTCTTTCTCAAAGGTGGCTGTAGGGAAAAATCTCAACCCCTCAGTTCCAGGCACTGAAGAAGAGCAGCAGACACTCTTCTAAGAAATTCACCAGTCTCTTAAGGACACACTGGACTCAGCTGTTCAGAACAGAGGCTGCCTGTTTGGCTGAACTTCCTGACTGGTGTAAGGGTGGAGCTAACTCCTATTTAACCCAGGAACAGCCAGAGCTGGCTGGCTTCTCAGCTTGTTCTTTGCCTACAGTTTTGCTTGATCCTGCTTCCTGTGGCAGCTGCTTCCTCCTGCTCTTGTGCATGCTGCAGCCCCTCCTATCAGTCTCTTTCTTTGACATCCCTGGCTCCATTTCATGACCAAGTCTCTGGCTCACCCATTGGCTCTGGGATTTGGCTTCTGATCACTCGCTCTGACCCTCAGTTCTGCTCTTGACTACGTCCCCAGGTGTCCTATGGCCCTGATTCTTCACTCCATTTTGGTTCTTCTCTAACCTTCAGGCCTGGCTACCTCAAGGGGTCTAGCCACTAGGCCCGACTGCCCACATCCCAATCATGTACTTGACAGTAAGAGCAGTGCAAGGGAGAAAAATGAAAGACTGTGCTCGGCTCTGAGGTTGACACCTGTTGAGGCCTCCATCTTCCTGATGGAGATAATGGACACCTCGCAGAGGCTGTGCTTCCAGATCTCAGCCCCATGGGAGCAGATCTTACTATTTGGAGCCAAAGTCCCTCAGGGCCCCAAGATTCTGGTGCTGACCCAGTTTGATGGTGACCATGGGAAATCTTACAGCTTTGGGAATCAATGCCAGCTCCTGTTCTTGTTACAACCCTGTAATTTCCCACCTATCAGGCCTGAATGGAGCTTATCATCATCATTTAACTGAGAAGCCCTGGCCTGGTTGCCCCATCTTTTGAAGACTTCCCATCCCTTGCAGAGTCAACTTGAGGAATTCAGCTGAGCCATAGCGATTGTTTTGGATGACCTGACCTATTCGCACTCTGCTGAGAGTAAGCTTCAGAACATATATCAGGGGAATAGACCAATCACTATATTTGCTGTGGAAATCCAGAGTTTAGCAGCCGACTCTAGGTGGAGTTACCATTACCAATGTGGCTTGAATGAAGAGCCAGTCTGGGTAAAGTCAACATCTCACCTAGATACCCTAGTTAAGCTGTTCATGAGCATTGGCCATTGCCTCACTGAACATCAACTGCAAAATGAGTCCAGCAAAACAAACAAGGGAAGCAGATGGTGACTAAAAACATACATGTAAAACAAACAAGGAGTCCTGTGGCACTTTTACAGATTGACAAATTCATTTATCACATGAACTTTCATGGGAGAAGATCCCATTTCATCAGATGCTTTGAAAATGAGGAATTTACAGAATCTTCAAAACATCTGATGAAGTGGGATTTTCTCCCATGGGAGCTCATGTGATAAATAAATTTGTTAGTCTTTAAAAGTGCCACAGGATTCCTTGTTCGTTTGGCTGAACTAGACTAACATGGCTACCCCTTCGGAATTTGTCAAAATGAGTCCAGTTTTTGATCCCGCACAGGCCAATCAAAGACTGATGCAGAAAGGAGGCAGCAGTGAGCCTTAGACTTATGCTTATGTTGCAGGGAGCCTGAGCACTACATCCAGGGGTGCCCCAGTAAGATCTAGGTACTGTCCCAATCAGGAAAGCCCCTTATTTTCAACCGGTGCCCTGGCTATGCCTGGGCACCAAGCCACTGCCCTCCAGCTTCCTCTTTGATTTTGATATACTGCCAGGTCTGAGATTGAGCTAAGAGTGCTGCTGGGCTCCAAGTCCTCCAACAACTTCATGGACCTAGATTTTACTTAGACCCAAAACATCCCTACTCAGCCCCGATTTAGTAGAATTCATTAATAGGTTTCCTCCTCCTTTTGGGTCAGTTGCTCATCAGGCAAAGCTGTTGACTCTGAACACTTTCCAGGGCCATTGGGAGATTCTGAAATTTGGACTGCTCTGCCCCCTCGCTTCCCTTTCATTCTTGGCTGGTTGCCCCCAGCCATGCGTTCAGTTGGGCTGAGGCACAATGCGCTTTACCTCAAGATTCTGCTGATAGTTATGTCTTCTAAGGATAGGTATTAATCCCACCCCTTCCCCCTTGAAGTGCAATGCAGTGGCTGAAAGGGAGGCTTTAAAAATAGATGCTACCATCTCTGTCACCCCTCCATCCCCTCTAGGTAGTCCAGAGAAATATCAAGACTTCACTGTTGCCTTTGACAAAAGTATGGGAGATATTTTGGTACCACTATGATTGCCCCATTAACCTGCAGCCTGGATCCAATAATCTCTTCGACTCTGTTTACTCCGTCTCAGAAACGGAACTGCAGATGCTCTTGGAATACCTCCAAGAGAATTTAGAGACAGGGTTTATTCATCCATCTACCTCTCTGGGGTCACCAATCTTTTCCATGGCAAAATAAAAAAAAAAAGATGGCTTCCTGCGTTACTAGCCCCTGAATAGAGTGACAGTTGAAATTTGCCACTGGTTAATGAACTTTTTGAGAGACTTTGCTTGGCTGAGGTTTTATCAAACCAGACCTTCACACAGCATACAGGCTGATTCATATGAAGGAAAGTGATGGATGGAAAACAGTGTTTCACATGTGACATGTTGAGTATTTAATTATGCCATTTAAGCTATGTAATGCTCCAGCTGGGTTTCAGCGTTTTATGAACAACATTTTCTGGTGTAGGATGGCCCAATTTGTTATCTAGATGATATTCTGGTGTTCTCTGAAAACGAGAAACTATATGAGCAGCACATTCCTCTTGTCCTTGACAGACTACAACAGAATCGTATTTATATCTACCTGAAGAAATGCAAATTTGACAAGAACACTATTGAGTTCCTCAGTTATATCATTTGTACCAAAGAGCCAAAGAAAGCTTTCACTTCAGCCCCTGCTCTTGTGCATACAGACCCCACTAAGTCTTTTACTGTGGAATCAGGTGCTTTCAATGTTGTAAATGGGGCAGTAGTTTTGCAAAATGAAGGCCCCCATAACCAACTTCATTCTTGTGTATATTATACCTGTAAATCAACCCCTTCTGGGAAAAATTGATATCTGGGGCAAGAAGTTGCTAGCAATCAAAACAGCATTTGAAGAATGGAGATATATTTTGTAAGGGATTCAGTTTCCCGTTCAGGTACTTACTGACCACAAGAATTTAGAAAATCTTTAAACAACCCATCATTTTATCAAAAAGAAGATCCATTTTTTACTTTCCTTTACCAGGTTTGATTTCATCATTATCTACTGCCCTTTCCTTCGTGGATGAATAAGCCGAAATGAACACAGCATCCTGCAATATTGTGCTATGCCCAGCTAGTTTTATTTGTGGAACCACTGCTCAGGATTTGATATTGCTTATTTTGACACTACTCCTAAAAAACCTGCAAGTGGCCAAATCTGTCAGACACTTGATTCTTCCAATACCCTGGTCAGCTTAGATTTCTAGTCACACAGTGATCTGCTGTGTCACAGGAAGTGTCTATACGTGCAAGAAAGTTAGCCCAGACTTTGAAGTGTTGAAAATATGCCCATAATATGCTGATGGCCAGCCATCTTGACTGACGTAAGGGTCAGGACCTGATTGTACAAAGTTTCTAGTGGCAAGCATTCAATAGTGATGTGAAAAAATGCCAGCTCTTGTGACCTGTGCTGTCAGATCAAGCGCCTATATGCCAAACCATTTAGTCTACCTTAGCCTCTCCTACCTCACTTGAACCCTGAACTTCACCATAGAACAACCTTGCACCCATAGGCTATGTCTACACTTACTAAAATTAGTTCGAATTTGTTAGTTCGAACTAACTAATTCTAACTAATTTTAGTTAGTTCGAATTAGCTTAATTCGAACTAGAAAAAGTTAGTTTGAACTAAGCAAGTGCCATTCATGGCACTTGCTTAGTTCGAATTAGCGATCCCCATTGATTTCAATGGGCCGGTTAGTTTAAACTAAGAAATTAGTTCTAATTAACATGGCCACATTGGTTAATTCGAACTTGTTAGTTCGAATTAAGCATTACTTCTAATGCCCTATTCGAAGTTATTAGTTCGAATTAAGGAAGCCCTTAATTCGAACTAATTAGAGCCTAGTGTAGCCATGGCTTTAGGTTAGTTCAAATTAAGCTTCCTTAATTCGAACTAACTTCCCAGTGTGGACATAGCCATAGTTACACCATCATCCTACTTGTTGACCTTTTCATTAAAATAGTACTCATTATTTGTTTTTGCTGTCTCCCTGCTACTCTGAAAACAGCCTGCCTTTTCCTAAACTGTTTTTTGGCTCCATGGATTGTCAGCCAGGATAGTGTCTGATTGGGTTCACAATTCACCTCCCAGTTCAGAGACATGAACTATGTAAAATACTAGGAATTGAACTCTTTACCCCTCAGCCTGCTGCCTGCAAACCAACAGGCAGGCAGAACAGGTAAATCAATCCTCAAGAAATTCCTTCAGAGCTTCTTTAACTATTGCCAAGATGCTTTGATCACTCTCCTGCCATATTTGCTTACAATAATTCCAGCCAATTCTTCATCCAGTGCTGTCCATTTTGTGCCAGTTACATTTTTTGTGCTTATTTCCATCTAATCACTGCTGCACTCTCACAAGTTCCCTCCCACTGGGACAAATCTCATTAGCCACCTTCAAGTTCCCCAGGGTCTTACGGAGCACTGGAGGCTGCCAAGGAAACATAAGCGTCACACCAACCAAAACCACCAATTTGCACTGACAATAAGTGTGGGGGATAAGGGCAGGCAGTCCACTACACAGCTCAGATCCTACCACCCATTAGACTATTATTACTTGGTTTAATTAGACCATTACTGTCTGGTCCATTCAAGGTTACTGAACAAGGCAACCCAATAGCAGATCAACTCCAACTGCCCTCATCCCTGAAAGTCCACCCCGTTTTTTTCATGTCCCTCCTGAAGCCTACACAGAAAATCACTTCTGGCTGCTCTGCTCCATCCCCCGCTCCTGTAGAGTTTGGGGTCTGGAGGAATACAAAGTTGGAGAGATTCTGGTAGACTGGGAGTGCTGTGGCCCGGAAGAACGATTTTGGGAACCAGAAGGAAATGTTCATGCTCCTGAGTTTATACTTGCCTTTCACCAGAAAAACTGGGCTCTATGGCCTTAGATAGCATCCTTGGGGCAGGGAGCATGGTACCGTCAGGGAGCCCTGTGCAGCAGGACAGTTTCATAGGCTGCGACTACACTGGTAAATTAAGTCGACTTTTTTAAACCACCTTTCTATTCGACCTAAGGCTTAATTTGACTTTCTAAAGTCAAATTAAGCCAGTGTAGCCCTGAGGTAGCCCTAAGTCGACTTAGGGCTACCCCAGGACTACACCAATGCCCTCCCTGCCAGGAGGGGGCACAGAGGGAGCCTGGCATGCCCCCCAAAGGGCAGGGCATGTGGGCACAGTGTGACACTGTCTGGATTTAGGGAAATTCCAAAGGGGTAGCCGTGTTAGTCTATTGTAGAAAGACAACAGAGTCTTGCGGCACTTTTAAAGACTAACAGATTTATTAATCGCATGAGCTTTCGTGGGAGAAAATCCCACTTCGTCAGACGCTTTGAAGATAGGAAAGTTACAGAGTGGGAGGAAATTAAATGCAGGGGAGTGTATGACATAGCATCAGGTCAGGCTGTAACAGCAAATCAAAGTAGGTGTTAGGATTCAAAACACTTGTGTCATTCTGGAGAAAAGTCTTAGACAGAGGGTGTGAACAACCATTGTCTCCTTAATGTTTAGGAATTTTCCAGGTAGAATGGTCCCAGGGAGTAAACTGATGAGCCATTGAGGACATAAAGAATACAACCATTGTATCTTTAATGGCTCATCAGTTTACTCCCTGGAACCATATCACCTGGCAAATTCCTAAACATTAAGGAGACAATGGTTGTTCACACCCTCCATCTAAGACACAAGTTAAAGTATGGATATAACATCAAATTCTTAACTTCTAATCAAAATAGAATTCCTAGACATAAACTATATCATCATTCCCAGCAAATGACTACCTTTCTATTGATACCAAACATGACATGGTTCCTATGGCTTATAGCATTTATGAGATATCCATAGAAAATAATATCATAAATGCTTCCCTAAATCCAGACAGTGTCACACACAGGGCTCTGCCCTGCCAGGGTCCCTGTCCCCCGTTGGCCCCCCCCCCCCCCCATGGGCCGGCCCAAGGTCCTCCTAGCCCCACAAAGTCGACCTAGAGCATCCAGTGTGGACGCTCTAGGTCGACTTTGTAAGTTCCCCTTTAAGTCGACTTTAATTCTAAGTGTAGACACACTAAGTCGACTTAACTAAGTCGACTTAAAGTCGACTTAAAAGTGCAAGTATACACATAGCCATAGTGACACATTGGACAGCTGTTTCTACCCGGCTGACTGTTTGACTGCACTTCCTGTTAGGTGTAGGCTACAAAGAGAGCTTGCTGGCTGCTCAACACATTCTCTGCTCACAGCTGCACTTGGTCCTGTTTCTTGTGCCTTTTCCTGCCCCTGCTCCACCTACTCTCATACCAACTTCAGTCCCTACCCTTCTCCATCAATGATACCCCATGACTGTACTTTCAGTCAAGTCTTCTGGGAGAGTGAATCTGTTGCACTTTATCTCAGAAGCTATCTTCTCAGGTTGACTACAGAGATGGCATTGATTGATGCCAGGGGAACCGTGTTCCTCAGTGGAAAGGCAGGTCAGTTTGTAGGTCATAGAGGGAGTGGAAATACAGGATTCTGAAGGATTTTCTAATCTTCTTTCAAGAAGTTCTCATAATAGATTCATGTATCTAGGTTTCATGATAAATATGAGTAAATATGTAAATGTGAATGCATAGCTTCCTTGAAAAGAGGGATTAAAATTTGTCTTTTTGAACTTCTTAAGCAAAATTTTAATTAATATAGCATTTTCTCCATTTAATGTCACCAATTTTTGGCTGAATTCTGCCCTGCAACACATCACTGTTTGTATTGTTAAATCACCTGTTGTGCTTATGCAAACAGTGTGTTGTGTAGAATATACAAGATATATGTCTGCATAGTATTTGAGGGCACGATTAAGCTTTGTATCTTTAATTATAAGCTTTAATATATTTACAACTGGAACATTGATCTTCTATTCAGTAAGTAAGAACACTTTCCCCTTTTGAAAATGACAGGAAGTAGTGCCCATAAATTTCCATGCAAGCTTGTTTGATTAATTGCTGTTTGACTCATCTATCATGGTGCTAAGCTCTAGGATCACACAGCTCAGACTCCCAAACCACTTTCTAGAATTAATTTAAATATTTAATGTCAAAACCTTAGGATGAAACAGAGAAAAATGGTTTATCATTGGTGGCCTGTTTCATTACCAACAACCTGTAGAGGAAATTCCCAATGTGTTAAAAGCAAAAGGGTTCATACGGTACTTAGTCTGAGAGGTGAGTTGTACTCAATGTGGTTGAAATTAGGCCTATAGATGCCTGAAATTATATGATTAGATGTCTTCAATGTAATATTTCTATAAGTGTTAAGCCAAAATCTGATTTGCTTATTGAGCATTAACTTTATCTAAAATCACTAAACTCATATTGACTTTAATGAAAATTTTGACTGAGTAAGGACTCAGGTCTCCTGGATTTGGTTCAGTGGGTACTCCCTTTAAAAATATACATATATCCAAACTGTTGAGGAGATTTTCCTATTAAATTGGAGTGTGCATAGGCAACATGCTTAAGAAATCTGTCCACAGAAATACACTGTTTGTTCTAGATGCCCATAGGGCATACATTTTAATTGCCTCTCTGTTAAAGAAGAAATGACATTAAAGAAAATATTCCTTTTGCTTTATTTCTATGATCAACTCCCTTCCCAATGACATAAATGGAATCCAGTATAAGTGTTTATATGGAAAAAATTGTACTTATATTCTGTCTCTGTCTACTGCCCCATAAATTATTTCTGAATGTAAAAATAAAAAAGCATCTTTATACTCTGTTTCTCTCCATAAATCATGAAGTCTATTTAAATAGGAGTTGATTATAATTTTCTCTGTGTAGCATTGCATACCAGCACACTTTAGAAGTGCAAAGCATCATTTATTATTTTACAATGAAAATGCAATCCATTATATCAAAAATTCTACCAGTCCTATCTAAATGCAATTAGGGAAGAGAAGGTGGTAGGTAACTTAAAACAAATGGGAGAGAAGGGAGATGTGAAAAAAAAAAATCACAACAAAAGGAAATAAAAGCTATTGATGTTTAAGAATGAATCCTAAACACTTCCATGTTTGCCCTTTTTATTTTGAAAGCTATGTGACTTGCATAAGAGGCTACTTTTGCAATCAAAATGATCTTTCCGGTAGAGATTTAAGGCTATATCCTCAGCAGGTGTTAATCAGCGTAGTTCCATTGACTTCAGTGACTCATTGTTTTCTGAACTGATAACAGAGTAAATTTTAAAATATAAGATATTAACAGAATTCAGCAATGATTTGGAGGCATCTTAAAATAATAGTGGCCAAATATATCTGTGTTCATGCTGCTACTATTACCTCTATCAGCTATCTCTGCTAAGGACCATGGGGGCTAAGGAGGTGGAGTTGATTTGTCTGCATATCAAAGGAGAAATGGGTAGAGATGGTTTCTGCTAGCTTCTTTATTTCTTCTGAGAGTTCCCCAAAGTGTGATGTTGTTGCAGAGTCATCCTTAGCCATCTTTGCTATCCAACATGCATATGAGCCTATAGGTATTAAAAGAAAACTGAATTCCTTCAGTATGTTGATGGCACCTAGGTTTATATCTCCATCTCATTTAGTAGAAAGTGTGTGGTCAAGTGTTTTTCTCATTGTCTGGGTGAGGTTAGATATGGATGAAAGTGAGTTGGTTGAGGCTCTGGTAAGAATGGGATGATGCGTTGGTGAAAACAATGGAGTTTATAACAAAGGGTATATAGGCCTCTTTGACAGGTGACTTTGCAGCTTGAATAGTTTGTTTAATTCCCACCTGCTTTTAAGTTGCCTGATTGCAACAGTGACCATGACACCTGCATTTGTTAAGGAGGTTGTGAACTCTTCTCTTTTTTGACCTAAAGCCCAGCATAGTTTGCGACCTGCCTACTTGTGGGGACCGCACTCTTTCTAGTACTGCATTTTCAAGCAATGGGAAAGTTGAAGCTGAAGTCTCACTGGCTTATAAGAAAGAGACTTGTAGGCAGGATACTCTCCATGAGGACTTGAATATTGAATTTCCTCTCCCTTGGTCCAGAATGACCTGAATTGATCTGGATACAGCAGTGATGAGGACAAACACAAGGATGGATTTCAAGGGCTAGGCTGCAACTTTATTAAACTTAACACAGGGGAGGACTGTTACCTGCTCTGTCACCTATATTCTCACATATCAAGCATTTTAAGTAGCTTAGTCTAGGAGTTCCAGGTCTCTTGCCATGTAACCCATAACTTAGGACAGACTCTTCTCATCCAATCTCTAGGACTCAACTTGTTCTTCTGAATCATACCATCTTCACCTCATCCTATGAAGGGGACAAAGGGTAATTAAAAGGGAGGATGTCAGCCCAGGAAGGCTACAAGGTCTCTCTCTCTGTACCATAACCACAAGCCCCATCAGCAAAATTTCTGGTGTTTTACTTTTGGGAGATGTTCCTCTTAACCATAGTGGAAGCTGACTGCAAATTGTAATGAACTAACATCTTTACCAATTACTACCACTAAGTACTAAATCCTGTTTCTGATCATCTTAAAGTGCCTCCAGGATGCTCTGAGGAAAGCAACAACCTCTTCAGGTCTCTTCCAATTTTGCCCTTACGGGAAGAAAAAAAATTATTCTTGTCCCCAAAAAAGACAGTCAATCAGACGCACAATACCCACAAAACACAGCTCCAAACTACCATCACTGGTTGGGGTGCCTGAAACACAACAAAAAGAGGCTTCATATGACCTAAACTAGAGTTTGGATTTAGTGAAAAGGGAGGCTGAGGAACCCATCGGTTCCTTTCCTTCTTCAGTTGACCAATTAGTAGCTATGGATTCTGATGGAGGAGGGACCACCCTTGCATCTAGCTCAGCATATGTCCTCCCTTTCCATTCAACAGGGGATATCCCAATCATGACCAGCCCCAATATGTTTCCCATTTGTTGAGGTGGATTGGTGGAATTTGTTGAGACAAATACCCAATCTTATCTGCAAAAACTGGCCCACCTTCCCCCATTTCTTTTTGGGTAGGCTTAATGTAAAAGAAACCTTGCACATATTTATTAGAAGTATTTGCCATCCTGCCCTGTTGCTCATTTTTTCACATAAAGTATCAATACAAAAGCAAGGAACTATACAACAATTTAGAAACCTCTGCATAATGATTTTGTGTCTTATTTCTGGGAAATGAACAATTTGGGAAAAAAATTAGAGAACTACAAGAAAATGATTTAATGGTTAAATGGACATCTAAGGTTAATGATGTTTTATGAAAAAAGACAAGCTGCCTAAAGTATCTGAGGGATGTAAGCAGTAAGAAAAGAAGAGGAAGTGTTTACGGTGGTAAAAAGAGAGGGGAAGGAATATAATTATGTGATGGGATTAAATTGAGCAAAAATAAAGTTAGGCTGAATATCATGAGAAATTCCAGACAGTGAAGAATATTAGGCTATTGAAATCTCCCTTGAGAACCCATAGAAGCCCCAATGTCATTGAAAACTAAATAAGAAACAGTGATAAAGATTCAATTTTAGGCAATAATTCTAAACTGGCAAAAGGATAAACCAATGTGAACTAATACTTGTTTTCCATCTCTAACGTCTATGAATTTATTGGTGTTGTACTGGGAAGCCTTGAGCCCTATAAAATTGCTTTTTATATTCTTGTGGGGATACTGGCTCTTCTGTTCTTTTCTGTAGTGTGTTTTAACATATTTAGCATGGTTATGTTATTGGTACAGAAAAAAACCAACAAAATCTCTTTTGAAAAATTCTGGATTCATACAGAAAAAAACCAACAAAATCTCTTTTGAAAAATTTTGGATTCAAGTTTATATTTTGATTCCTATAGTGAAATATGAATATAGTGAAAATATGGGGGGGAAATGGAAAGATCCTTATCAAAATGTAAATTTGAAAAGTAACATATCCTCATTGGGTGCATCTACACTGGCAACTTAGGTCGACTTAAGTGTCCTTAAGTCGACCTACACAAAGCCGCGTGCACACTGGGCTTTTAGTAAGTCGACTTAAGCGCTTCCTTAAGTCAACTTAATAACAGTTTAAGTCAACTTAATAACACCACCTCTGAAGGTCCACTTAAGCCTTAAATCAACCTAAAGCCAGTGTGGACGGGGAATAGCACTAAGTCAACCTTATTAAGTCGACTTAAAGCCAGTATGGACGGCTATGTCTACCGTTAAGTCGACTTAACAAGGTCGACTTAAAGTGTAGCCACTCTGTTAACTTAATGTCGACCTTGTTAAGTTGACTTAACAGAGACGACTTAACTTTACAAGTGTAGACATAGCCTTTGGCATTAATATTTAGAAGTTAATAAAGGATGTTTTAAACTTTAAGCAACAATAACTGAACAGCTATCTGTTAAATCTTGTAAGTTTAGGCTTGTTTTATATGTAACTGCATGTTTAGGCTTGATTTTTACATGTTACTACAATAATTGCTTTTCACAATCATATAACAATGATCATAAACATCCAACGTCTGAGATGGCTAAAATACTATAGCGTAGACCTAATGCTGTAGTATGGGATACATATCAGTAATATTTACTTCTGATTTTACACTTTTCTACACAATTGATAAATACAGTGTCTCTTTGGAAGAAAAATTAAACTGTAATAAAATTATAGCCCCAGAAGTAACAATTTAACTACAATAAACTTTAAAACATAACAAACATGTTAACCAAAAGTTTTACTGGAATTAATGTATGACTTGTGGTTCTCCTGACAGTCATTCACAACATTTCTATTTTCTTAGATAATTCTTATTTTGATTTTCACCCTCTTTTGCAAAGTAGTTGAGCCTAGGCATCATTGTCAAATTATTATTAAAGTTCACACAGAACTAGAAAGCAAAGGAGAAAGAATTATATTGTATGAATGAGATCAGTCATTTTGTTTATATTACAGTCTCATTAAACAGGTTCTAAGTTAATACTTTGTCTTTCCAAGTAATCTTCAGACAGCAGATGGGTTCATTTTGCGTCCCAAAAGGGATTAGGAGACAGTATGGACTGATGTCGGGTAGAAGAAGAAGGCTTCCAGTCCTGTTCTGCCTAAAACAATTTTGGATATCCCTGGCCACCTGCTACTGAGCCTTTTTGAGAGCTTTGGTCAGGACGTGAAAATCTTTCTCCCTTTGTAGGTTCCTTCCTTTACCTTTTCTGCTTCTCTGAGTCCAACAATTCTTTCTTCAGTCTAAAAGTCCTGGTTACAACCCCACTTCAGAAAATCCCAAAGACAGCTAGAAGATGTAGTGACTTTGCATAACAGGCAGGACCCTCTGATTTAAATTAATCAGCAAAACTATTCCAATAAATCTCTTGATGAAACTAAAGGCATCTAGCAGTTCCTTTCTAGAAGAAACTCCAGATCTTTAGTCCTCACTTGTAACCATTCAACTTTCCATTCTATGGCCAAATTTGTATTTAAGAACCTCTGTCTCTCTCATTATACTTTCTCTTTTATGTGTGCTGCATACTGTCCTCCATGGTATACAGACACGACTCAGCAGTTGTTAGACATTTATTCATGTTTATTTTGGCAGATGGATCCACCACTTTTCTTTTAAGAGATATCAAACTGTTTTGCTTAAAATTTTCTCAAATCACTTTCTACTTAGGGTGTCTTTCCCTGTAAATATGAATGGTGGAATTGCCTGGCAACCTTGAGTTGGATGTGGTAGTTGCACATATTTCAGGCTGCATTTCAGAGAAATTCTATATGCTGCTTTTACTGTAGGCCTGGCTTGACATGAATAATTGGAGATGGATGAAGCATCATTTTGGGGGATTCAGGCAGTAAATGAATCAGCAGGCTGGAAATCAAATGCATGTACTAACTTAAGTTAAAAGAGAGCACCCAGAAACTATTCAGAATGGTTTAGATAAGTTGAAAAGGTAAAGAGGAGGTAAAGAATGAGTTTCACATGGACAGCGAGTGGCCAGAGCATATTGAACAAGGTTTATTTCCTCCAACATAACCAGGCCAGTCCTTAAACATGTGATACAATGTACAGTAAATGCAGTGTAATACGCAAACATACATAAAGGAAGAGGCTTGCTGTGCAATTTTTGATGTGTGGTACACCCTATGGTCACTGCTATGCTACAGTCTGATCAGTTCAGTGTAGCTGTGTTATACACCTAAATAAAGGAACTTGAGTGACAAGATAGAAGTTAAACTGAGTTTTTGGGGAAACAAGTGGAAGAGGTTTCGGGTGGGGCCCAATATTTGATCACACCACACCACAACTCTAAGTGTGGGGGAATTTGGCTGGCTGGCCAAATGAAGGGAATGGTGCTTTAAGGCTGCTGCAGAAGGGGGAGGGGATGACACTGACTTATTCCCTGGAATCTGGATGGGTAACAGAGTTTAAAAGGGGCAGCCCATGTGGTGAAGGCCCCTTTCACAGGCTATGTCTACACCTGTAAATTTAGGTCGACCTTAGCTAAGTCGACTTAACTAAATCGACTTTAAGTTGACTTAGTTAAGCTGACTTAGCATGTCTACACTTAAATTTAAAGTCGACTTTGGGGGGAACTTACAAAGTCGACCTAGAGTGTCCACACTGGACACCTAGGTTGACCTCTAGGGGAGGGCAGTGGTGGAGTCCTGGAGTAGCCCTAAGTCGACTTAGGGCTACTCCAGGTCTACACTGGCCTAAGTCGACTTTAAAAAGTCGACTTTAGGCTTAAGTCGAAGTAAAATTAGGTTTAATAAAGTCGACTTAATTTTCATTAAGTCGACTTAAGCAACTTGCTTAAGTCGACTTAAGGAAACTGTAGTGTAGACGCAGGGTAAATTAAGTCGACTTAATTTACAAATGTAGATGCACCCACGCAGAGCAGACTGAGGCAGTATCCACCTGCCCTCTGCCTTAGCTGGTGAAATACCAAGTTTGGTCAAGACTGGCTGTGGGCATTGCGTTAACTACCCCTTTTTAGAGGGGGGTAGGAAGGAATTTTTTCCTTACCACCAGATTAGCCTCAGTGGAGTTGGTTTTTTTTCACCTTTTCCACAGTGGGTTCAGGGAGGGCTGGTCTGCTCCATCCTAGCCAGATAGTGCTCCGAGGAGTCCCCGCCCCTGGTGTGGTTTCTATTTAGTATACTTCTAAAAAAAGGATTTTGATACATTTCTACAAGACATTTTCAGTTTGAAGTAAGAAAATTGTGGTTGTTTTGTTTGTTTCTTTGTGGGAGAGGATCACTCTGAGTCAACCAGTTTTGTAAGATCCCTTTGTAATTCTGGAGTCCTGCTGCTGCCCACCCTGGACCTGCTGGGGCAGACAAGCCAGCCCAGGGGGTAGGGGGAGAGCTCCGCAAGCCATGTTTTCTGGCCCAAGCAGGCACCCGGTGACAGGCCCCTGCACTGTCCCGCCCCCACAGCTGGCCAGTCTGCAGGCCCCAGCATCAAGCACTGGCCTCCCCTGTCCATGATTGGTGACTTTGCTGGACCCCAGCACTGGTGTGCCTGAGCACCACCCAGAGGGACCACAAAAGTGGGCAACCCTGGGCCCCCAGGCATCTTAATCGGCCTTGGGTAAGGTTCCAGCAATGGATTGACTGTGGGAACTGGTTGGAAAAAGGGGGTGAGGGGGCTGGCAGAAAAGCCCCAGAAAGTTATTGAATGAACATAGTATTACCTGCATTGAACACTTTTATATGGCAGAAAGTCCCAGATATCTAATAATAGTTTCAGCCTGATTAAAACCATATCAAATGTCTCCTGCCCTCTTTTTGGTAGATGCAGACAATCTGCCTCTAGTGATCTAAAAGCTTTTAGGTGGATTTTCTGAAGTAATGACAATTTTCTGTTTAGAGGTGAATACTCTTAAGGAACCCCCATCAGCTTGGGGAGCTATCTCCATTTCCCACTCCAAATATAATATTAATGAAGTGAGAGGGTATTTTTATTGAAAAGCTGAAACTTCTAAGTAATCCAGTATTGGTGCAAGTATTGAAAGACTTTTGCATAAACCACAAATATAAATATATATGATAGCATACACTATAACTGAAGTTGAGAAGGCTATATGTTTTAAACTTATATTTTCCATTATATATTTTTTTTAAAAAAATATTGTTCTGTTTGATGTAGCATCAGAGTATTGGACTCACTCTACATCATTCATTTTGAGAAGTTTGAGGAAAATTGATTGTTCAGTTTTGACCTTTGCATCTACAAGAAAAAAATGATTTGGGGGTGCATGTGATCAAATTCAACAAAAATATCTGAAATTTACATTTTCAGTCCTGCCCTTGTTCAACTCTCAGTAATGAACAATTTCATTAATGTTTTGGGAGGAAAATGATTTAATAATTTTAAAGTTTGAAGGTTTATAGTTGTGTTTGTTCATATAGAGCACCTTTCCTTATAAGTAATTAAGTTCTTGACTTTATGTAGTGTTAAAATGTGTTTGTGTTGGGGGAGAGAGAGGCTATTTTCAGTGATAATAATGAAAACAATGTGTCGTATAGCTCCATTACTCAAAACAATATGTAGGTCTAAAGAGAAAAGAGGAACTACTCTTCAATTTGATTATTCAGAAAGTACCTGTTGCCACTGTTAGAACCATTGAAACTTTCTGTTCTAAAGTACTTAGTTATCTTCCTTTAGATTCCGATAGCCTGTCTAGTTTTAGAGTACCTTTTGTTACGATTTAAAGATGTTTGGGAAACACACATTACACAATGAGAAAATCAAAACCAGGCACTTAAGCAATTGACAGCTCAATTAAGAGTACAGTATTTATCACGGCAAACAGCTAGTTTGTGTACCATAAGGAAGCACCTGCGATCCCATGATTATAATAACTGAACAAGGAGATTAAAAAGCTATGGCTATTGCACAGCGATCCTTATTTCCTGAACTAATGTGATGGTATTTTAGAAAGGACAAGAAGCATTCCTGTCCTTTTGTGCAATAACTGCCAACTTAACATTTAGGCAATGTTCTTGTTTGCATATGGATTTCAAGAAAATCCATTGAAGCTTATTTGAAAACCAGCTCATTAGAATGACAGATTGTTTACAGAATTTTGTTTTCCTGTCCATCACTTACATTAGTTGCATTCAGTGAAACAAGGTTACAGTTGTACAAAAACATACCTATATCAACAGCTGAATACTCGGCATTAGTCTGAGAATCGGATTTCTTGTTATTAGAAATAGGTGGAAAAGAGGATGGGTTAGGCTGGATGTTTGCTTCTACCGCCCTGAAATGTCTGTAGAGAAAAGACCAGTCTGGAAATGTGTTGCTCTAGCCAACCATTTAAAACTGTGGTTACCAACCTTTTCAGGCAACTTCCCCAGTTTACAAGGCTGGAACTCAGGTGTACCAGACTGTGTCCACTGCCTTCATTCAATTATACTTGTGAACAATGCCAGAGTGAGTTGCGTAACTTTTGGGGGACAGGGAGGACTAAGAAGGGAGGAGGTAAACCTGAGTAATTAGCATATGTCTGGGGAGGAGGGGGTTGCCAAATGGTTGTTAAGCTGCCTTCTGGCTGTAAGCCACCTGGCTGAACAGGCAGCATAAAGTGGCCACAAGAAGCAATAGCTATATATCAGAAAGCCTAACCAGCTAAGCATAATAGTGAAAGCAAGTGTCTTGTGTGTACTAATTTTAGCTCTAACACAGGCTCCCTTTTGATTTAGCCGCTTGAACTTTCTCTTTTAACTTCCCATCCCATGAAATGAGCCAGTATTGCCGGCCCTATCTACTAACTTCAGAAGGGTGTTGTAATAACTAATCAGTTTATGATAGTCAACTGCTATAATGTTGCTGCACTATTAAAGAAAGAGACTTATGAGGGAAGACAATATAATAAAGGGAACATCTGTGGAGATAGGGAGAACAGAATAGAGACCAACAGGCAATAGACGTTGTAATATAGGAGAGTACAGTGGGGTGGACGACACAGGACAGGGTGTAAATGAGAGGAAAAGAGTTGCTACTTTTTAAAGGGGGAGAAGGAGAGAACAAGAAAAAGAAAATAGGGACAGAAAGAAAAAATGGAGTATACTTGGTTCTCATATGGAAAGAGAAAAATGGGATAAAATAATAGAAGGGAAAAAGCAAGTAAAAATGTTCACAACTTGTAGGATGGTGAATTTAGATGATTTATGCTCCTTTCTATTATTCTCTGTCAGAAATCCTTGTGAATTTGAGAAAATAAAATAGAATGACTACCTTGAGCAGGTCTGTTATATTAATACGGCTGGCTATTTTGGTGTGGATAGTTAAATAATTGGAGGGAAAAGGCCATCTAAAATGTACAAGTTTGTGCACACACATACCCAGTTGTTTGTGCTGCAATAGCATTTCAACCCATACATTATTTGAAGAATTCTCCCTTGAAACTTTTAAAAACATTAGCAGATGTGAACAGAATTCAGCTCAAATGGCTGGGCTCCATTTTTTCCTGCAGCAAAGGAAACGGTTAGCAGCCTGAAGGTTCTAAGCTCTCTTTTATAGAAAAAGAATGATTTATGTTTAGGGGAACACAAAACCTCCTCCCTGAAGTCCAAAAGCTGGTTTTTGCATAGTGCTATGATCATGATGAACCAAAGTTAGTTAAGTTTTCAAGAGTATAGAAAGTAGTTTTGTAGGCCCATTCCAAAATGTTATGGGTACCAAACATCCCACCGTAAAAATTGAAGTTTTCAGCAGCCATAACTGAGCTTCTAAAATAGTTTAGAGGCAACTAATGGGGAGTCAGTGAGATGTAGCAAATACAATTCTCTCTGTGGGTATGTCGACACTGAAGCTGGGAGTGTACTGTTTAACTTAGGTAGACAGACATGTGCTATCTCTGCTCCAGGTAGTGTGCTTAAAATAGCAGTGTAGCAAGAGATAGCTTGAGCCACCATTCATGCTATCTATGAAATACATACCCAGGAGATCTGGGTGGATTTAGGCAGTAAGCCTGAGCTGCTGCCTGTGCTATCCTTGGCTATGCTGCTATTTTAAGCGAGCTCCAAAATGCAGTGTAAATGTATCTGGATTCTGACACCCATACTCAATGTGCATTGTACTTTACAAGTAGCCCCTTGAAATGGGACTACTCATGAACTAAGAGTAGCAGAACCAAACTTTGAGTAATCAGTGGATTTCTAGAATCTAGAGTATCAATATTGATACATGATATGTCAGTGTCCAGAAACAAATGATTTACTCTAAGAATGAATTGATACCATATTTACCAGTATATTTTTAAACATTTAAAACAGTTAGTGCTGTTTCATATTTCAAGCTAATTGCATTGGAATTGTTTTCTTTTCACTCTGAAATTCTTTTGTTCAAGTTGCTGTTATGCACTAAATGTAAAAAAGAATCTCTCCAGCAAATATACTGTGCCTCTAGATATATATCCTGTAATCAAGATTTTTGTTAGCAAAGATCCATAAATTGCATGGTAGAGTAAATATTTGCTCTTTGTTATCAGTAACATATTAAACATAAAAAGTTTTGAATTTTTTAAATTATTAGGCCTTTTTCCTCCAATTATCAACTCTTAGTTAAAACTTGCAATTAGCTGAATTATTTGGGATTATTGGTTATAAATTTTGTTTTGATGTGTACAATGCACAGAAGTATGAACTATTTAAAGTTCATTGTACTGTCCTGGTTTCCTGTCCATGAGCTTACTAACCTATTACCATGAACACTACTTATCAGCTTACATGCTTAGTTTATGCATTATTTATTAGAATTATAGGCATGAAATTAGAAAATTGAATGAATAATGTGACCTCCATGTTAAACAGAAGTCTTTTATATATGAGATGCACTTAAAAAAAAAAAAAAAAACAACTAAGGATGGGTGAATATATTTGTGCTTAATTTCAAACCCAGTCCAGTATCATGTGTAAAAATTTCACTCAGATTCTGAAATTATTAGGTTTGCATTATGCTTAGAAAGAGCTATGAAGAAAGTAGCAGCGGGAAGGACAAGAAAAAACTCCATTAGAGGGTAAAAGGAAAGAAGGGAATATAATCCAGTGAAAAGATATGCAATATACATACCAAATTAAAGGCATCCACTTATTCCAGTATTATTTAACAGAGTTTATCTTTTTCCAGTAGAGTATAGGATTCCCTTTTGTTAGAAAAAAATGGGGCTTTTTCTTTTAATTGGACATTCTTAGGTAAATTACAAGAGTGTCACATACTCAAAAGAACTTTGCAAACCCTAAAAACGGTTTTGAAAGGTTGCAAAACCTAGAACCCCACTGAATTTATCCATTCCTAATACAAACTATTTCTGTGTGCTGTGTGAAGAAAGATCATTGGGTTACATCTCATAACTAAGCACAAAATGCTAAAGAATTGAGAAGAATTACATTGTTCTATGTTATGTATGTGAAAGTGGGATCCATATGATAAAGGGAAAAGTCCTGTGACAAATTGCAAATGTATATGAAAGCTGTTATACCTATGGTCTCATTGCCTGCTCATTAAGAGCCCACTTCCACAAAGATTTATGGGGTACTTAATTTTCTGGTAGTGGAGTGGGACTGTTCACATTGTCTGATGTTAAGCACATTTATAAGTCTTTGAAGGACTGAGGCCTAATCAGTCTTCTGGGTCTTCATCTTTCCAGACCATTGAGCAGCTTCAAACAACAGCCATTTAATTTTAAAATTAATATGCAAAGAAAATGTTGTAATTCCTCCAGATGTGGAATTTCCTTCCAAATGACCTAGGTCCCCAGTGAGTAAGATTCAGATGTGAGCCAGTGACAGTTTTTCTAGACCTAAAAATGATACCACTTTAAAGTCAGATATCTCATGGCCTTATGAAGCTAAAAATAGAAGCTGTATCCCATTAAGGATAGGATATTCCTTATTTTCCATTGGGGTCCACACACCAGCTTTCTGATCTATTTCTTGTAATAAAATGTGAGTACTCTTTTCTCTTCCAGTGGATACTGATGCAATGATTTTGTATCTTGTGGTGACATGCCTACAAAAGTATACATCATTTGTAAGTGATATCAAGCTGAGAGCAGTTGCAAGCACCTTGGAGAGCAGGGTCAGAGTTCAAAAGCATCTTAATAAGTTGGAGAATTGGTCTGAAATCAACATGAAACTCAACAAAGCAAGTGCAAAGTACTACACTTAGGAAGAAAAAATCAAATGCATAAATGCACAGTGGGGAATAATGATGACTCTTGAGTCAGTCGTACTGTAGAAAAGGATCCGGGGGTTATAGTGGATAACAGATTGAATATGAGCCAACAGTATGATGTAGTTGCAAAACAAAAGGCTAATAACTTTCCAAGGTGCCCTAACAGCAGTGTTTTATGCAAGACAGAGGATGTAACTGTCCTGCTGTGCTCAGCACTAGTGAGTTCTCCAAACTGGAGAACTGTGTCCAGTTTTGGGTGCCATACTTCAGGAAAGGTGTGGACAAATTAAAGAGAGTTCAGCCAAAAACAAACAAACAAAAGATAAAGGGATAGAAATCCTGACCAAAGACGAAAGGATAAAAAAAATCTTGGCATGTTTAGTCTCGAAAAGAGACTGATTGGGGTAGAATGTATTCAAAGACTTCTTATAAAGAGGACAGTGCTCCATTGTTCTCTATGCCCTCTGAATGTAGGATAAGAAGTAATCCACTTAATCTGCCACAGAAGAGATTTAGGTTAGATATGAGGAGAAATGTTGTAACCATAAAGACAATTAAGCTCTGGAATTGATGACCAAAGGAGGATGTGGAATCCCCATCATTGGAGGTTTTTAAGAATAGGTTGGACAGACTGCTGTCAAGGATAGTCTAGGTGTAGTGAGGCAGTGTGGACCCTGTCTGAGACAGACAGGAAAGAACTTCCGGCTCGCAGGAGGGTGGAACCGGAAGTGGCCTGCCAGTCAGGCCGGAAGCAAGGGGGCGGGACCAGGGATAGAAGGAGGAAGCCAGGGAGCTCAGTTTGGCCCAAAACCCCGAAGGGGAAGGATGCTCCTCCACTCCTCCCAGAGCCTGGGCCACCCTGCTGGCTGGTGGAGGGCTGGCCATCAGCTGAGGCCCTGGGGTCTGGCTGAGTCCTCGCACAGCTGCTGACCCAGGGGAGCCACCGGAGCCCCCAGTCATTGAGAGCCTTGGGGAGCTGCCAGGTGTCTGGATGCCCAAAGGGGCTACCGAACAGCCTCCCACCGAGGACCCAGAGCTGCAACCTATTGGCTGTGACTTGGAGGAGCTTCCCTCTGCTGAAGAGGATTACCCGAGCCCGGGGAGCTATGACCGGGAGGAGTTGCCCCTTGCAGATACACCAGAGGAGCTTCCAGACCTACCACTTCCCGCTGAGATGAAGGCGTTTTGGACCCTGCCCCTGGGTGACTACCCTGAGGGGGCCGATGGCAGGAACCCTGAATGGGTACCACCAGAAGAGGCGGTAGGAAATAGTCCAAGGGGGCTGGATCACAGGCCCGAGGCAGCGTGTTGTGGCTGGGACCTTGCTGACCTCGTGGCTGCTGGTTCAGCCACGACTAGGGCCATGGGCTGGGATGCAGTGGAGACGGGTGGGCCTCCGTCCCCCTCCACCACAACCGAACCTCTACTTACCTAATCCCCAAGAATACATGCTTGCTTGATCCCTAGAGATTTTTTTTTTTTGTTCTCCTGCCCCAACTGAGGGGCCGGGGACTGTGTTTGGTTGCCTGCCCCACCCGAGGGGCCAGGGGCAGTTGGCGCCACCACACAAGAGGTGGGTGCCCACTTGATTACACTAGGTTTACTTGATCCTGCCTCAGTGCAGGGAACAGGTGACCTTTCAAGATCCCTTCCAGTCCTACATTTCTGTGATACTATGATTTATTCCTGGAAGGCCAGAATATAATGTCCTCTAATTTCATGGCCTTTATAAAGCTAGAAAAGGCTGCTCTAGGAAATTTCTATATGTGTTACATTTTAAAATTATTTTTACTCTCCTTTTCCTTGAAAGTCACTTTCAAAAGTGGGTCATAACACTGCTAAGTCACTTGGACCTTGCAACTCTGAATGGAGCAATACCTAAGCACTCTTGTAAACTGGGCCCTGACACCAATTTTGAATCTGTTATAGACATATTTAAAGACACTCTGAAATAGTGTACTTGCAAGTCTTCCATCCTGGTATCTAGAACTTAAAAAGTTTGGGTAAGCAATCCAAGCTTTTGAGTGCTTATTCAGATCGAACCACCATATCTCTTTATGTTCTGCCATTACCAGTCTTTGCCTTCACAAGGACACAGATAGTTTTGATCATTTTCGGGCCATGACTGTGGTCCTAAATCATAGGTTTCATTCTCTCCCCATATTGTCAAATATTGAGGGCCCATTATGGTGTGGTAGAAATGTACATTGAGAGTTTACCAAAGAGAAAATTGATCTTGTCTTGGATCTTTCAAACTTCATCCTGAGAGGGGGAAAAAAGCTATACATATACATAAAAGTTACAGCTTCATGAAACTTGAAGCCAAGCGAAGTGCACAGATCTGGTTTGTGGCATTATTTGGTTGTATCTCTCTAATTTTTAATGAAGAGGGACAGAGGTAGTTAACCTGCATCATCTGAAGCTTCCATTTTTCTTGTTTATGCTGTGAGTATGACTATGGTTCCTTAAAAGTATTCCAAAGAAAATAAATTAACTCTTGATTTGTTGTGTTCATAAATACACATTTTGTGATATATACTGTATATTATTATCTGGTTCCTTTAATCTTCCAGGTTTCAGCTGGCTCACAGTAGCAATGCAGACAAAGAGTGTTTCATCTGTATTTTAATGTTTCTTTTGATGACTTCTGTAAGCAAGTGCGCCATTGCAAAAAAAATGTTTCTAGCTTAAAATGTTTCTCTTGCTAATCGAATATACATTTTTTTAAGATGCAGATGTTTCTGAGGCCTATGTGTTATAAAAGCACTTCTCTTTCTTGAAATCCTGGTCATTTTAAGCTGGTAGGCACTATATAAATAATCATTTAAAGACATTTGTTGAGTGTTTGCCAGGACTTTGAAGAAAACCCTTTCTTTTAGACAGTAGAAAATTTTAATTCAAAGTTATATTTTAATGAAAAAATCCTTCTAGTGATTATTGTATAGAAACTCTTTTTTTAAAATAATTTTTCTACATGAAAAAGATGCAATCTATTTATATAAATATAAGTGCTTCCAACCATCTGCAGTTCAAAGTACATAATTCACGTTGACACCAAAGGTTGGTTTGTGTTTTGACTGGAAGAGTTTGGTATTATTTTTGTCTGCAGAGGAAAGAGTTGTGTAGCATCCAAGTGGCAAGATGTTTGCCTCTCAAGGAATCACGATGAATTTGGGACAAGGAGCAGACTGTTCAAAAAAGAAAAAAAAAATCTTGTTAAAAACTAAGAATGCTTGCATTCCATTAGGCATCTTTGAGTTGGGAGCTATTCTCATTTGAAGATCTTTAAAAAAGAAAACAAAGAAAAGGATAATAGAATAATAAAACAAGAGTAAAATCAGTTAAATGGTTTCTGTCTACTTCGTGTTATTGTATTCACACGTTTATGACTGAGAAGAAAAATCACAGGTAAAAATATAGCCGTAGTTTCAAAAATTATTTTTCTAGTGCTTCATGTACAGATCATATGTGAGTTGCTTATGGCGATGATGAAGTGATTATTATTATAAATGTACCTAGTATTTGTCACTTGCAGAAATACTACTATGGCCAGTGGGAACATTATATTCAGTGGTCTGTCTTGTATATTTATTTGTTTCTTGTATATTTCTATTGAAATACATCAAAATTTATTTTTGATTAAATTGCTTTTCACTCAATTTTTATAAGGGGATAAATGCATTTCTGTCAATATGTTGTACCTACTACATTGGAGAGGGAAATACTTTTCTCTGTGTATACGTATTTATTTTGTGTATTGTCTGGCACCCTGTTTCTTGTCAGTTTCACTACTTCCCTTGCATTTCAGCAAGGTATTTAAGAACTTGCCTAATATTAAGCATTAATCCCATTGAATTTAGTGATATTACTTGCATGCTTAGAGTTGGGTGCATGCTCGAATATCTTGTTGAACTTGGCCATAGTCATTTTGGTGTAAATCCTGCCTCAGCGTGGTTGTATATGGAGTCTTACTTAGGTCAGTGGAAGACTGGGAATTTAGAGGGGTAGCCGTGTTAGTCTATTGTAGAAAGACAACAGAGTCCTGTTGGGAATTTAGAGTTTCACTTGTGGAAAAGATCCACATAAATATCAACAAAGAAGGAAAAAAGATTTTTTTTAAAATGGTAAATGTCAGGACATACAGTTGTTTTCTATCATGCTAGATACTTCGTTATCAAATTTAAATAAATCCATTTATATAATATCCATTTAGGGGCATTAGTATACTTCAGAAGAATGGCTTGGTTTAGTGACGATCACTTTTTCTCCTGAAGGTTAACAATTGTTACTGTTTTTACCAAATACATAAATAGGGAAAAAGAAAACAACTATTCAGGTATGGGGTCTATACAGCAACAGGACTGCTAATGCAAAATTATCAAAAGTGCAGGTGAAGGCAAGAATTGCAGGATCTGCTTCATGAATGAACATGATATATTGTCATTGAAAATCTAAATAAACTTACTTTTTGTTTGTTTTAATTGCATTATAAATCTACTCTATCTATTTTAGATATTTTTGCTGAATTCTGGATTTCAGTAAAGAACTCTGAGCCAGGTTCTGTCCTGGCTTTTACTTGGTACAATTTCATCAAATAAATGGCATTGTAAATGGGTGTCAACTTTTGGCCTCAAACCTGTGGTAAAAAGCAGAAAGATACTCATAATTTGTGTAGCATATGAAAAGTATGATGCATTTTCTTCTTTTGGAGCATATCGCTGTAACTACTCTTTTAATTTTATTAAAAGCACCACTCTGTACAAAGGTGTTGTGCAGCAATATAAAAATATAAACAAAAGTTAACAGGTTCAAAGAGCCATAAAAATTATATTTTCCATCCACTACAAATACAATTTTCTTTCCACAACTCTATCCTACATTGCTCAACTTGCCACTTTATTGGGATGCTTTATTGCCATAACCAATAAAACCTTTATCTTCTCTGGGTTGAGTCTTAGCTAGTCTTAGTCATTATTCAGGCTCTGTATTCAGATAAAAGAATAGTCATTTGATCAACTGCCCCATGTCATTTCATGAAGTAGAGGCATAGGTCCTCATCCAGGAAAGCTCTTGGGAACATAGTTTTTTCAAGCATATGATTAGACCCATTAAAGTTAATGGGACTACTCAAACTTAAATGCTTTGCTGGATCACAGCTATAGAGCTGGGTATCATCCTTACCTATACATTGCACAGGAAGGGGTGACTGTATGGCTCTTAATCCTGTATAATCATTGCCTTTTCCCCCCTACTTAAAACAACTATTGACTTTTTCTGTTTCACCAATACCTTTTGCATTTCTCTTTTTCCCTTCATCTCTAACTTTGTTATTCTTGTCTCACTAGGAAAAAAATGGTGTGTTAGAACACAATTTTGTGGAGTCATATTTAGTGATAGAAGCAACTTAGCAGTCAATGAAGACATGAGAAAGTGGTGTGTAACAACGTGCCAGTTAGTTGTAGATAAGTCCTAGAAACTAAGATGCTGGGGACTTACCCTCTGACCAGTTGATATGTTAAGCATAACTTGTCTGTACTGACTATAAAGTCATTTTCAGCATCACGTTAATATAATCTCATTTTCTAGTGAAGACAAAAACAACAGAATGGTTCCACTGAACGCCCCTCCCCTTAACTTACTTCCGAAACTACTCCAATCCACTTTCACCCTCTTTGCACCACTGGAACTGCCATTACCGTAGCTCTAATAATCTCTTCCTAATATACAAGACTCCTTAACATTCTTATGCTGTCTGTCTCTCCTTCCTGAGCATTTGTGACCTTGTTTTACTTGGTTTTCTTCCTGTCCCTCTGACTGTTCTCTGTGTCACCCTTCAGAAGTTCCTCCTCTGCCCTGTTCTCCACCTCTGTAGGAGACTTCCAGGCTCTATCCTTAGTTTTCTCGTGTTTTCCCTTCTATCACTGTGTTCTCATTGCTTTGTGTGGATCCAACTACCTTCTCTGTGATGACTCTCAAATCTACCTTTCCTCATTAAACCTAGCTCTCTCTGCTGAATCCCAGCTTTGGTGCTGTCAGGTGGATTAGAAAGTAATTAATCTGCAATGGTCCACTGGCACCCCTGACCTTGGGGTTTCAAGTAAAGGGAAGAAGCAGGTATGCCCTGGTATGGGCCGTTGTACCAGCACCTATTTTTTCCTGGCCAGCCCCACTGCCCTTGGGGGGAGCGGGCCCAGGGCCAATCAGCCTAGGCGGGGTTCCTGCCCCCCCAATGCTGGCCCACACCGCTCCCCAGAGACCCCGGTCACCCCCCAGGGACCTGGAGTCACCCCCAAGGACCCTGGTTGCCCCCTGGGGACTGGCCGGAGCTGCTGCTGCCAGCGGGAGCCAGCCCCAGCCAGGAACCCAAGGCCGGTCAGCAGAAGGAGCGTGGAGAGGAGGGGGTTGGCCCAGAGGCTGGGCTCAGCAATCCTGCTCTGCCCCTGGGCTGGCTGCTCCCCCGGGGGGGGGAGGCCGGCCCAGAAGTCATGCTCTTCCCTCCTGCCCTGCCTTGCCTTGCCTTTGGCAGGAAGCCAAAGGCAGCGGGGCTGGGCTGGGGGGGTGAGTGGACTGCACACTGGGGGTAGGAGGGGTTAGGCCCCACGGGGCTCAGAGTGATCATCCCGCTTGCCTTCCTCCAAAGCATGGCCCTTCCTTTTCCCCTGCTGATCCCAGCCCCCAGCTGGGCGGCAGGGGCCAGGAGCAGCAGCCGTGGGCCAGAATCCAGCCTGCGGATGCCTGGGAGCTGTGGCCAGGCTGCAGCTTTTTCAAATCTCCTGCCCTGAGCATGCTCAGACAGAGCGTTTTTCAGGGCGGGAGCAGCCTGGCCAGGGAGCGACTCTGACTGCCCCTGCAGCTCTGGCCAGGTAAAGGGGGTTGGGGAGCCAGAGGGTGGGTGGGGAAGGGGTGGGGGAGGCCAAGAGGAGTGAGGAAGGGGTGGGTGGGTGGGCGAGAGGAGTGGGGAAGGGGCCTGCAGGTTGGGGAACAGGCGGGCAGCCATATGTGCTATGATTGTCTCCTAAGTTTGTAAGATATTTGATCTAGGAAAAAACCAATTTTCTAAATGATTATTGCCTTTTACATATTACAATAAGTAGCTTTTAGGATTTCCTTTACATGAGCAGTTTTCTTTCAAATTAAAATCCGTGGACCATCCAAAATCTACTTACATTGATTTATCATTTTAAAATATTTTCACTCATCTTTGATATTCCTAGGAGACAGCCTGAATGTTTCACAAATAAATAAATATCTTCACAAATTTGATATGGCAGGGTTTAGAAATTCTCATTTCTACTAAAAATAAAAGACCTCCTTTAGGTCTCTGCTTTCATGAAAGCAAATGTGATGTTTCCTTTGTCTGTATTAAACTGAGCCATGTCTTCTCCCTACCCTTCTCCAAAAAGATTTTTATACATGTTTTTAGACGGAAGTTCAGTTTCATACTTGCAACTATTGGCATCTTTCAGCAAAGGAAAGAATCAATAAAAACACATATTCTTTTTTAAAAAATCTATTTTTATTAGACCATGCTAACAACCAATGACACAAAAGTAAAAAATGTTGAGGGAAATGAGTTGAAGGGACCACATTGTCTAAAACTAATTTTAATGCTCTTTCTGGACAGCAAAAGTACTGGATGCATAGAAATTTCAGATACTCTTGGCCCTGGTGCAAAAAGGGTGTAATTTTAATACAGTATTGTTAGTTTTGAAAATATTCTTACTGTAAAATATTTTTGTAAACCTGCAATTGCTGGATACACCATTAACACATAAATAAAATATAGTCATTTCAGTGGGCTTTTTTTGTTAAAATAATAATAATAATTAATAAAGGTTCCGGTACTCATATCTTGATAGTAAATTTGAAAAATGTCTCTCCAGCCCCTCTTCTTCCTGCACTGCTGCTCTTCTTCCAGTAGCATGCTCCTTTCCCCTGCTAACCCCACCCACCAGCTGGACAGCAGGGCCAGGAAGGGACAGGAGCCCTGCACTCCTTTTCCCTGCTGACTCCGCCCCTCCAATTGGGCAGCGGGGCTGGCAAAAAGGTGCCAGTACTCTGTACCCCTGCGTACCATCACAAAAAAAGCACTGGTCATTGTAACAACAGTTCTTTATAGACAAGGCATAGTTGGGTGCTATTTCCCAGGTTGGTGAAAATAAATTGGATTTGTGATTATATCTGTAACTGGTTTCGTTAATGAATTATTTTAAATGAATTAGGTGACTTGTGTCTTCTATTTAGGGGACTCTATCATAGACTTAATTAAATAAACACTTTCTTTTGTGATGTGCAAATTAAGTCACAAACTTCATTTTGTTTTGTTTTTTTTTTTGTGATACCTCTAAAATGGATTGCAGCAACACTGGTCCTGATTTTCTATAGTCAGTTTTTAGTGAAAATGAGATCATTTTATCCCCTTAAAATAGGAAAGTCCACATCTAGCATACTTAAATCAGTTTAGACACTGGTGAGATTGATTGATGGAAATTTAGTTCTACCAGCTGATTTGATATGTGGTCACGCATGCTTTCAACTGCTTCTCTTTGGCTTACCTGCTTGCACTATGAGTAGGCAGGAAAGTGCAAGAATCTTGCAGTTTCTATTTATGTTAATACCCTGTCTTCACAAGAGTGGAACAAATAGAGTAGAATAAGATTACGAAATGCACACAAAGACCTGCAAGTTTGCAAAACAGCAGGCACATGTAGTTTGTTATTAAATTGTCCAATAACTAGTTTTAATATTACCGATGTACCAATGTTATTTGTGGAATCAGAAGGGTAGTGTTAAAAAATATATTCTGTTTTTCAGTTGGATTGCATTTTTGGCCCATCTCCTTATGTTTCCCTATTATGTTTTCAATGTTGCTGGTACAATTAGTATAACATTTAAGAGATTTCAAGATAAAAGATCTTTTAAAAAGAAAGGTATTTTTGAAACATTGAAATGGCAAGTTTAGTAATGTTAAGTTGCAACCAAAAACTCATGATTCATGAAAATGAGTGAAATAACTGATTTTTAAAATTCTAGTGTTGAGTCCCTATGCTAGAAAAACGGTAGCATGTATACATGGATTTAATTAGAGTTGTTGGAGTAATTGTCATACCACCTTACGTCTCATGCATTTGTTATGAAGACATATTTTAGGGGCGTGACCTATGATTTCTATTTTCTGTAAAATGAGCATTAAATTATATTTAGAACTTGACCCATCGCTTTATACAAACACAGATAGACACAAATCAAATCAAATGTATTAATATATCATCTTAGCCTTGGGCCATAACGAGAAAAAAAATCCACAACCGCCACCAATCATGGTACGTTTTAGCAGATTTTGTTGGCTTTTCTTTATCTTTTTCTTCTTTGCTGTTTGCTATTAAAATGAAATAGTTCCAATACAGATAGCACGCTTACACATTGCCACCAGCCATAACCTCTGTATTTCAAAAAGAGAAATTCATCAGAGCATAGCAAATTCCTGAGCTTAGCAAAAGCATAAAGTAGACACCCTGATACTTCTTTGGGTGCTTAAATCAGCCCTTAGCTGCCCATTTTGAGCAACTGCCATTATTTGGATACCTGTGCAAGGCAGAGCACTGGTGTCCAATTTAGGTGCCAATGTTTGGTTATAGAGCATAGAGTCCATTATTTGTGATTAAAGAGTTCAAAGAGTGAAATAGAATTGTGTTATCTAATCTTACATTTGAAAATGCACTGTTGGATACAGCTTTAAAATTTTTCTTGGGACTGAAGCTGGATTCATTGGAGTGTGGTCATCTTGTTCATATCCATTTACCCTTTTTATACATTGGGGCTAACATGAGCCATGCTTCCGTGCTCGCTAGTCCTCCATCATGATGACAGATTATAAATTTGATTGATTCATTATGTGCTTTCCAAAATAATCCAGGGTCATAAACTGTCTATCCATAGTAATATTATTTGAGTTTAAATTTCTAGCTTTGCGATCATAGTGCTAGTGGCCATTAAATCATTGACTGTATCCCTTCCCTACATGCCCGCTCTCAGTGTATTCAGCAGCATGTCTTCACCATTTTTTGAATACTCAGCTCCTGTGCCATCAAGCTCTTCCATGCTTTGGTTTTCAATGGTGCTTTCATAACTACTTCTTTCTGCTTCCCAGTAGAGTGCTGTATTCTAAAAATATTTAGTTTTTGCTAATGTTTATGGGCTCATATGCTCTTTTCTCTCATTTTTGCTTTAACAATTCCTCTTACATGTCCTCAATAACACACTGAATATTCATCTGTAGTTCCCCTTTCTCTGTTTTTATAAGGTTTTTTTCTGCTAACAATTAATTACTATGGCAAGACAGGCTAGCTCAGTTTTGCCTCACTGCTATCTTGAAAACTGGTTAAATCAGCTTTGGGTACCAATTTGAATATGTTAAATGCTTTGGCCCTAAAAATACATATTCAAGTTAACTCCTTTAATTGTTTGTGTGCACACACTCAGAATAGGAAAAATTAAAATTTTCTATCCTGTTCTTGATTATTAAAACAAAACACTTCCTAAAAACTAGTTGTCCTCCAAGATCTAGTATGTATTTGGGGATGAATGAAGTCTCTAAGTTTTATTAATATGTACTGTATAATTCTATACATATATTTCCTTGTTAAAAAGAGAGGGCTTTTGTAAAGATGCACTCTTACATTTCTCATATCCAATTTAAATATAATGGGCCAAATTCTGCTTTGTTCTACTGGTGCAGCTGAGACCAGAATTTGGCTCTGTCAAATTAATTGGTAAAATTTTTAAATATTATTTGGCAGAATTTCTTGAGATACTACACTTGATATACAGAGTTTTTCCTTTGATCAATTGGATCAGGACAAGACAATGAATAAGAGAGTGAATTATGTGTATAGTAGAGTATAGATCTAATATGATTTTATCTCTTAGATTACAACTTGCTATGGTTGGAAGCTTTTTCCTCTGCAAAAAATGGTGACGGTGTTATTTACATTCATTCTTTTGGCTTCTTGGGAAAAAAATATGCCCCAGTTCCTTTACTTAATGGGATTCTTTCCTCGTTGCAGTGCAAACGGCTGGAGCAGGAGCTTCATCATCTGAAAGAGCAGAACCAGACTTCAGCAAACAACATGAGACATCTGACTGCTGAAAACAATCAAGAACGTGCTCTGAAGGTAAATCTCCATTCCTTCTTGCAGGCAAATTAAGGTTGTAAGCCCTTGGTGCCAGCTTTCTGTGCTGCATATATCAGTTGTGTACATTTCGGCAGAAGTGAGCTGTGGTGTTTGCCAACAACTCCTTCTTTAAACACAGATACAGCACCCTTCTGTTATGGTATTATTTTATTTTGTGTGTTGTCTGAAAACAACAAGAAAGAAATAACATATTCTCAAAATCGATGGGCTCATTGCGGTACTAGCACTAGGTTTGGTTTTTATTCTGTCCTTGCAATATTACGTTTTTGTAATTTGTGCCTCATCTGCACAAAATGAACATTTTAAAGTATGACTATTTGATCTGCTTTCAGTAGCGTGTGCTATATTAATAACATTATTGACCTATACTACAAGTGACCACATAGCTGATACTACTATTTGCAGAAGGGTAGTTTATTTCAGTTGGAATTGGGAGGAGAAATAAGTCTTGTCAATCAGGATAAAAATTAGGAAAGGAAGAGAAGGGGGGGAGGAAAGAGAAAACATAATGAAAAGATTTGATAGGGTTTTTCTATTTTGAATTGCGAAAGTGGCATTGTGCCATCACTGAAATTGGTAGCAGGGACCATTACTTGCCATCATAAGAGAAATTGCCAGGTAAGATGCAAAAACTTGTGTGTTCAACCAATAAAATGTTCAGAAATCTATTTCCTGTTTATCTGCAAAGGAATGAAAATAAATCTTCAGTAGAAGCCAGTATTCTTCTCTCTCTCTAATTTTGTCACTTTAAAATTGTGTTTTATTTAGGCAGGAGGGAATGAATGGATCTCATTTACAGTCAGATGTTGCCCTGCCCCTTTTGTTACTCTTGAGAACATGAGAGAATTATCATTCTTTGTTGGTAGATCTGGTCAGTGCAAGGTATAGAACTCAAGACAGCTCATTGGTTTAGTCAGATAGTTTCTCTGTCTTTAAACCAGGGTCACTTTCAAGGTACGGTGACGTGCCCTTTACGCTGCAAAAAAGAAATTAAACGGTGGCCTCTCTGTTTACGATAAAGCTGAGGCACGGTTGGTTACTGTGGAATGCACAAAAGGCACTTAAGTGCAAAGAAATTTGAGACAGGTCCTCAAGTAGATCATGGTGACTTTCAGATGACTTACATACCTGTTGTTTAATTATTTCTTCAGTAATTACAAAAAGAAGGTGTAGCAGATTATCACTGTAGATGCAGAGGGCTGAATTTTCAGAAGAGACACCACTTGGCTTCTGAAATTATGTAAGAATGAGAATAGAGGTTGCATACACAAATACAATTTTTTTGCATGAACAAAAACTTGGCCATGTAAAACTGCCTGCAAATAAATTTAATAACCAAAAATTGCTTTGCGATTTTTGAGGCCAGTTTTGGGAACAGCTTAAATACTGAAGAGAAAAATTGTTTATTAAATAAACTAGGAAAAGCTCAGCACCACATAAATGCCAAGTGTTGCATGAGTTTAAGGTTGCCAGTAAAATCTGTAGTAATTATTGCAAAATTAAGCCTAAGCTATCAAAAGTAGTATGACCTTCTTCAAAATAACTGATGGAAATCATAGGGAGAAACCACAGTCCCCTGAGTCATCTATGACCACAGTAATGCAGATACGTTGAATCTGAAGTCACCAAAAGACAATGTTTGACATGCATTCTGTTGATTGCAAATAGTAATTTCCCATAATTGTATTAAGTTAGTTATTTAATGCCATCATCAGAAAACAATAATATTGTATTGAAATTACACCTTTTTCCATTTAATATTTTCTGAAACAGCATTTACTGTATAATTTTGTTTTCAAAGCCACAGGAGTGATCTAATGATTCAGATTCAAACTAGATTTTATTTTTAATTCTGATATTGTTGTTCTTGTATCCACTCCTCAAAGAATCTAAATTCTGCCTGACTTTTTTATGGCTTATTAGATTTTGCAAATTTAGAAGCTAATTGGCCAAGGTGTTTTGGAGATATGAAATGTGGAACGCTTTTCAGTTTTGGAAAAGCTGCATTTGGGGGTTTTGGGGTTTTTTTTTAATATTATACTTGCAGAATAGTTTGGTCTAGTGAGTCTAGATTTGTTGTACTTTGTTTTCCTCAGAGAATTCGAGTCCCTTTGAATACTTTTTGAAAAGTTGGGTGATTTATTTGAGTTGGGGGCTTAGAACCTTTGAAAAGTCCCATCAGGATTGCTTGTAATCTTTGATATATAACTAAGCTTTCATTTAGAACAAGTGTAAAAATGTTGGTGAAAAAATTCCCTAGACTGTAAACCAGTCACTAAAGATAATAGTTTATATCAGTGACTTTTCTTAAAAATCACAGATTATCCTCTTCCTGCAGCAGCTCTCTTCTTGCCACTGTATGCTGGACCATCTGCTCCTATGGCTGTTAGCACCAGGCTTACTATGACAGAATTTTAACACATATCCTGCTGGGAAGCAAAAGATGACTAAAATCATACATGTGTACACACTTACCTTTCCCTCACCCGGTCTCACCTCTGGTATGCTTACCACATATACAGTAGTTACAGATCTTAGAATCACCTCATATCTGCCACAGAACAACCTCTAGGTCACCTGAATGTTTTCAAGAAAACATACCATGAAATTTATCCACACAATGTAGAGTACAAAAGCAAAATCCTCTCAATTCTTACTATACCACTCAGATCCAGAGAAACAGATTTACTTCATCCATCTTGTTCCACTGTCTGGAGTGGTTCATGATGACTGAGAGTGCCAACTTCATGGCAGACTGTCAAAAAAGCAGGACAGAGTAAAGGTAACCAGGTGTCCAGATTTTATAGAGACAGTACTGATATTCAGAGCTTTTTCTTACATGGGTACACATTACCCTCCAACCTCATCCCAATTTTTTACACCTGCTATCTTGTCACCCGAGGGCAGAGAACCAAAACTGGTATGTTCTGTAATTAGATTTCATCAACCCAGTAACAAATGTGAACTCCTGAAGCATTTTAGCAGTCTTACCATGGAGTCACAGATTCCGTTTGGCACTCCAGTCTATCTCTGCTACCCAGGTTGCAGCTAGCAAGGGTTGTAAAGGGTAACAAGAAGGGTTTCTACAGGAATGTTAGCCACAAGAAGAAAGTCAGGGAAAGTGTGGGGCCCTTACTAAATGGTGGAGGAAGTCTAGTAATGGATGATGTGGAAAAAGCTGAAGTATTCAATGATTTTTTTGCCTCTATCTTTACAGACAAGGTCACCTCCCAGACTACTGCACAGAACAGCACAGAATGGGGAGGAGGTGAGGAGCCATCAGTGATGAAGGAACAGGTTCAGGACTATTTAGAAAAGCTAGACATGCAGAATTCCATGGGGCCAGATGCAATGCATTTGAGTGTGCAGAGAGGGTTGGCTCATGTGATTGCAGAGCAATTGGCCATTATCTTTGAAAACTTGTGGCAATTGGGGGAAGTCCCCTACAATTGGAAAAGGGCAAGTAATAGTGTCCATTTTCAAAAAAAGGGAGGATGATCCAGGGAACTACAGACTAGTTAGCCTCACCTCAGTCCCCAGAAAAATCATGGGGCAGAAACTCAGGGAATCCATTTTGAGGCACGTAGCAGAGAAGATGATGATCAGGAACAGCCACCATGGATTCACCAAGGGCAAGTCATGCTTGACTAATCTGATTGCCTTCTATGATGAGATGACTGGGTCTGTGGTTGTGAGAAAGGCAGTGGACATGATATATCTTGACTTTAGCAAAGTTTTTGATATGGTCTCCCACAGTATTCTTGCCAGCAAGTTAAAGTAGTATAGGTTGGAAGAATGGATTAAAAGGTGAATTAAAAGTTGGCTAGATAATCAGGCTCAATGGATAGTGACCAGTGTCTGGTTGGCAGCTGATAACAAAAAATGAAATGTCCTAGGGCTCAGGCATGCAACATCTTCATTAATGATCTGGAGGATGGAGTGGATTATACCCTCAGAAAGTTTGCAGATGATACTAAACTGGGGGGAGTGATAAATACACTGGAGAGCAGGGATAGGTTACAGAGTAATCTAGACAAATTTAGAGATTGGGCCATAAGAAATCTGATGGGATACAGCAATGACAAGTACAAAGTCCTCCACTTAGGATGGAAGAATCCCATGCTCTGCTACAGACTGGGGACCTACTGACTAGAAAGCAATTCTGCAGAAAATGATCTGGGAGTTACAATAGACAAGACACTGGATATGAGTCAGTAGTGTGACCTTACTGTCAAGAAGACTGAAAGCATATTGGGTTATATTAGTAGGAGCATTGCCAGGAGATCGAGGGAAGTGATTGTTCGGTATTAATCAGGCCACATTTGGAGTACTGTGTCTGGTTTTTGACTCCCCATTACAGAATGATGGTGGACTCTCCAGCCATAGAGGTTTTTAAGGCCTGGCTTGACAAAGCCCTGGCTGGAATGATTTTAGTTGGGGTTGGTCCTGCTTTGAGCAGAGAGTTGGAATCAATAGATGATCTTCTGGAGTCACTTCCAACCCTAACCTTCTATGAATGAAGTTGCTTCCAGTACCAAGAAATCAGTCACTAACTCCAGATCAATTTGTACTCAGATCTCACACCAAAGATAACACTTGTGGCCAATCCCAGAGTAAACTAGCAGCACCATTTATCAACTAGAAAGAAGAAATGAGAGAGTTATTTACAGATTAAAGGAGGCAACATATATACACAAATGAGTTGCAGTACTTGGTTCCAAAAGTTGACAGAGCTCCAGTAATCTGCCAGCAGAGAATGTCTTTTAGGGCTAACTTGTGTTGGTCCAGGGATCTCTGCTTCCTTCTCCTAGGTCCAGCCCTGTGAAAGTACAAACAGCAAAAAGAGAGAATTTTCTTGTGTTCATCCTTTATCCTCTTCTTTCAGCATTCAAATTGATGAGACAGGCTTTCTTGTACTTAGCATCTTTATATAAGCTACAAGGCCATTACCTAAGTTTTTTGTATTGTGATATTCCATAATGGCCCATTTAGTTTTGATCTTAAAAAAAAAAAAAAAAAGAGTCCTGTGGCACTTTTAAAGACTAACAAATTTATTTATTTATTTAGATAAATTTATTTAGATAATAAATTTGTTAGTCTTTAAAGGTGCCACAGGACTCCTTGTTGGTTTTGTTGAAATAGACTAACACGGCTACCCCTTTGGAATTAGTTTTCATACTCCTTGATGGAGCAGTGGATCATTCCTCCTGATTGAGTTCACAGGTTCAGAGCAGTCATTTTCACAGTTATAAAACAAAATTTAAATATCACCTTATTGTACAGAATAAAAACATTACAAGTGATATCTATGCATAAAGCAGCTTATAATCATTCCATAGAGTCAAAACACTAAAAACATTGCTATAAGTCTAATATCTATCTAAAACAATATTAACTTACAGGTGAGCTGGTCTGCTTTCCAGCTATGAATTCTAACCTTCAACTGACACCTACAGTCTTGGTAAGAGTTGGCACCTAGTTTGCCAGAGTCATACCATATGAACCATGATGTATATACTTAATCCATCCTCCACATATGGCTGGATCCCATGTTTCAGAAACAAGGCTGATGTCCGCCGTTAGTCAGTCAATTCTCCATTAATAGTTTAACAAAAAAAAAAAAAAGTAATCCTGTGGCACTTTTAAAGACTAACAAATTTATTTATCGCATGAGGTTTCGTGGAAGAAAATCCCACTTCATGAGACGCTTTGAAGATGGGGAACTTACAGAAAGGGAGGAAAATAAATGGAGGGAAGTGTAAGATATAGGATCAGGTCAGGATGTAATAACAAATCAAAGTGGATCCTAAGATTTGCTGTTACAGCTGACCTGATCCTATGTCTTACACTTCCCTGCATTTATTTTCCTCCCATTCTGTAAATTCCCCATTTTAAAAGCGTCTCATGAAGTGGGATTTTCCCCCACTAATGCTCATGTGATAAATAAATTTTAGACTTTCCTTGTTTGTTTTGCTGAACTAGACTAACATGGCTACCCCTTTGGAACTTGTCCAAAAAAAAAAAAGTAAAATTATTGTATTTTTCAAATTCCCAACTTTAACTCCTCTCTTCCAATTCATCTCAAATTTGGAAATTTTGAGGACGTTTAGCACTTCGTAGGATCATAGCAAAGGAGGAATTGAAGAGGGGGAGAAGGATGCTTTAAGTTGTGCTCTAAATAAACAATGCAATAGCCAGCCCCCAGATCAGGGGTACAGAAAGGAGATGTAAAGCCACTCTTGTGTGCTCTTGGGTTTTGTCATCAGATCTAATGCTCACATCTTGTGTATGACGTGTGACAATATTGCGTGTATGCAGCCTTTCACTTGTTCCATATCAGTTATTTGCATTATCTTACTGTACAGTACATCTTATCTTCATCCTTTTGATAAAGTAGTTGGCTTAAACCAGTCTCTCTTATGCAGAGCAGTTTGTGGGGTTTGGGATTTGTAACTAATTGATGAAATGGGCCAAATGCTTCTCATGGTAATATGATCCAATCCCACTGATGCCAAATTTGTGATCGTAATTTTTGTTAGCTTTTCCCCCCCACATACTACAAGATTATACTCATTTGAATGAAAATGTCGGTCTCGGATCCTTCTCACAGTGACACCCCGTGTTGTGCTGATGTCACTGAGAGGAGAATTTGGCCCAGTATTTTCATGTAAAGTAATATAATCCTCCTCTATCTGAAACCATTTTTAAAGAAATCTCTTACAATATTCCAGATTGAATTATATCTGAATCTTTTAGGAATAATTGCTTCCTAAGAGCACAAATGTATATAGGCCTTAAGTACATTTTCATAAAAGAAGATCTGCAAAGTGCTTTACAAGACTAATATGTCAGGGTCTATATATATGATTATTCATTTGTGCTTGGCCTTCATAATTAACACTTGGTCTCTACTGATTCTGATAAATGTATTCCCTCAATACACTGAAATATTTGACTCAGTTAAAGAGTGCAGTTATTCAGGAATCGTTTTTTCTTCATCAGTATTAAAATACAACCTTGGGTCATTTTTTCTTGTTGGTTTTGTAGCTTTAGAAAATATATTCAAAAAAGGAAAAGTAAATGTTTGTGTCACACCTCAGTCGTCCTAATCATAAATTTATTGTATATTTATGTGGATAACCTCGTTGCTCTGCTAAAGAAGAAATAGAGAAAGAAGTCTTTTGAAATCATCAACTCCGTGTAAAAACTCATGGAACATATTTAACTGAATTTGAAAACCAAGTTTGGAGAGATGATTTTTTCAGAGGCCTATGATTTATGTTGCAAATTTTAATTAGGTGGCGCATTCTTTGTAAAGCTGCTATTAATCTGCTTTAAACACCAAAGAGACACAGTCATTTGCTTTCCAGCTAACCCTTAAATTGGGGAAGGGGAGACTGTTTCCCAATGATACACAAATCAGGTGCCCTTTAATGACTTAATGAGCTTATTCCAGCCAAGTATGATGTCAGTAGAAATTCTAAAGGTTATTCATCTCCTGCAAAGCTGTTAGAATGTTAATATTTGGCTGTGATTGTTTTATTTTATTTTATTGCCTGGCCATCTCTTTAGTTGTAATTTGATATAGAAGTCATCCTTTGCACTTTCATGATTTTATTAAGAACTTAATACATTTGGGCCAGATCCTCAGCTCCTGGTCCTGCTGCACATGGGAACCAGAAAGCTGCCCTAAAAAAGTAGTCAGTGATTCCCCTGGAGTAAGTGAATCCTAGGGTGGCATAAAGCCAGCATAGTTGTGTCTGTGTCACCCACTTCTTCCTCTCTGCATACGGTATGGGACAGTGACAGGAAGCCCATTATAGGGAGTCCAATTTAGAGCACCTCTAAGGCTTCCCTAAGTTGTTTCGGAGGCCATTTTTGGTCCCCTACAGTCCTAGTATTTTTGGAGTGGAAAGATGTGCCTTTCACCCTTAGTTATGCCAATCATGAGAGCATCACAGCTGAGCATTCAGCCAATCATGTAATGGACACAACCCTTCATGTTACAATGAATCTGAAGGATCAGCTATAACATAAACCTGAATATGCTAAACAAACAAGGAGTCCTGTAGCACTTTTAAAGACTAACAAATTTATTTATTGCATGAGCTTTCATGGGAGAAACTTACAGAATGGGAGGAAATTAAATGCAGGGAAATGTATGACACGGGATCAGGTCGGGCTGTAACAGCAAATCAGAATAGGTGTTGGGATTCAAACACTGGGAAACAGCAAGTTCCCCATCTTCAAAGCGTCAGACGAAGTGGGATTTTCTCCCACGAAAGCTCATGCGATAAATAAATTGGTTAGTCTTTAAAAGTGCCACAGGACTCCTTGATTGTTTAGCTGACCTAGACGACCAGGGCTACCCCTTTGGAACTTGAATATGCTAATTCTGTTGAAATTAATGCTCACATTATTTAGGCACAAATGACTAGCAAAGCTTTATTTTTAAAGTGTCCAAAACTGGATTGTTACTGCAAAGCAGCTGAACTGATTTCAGTAAAGTGTGAGTAAGTGAAAGAGACACATACTCCCAAATACCCTTGTAGCTTAGGCAAAAGTTCCCTGAGCTGGGAAGAAGAAAAGGTGAGATTTGAGCTGCTGGTCTCATAACTGCTGTTTAAATTAGCTGCCTGTATTACTGTCTATAGCCAATAACCCTAACCAAGAAGACAGTTATAGAAGAGCTGCCACATACTCCCTTATTCATTTTTTTAAAAATAAGTTAGCAAAGGGTGTATGGGTCTGTACATGACAAGCCCCATACTGACTACCTAATCAGTTTTGATTATCTTGTCTCTAACTACAATAAACTACACTGCTCTCTCAGAGCCAGAGATCAAATCCATGGTTGCCAATCACCTATATTCTACTGCTGACAGGTAAGTAGTTGTGTAAACCACTGAACAGTTGGGTGTCAAGTCTTCCTCAAGTGGCTGATCGAGAAGCGATCTGACAATTATTCCTTCACCTCAAATAAGTAGGGATGAAAGCTAGAGAGACGAAGATCAAGGGGTGCAATCCCTGCTGCTGATCTCTGTGTGGATATATTAGCATTGTATATGATTTACACAGTCATTCCGATTTTTATGGGGAGAATCATCAAAATATGCATGTTGCACATTTCACTCATTTATCACAAATTTTGCCGTACAGCCTACTGGTTAGTGTGAGCATTGTCCCCCCCCCAATGACCAATGTACAGAAGATGTGAGTCCATGAAAACTCTCAGCTGGAGAGACTGGCATTTTGGCACAATCCCTAAAAGCTAGTGATTTCAGTTCTGGGTGTCATCAGTTCAATATTTGGTGCTGGTGGCTGTAAAAGTATGTGCCCCAAGGACCTCTTGATGCCAGCTGGCAGAGGAGACAGGTACAGAAGGGCTAAAAGGATCCCCTGGGTTTGATATCAAACAAGAGCCTGTATTGTTGGAGGTATAGATTAAGAGATGTATGTATAGAAAATACATAATGAGTTACATACATGTACTAAACAGTATGTTCTCTAGGTCTGTGAATAAAGAGAGGTCATCAAAAGGTGATCCGCATGCCCAAGTCAGGAAGAGTGAAGGAGGCTCTTATCTCATTCTGGCTGGTTGTGTTCAAATTACCTATTGTATGGTTCACAATGGATGCCATTTACAGTCTGAGCCAAAGGCTAATCCAGTAGTCCTCAAACTTTTTACCTGACACCCCACCCCACCCCCTTACTCCTGTCCATTCCCATCCCTGTCCCAGCTGGAGCTGAGAGCAGGGCCACAGTTAGGGCCAGGGGCTGCAGGCTGGGAACTGCAACTGAATGCAGGGCCGTGGTCAGGGCTGCAGTTGGGGTTGGGGGCTGTGGCTGGGAGTGGGGCCATGGTGGCCAAGGGTGGGAGCAGCCCAAGCAGCTGTGGTCTGGACACCAGAAGGAGATTCAAGTCTGGAGCAGTGAGCCAGGCTCATGGGACCAGGTGCAGGAGTTGTGACCAGGGACACAGCTGGGCATCATGACCTGGAACTGGTGCCTCAATCAGCACCACAGCCGGTGGCTGAGGATGGGTGCTGCCCCCACAATGTTCCTCTGCGCCCCACAGTTTGGGGTCCTCTGTGCTAATCAATATATTGTGGAAACTGCAGGGAAAAACAAGAACTGTGGGAGTTATTCTGTTTAGGGGCATGACAAGGAATGTTTGAAACCATATCTGGGGTGCAGATGGTGCCTGTCACTACTTTAATCTGTGAAGATGAGCCACCAGTGGGTTTTACTTTATAAGAAGAGGTCTTAACCCAGGTAGTTGCAAGTGCAGGGAAATGGATTTGGAGAAAGCTATCTTGTAGAAGATAGTGCAATGTGTTATGAATTAAGTTTAGGCAGGTGCCTCACAACTCTGCGTACCCTTGGAAAGCATTTCAGTACATTTGAAGGTTGAGATGCATGCTTCATACTGCCATGGGGGGGGTGGGGGTGGGGGGGGTTGCAGCTGCACTTGGCAATATCTAATTTACAGAAGTCTATGAGAGGTGACTGAGTGTTTTGGGATGTGAGTGATTACGTAAGCTTCTTCCTGGAAGTTTCCTCTGTGGGCAGATAGGTTGTCATTGCCTATCATGGAAGGCTGTTCTTCCTGCACTACAAAACAAACAAGGAGTCCTGTGGCACTTTTGAAGATTAATAATTTTATTTATTACATAAACTTTCATGACACAATCCCACTTCATCAGATGCATGAAATGGAAACTGTAGTATGTTAGGTTTATATCTATATCTATATATTGAGAGAAGGGTGGGTCAGAAGGTCAATTCAAACAGTTCCAGCGATAGTCTGCTAGCCTATCTCAGCAAAGCAAACAAGTTGTTTTGATTCAAACAGTGTGGAAAAGGGCCCTCTAACAGCAATAGGTGAGAATATTAATAGAAGGGAAATTACTTTTGTGATGAGTTAGCCATTCCAGGACCCAATGTGAAGGTGTATAGTTTGCATATGAATTCCAGCTCTGCAGTTTCATGTTGGAGTCTGGTTTTTGAAGGTGTGTGGGGTGGAGTGGTTTTTGTTTGTTTGTTTGGGGGGGTTTTTTGCTGAAATACTGTAACTAACATGTTTGTTGCAGAATGTCCAGATAGATTGAAATGGTCCCCTATTGGTTTTTGAGTGTTACCATTCTTGATATCTGATTTGTATCCATTTATTCTTTTGCACGGAGACAGTCCAGTTTGGCTAATGTGTATAGCAGAGGGACATTGTTGGCGCATGATGGCATATATCACATTAGTACATGTGCTGGTGAATGAGCCCCTTATGGAGTGGCTGGTTTGGTTATCATGGTGTCACTTGAGCAGATATGCGAGCAGTGTTGGCAGTATTGGTTATTGCAGGGATAAGTACCTGGCTTAGTGTTCCTCTTGTACGGTGAGTATTTGCTTAAGGTTGGGGTGCTGTCTGGGAGTGAGTAGTGACCTACCTCCCAAAGCTTGAGAGAGTGAGGGATCGTCTTCCAGGATAGCTTGTAGATCCTTGATGATGTGTTAGAGAAATTTTACTTGGGGACTATAGCTGATGACCAGTGGCATTCTGTTGTTTTCCTTGTTGGGCTGTAGTAGGTAACTTCTGGGTCCCCATCTGTCAATCTGTTTTTTCACTTCCACAGGTAAGTATTGTAGTTTTAAGAATGCTTGATAGAGATCCTGGAGGTGTTTGTCTCTGTCTGAGGGATTGGAGCAAATGTGGTTATATCTCAGTGCTTGGCTGTAGACAGTGGTTCGTGTGATGTGTCCTGGATGAAAGCTGGAGACATGAAGGTAGGTATAGCGGTCAGTAGGTTTCCGGTATAGGATAGTATTTATGGGGCCATCACTTGTTTGTACTGTAGTGTCCAGGAAGTGGATCTCCCCTGTGGACTGGTCCAGGCTGAGGTTGATAGTGGGGTAGAAATTGTTGAAATCATGGTGGAATTCCTGAGGGGCCTTTTTTCAGTGGGTCCAGATGGTGAAAATGTCCTGAACACTTGGAGGAAAATAAAGTGATCAGGAACAGTCAGCATGGATTCACCAAGGGCAAATTGTGCCTGACCAACCTGATTGCCTTCTACGATGAGATGACTGGATTTGTGGATATAGCCGTTGATGTGATATACCTCAACTTTAGCAAGGTTTTTGAGACAGTTTCCCACAGCATTCTCATTGGCAAGTTAAGGAAGTATGGGTTGGATGAGTGGACCGTAAGGTGGATAGAAAACTGGCTAGATCAACAGGCTCAGCGGGTAGGAATCAATGGCCCAATGTCTAGTTGGCAATCAGTAACGAGTGGAGTGCCCCAAGGGTCGGTTCTGGGGGCGGTTCTGTTCAACATCTTCATTAATAATCTGGATGATGGGATAGATTGCACGCTTAGTAAATTTGTGGATGATACCAAACTGAGGGGAATACTAGACACACTGGAGGGCAGGGACAGGATTCAGGGAGACTTAGACAAATTGGAATGCTGAGCCAAAAGAAATCTCATGAGGTTCAACAAGGATAAGTGCAAAGTCCTGCACTTAGGACAGAAAAATCCCATGCACTGCTACAAGCTGGGGACTGATCAGCTAAGTAGCAGCACTGTAGAAAAGACCCTGGGGGGGTATGGTGGACGGGAAGCTGGATATGAGTCAACAGTGTGCTCTTGTTGCCAAAAAGGCCAATGACATATTGGGCTGCATCAGTAGGAGTGTTGCCAGCAGATCGAGGGATGTGATTATTCCCCTCTATTTGGCACTGGTGAGGCTGCATCTGGAATACTGTGTCCAGTTTTGGGCCCCCCACTACAGAAAGGATGAGGACAATTTAGAAAGAGTCCAGCGGAGGGCAACAAAAATGATTAGGGGGCTGAGGCACATGACTTATGAGGAGAGACTGAAGAAACTAGGCTTATTTAGTCTACAGAAGAGAAGACTGGGGGGGGATTTGATAGCAACCTTCAACTATTTGAAGGGGTGCTCCAAAGAGGAGGGAGCTAGGTTTTTCTCGATGGTAACAGAGGACAGAACAAGGAGCAATGGTTTCAAGTTACAGCTGGGGAGGTCGAGGTTGGATATTAGGAAAAACTTTCTAACTAGGAGGTTGGTGAAGCATTGGAATGGGTTGCCTAGCAATCTTCATCTTTGGAGATATTTAAGGTCTGGTTAGACAAATCCCTGGCTGTGATAATTTAGTGGGAATGGTCCTGCTTTTAGCAGGAGGTTGGACTAGATGACCTCATGAGGTCCCTTCCAGCCCTAAGATTCTATGATTCTAAGTAGAAGTATGCGACTTGGGGACAAGAGCTAAGGAAGTGTTGTTCTTAGTCAACCATAAAAATGTTGGCACATTGTGGGGCCATGCAGGTACCCGTAGCAGTGCCGCTGACTTGAAAGTATAAATTATCTCCAAATTTGAAGTGGTTGTGGGTGAGTAGAAACTCACAAAGTTCAGCCACTAAGTTTGCTGCAGCATCATCTGGGATACTGTTCCTGATGGCTTGTGTGGGATGTTGGTGTAAAGAGTTTCTACATCCATAGTGGCCAGGATGTTGTCTTCTGGAAGATCACCAATGGATTGTAGTTTTCTCAGGAAGTCAATGATGTCTTGAAGACAGCTAGGAGTGCTGATAGCATAGGGCCTGAGGAGAGAGTCCACATAACCAGACAATTCTTCTGTGAGAGTGCCAATCCCTGAGATGATGGGATGTCCTGGATTTCCAGAGTTAAGAATGTTGGCTAGCAGTAGATAGAATAGCCCTGGTTGGGGCTTTAAGGGTGTGTCTGTGTAGATTTGTTCCTGTACAGCTTCAGGAATTTTGAGTAGGTTGTATAGTTTCTTTTGGTATTTCTCAGTGGGATCAGAGAGTAGTGGCTTGTAGAATGTGATGTGGGAGGGTTGTCTGTTAGCCTCTTGTTCTTAATCTGATTTATTCATAATACTACAGCACTTCCTTTGTCAGCCTTTTTGATGATGATGATGTCAGAGTTTTTTCAGAAGCTGTGGATGGTGGTGTGTTCTGCATGGCTGAAGTCATAGTGCAAGGGATATTCTTTGTCCACAATTTCAGCCTGTGTACCTTGACGGAAACAATATGTAGAAGTCTGGTCTGTTATTCCAACCATCAGGAGGAGTCCATGTAAAATCTTGTTTTCTGTAACATAGGTAGGAAGGTATATGCCGGTTAGTGTGCTGTTCGGTGGTGTGGTGGAAATATTCCTTGATACGGAAACGGCGAAAGTAGGCTTCCAGGTTACCACAGAAGTGTGTCATGTTGGAGAGCAGAAAGAGAAACCCCAAGATAGAACAGACTCTTCTGCTGAGCTAAGTATGTAGCTGGATAGATTAACAATATTGGGTGAGTCAAGGGTGTCATTGTTGTTGCCAAAGGCAGCCTTTGGCAATCAGGGGCCCTAGGTGAAGGCCCATTGCAGAGCCCCCTATAGGCCCTCAGCCCTGCAACCCTGGCCTCCCTGTGGCCTTACTCCCCACCCCTTTCCCCCAGCCCCGGGGCCAGCTCCTGCTGCTACTGACTGAGGCAGATGAGGGTTTTGGGGATAGGCAAAGCAGATGATGGAGCCTCTTATTGCTTTGGTCCCGAGGCTTGTGCCCGCTTCACCTACCACAAAAGCTACCTCTGCTTGTTTCCTTTTGTGATACTTAATAGTTTAGTGTCTTTTTTCTTCTGTAGGGAAGCAAAGTGTGTATTCTAGATGGTTTGTCTTATTTTTGTGAAGTTCAGCCACATGGAAGTTTATGTTGAAGGTTGTTTTTTTGTAAGATTTTCCAGGGTTGAGTTCATTTTTAATTTTGTCCTGTTTGCTGTATAGGATGCTGATTAGGTAGTTTCTTTGTTTCTATGTTTTAAGGTTTTGGAGTATGTGGCACAATCTCTCACTATAGCCTGTGTAGTATGTTGAACGTAATGGGTTTTTCACTTTGTCTATTTTGGCATGATGGCCAAATGTTTGCACTTGGAAAGGAAGATGATGTCTGTCTATATCTGTACAAGTTTTTTCATCAAGTTGATGGATTTCCACTTCATATGGCTAGCTTACTTACGTTCAGGAACTTTTAAATGGGTGTGGAACATCTAGACACAAAATTCACTGAGACATATTAGAGCCTCTCATGCTCTTCAGCAGGGATGACATAGCAGCAGCTTCAATTTCTTTCGCTGATTCCCAGACAGGTTCAGTTCCTTTTCTCCCTGCCTCAGGGGAGCTGTCCAATGAGGTAGACTGAAACTGTATAAGGCTACCACTTTCATCTCAGACAGATACCCTGGAACAATATGTACCCCAGTGTAAGTTTTTGCCATTTAAGTGCAAATTTAACAGTGATCTCAGCCATGTTAAGGCAAAATAACTTTAGAAACGCATGGTATGTGCGACAGTAAGATGCACTGATCTGTGGATATAATTAATATAAAATCATATGAGATCACAGTTAAGGTTTTACGCTATAGTGTAAGTTTGCTAAAGCAGGGATGCATATTGCTTTTGGATATCTGATAGAAATGGATGCGAATAGAGCATTGGATTATGTTATTAACAATATTGTAGGAAAAGGAAGATGAAAAGGATTATTTACTTGGGGTTGGCCCTGCTTTGAGCAGCGGGTTTGACTAGATAGCCTCCTGACGTCCCTTTCAACCCTAATCTTCTGATTCTACACTCAACTTTTTCCTTAACTTTTTATTTCTGCGTTTTAAGGTTTTGGATGGGGTATGTCTTGCCAGAACCATAACTGTCACAGAATATATGTTTGGTTAGCTAATAGACTGAGGAATATTGTCTTGTGCACTGTGTCTGTGGGATGACACTATGTATAGGCCCAATTCTGTGACCCTTACTCACTTTGAATAGTGTTTACATGCTCGGTTTTACTGAGTTAAATAGCTAAGGGTTGTAGAGTTGGACTCGTGTAATGAGCTGTATTTTGCACTAGCTGAACTTAAAAACCTTGCAGTCTGCAATTACTGGCTGGAAATGTGCCAGAGAAAGAGATGTGATGCCACTCATTCGGCCCCTGTCTCCAGCACTCAACCCTAACGAGAAGCAGAAGCTGCCTCCTCAGCCAGGCTCTCTCGCAGGCAGCTGCCGCACACTACAGGACAGCATACCATTGGCTATAATTGTCTGGTCCCATCCTTGCCGCTCCTGGGAGCCACTAGGTAGCTGATTGGCAGAACTACTGAACAGCTGATCTGCAGCCAGCCTGGGGTTGGCTGAGCACCACCTTTTTTTTCCTCATGGTTCTTGAGCCCTGGGGTACCCACAGAGTCAGCGCTTACGTTCTTAGTAACTAAGACAGCCTTGCTTTGAGGGTGGGGGCGGGGGAGAGTGACAAATGTTCCAATATCAAATTTTAGACCATTATCTAGATATAATATTTAAAAATATGTAAGTGCCTTTACATGCCTAAGCCAGTCAGGTGTTTTGAAAACTTTTCGCTCTATCTTTATTCCTCGGGGTTTTTTAGCTTTGTGCCTAAACATGGTTTGAACATTCATGACAAAAGCCAATTTCATGAGCCTGGAGCCAGCATTTGATAAAATCTAGTCATTCTAAATGTTGAGGACTTAACTATAAAAGCAGCAGGAAATTGATGTTCACAGCAATGAAACAATTATAATGTCACTTTGGTCCCAGACAATGCAGTAGCGGCTCTCAGTCATTTTTATTTGGTGCATCATTGCTTGTGATACACCAAATAGATATCTATAATGATGACTTAAATGTCATGGCATAGGTTCCTAACTCGATGTGGGTTTGAGGCAGCAGGGAAGAGAGGAGCGAAGAGCATGAATCAAACACCCCACCAGATCTTAATCAAGCTAGCAAAATGCAACATGTTAGATATGTGAAATACTAAATGCAACGTGGCTTGCACCTCCTTACAGTTCTTCAGTCTGAATATCATAGTTACTGTGAAGCTTTTTGAATATTGTTGAGCTCGGATTCTTTTGGCTTTGATTGTGTTTTATTTCTTCTCTTTCATGATCAGATCTTGAAATAATTTCCTTATACTGGAATTTGGATAACTGTAATAGCTTTTCTCCTTTAAGTGTGCTGTGATTGCAAGTCAGAGAGGGTAGCTGTGACCAATGGATTTTGAGTCATACCTTGTACTAATGCTTTATAGAACTTTTTTTCTTGCTGTTCATTTTTCTTTTTTTCCTGTGGCTGTAATGTGTTGGGTTGTCTTTTTATTATTATTAGTGAGTAGCCCTTCACAAACAAACACAAAAAAGTTTAGCTCAGTCTTTATTTTTCTTTTCTCTGAGGCGGTTGCTGGAAGCAAGCGACCAGACCTATGTGAATGGTATGGTAAATGATATGTTGCTATTAAATATTACTTTATTTCATGAAACTAATTTTGTATTTAAGGCTTGTTTCTATCCACTGCCAACAGTGCAGTGGTTCCCAATTTCCCTGTTCATGCCCCTCCCTGTCTCATGTCCTTCTTTACATCATCGGTTTACAAGATGCACAAAAAAACAACTTTTATTTGAGCAGTAACTGTAAACAACATCTAGAGGCTGAGTGCATGGTGAAACATTGGTTATTTGTCCTACAATAAAATGTATAAAAGGTAGTAACCTAAGCCCTCACCCAAAAGGCAAGACACGGGAGCACTAAATAGCAAAGGTCTTGCTCTGACCCACCCATGACCTCCTTATCTGAAAAGGCTCTCAGAGTTAATAGAATCCACTTTAGGTTCATGGCAGACACAGAGGAGACAAGGGTGTGGGGTATCAATCTAAATATTTCTGAGTCTTGCACGTTTGCTAAAATGGCTTCTGGGGCCCCTATATCTGAAAATCTGCCCAGTTTATCTGAGTCAAATGCACCGTTGGCTAGGCTTTTTATTGGGGTTTAAGAACCCATAAGGAGTGAGTTTGAGTAGATGAGGGGGAGGTGGCAGCAGATGACACTAAAGCATGGGGCTCTAAAGCAGTCTCAAGGCAGGAGATCAAGATCAGCCTTGACTCAGAAGTCACAAGATATTTGTTACTCATCTTCCTTTCTCCCATCTCTGAAGATCTTGTCTGTTCTGCTGTTACTAGTGGGAATGTTTCTTATGGTTTGCATACATAGACCAAATCAGAGGTGCCACATCAAAGCTTTCCTTTTGGTTCTCAGTTGTTACTTCTTTGCAGAAATAGCTTCTGGAGACTCTGGTTACCTCACCTGTCTAATTCCCAGTCTATATATTTGTTCCATCTCTTTGCACCTTCAGCTGCTCCTAAATCACCAGGGCACTTTTGAAAACCCTATCCATTTGATCGTTCATCACTGAACCTTGTGAATGTGTGGGAAGAGTGCAGTTCTACTGTTCATGTATTTGGGGCTGCAACTTGGGGCACATGGACACTCTGGAAAGTATGCAACCCTGTTTTATAGGTGCTTCCTTCGCAGTGCACACAGGGAATTTGGGGCTGGGGAAGGCGTAGTGTGAGGCTAGTGGATTTGCCTCAGTGTTGATCCTTCAGTTTTCCCCCATTGAGGGGACCTCCATGAAATGGAATATTCCTCTCCCCTCTGCCAGTTGACTTCCTCCACAACTCCAAGATTCTAGGGCTGGACTCTGATTTAGCTGTTAACAATGAGCATTAGACTAGTATAGGTTTTATGGGATTAATAGTTAGGGTATGAGAGGACCTAAAGCACGGCCCCAAAGCATTAACATTAAATTTCACAATACTGTCCTGTTATTTACAGGGGAGGTTCCAAAGCCTAACTCATGTAATCACTGTTCATACCAACCTGTATTCCATCCACTGGCAAAATATGTGAAAATCATCTTTACCAGTGAAATTCACTTTAGCAGTGGAACCAGGAATAGGTAGCATAAGATATTCAACATCCGTACTTGCTTTTTCTTGTTTATAAGATTTTAAAGGTGCAATACAGATCTCAGGAGCAGAAATCATCTAAGGTATATCAGCACATCAAGACCTCATCTCGTATATGTTCGAATTCTTTTTTGTTCACACAGATTCTGAATGCACGGCACTGAACCGTAGCTGGTTCACAACAGTTCATAATTGGCTTACACAAAAAGAATTATTCAGTGGAAAGCAGTAAGTACATTGTCACGGTATTCTCAATTAATAGTTCAATTCTTCGTGTTTCCTTAACTTAGTCAACAAATTCAAAAATTCACCCTTCATTAGATGAAAAGGTAAATTTATAGCTCACATAAAAGCACTTAAAATTAAAATGAAAAATTAACTTAAAACTTTTGGATAGGAAACTGAAGTAACAAATATAATGGTAAAACAGTAAGTCAGTATATGCTTATCCAGATATGGCATTAGTTGGTGATTTAACGCTATTTACATTAACACTATATAGACAAATATACAATTGGGACCTTAAAAATTAAACTCAGAAACTGAAAACTCTACTCTGTGTCATCAAGTACTGTATATAAAGTCAATCTGCTGTGACTTCACTTTTTGAACTGTGTTTATTATTGGCTTTTCTGACATTAGAAGCCGTCAAGCTGATTTCCCACCCCAGAACAGATGTCTTTTTATGCATATAACCTTCAGTTTTACTAGGCAATTCCAAATTCCACCCATTTCATAAAGTTGCCATTTCTTTGTATGAGGAGGTTGGATTACAGCTAGACCTTCATGATTATGATCTAATTTGCATGCTTATTTACATTTATATATTAATTGTAGAGAGAGACTATATGATGTGCTGTGCTGTAAAGGTTTTATTGCCATGAGCTTATGCACACCTCCTTTCTCAGGAGTGACAAAGCCGTAATTCAGTGCTTAATTTGTGCCAAGGTTTGCCAGGGCTGAGCCCTGCTGGGACACCTCTGGTCTTGCTGCATCAGTTATGAAGGTAAAATATTTCTTGAGCCCCAACACCTCTGTTATTACAAATTAAGCGCTGTCATAAGTGAGCTCTGTAGTTCATCCCTAATGAGGGCCACTAAAACCTTTGTCATACCACATCAACATGTGGCTTATTTCTACCACATATTTTAGGAAATTTTAGAAAGTTTTAAAAAAATGTTGGTACAATTTTTAATATTCCTTTTAATATTTAGGATTTAATATTCCTATAAAGCCCTTATGGCCCAATTCAGCAAACACTTAACAATAAAAGTAATTGAACCGGGTGAAATTTTCAGACAAATAGTTTATTTGCCAAAAAATGCCAGGTCAACCAAAGCTATTCACAAATTCAACATGAGTTTTCCAAATAGTTTCAGCCAAAAAATATGTGTGGGGCTCAGTTCACACTGGGCATTCAGCATTATTTAAGGAAGTTGTGATGGAAGTATTGCGCTAATACCATATAACCCTGTGATTAGGGCACTCACCTGGGACACCTTCTTTTCAACTCTCCACTCTACTTGATTTGGAGCAGGACTTAAACTTGAGTCTCTTGCATTTTAGCAGAGCTATTCCACTGTATAATTAAGTGTTCAATGGGGCAAGGACTGGAACCCAGGGAGGTCCTCTCACCACCAGGCTGTTAAGTTGTTCTCTCTCTGATCCAGTAAACCTGAATCTCTCACATCTCAGATGACTGCTGTTACTCTGGGGTTGTGGACTATAATGGGAAAAGGCACCACCACCACCTCCTCCTCCACTAGTTTTTATGAGAAGCACCTTTGTGAATCTATCAAAAAACAATTTTGGGACTGAAACTGTCTTTTGTTTGACCTAGAATGAATTCTTTCCCAACTTCTTGTTTCACTGAGAAAACTGGAGAGTGGGGTGGGTTGTTCTGGGTCGCTACAAACCAAAATTTGGTTTTGATTTTTTTTTTGGCTTGGCCAGCAAACTGAAAAATTGATTTGCACAACTCTAGTGAGTAATTTTATTCATGAAGTAGTGCTGTTAAATTAGTCTTCATCCTTTAAACATGCAGGTGAGTGAATGTGCCTTGAGCTCAATGGCACAATTCAAAGGCATAGGCATTGGCAGGACTGGGACTTTATTTTTTCTTCTTGCTTTGGAGTTCTGAAGTTACTAATACACTTAATGGTTTGTAGGTTTGGGCCAAAAGCTTGTAAAGTCTTTAGAACAATGCCATCCCCACTTACATTGGTGTAGAAAAATAAACTATAATAAATCATAATATTCAGTGACATCTTTAGAATCAATGCGTCGATCTGTGTAGTAAAGTATGGATGTGTGTCGTACAATACTATTGTTGTTGCTAGAATAAGTTGTGGTTCTATAGAATTTTCAGAAAGGATCAGAGGAGTAGGCATTTTATTGAAGAAAATCCTTGATTCCAAAGTAAAATTACTGATTCGAGTCAGTATCCATTTCTCAGATATAAATATTGTATCACTTCAATATCCCATCCAAAATGTCATTAGGAACCACTTTAGTACTAATGACATTCTTTGTTCAATTAGATCTTTTTTTTAATTAATTTGTACAAAAATAAAGCATGACTACTTAAAGTCAGTTTCAGTCTGAAAATAATCAATCATGTTTTCATTTAAAGATGTACAGTTGAGTGGACAGTTTGAGGACTAGAAGAGATATCAACCTGCTGCAATTTTAAATAGGATAACAAACTCTCTCCTGGAAGGTACAGTGCTATATGATACATAGTTTAGGCTAGAATATGGACTTACACAAAAATATTATGAAAAATAGTTTTTGTAGTATGTTCAGTAGAATTTATGAAAGTACTTATTGACCTATTAAAAAAAACAAAGTGATAAATAAAATTGGTCAACTTTAATTGCTTATTTACTCATTTCTCACCTTTGAGCTATACTTGTCTCGGATGTTGGAGGTGTGGGAGGAAAATGTCTGAAATTTTGAGAGTGTTATTGTAAGGAATTCCAAGCAGAAGCAGTTATACATCCAACAATAATTTTCTGTACTAGATAAAATAAAATCTGTTTATCTAGCCTCGTAGAGCTATGTGCCAACTTTCAACCAAATGCATTTTTAAGCAGCCTAGATACTAAATCCTGAAATGTTCACTCAAATATAGCACTGCTACATAGGAGTGGTGCATATATCCAGTATTCACACAAAATAGAGAGATGATTGTGTTTTTGTGTGTTGCTTAGGTTTTTCTTATGTTGGAGTATTAAAACAGATATTAAATTTTATCATTAATGCAGTGCATGGTCTCTCTTCAAATCCCCTTAATTACAGATTGACTCCAAGGATTAGACAGCATGGATTTTAATTTTAACTGAAACAAAAAGAAAAGCCGCTTAAAAATTATTCTTGCCGAGTGATTTGTCAGACCACAAAACAATTTTAACATCTTTTGACATGTAGTGCTGTGAAATTTAAAATATTAGGACAAAACTGAATGCACCTTTAAACTCAAATTGTGTCGTCTGCTTCTAAAATAAAATATTTTATTAGCTTTATCCTTACAGAGGAATGTCTGCCTCTCATAGTTTTGTTTTTTCTGTTATTCTTCAGAAAGAGAAGAGGCTTGCAGTCTTGCTGGGATTTGTTTATGTTTGTAAGAAAATTACATCAGACTTCCTTTCCTCTCTTTAGAAACTTGAAAAAAATTGCCCAGCAGAGTTGACATTGTACCAGCAGCATAATTCACATCACTAAAATGTTTCCATTCTAACCCCCTATCCAGGGCTCAAGAACTCAACAGTAAAACTTCATTCCAGACCTAAACTTGGAATAGGGTCGAAGTCCAGAAACAACATTTTCACAATTGGGGCCTAATTCAGTAAATCTCACTCCTGGGATTGCTTGAGTGAGTACGTATTACTCGCACGAATAGGATTTGCAGAATCAGGGCCTTAATTTTAAAAATCAGTTTGATGCTTTTTTCATGTTTATTAAAAGATAAAAATCAGCCAAGCATCTAAGATACTTTTTTTTGGCTATTTATTAAAAACAGCTTTGTTTTCTATAACAAGAGTTGATTAAAATTTATTATGATTCTTTACTTTATTGAGCACCACAGCTCGGTGCTTTAAAGACATGTGGAAAATGACAGGTCTCTGTCCAAAGGTAATTTATAGCTATATCCAGTGATTAATCAGCTGTGCTGAGTATCTACAATTGCTATTGAAGTTAGTGGCAGTTGTGGGTGCTCAGAACAGCTAAGGAGCAGGGCATGAGGTTTTTTGCTTAGAAAATTGGCTCCTTTTGTGCATGGGTAATGCCTTTGAGCACAAAGGCTTGGAAGGATAAGGACTTATTTTTCATCCAGGATGGCTGCATAGTGCATGAAAGATAAATATATCATTCATTATTTAATGGTAGCCCATGACTTGATAAGCTAGACCGACTCCAGTCTGTCGGGTTAAAAATACATTTTTTAAAGGTTTTTAAAGTAATAGACCATGATTGCTGTCTCTCCCCACTGGATAAATAACACCCTTTACTGGGGTGTCAAACTATTTGCTATGGTGGGCCAGATATGACTTAAATGTACTTCAAGTGGGTTGTACATACCATAAATCGAAATAGTAGGGCACTTGCGTGAGGTTGCAGAGAGCTGTGTATACAAAACCTCTCTCTCTCACTCTCTGTTAGGGAAAGACTGTGGTCTTGCAGAGTGCAGTCAGGAACCAGATGGAAGAGGTTTGTGGTCTGCAGGCTACATGTTTGACACCCCTGCTGTAAAACCACTATTAAATAATCATTTGTAAATTTTGTTTTACTTAATCCAGGTTGTTGTTTTTTTAATTAGAGGTTTTTTCTCTTAGTGTCAAGTGTGCATATCAGTAATATGAATCTCTATTCACATTGCATCTTGTAGTTCTGTGGTGTCCTATTTCATTCTATTAAAAGTACCATGAAAAGGGAGGTTCCGAAGGCATAAATCCTCCTTGCACTTATGAAAAATTGTTTAACACCAACCAATAAAACACTCTAACATGTATGTAAAAGCTCAACGTATTCTCCTTGACTCTTGCCCCATTGTATGTGGTGATCTTAGCAAAGTGTGTGATATTAGGGGCCATATGGATCATGGCTAGTGTAGGAGGCGGAGTTAAGGACAATTAATGCTAGATGATTAATTTATTTGCTCTTTATGGCTTATGTCACAATCTTAACATTTTATATGCTTTGTCTGTTAATGCTTTTACATGTGCGGTGATGCAAAGCATGGATGCTTCCCTGTAAGATATCGGAAATTTGATATTTGTTTTATTTTCATTTACAGTCTATTTCCTCTTGTTCCTAACAGAATGCAGCTTTGAAAATACTGCCCCTCCAGACTTTTAATACCACACCAGAAAATAATTCATAACTTTTGTGAATCTAGATTCCCATGAAGAATCAACATCAAGCGAATGTGGCCTAAAAATGACTAAATGTGACAACTGATTTTTCTGGTACAATTTAATTTCAAGAGTCACTGGGTGATACTCTTAAGGTTTGATGTGCAAAGTGCTGAGCACTCTTGAATCCCAGTTAAGTTAACTGAACGCTGGGGTGCTGGAACAATTTGTATCGTGGGGGTGCTGAGAGCCATTGAACCAAACCAAACCCTGGATATGATGGAAACCACTTCAAGCCAGGGAGTGTGAGAACACCCTTAGCATGCGTAGCTTCAGCATCTGTGACGGTATGGGAGGGTGCTCATTACCACTCAGGCAGATGTCTTGAAGGCAACGGGTGCCCTTCACCATGCTCGGAAATTCAAAACACCCAGCCCCAAACTGCTTGTGTTCTAACATAAATAAATGTATGCATGAGCACTGGCTATCTCATGAAGTACTGCACATGTTTGTTTAACTTAGAACGCAGAACACACAGTAAGTCTGGTGTCTGGATTTTAAAACCATTCAGGCCGTGTAAGCATCTATTTCAAAAAGAAAGTTGTTCTGGAGTCCTGATGTGGAGAATGACAAGAAAAACCATCCTTTAAGATAAGTAATATTTTACTGGTTTTGGCAGGCATTGTTCTTTTAACAACACTAATTTTTGAAGGATATCAACTTCTTTGTGCAAGGAGGAGAGAAAATTTCATTGTTTAGATATCACATTTAAGGATTTCTTGGTTTATCTACCATATATTTCATAGTTAGGTTATGAACCAACTGTAGACTTGGAGGAGAGCATTGATTTTGGTACAGGGTTAACCTCACTTGTTTAGCTTGCCTGTTTTCAGAAGTGAAACATTAAGTCTCTTCATATCTGTTACATTTTTATATCACTTTTTTAAACACCATGGCTGCCTAAGTGGAGACTTATTACATAGTTGGTGGAGAAATATTCTATTTTGTTTTCTGTGCTCTTTTGCTAGCTAGTGCCAATGCCTTTTTTTTTTTGGCTGTTAAGCAGGATGTGCAGTTTCCAAGGATAGATGACTTACAGCAAGTTAGTATTTTTAAAGTATTGCATCTGTTCTTGCTCAATGACCAAAAACCCATGGATTTTTTTTTTACATTTTCTTATCCTTTGGATTAACTCTATCTGTTAAGCATTGCAAAAGTCTCCCTTGTATTTTCTAGCTGAAACTGAAGCAGGCAGCCTAAACTAGTTTTAGAGGGGGAAAAACACTCAGTTTGTAACACGGTACTTGCAGCTACACGAGCAAACTTATCTTGAAAGTAAAATAATTAGAAATAAAACGACTATTTTTATGTGGATAATTTTTAATTGGCTACATTTTAAAAGGAATGAAAAAAATGATCTATTTGCTTGAGATTTGCCAAACAATGCTTTAAGCTCCAAGTTATTTTGAGGTGGTGAAAGGTGAAACATTTGACATTTTCTTTTTGGGCATTGCTTTTAAAAAAAAGAGAGAGAGAGAGAGGGCGGGAAAGAGGCGTTGCCACATCAGAGTTGAGGGTGTTTGTGGTTGTCCGTGACAGCGGCTCCAGTTTTAAAACACCTGTGTTTACTTTCCAGCTTTTCTCAATCTGCCTGAAAGTGGCCTAAGAATGACACAGACAGACCTGCATGATGGCTGTGTTGCCTTTGCAATACAAAAAAAAAAAAAAGACAGAAATCAGACCTCTTTATGCAGCTAATCATTAACAGCACTTTTGTCCAAAGTTGAAAACACTTGGATTTTTTCTTACATTTTGTAGGATACCAGATCATAGCTATCTCTTTCAATCTGTTCAGTTCATTTTAGTCATACTGATACTTTTTAGTAACATTTTCTGTTTCTATTTTGACTTTTATTTGATGGAGAATGTTGATGATGAACATGAATTTTTTTTTAATACCATACAGACTTGAGTGGCAATAATTAACTTTATCTTTGTTAATTTTCTGTTTAGAGTTGAAATGAGAAAATATCTATACTTGGTGCTTTTTTAAAATATTGACCATCATGTTGTAGTATTTTCAAGAAGTTTATTACACACATTATCATCCAGTAAAAAAAATTAATCTAGAACTCTTTTTAAAATGGAAAGTTTTATTTTAAAGAAACAATATTTTTAAATAATGGATAATATATCCAACTTTATTTTATCATGTTGATGAAATTTTTTCTGTCCTTTTGTTGTCAGTTAAAGAATTAAGCTATGTGCCTTCTGAATTGATTTATCTCTTTAAAATTAACTTCAGTAACCTGCACACTCTTTTAAAAAGTGAAGTTCAACATGTATTTTTAATGGTGCTTCAGGAGCTCTGAAATATTTTGTTTTCTCTTACTGTTTAGAAACTTATGTTCTGATAGGATGAAATTGTTGTCTACTTCTGCTTTCAATTTCCATTTGTTGTTCCCTTTAAATATAGCTGGTGTTATTTTGAAACATGTTTTAGTTTAACAATTGTTTTCTTTAATATTTTGTAATTAATTAGACCTCTCATTTGCCTTTCTGCTATACTAGGTATTTTTGACTATAGAATTAATTCTTATAGTTGTAGCAGTAGTTTTTCCTTGAGAATTATTCAGTCTAGATCCGTTTCTGTGTTTTTGAAGAAGAGTGGGGAAAAAAGTTATTCTGCTGATCATAGCATTATGCTTTATATCCCTTTTAGTCTTTGTTCTCCTTAGATTTTTATGTTTACTTGACAGTTTCAGGGTCAGGGTAGAGGAAAGAATCACTTGAAAACCTTGATCAAAACCCGTAGGCCAGAATACTGTGGGGGAATCTGCTGGACATCTTAGCTGTCAATTAAAAAATGCAAGGAATATGGAGAATAAATATAAGTAACTGTCAGTCTTGATACACAAAATAGATAAGGACTTAATTGGCACCTCAAAGACTCGATAAAATAAATCTCATGATTGGAATATTGGTATAAAAGGTTTGTTCAAGAAGGAGAGACAGGATAAAAAGGAAGGAGATGTATTGTACATCGAAAACATACAACACTTTTCAGAGGTTCTAAAGGTGACAACAGACCAGTTGAAAGTCTTATGGCGAAGATAAAAAGGGAAGGTAACAAAGGTGATGTCATAATACAGGTTTATTATAGATCTCCAAATCAGGAGAAGGTGGTGGATGAAACATTCCTAGAACAAACAGAAATAGAAAGAAAGAAAGAAAGAAAGAAAGAAAGAAAGAAAGAAAGAAAGAAAGAAAGAAAGAAAACCTAATGGCATTGGGGGTCTTTAACTTTAACATCTCTTGGAAGCATAATATGACAAAATGTAGAATGTCTAATATTTTCTTAGAATGTGTTGGGGACAACATACTTCAGAAGATGGGGAGAATAAACAGGTGGGCAGACACTTTAGAATTGAGTAATAGCAAGGAATTGGTTATGAATCTGAAGATATAAGAGGGGGTTGAAGATTTATTTTAGGATGTCATCCCCATCATGTATATTGTGTAATTGCTTAATGATACCGTGTTTGGGTTCCAGTATGGAGAGCTAGATAACAACTAGAGAGATTTGGTCAGAAGTTTTCATTTTTTCTATATTGAAGCAGGTTCTTTTGGAATATTTGGGTAGCCCATTCCATGAGGCAATCTACTGCTCTGCTAGAGGGTTTTTGTTTGGTGAAGATTGTTTTAAATGTGTAAAGGTGTGTATCCCAGATTTTCTCCTCAATGCACATTCAAGACCTGGCTGTAGATAATTAATTTCTTAGTGTGTTTGGAGTGGTTACTGGATCTGTGAAGATAAATGTGATCAGTGAATTTCTTGTATATAGTTGACTGTAGTGTTCCATTGGTGACACAGATGTCCAGAAAGTTGATGATTGTGTGGGAGTGTTCTAGAGAGAGTCTGATGGATAGGTAGTGGTGATTGAAGTTGTGCGGAAAATCAGTAAGGAGTTTTAGGTCATCTGTCCAAAGAATGAAAGTATCATTAATGTATCTCAGATATCTCATTGGTTTTGTGATGCGTTTTGTCCAGGAATTCTTCCTTGAGAAATTGGCATGTTGGGGAGCCATTCTAATCCCCATGAATGTTACCAGGGTTTGGACAAAAAGTTGGTTGTTGACTGTGAAATTGTTATGGCTGCAGATGTTATGGATGAGTTTGGCAATAAGTCCGGGGTGGATAGCTATGTATTTTGAATTATGTCTTAGAACTTTTTACATAGAGTGATTCTGTCTTTGTGAGGGATGTTGGGGTATTGGGCGGTGACATCCATAAAGACAATTGTGGTGTTCTGAAGGAGGATGTTAAATCTGAGGAGCTTCTGGAGGAAGTCGGTTGTGTCTTGTAAGAAACTGAGTGAGTTATTTGGGACTGGTTTCTATACCTCCCAGTATTCCTTTAGTTAGAAGGCCATTTATGAGGGGTCTACTTGGATCACTTGTTTATGCATTTTGAAAAGCATGTTGTAGGTCCCTGAGGTGGATTCTTGGGGGGGTGAAGTTGTAAAGTTTCTCTTGAGTTATTTGGGGAAGGATTTCATGATATCCTTACATTCGTGGGTGAATTGTGATGTGTGGTCTTCTTTGAGGACTTCAGAGTAAGTGCTTTCAGAGCGGAGTTGGTTGGGCTCATTGCCATAGTTATCATATTAGGGGACTGCAATGGTGCCCCTTTATCTGCTGCTTTGATCACTGTTTGGTGGTTGGATTTTAGGGATCATATAACTATCCCCTTGGCAGTGAAGAAATTGTGGTGGAGTGGTTATGATGTCTTTTAAGTATTTCAGAGTTGAGGGTTTGTGGGGGGGGTTCCCCCTTTTTTGCTTCATACTGACAGTGGGGTCATGGTAATTGTGGGTGATGTCATCTTTGCCTTGAAAAATTATTTGAGGTAGGGTCAGTGAGAGAGGAAGAGAAAGACAAAGGAAAGTTCAATATTTAGTGGGGAAGGAGAGTTAAATAACAGACGACACTAAGAAAGCTGAGGTGTTTAATGCCCGTTTTGCTTCAGTCTTCACTAAAAAGCTAAATTACGATCAGATGCTTAACACAATTTAATATTAACAACAAGCAAGAGGGAACACAGGTCAGAATAGGGGAAAATAAAAAATTAAAAGATTTATAGAAATTTAAAAAGTTTGTTGGTATGGCCTGATGAAATTCACCCTAAGGTACTTAAAGAACTAGCTAAAGCAATATTGGAACCATATCTTCAAGAACATATAGAGGACAGGTGAGGTTAAGGGAAAACATAGAACCTATCTTTAGAACAAGGAACAAAGAGAACCTGAGGTTTTATAGACCAGTCAGCCTAACGTAAGTAACTGGAAAGATGCTGAAATAGATTACTGAACAGAGTTTGTAAGCACCTATAGCTTAATAGGGTTATATATAAGTAATAGCCAGTATGGATTTGTCAACAACAGATCATGCCAAACAAACCTAATTTCCTTGTTTGACAGGGTTACTGGCCTAGTGAGTTGGAAAAGCAATAGACCTGGTATATCTTGATTTTAATAAGACTTAGATGCAATCACACAACATTTTCATAAGCAAACTAAGAAACTGTAGTCTGGATAAGAGTACTACAAGGTGGGTGCACAACTGGTGGGAAAACCACTCTCAAAGAATACTATTCAGTATTCTTATTAATGACAAACTGTGGAGTAGAGTATATACTTTTTACATTTGTGGATAACACCAAGCTGGAAGAGGTTGCAAGCACTTTGGAGGACAGGTTTAGAATTCAAAATGATCTTGATAAATTGGAGAATTCATCTGAAAGCAGCATGATGAAATTCAATAAAGACAAATGTGAAGTACTATGATTAGAAATAAAAATAAAATGGGTGAATACAAAATGAGGAATAATTAGCTAAGCATAATACTTCTGAGAAGGATCTGAAGATTATAGTGGAGCACACTTTGAATATTAGTCAATGCTGTGATGCAGTTAGAAAAAAGGCTAATATTGTTTGAGTGCATTAAGAGGAGTGTCATATGTAAGATGTGGGAAGTAATTGTCCTGTTGTATTCTGTACTTGTGAGCCCTTAGCTGGAGTATTATGTCCAATTGTGGGTACCACACTTCAAGAAAAATATGGACAAATTTGAGAGAATCCAGAGGATAGTTTAAAAAAAAAAACGATAACATGTTTAGAAATCCTGACCTATGAGGAAAGGTTAAAAAACTGGGCACATTTAGCCTTGAGAAAAGCAGACTGGGGATGGGGAGGAACCTGACAAGTCTTTAAATATGTTAAGGGCTGTTTTAAAGAGGAGAGTCATCAATTGTTTTCCATTTCCACTGGTAGTAGGGCAAAAAATAGTGGGCTTAATGGACAGCAAGGGAAATTTAGATTAGATATTAGGCAATATTTCCTAACTATCAGTCTATTTTAGTACTGGAATGGGTTACTAAGTAAGGTTGTCATCAACTGAGATTTTAAAGAAAAAATTAGACAAAGCCCAGTCAGAGATTAAGATATACTTGGTCCTGCTTTAGCCTGGGGTTTATGAACTAGATGACCGGTCAAGGTCTCTTCCAACCTTACCTTTCTACGATAGCTCAACATAGCAGTGTGGTAGCATTCCAGCGTTCAAGGCCTTGACGCTGCCAAAAGACAGACATTATATCACAATTATCTCAATGTACTAAACACAGGAAAGTGGGACCGTTTCTATGTTCCAAAAAGTGATTAATAATATAGCAGCAGTGATACAAAAAGCACTGTGCTCTACTTCAAAAAGTAAAGTGATATGAGTATTGGCCTATGCTTTGATGAAATATACTTGGCTGTTTTCCCACCTGGACAGCTTGGGCTGCAATCTTAGTTTACTGTAACGAGAGAAATTCATGGAAAGAATTAAAAAATGGTCCCCAAGTTGGTTAAATAGAAGGATCTTGAGGAGACATGTCTGAATCATCTTGTGGCAGGGAGGACATGGAGGCCTGATCCTCACCTGGTGCAGATCACTAGAGCATCATTTAAATTCTTTGTATGCTATTCACCCTAGGGATGTAAAAATGTTACCATTTAAACTGGGGGGGGGGAGGAGAGCAGCAGCTGGGCTCAGCACCCCATGAGTAGCAGGGAGGCACAGAAGGGAGCAGCTGCAGCTGGGCAGCTCTCACTTGGCAATGAGGAGCCAAGCTCAGCATGTCCTCCTGAGGTCCCTTCCAACCCTTATATTCTATGATCATTGTAACAGAGAAGCAGTCTGTCTTTTAAGAAAAAGCACAACTTTGCTGACTTTACACTAAACTTCCTGAAGTTGTAGGTGACTGACTGTTGTGTAACTCCCTCATGAGATGCAGCCAGCAGTACCCCCGGCTATGTCTCTTCTGGTCCCTAGTTAGAAATCTTATCAGGAATTTTCTCCTGGAAATCCAGTTCCACACAGAGGCAGTGTTAGTATTTGTAGTAAGCCTGTATAACAGTTTTGGGACCTCTTCTTTTCAAACCTAACTGACTTTTTTCCCTATCGTGACCACATCACTATAGAAGGAACTCTTCTATTTGAGGGAAAGATCATTAAAGACAGACATCCAGAAGTTCTATAATTTACAGCATTGTTCACAATATCAGGCAATGTTCCAGTATCATATTCAAACAAACAAGGAGTCCAGTGGCACTTTTAAAGACTAACAAATGTATTTAATACATAAGCTTTCATGGGTGTAATCCCACTTCATCAGATGAGTGAAATGGAAACTGCAGTATGTTACATGCAGAGGAGGATTTATTTCCAATTCTAACCTATATAGTAATTTTGTCTGTGAGCCAGAATGAATTAGGAACAGAAGTTGGACAAACAGATAAATATCTCTGGATAAAATGTTGTCATGGTGGTTCCAGATCTTCAGTCTTTTAAAAGAGACACAGCCAGAAACCAGAATTTGTATTCCAAGGGGAATTTTGACATTGGCAGGAGGAAAGTTGAGTCAGAACAAAAAGCTGAAAATTTGAAATTGCCCATTACAGTAATTTTTTTTTTAAATTTGGGACCATCAAAAAGTTTCAATAAGGTGAAATGTGACATTTTCATAAAATATTTTTACTTTAGCTTTTCAATTCTATTCACTTTTTGTCTTTTAAATATACAATATCTATATGTTATTTAATATTAAGTATGAATTGTATAAATATACTATACTATTAAAATTAATATACAGTTGAATCCAAATTAATCAAAATGATAAAGTTGAAATGAAATATTTTAATCTTATTAAAACAAAATGTTTTAACTGATATTCATGAAGCAAAGAAGTCTAAAGTATTCTCAGTTGACACATTCCCATGAAATGTTTCAGTTTCAACAAAACTGCATTTTCTGTTAAAATTATTTTGACTGACTGCTTAAAAAGGTCTTCTATTAAGTTTTCATTGGACTTTTATTGCAGTAGATGCAAGTCTGGCCAATTGAAATGTCAGTGGCAAGATGGCTTAGAGAAAATGATTCTGCTTGGAAGCAAGGTTCCATATACATGTTCTGGTGGTAAGGGCTAAAAGAGATGGTGCCTCATGGAAATCTTATCAGGGAAGCTGGCTGGACAGAGAATATATTTGAGATAGCAAAGCTTAACCAACAGGAGGTGTTTTTTCATTTGAACTTCAAGTGACTAGCTCTGACAGCCAAGCATGCAAGTGTTACTCTTCAGTATATCTCTAATTCTTAATAATATTTATTCAGACCCTGTTAAAATGCCAGCTGCTATTCTGTGTTCTTTTCCTATTAAAGAGTCTGGAAGAGATTCTACAATAGAAATGAGGAGAGATCCATTAAACCTACCAAACCCTCTCTCTGTAAGGTCCCAGACATTTTCCCAACAGGTTTTTGATGAAGGTATTTCAATCTGTTACTTGGGGCACTAGACATCAGCTTTGGGGAGAATAGGAGAACTATTCAGCAATAGATCGTTAATCAATACCTATGTGAAATAGTTGTTTAGAAGCCCTGCTTGAGGCTGAATCTAGTATTGTACGCTCTTTGCATTCCTCATTTGGAGATGCTTTAAAATGTTTAACCCATAAGGTTTTGTTTGGAGTTGCATTTGTCTGTGCTAACTGTGTTTTTGAGATGGCAGTCTGTAATGTAGCATGCAACCCTCCATTATAGGCAGGAAGGGGTTGATGGGCTACTGAACGTCCAGTCAGGTCCAACTGAGGTACTTGGAACAAGAGGTAGGCTTCCAGGGAGGGACTTAAAAAGAAGAGCCCGGTGCAGTTGGAGGAGAGTTTACATGGAGCTTTCCTTGTGGGAAAGAAGGCTGGCGAAAGTCAGGGTCTGTTGCAAGACTGGTGTGTAGAAGATCTCCCAGAGGAATGGCAAGAGTTTATGTTGCGTCATACTTGTGGATTTTAAGTGTCCCAGAAGGGTGAGAACTATAAGTGACCTAGCTAGAAGTGTGCCAAAGGGGTAGCCGTGTTAGTTTAGGTCAGCCACAGGACTTCTTGTTTGTCTAGCTAGAAGACTACATTTGTGCAACCCAGAAAACATGGTAGGTGGGGCAGAGCAGTAACCAGCTAGGATACTGAAGACAAGTGGCTGAAGCACTACACAACATGGGAAGGGTGTGATCTGATAAGGACATACTTTAACACAGCCCTTGTCTACAAACAACCCCTGTAACCTTGATGCCGCCCAGCCCTCAGACAGGGCGGGGCAGGCAGCAGACTTTAGCCCAGGGAAGGGCTAGTCTCTATATATCAACCGGCTCCCAGCCCTCAGGTGGGGCGGGGCAGAAGTCTCTAGCCCAGGGAAGGGCGAGTCTCTGTATCTGAACCGGCCCTCAGACAGGGTGGGAAAGGCCGCAGTTCTGAGAGTCAATCTCGTGGTCAGGGTTGGGTTACGGGGGCACGCAGGAGGAAGGAACGCCACTAACAAGCCCCCGTAGCTATGGCAGGATAGTTCAAGTACCCCGGGTAGCAATGGGGTGCCTCCAGTATGGGGCAGCAGGGCTCCTACCGAAACATTGCCCCACGTCAATTATTCCAAGGCCTGTCGAGGGCCACTGGACTAGATTGCATCTACCCCCCTCTGTTTCCCCTAGGGTACCTGGTTCAGCGCTCTTACGGGATACCAGGGTAGTCCACCATCGGGAAGTTCCCGAAGCCATCAGCTTTGTCCAGAGGGGGTAGGGCCAGCAGTGTCTCACTCAGGTCCTCGACAGAGGGCAGCTCCTGCAGGTCGCAGGTCTCTGCCGGTGGCTCTGGTCCGCAAGGCTCCGGGGCTATGGGTTGTTCCTCCAGGTCCTCCGCTGAGGGCAGTTCCTCCAGGTCACAGTGGCCGGGCGGCACCTCCAGCTCCCAGGGCTCCGGGCCAGGGCACTGAGGCTATGTACACACTACAAGAATTTTCGCGCAACAAGCCTGTTGCGCTGTAAATGTTCCGTGATTGTTGTTGCGCAAGATCGCGTACACACTTGGTGTACTCTAGCGGAACAGAGGCCCCCCCCCCCTTTTCTTAGTCCTCCTGTAAAACAAAGTGAACTGAGGGTACCTATCCCACAGTCCCCTGTATCGGTAACTCGCGCTATGGATACTGGGAAGAAGAAGGCTTGCGCTATGCTTCATGGGATAATTCTAGATTTCCCATGGTGCATTCTGTTACCGACGCTTCCTAGCAGTTGCCACTAGCAACGAGCGCGAAATTTAAACTGAAATGACCGTCTTTACGGAACTCCCTTTCTGCATCAGCATGGATTCAGCTCTGATCTTGACTGCTGCGTTCAGCATTGTGAACACAGCTCAGCTTCTGATAGAGTACGTGTTCAGTTCTGATTCAGAGCAGGATTCAGGTGACTCCAGTACCGAGACTGACAGCCTTGAGAACCAAACAGAAATTCTGATCAGTTTCGCAGACCGGCTGCACAGCATGAACCGCAGTATCTGGTCACGGGAGACGAGCACAGATTGGTGGGACTGAATCGTTCTGCAGCTGTGGGATGATGATCAGTGGCTACAGAACTTTCGCATGTGGAAAGCCACATTTATGGAACTGTGTCAGGAGCTAGCCCCAGCCCTGCGGCGCAAGGACACGAGGATGAGAGCGGCCATCTCCGTGGAGAAGCGTGTGGCTATTGCCCTCTGGAAACTGGCGACTCTGGACTGCTACCGCTCGGTCACAAACCAGTTCGGGGTCGGATGGTCAACCGTCGGTGTATCACTAACACAAGTATGCAAAGCCATCAACCGAGTTTTGCTAAGGAGGACGGTGACCCTGGGGAACGTGAGGGAGATCATCGCTGGATTCCAGGACTTGGGATTCCCGAACTGTGGGGGTGCAATAGATGGCACTCACATCCCTATTCTCGCGCCCGACCATCTCGCCTCCGAATACATAAATCGAAAGGGATACTTTTCGATGGTTCTCCAGGCACTGGTGGACCATCGTGGGCGTTTTACTGACATAAATGCTGGTTGGTCGGGAAAGGTGCATGACGCTCGGATATTCAGAAACTCGGGACTGTTCCGCAGGCTGCAAGCGGGCACCTTTCTTCCCGACGAGAAAATGACAGTGGGGGGTGTCGAGATGCCCATAATCATCCTGGGGGACCCCGCCTACCCACTGATGCCATGGCTAATGAAGCCTTTTACAGGGAAGTTGGATCCTGCCAAGGAGCGGTTTAATTATAGGTTAATCAGGTGCCGAATGGTTATGGAGTGTGCCTTTGGCCGTTTAAAAGCGCGCTGGAGATTGCTGTATGGCCGGCTAGACCTACACGAGAACAACATTCCACTTGTCATTTCCTCGTGTTGTGTCCTTCACAATATTTGCGAAAACCGTGGTGAGAGATTTCTGAACTCATGGATGGTGGAGGCTGAGTGTCTGGAGTATGCACACCAGCAACCAGACACCAGGGGTATCCGGGGGGCACAGCTTAGAGCCGTGTGCATAAGGGAGGCATTGAAGAAGCATTTCACCAACGGGGACTGATAGGCTGCTTTCTAATGTTTGAAATCACTGTTTTTGTTTTGCATCTTTAACTTAGAAAAATCATTAGATACAGATTGTTTGCTTCTTTCTCTATTTTTTTTTTTTTGACAACAGACGCCCAGGGCATATTGACAATGCATCACAATAAAGTCGGATTAAATTAACAAATGTCTCAACTTTATTAATGTAACACAAACAAAACGTAAGCTGTAAGGAGAGGGGGGTAGAGGTGGGTGTAGGTGTGGGACTCCACGACATACGTTGGGGGAGGGGTTGAGGTAACGTTATACCAGGGGTGTCCCTGGGGATCAAAATACTGTTTGGGGGGAGAGTGCTGCACGGTTGGAGGGAACGGCAGATGTGGCTGGGGGGGGGGGGGGCGAGCCTGGAGCAGACCGACCATGGTCTTCATCAGCTGGGTCTGCTCCTGGAGAATGCCTATTAGGGTGTCCTTCTGCTTCGCCCTCCTCTCGCTGTTCTCTCTCCGTTCCTGCCTGCACTGCCGCCTCCATTGCCTTGTCTCCCTCACAGATGCCTCGTTGGAATGCATCAGCTCCTGGAAGATATCTTCCTTGCTCCTGTGAGGCCTCCGCCTTATCTGTCTCACACGCTCGGCTGGTGCTGAGCGCCGCCCAGCGAAGGTCATCTCTGCGGAAAAATGAAACATTTTGAATGTTGCAATTGTTCTCGCTCCGCTTATGTGCAAGTAAGGATGCTCTCCCTACACATTCCAAAGTTACACGGGACAAGGAATACCGGGGGCCAGAAACAAGTTTCGCCAAGCGAGGGACGGGTTGCTGAGAGTAGACACACGGGACAGTGGACAATTAGCATTGCTTGTTCTGAGCCTGTGTCAGAGATGGCTGCAATAGAAGCCGATATCACACTGCTTAGAGTGCCTCTGCAAGCAAGAATGCATCTCCTGCATGTCGCTGAGTTCCAGCCGGGACCTTACGCTGCTGGATTGTGCGCTGCCATGGTTCCCGCGTCAGTGCTTGCGAGCTGGAAAGGGCGAGTCTCCCTGAATGGGGGAGGGCAAACGGTCGCTCTACCATCCACTTTTAAAAGAAGAATTTGGAGATATCTGGAGTACACGTTCAGTGACTTGAAAGGGACCGACTACTTGGCAATCAAGGCATGCATTGATGCGCTTTTCATGTAATGCCAGTAAGACCCCGCCAAACCATTAACACATAGAAAAGAAGAAACAGAAAAGGAGTACTCAATGCCTTATCTTCATCTACACACTATGCTGTAGCTGCTATAATAGAGAGCACTGAAAACGTAACTTACCGGAGCCGTCATCGGTTGCATCAGGGGAAGGCGTGGAAAACGAATCCGCGGAGCTTGTCTCTGGCGGGGTGGTGAATAACTCCTGGCTCCCGATGTCGGTAGCTCCGCTGTCACCGTCCACGTCCTCTTCCTCCTCTGCTTCCTCGTCGACGACTGCATCGTCGCCTTCAGCCACCCTGTCCTTTTCGGACGCTGTCGCCGAAGTGTCCATGGTTGAAATAGGGGTGGTTGTGGGATCGCCGCCCAGGATCTCCTCTAACTCCTTGTAAAAGCGGCATGTTGCCGGCGCGGAGCCGGAGCGCCGGTTTGCCTCTCTGGCTCTGTGGTACGTGATCCGCAGCTCCTTCACTTTTGTTCGGCACTGCAGAGTGTCTCTCTCATACCCCTTCTCATTCATCGCCTGAGATATTTGTCCAAAAACGTCGAAATTCCTCCGGCTGCCACGTAATTGTGACTGCACGGCGGACTCTCCCCAGATGCCTATCAAATCCATCACCTCAGCTGTTGTCCAGGCTGGAGCTCGTTTGCTGCGCTGCGACGACATTGCAAGCGGGGCACACAGAGGCAGCATCACTGAACAGCAAGCCAGAAGGGAGAGTGTGGAATTCAAAAATTCGCGGGGCAGAAGGGGAGGTCGGGAAACATGATGTCACAGCAACAGAGTACAGACGGAAGTGCAGAAGGTATGGGATTGGAATTGTGGGCCATTTCCGGAGGTTTCGCATTGCGCGGTAACCGTACACACGCGGGCTGTCGCGCAATAGCTATTCTGCGTTAGACGCTACCACGCTTGTTTAGGTGGTTTACATTTTGCGCAACAAGAGGGCTCTTAACGCGCAAAAACTGTAAGTTAAGTGTGTACGCTCGGCTTCTTATCGCGCAATAAAGGGCTTTATCGCGCAATAACTTTGTAGTGTGTACAAGGCCTCGTTTAGGTGGTTTACATTTTGCGCAACAAGAGGGCTCTTAATGCGCAAAAACTGTAAGTTAAGTGTGTACGCTCGGCTTCTTATCGCGCAATAAAGGGCTTTATCGCGCAATAACTTTGTAGTGTGTACAAGGCCTGAGTGTCTGGCTCCCCAGCAGAGAGTTGCTCCCTTAGGTCCCAGGGGCCTGCTGCCTCTTCTGGCTGGCCAGGCACCCACCACTCGGGGCAGTCCTCCGGGCCAAAGGCTGTAGGGAGCTTGGGCCAGGCCTTCTGGTTAGGCAGGCGAGATTCACAGCCCTGGGAGCAGGCGGAGAGGTCTTTCCTCTGTGCTTGCTGGGGCCTGACTGAGGGAGAGGGCTTCCCTTTTATACTTCGCCTCCTTGCTCTCCACCCCACTGCTTCCTGTCAGGTGGGAAGGGAGCTTTTAGTCCCACCCCCTTGTGGGGAATTGGCCCACCCTCTGTGTCTGTCTCAGAGGGCGGCCATATTCCTTGCCCCTGACAACCCCTTTTTAACTAAATGACCTATCTAAATTTTCTGTGTGGATAAAGTTGTTCTGCATACAGTGTCATCCTTACTGCATGAGGGTGCTCTTGATTTTCATCAAAATCAGTAGGTTGTCCTTCTATCATTATGTCCTTCTTCCAGTGAGAGACCCGGGCTCATCTCTACTCCTTAGATGAGAGAAGGGAAATGAAATGTTCTCTAAAGAGAATACGACTTCCATGTTTTTGTGTTTGTTAATCTATATTGAATAAGTTTAAAAAAAAAAGGATAAAGCATGTACTATGTTATGATTTTATGATGTGAATCCTGCCCGTCAGGGAGATTCTTCCCCTAAATAATTCCAGCTTCTTTTGTGAGAAGTCAATGCCTGCATTGATTCTTCCTTTATATTTCCCTCTATATCTTGATATTCAGGATCTTGTAGTGGGCCTGCAATTTTAAATCTGTCAAGTGGAGTATATTCACAGTTAAGAGCTTTAATCATTTCTTTATATTGCTTATGTTTCTTTTATGCTACACTGAGATTGCTGAGGTTAGCGTAGACATAGAGGCTATGTCTACACTAGAAAAGTTAAGTCAACTTTGTTAAGTCGACTTAAAATCGATCTTAAGTTGACTTAACAAGGTTGACTTAACTTTTTCTAGTGTAGACATACCCTAAATTGACCTTATTAAGGCGACTTAACGCTTTAAGTTGATGTAACAAGGTCAATTTAGGTGCTAATGCCCGTCCACACTTGCTTTATGTCGATTTAAGGAGTCGACTTAAGGCTTAAGTCGACGTAAAATGAGGTGTTAAGTTAACTTAAGCGCTCCTTTAGTCAACTTAAGGAAGTGCTTAAGTCGACTTAATAAAAGCCCAGTGTGGACGTGGCTTTGTTTAGGTCAACTTAAACCTCCTTAAGTCGACCTAACTTGCCAGTGTAGATGCACCCAGAGGGAGGTTGCAGACTCTTGTGAAATTCAAGTCTGTTTTTCAGTTGTTTTATGGCATGATTACTGATTAATCATTGGCGTTTTTGAGTGCTGAAGATGACCAGAGGCTCTTCTACTCTGCTCTTTGATTTCTGTAGACAAAGATTCATTTTGATCTTGAAAAAATATCTAAAGAAACCAATTTTTTTCATAGAAGAGTACAAATCTTCTTGTTACTTTACAATATTTGACAGTGGTTAATGTTTTGTTTTAAGAGAATAATCTGTTTTCATTACCTGACTCTATTCAGTAACTTGTTTTATACGGTCAAGTTCCAAAGGGGTAGCCATGTTAGTCTATTGCAGAAAAACAGCAGAGTCCTGTGGCACTTTTAAAGACTAACAGATTTATTTATCGCATGAGCTTTCATGGGAGAAAATCCCACTTCATCAGACATTTTAAGCGTTTAAGTGGGATTTTCTCCCATGAAAGCTCATGCGATAAATAAATCTGTTAGTCTTAAAAAGTGCCACAGGACTCTGTTGTTGTTCTATATGCTTCCTTTAACTTTTTAGGACTGTTGGGCCAGATAAAGTCATATTGACATTTAGTAATCACTAAACATCAATTGCCATTTTCTGTATAGCAGCTTTCACATTTACTACTGTTAAATTGAGAAATCACCACTTAGTGAATTGAACACTGAAGATAGACATTAGAGGAGCTGCAGCTTTATATAAAAGCATATTGTCAGAACTCCTGTCCACCTCCCAGAACTTTCTAGATTCTAGTAAACTAAGCCTCCCAATTGCTCACAATTTTATCTACTTCCCTCCAGGGACCTCAGTATTCCGAGTACCATCACAAAAAAAGCACTGCCTCTCATCAATATCCACTGACTGTTGATTCGATTCACTAAGCATGCCTCTCTCTATTTCCCATGTTGCCACCATTCTCCTTCCTCTTTAGGCTTCTAGATATTCCAAAACTTTTAGACCTAAAAGACTTAACAAGAACCTTAATATTTTTATCGTATTCCTTTTAACCATTAAGAATTGTTATTTGTCATTCCCAAGTTACAATTACATTGGAATGGCCCGGACTTTCAAAAATAGTTCCTTGTTTTGGGTGTCTAAGTTGAGTCACCTGATTTTTAGATTCTGGGTATTTGGGACTTTCTGAAAGTTAGGTCCATCTAAGATATCTCAATCTGGGTACTCAAAATCACTAGCCACTTTTGAAAATCTGACCAATAGTAAAAATCTTGACCAGTATATCTTGTATCAAAAAACTTTCAAATCTATTTCATATCCTTGTAAATACCTCAGAGTGACACAGAATTCTAAAAACAAAACAAAACATCGGATAAAGCTCATCAAGTTTATTTATTACTTAAAACACTTTCCACATCTGATTTTCTTTTCTCACTTCCTTTCTTCCGTTCCTCTTCCCCCCACCTCTCCCCCCCCCCCCCCGAGAGGTGGCTGGTGGGCAGAGAGAGAGGCAGCTGGCTTTGAAAGGAAGGCGGTTTTGTTTACTCTTCTCTCTCCTTTCCCCAAACCTCTACATCATCTGTTTAGCACCTTTCAGGTCTCTTATGGCTCACCCGTGAGGTGTTCCCTCCCACTTTCCTTCCTTGCAGTTTTCTTTCTTTATTCTTCCTTTCTTTCTTCAAGTTCTCATGCTTTCTTTCTCTCATCTTCCTTGGCCACAGCCTACCCAAATATTGGATCAGCTGAACACCTTTCAAACATTCTAGAGCAGCCACTAAGAGGCCGGTATATTTGGTTCCTTTTAACTCTGCTGTGAGGTACAAAGATCACTTCAAGCCCACAATGAACAACTGGAAAGTGGCAGGATGAGAAAAATCTTTTGCTATTCCTTGAACACACTGTTGTGCTGTATTTACAGTCCAAAAACTGCAGGGGGCTTGAACAGGGCAAGACAAGATCGCCAAATGTTCTTGGTTTCAGTAATAGTAACAACATCTAGCTCTTAAATAGCATTTTTCATCCATAGATCTCAAAGCGTAGTAGAATTGGTGATACGGTTCCTCATTCTCAGGAAAGCAGGTTATCTGGTCAGATTGTGACTATTCTGTGTGCCTGCATGTGTAAAAACTATACTGAAAGAGAGTTAAAGTTGCAAAGTCAAGCATTCAAAGGATAGGAAACAACTAAGGTTCCTTATTCTATCTTACTTAGGCCCCTTTGTGTCAGGCTCTGGGTTCTACGTGATTAGGCTTTGTGGTTGGAGTCGTGGTTGAAGCCAGCCATAGGTTTGGCATCGGGCCACGAGCAGTGCTAAATTTAGGATCCAGGATCAGGCTATGGGTCAGAACTGGGGTCAAAGTCCACGGACAAGCCAAATCAGGATTGTAGTCGGAGTTAGGAAGCAGGCCAAAGGTCAAAGCTGGGTTGAAATCAGTCCAAGGTTCTGGGGGTCAGGAGGAAGGGGCAGGGCTGGAGCAGATCAGGAGCAGGATCATGGTAAGTCACAAACCAGGCTGAAGGGTAAGGCTGGGGGCAAAAAGAAAAAACTGTATCAAGAGCAGGCCAGGGGCCTAGGGGAGTCTGTAACACGGCAAGGCCGAAGGAGGGGTCCTAGCCAGATAAGTGCTGTGGCACAGAGTGACTTAGAGCTCTGGCATGGCCATTGTACCTGTCCTAGCCTTGCTCAGAGACAGGCTGCTGCAGCATGCCTGAGGCCTGAGTCATTGCAAGCTCTTCTGGAGGGGTGACTCGTACCAGAGGAGGGCGCAGCCCTGATATGGTGGCTGGTTTACGTCACATCCTTGTACCTGTACAATAAGGTAGTTTTTAATGTACCCTTAGACAGAGTTCACTCAGAGAGCAGCTAGTCAATAATTTTGTTTTATCCTGGTTCATTGTGTGGCCCCAGACCGTATTTACTCCCTACTGTTCACAACTTGCTCTGAAGACAGAATTACTCATATCCCTATCTCATTTGTTGCTATCATATATGGGACCTTCAAAAATATTCATGAATTTCTTTTCACAAGACCCCTGTGAGATGAGAATACACTAAAATATCCATTTTACAAATCGGGAACTAAAGCAAAAAGCGATTGAGGTCAGAAGTATCCACAAATTCTAAGTGCCTGGTTTGGACGCATGAGACGTGATGTTTCAGAGTGCTCAGCATTAGAGAGCACTTTGTGTGATCAAAGCACAGTTCTCATGGACTTCAGGTGCAGCTGGGAGTGTTCAGCATTTCTGCGAATCAGACCCCAGACCGCCTGAAACTGAGAGCCCACCAGTGAAAGATTTGGTTTAAGTGACTTGCCCAGCATCACATAGAAATTATGTGGCAGGTGCAGGGATATAATGCAGTTTTCCAGAGCAACATACAACTGCCTTAACCATTATTTCATCCTTTCTCTTCCTAAAATTCCCTACCTCATTTGCTATACACCTACCAACTTCAGCAATAAATAAAGCAATGATCCTACAGATGATATCCGTCTTTACTCCACAATTGATTCATCCCCATAGCAGGTTCAGCCTCTGTGTTGAATGAGGCAGAGGTCATGTGGAAAAAACAGTATGCGATCATATAATTGAAGACTGTACCATAATGTGTACGGACAAGGGCACTAAATTAACATTGCACAGGTGATCTTAACACTGGAATTTCCTAACATTGCAATGCTTGATTTTACAATATTAATAATGCTTTTATGAAGAATCATTTTGTGTATGTAGTGTGTATGCCCATGTGTATGTATATTCATGCATACATATATAGAATGTTAACTTATTTCTATGTTTTATACATAGTCTTTTTTCTAGTTGCAGTACTGTGAAGTATATTTCAAATCAGGCCTCAGATATAGTACTTCAATCATCCTGTTCTGAGCTGTAGAATTTAGCCCAAGCTTTAATCTGTTTCCTTAGTGTCTGGAGAGAACCACGTCTGTCCCTCAGATAGTCTCAATAATGTGATGTGGTTATAACACTGATAAAGAGATTATCCTGGTTGATAAAGAATAGTATTTCACTTTGAATGAGCCCAGGAGTTTGAGGTGGGTTGTGTTTAATGGGTTTATATCTGAAGACTGATGACTTGTTAAACAAGCAAAGAATGTCTGATTTCTGTCCTTTATTGTTTAAAATGAAACAAAGACAATATGAAGAGATGTGCTCTCTGCAAATCCAGTAGTATGTTTATTTTTACCTTAATCAGTTACCGAATCTATCCACTTTTATAAGACATATGTTTAGTGGATTAGCCTAACCTTGAAATAGGTTTCCTGAGCATTATGCTCCCCTTTTCTTGTAATTATAAATGTTAGGTACAAAAAGCATTAATACTTTTCTTAACAAAATGGTCTCCTTTGCTAAATTAAAATCTAAATTGTGATGCTAAAAATATGTAGTTCCAAGTGAGCCCTTTTAAATATCTATATACTGTACAAAAATTAATGGACAATTCTGTGGGTCTAGCAAAAATGTTGATCATTTTTCTGCAAAATAATTAGTCTCTTAAGGTTTGTGTGGAGGATTTGGTGTGAGATCAGCTAAAACTGAAGCTTAGATGAAATCATTTGAGGAGCTTTTTGGAAACCTCATGGTAAAATTAAAAATCCAGTGTGTTTGTTAGCCACCTGATCCACTGCTGAAGCAACAACTCTACAAGAACGTTTTATGGTAACGTGATTAATATTTACTTTCTGTGGTGTTTCCTTAGTGGTAAAGTTTGTTGTAGATGCTAACAGCCGGTTTCAGTGCTGGCAGCTACAGTTCTCTCAATCTAAACTCTTTGGTGGTGGTGGTGATTCTGATGGTTATTAACAAACATTAATATCAGTCTATTGACATCCAGAGAGGTTTTGAGGGAAGATTGCACAGCGTGTCCAAAAATTCAGATATCTTTAAAAAAAAATTAAAGTTGTTGAGAGACAGAAAAAGCAGTGGGAGCTACTCAGAGCTCTGTCAGATGAGTGGTTGCCTGGAGGTGAAAGATTGCTACCTATTATCAATTTCTTGAGGTGGCCTTTCCAGTAGTAATGTAAATTCTCTGTTCCGCATAAGTGAATATGTTCAGAAAAATCACCTGTTTTCCTGGAGTCTTGATGCTATGAAGATACGGGTGAGAAGGGATCTGGAAGGTTCTTAATCGGATACATACTTTACAATGTCCCCAGTGTTTAAAGTGTACCACAGTGAAGCAGATTAAAGAGAAAGCTAATGAGTTTCTATAATATGGTATTTTAGACCTGAGTGCCGCAATAGATATTATTATTATTATTAAAATAATGCATCTGTGATGGTAAAAGTTTGGTTCCCTTTTAATATGAAATATTAAGAGAACCTTGTGGAAAATTTCTACTAATACAGAAGACCCTTATTGTTTTAGTATTCAGTATGGTTGTAGCTATGTTGGTCCCAGGATATCAGAGAGAGACAAGGTGAGTGAGGTAATAAATTTTATTAGACCAATTTCTGTTGGTGAGAGAGAGAAGCTTTCAAGCTGCATAGGCCTGAAGAAGATGAGTTGAAAGCGTGTCTCTCTAACCAACAGAAGTTGCTCCAATAAAAAATACTACCTCACCCACCTTGTCTGTCTAATTTTGTGAAGACTTTCGTGAACTACTTAGGAAGGACCCAATCCTGCTTCCACTGACGTCATTAGGAAAACTTGCACTGACCTGAGTCGAAGCAGAATTAGACCTTCAGTTAATAACCCTTGCAAAAAAGCAAGTATACTTGCCTAACTTATTTTTTACCATCACAGTTCAACTTCAATTATTTATGCCAACATTTCATGAAGCAGAATTAAATCTGTAGTATATTCTGTACAAGTTTACTACATCCTCTCTCTGCTTATAACTCTTTGCTGACAGATAGGGAAAGATGACCAGAATTTTGTGTTGACTCCAAAAGGTGTGGAATAGTAAGGTTCTAATATAGTTCAGCATCCAGCTAAATGACAGAATCTTTTTTTAATAGAATTGATAGATTTTCAGTATCTTATATACAATTAAAATGGGGACTTTCATTTCAGTGCAAAATAATTTAGGCGTCTGAGCTTTCAAAACCCTTACTACTGTGAGTAGAATCTTTAAAGGAACTGATATCAATGTACCTTTTACTTGCTTTATTAAGTACAATACTTGAATTATGTTTAGTTTTCATGTTTTGCAGAAAATTCTGAAATGCAATTATAGTACATAGTAAATATAATGTCTACCCAGTGTTGTTTCTAGCAGTGTAAAACAGTAGCTTTAACTGGAAGCATGGATATTGACATTTTAAAATTTTTATTCATGAACTATGGGCCACTCATATTGTGCAAATAAGAAAAAATGTGGTGTTGATGGATCTAGCCCCTTTTACTATTTTTGTTCTTTTTTGCCCTTATTTTCTTTAAGACTTGTTTTCTGCAGTGCCTACAGCCTGACCTGATGCTATGTCATACACTCCCCTGCATTTAATTTCCTCCCACTCTGTAACTTTCCTATCTTCAAAGCGTCTGACGAAGTGGGATTTTCTCCCACGAAAGCTCATGCGATTAATAAATCTGTTAGTCTTTAAAAGTGCCACAAGACTCTTTTGTCTTTCTACAATAGACTAACACGGCTACCCCTTTGGAATTTGACTACATTAATAGTAGTTATCGATGTTAATACACCAGCAGAATTCACCCAAGGCTGTTGATAATCTAGTCATGTGAATCAACTTCATCTAAACAGTGTCACTAGGATCTAATTCCTCCCTCAGAGGGGTGTGATCTTTTGATAGATGTATGTAAATCTAGAAGCTCATTCATTACCAACACACAACTAATTCCGGTTTTAACCTGTAAAACCAGGTACTGAACCACACTTTTCTTAGATACAGCAAACATTCAGAGCTACAGTTTGACCTTCTTTTTAGTGTCTCAATAGAATCAAATGAAGGAAGATTCAAATCAGTGAAGGATTTGCTTGTCACATTTTGCAAATCAACTTCTAGAAATAAAAGATGATAAATGGAATTCTAATGTTCTTTCATATATTGATTTTTTTAAAAGTGTCCAAGACATCGAATTTACTTCAGCTTTTAACATAATACTCGGTGTCGATTCTTTGAATCTTAATTTTGATTGATTACATAGCAGGATAAGTTCATACTAAACTCTCCCCTTTGTCCTCTTTATCCCTTGCTCACCTTTTCATTCTTTGCATGTCAATTATTAACATTGTTAACATTAACTGTTGCTGCAGTAACTTTGTTTCAATGCAGCTGTTGCCTGGTGAATTTTGTTGAGAGCTTGATTGATTGAAACATTTGCCAACATTTTATGAAATATCAAAAAGCATTAATTATAGTCAGCAAGCATCAGTTTAATATTCTATTGGGGTACTGTTTCCACAATATTTTTTTAAAAGCTAGGCACAATGGCATGCTCTAAATTTAGATAAATAGGCTACCACTATAGTATGTTATATTTTGTCATGTCTGAGTGTTTCATTAACAAGGTAAAGATGAATCCTAGTACAAGAGATATAAAAATGTATTTGAATAAATACAGTGGGGGAGATTTTGCTGTGAGTAGGATTGCATGAATATAGCACAAGAGAGAATGTGTTCCTGCTGAATATGAATTCAAAGTGTTTCATAGAATCATAGAAATGTAAAGCTGAAATGAACCATAAGAGATCATCTAATCCAGTCCCCCGCCCCTCCCAAGGAAGGACCAAGGCTATTCCTGACTGGTGTTTGTCCAATCTCCAATCTGTTCTTTAAAACCTCCACTGATGGGGATTCACAACCTCCCTTGGAAGCCTATTGCAGTGCTAAACTATCCTTGTAGTCAGCAAGTTTCTCCTAATATCTAACCTAAATCTCCCTTCCTGCAGAACCACTTACTTCTTGTCCTACCTTCATCTGAGTTCAATTGGTCATCCTCCTCCTTATAACCATTCTTAACATACTAGAAGATAATCTGGTCCATCCCTCCCTCCCATTGCCTCATCTTCCTTTCTCAAGACCAAACATGCCCAGTTTTTTTAAGCTATCCTCATAGGTCACATTTTCTAAACCTTTTATTATTTTTATTACTCTCCTCTGGACTCTCTCCAGTTTGTCCACATCTTTTTTAAAGTGTGGTACCTAGAACTGAATACAGAACTACAGCTGAGGCTTCACCAGTGCACACTGTAGCGGAACATTTCCCTTCCATGTCTTAGATATGACACTCCTGTTAACACACTCCAGACTTGATATTAGCCTTTTTCTCAACTGCCTCATAATGTTGATCTACAGTCAATGTGTGATCCACTGTTATTCCCAGATCCTTTTCAGAAGTACTTCTGCCTAACTAATTGTCTCATTTTGTATGCATACATATGATTTTTCTTTCCTAATTGTGATAAATAAATCTGTTAGTCTTTAAAAGTGCCACAGGACTCTGTTGTCTTTCTACAATAGACTAACATGGCTACCCCTTTGGAATTTGACTACATTTCATCTTGTTGCTTTCAGACCAATTCTCTAATTTGTCAAGGTTATTTTGATTCTAATCCTAACCTCCAAAGTGCTTGCAACACCTTCTAGCATGGCATCATCCACAAATTTTAAAAGCGTACTCTCAATTCCATTATCCAAACCATTAGTGAAAATATTGAATAATATCAGACCCAGGACTGACCACTACAGGACTCCACTAAATATCCGCTTCCAGTATAACAGCAAACCATCGGTAATTACTCTTTGAATACAGTTTTTCAATCAGTTATGCACCCACTTTACAGTAACTTCATCAAGACCACTTTTCCTTAGTTTTTTTTATGTACTTCTTAAGTCTTAAAAGGTTTGTCTTAATTGGGTAATGACCCAAATTAGGGGGTATGTTCCTGAGCTAATAATACTCACCTTGGGACTGTTGCAAGCCAGGAGGCACAGGTCCAAGTGCTTTCAAGTCTCCAAGTAGCAAGCTAATGGCCAAGCAGTATGCACCATAGGGTGGCTTGTTCTTGTTAGATTATGTTCCAGTAATTTATTCTATAGAGGTAAGGTGTTTGGTTATTATAAATTCATGCAGTTGGTTTGGTCATCCCAGCTTCTGAGAACTCAGACAGCTTTAGAACATTAGGCAGCTAAGGGCTCCCTCACTCCAAAGGCCATGTGTTCTGTGCCTGCTGAGATATGTCCCAACCCTAATGCTAACAGTCAGTTCCTCGTTTTTATACCATATATGTTTGCAGAATTTACACTTACTATGGCTGTTTCTCCTGCATTGGTCAAAAAAAATCTGTTAAAATTGATAAAACTCTAAAAGTATTCTAACAGTTAACTGCAGATCTAAACTAATTTAATTAAAAGTATCTTTCAGTCTCAAATATAATCTGTCCCTGAGCTCTCTCTAGGGAAGGATAGTGCTGTACCATAAACCACTCCACTAGATATCTTCTCCCTGTGCAATCTAGATCTGAGTCACTCCTTCGCAGAAAGGAGCCAGGCCACAATTTACACCCTTTCCCTCTCCTTTTCCCCCTCAAATCATTCATGGATATAAAAGAGAAGGCAGGGAGCCAAACCCTGCCGTCTGTGGAGGAAACCTATGTGACAGCCCAGAAACTGCAGAGATGGATACTGTTGGGGAGTGGCATTTATGCAGAAGGAGGAGGAAAGAGAATGAAAAGCGGTGGTTTAAAACAGCTTATTCACCCTCCACTCCACCCCTTGGAAACTTTAAGCAGCAGTTTGTGACCCTTGAGCCATTTTCAGAGGTCACTTCCTACTCTAAAATCTAACCTGGAAGATATTTAATATTCCTAATTTAATTTCTACAGTAGAAAGTGAAGACTAGATAGGGCTACTGAGAGACAAACTGCATCTTAAAGGTCAGAAGGAATCATGAGACATAGGTACAAAGAGGAGGAGTCCAAGAAGTCCAAGCAATTTCAGGGAAAGTAGGAATACAATAGACAAGAAGAGATCTTTGTAATCTCCAAACTAGTAAAGACAGCGTACTTACAACTTTTCCCCTACTTTTTCTCTTCTACTTCTGCCATGAAACACATTTTATATTGGAAAGATGCATCACATCAAAACCCAAAGAACCCTTCTGGGAAAAGGGGTTTGTTTTGTTTTTTAAACTTCAGTTACAGTTAAAATTAAGGAGTCACTCTCCTAATAGCAATGTCACACCAATATGTGTATTAGTATTAATAATCTATTGACACAGTTCTTGAAAAACACCTTGTTGTGATTTACTGTTGTTGTTTATTCTCTAGCACTGTCTGGTAGTTTCTAAAGGAATTAAAGTAGATGAGGAAAAGGGCTTACTTTGTTTTAGGCATTTTTCTGAAAATAGCAAACTGACATTTATACTCATGCATGATTGGGGTGTTTCTTTTACACTATGAACTGAACTCTTATGAGTGGATGTAAAGATGTGTGCGCAGAGGTCAGTTTCCAGGACTCTTGATTCCATTCAAAGCACTTCTCTTTCTTTAAAAGTAGGAAAATGGGAATGGGATTGGAATCACTTTGTTTTCACGTTAGGATTCTGTACCATATAGCTTTCAATGTTTCTTGCTGTACATGTAATGAATATAGAATTAATATATTTGCAGATTTATAAATACATGTAAATGAAACTCTTTTGGTTGACTAATTTCTCGATAGGTTCCTTAAGTTTCTGTAATTCCTATAAATTGCCCCAATGCCTACTGATGAGGGCGGAACTTATTGTCAAGCTTCTCTAGTTAAAGCTGAGCGAACAAGCTGCTTATGATGACCCAACAGACATAAGGGAGGTCTCTGAAAGGCAAGTATTCAACCAGCCTTAATCCTTGTTTTCAGTAAGGCAGTGTTTTTAAGTGCAGACTAATTAGTGAATGGACATGGTTGTGATTCTTGTAGACATGTCTTTTGTTGGCCTGAGATGAACTGCTTAGCTAACATAAATGGTCTAAAAACTTTATATTTTACATTGCTTTTCTTTTTTAATATACTTTAATAGGCCAGGGAGACGAGAAGATATAAGGCAAAGCAGGAACAAAGGAAATGAAAACCATATGACTATCTATCTTGATGTACTATGATCCATTCAGATCTTTCCTATTATGCAGGTGGCCACCATCAGTGTAGATCGAAATGACAGCATGTCACTATATGGTCATACATTTTGATCCTTTTGATTTACTTAAATAGTAGGGAGAAATGTAATGTCCCTTCACAGTAGTATACTGTAACAATAAGACTTTGCATTTATATAGCACCTGGTAGCCAGCAATCTCAAAAAAGTATACAAAAGTCAGCCGATCATTATTATCCCATTTTAGAGTTGAAGACACTGAGCACAGACAAAGTAAATTATTTACCTCGGGAGGCAATAGTATAGCTGGGATTAGAATCCAGGTCTTTTGAGAACCAAACCCCTGCCCTAACCACTAGATAATACCATTTTTATTAGATGTTCTAGCATGAAGTTTCCTACCAGCTAGAATTACTGTTGGCATATTTTAAAAAAAAATCAAGTAATGTACAGCTAAGTATAGGAAAAAGGCATATGGCAAGGACATCCGTTAAATGTAAATAAAATCCAATCACAAAGCCACCTGTGTGAGAAAGAAAGAACAGTCCTTAATGATAGGCTGAGTCATTTGAAAAATGGCAAGCTAGTTAAGAATTCAGTGTCTGTTTCTGCTGTGTGTTCCTCAGTTAGTGTTTGCCTGACAATTGCCCCTTAAATGACATAATGCAGATGGCAGCCATAGCAAGTTACTGTTTCCCTCAATTTGTAAAAATAATCATAGATTCCAGTAATATAACTTAACAGTGCTTTGGATATCGAAACTCATAGATATAAACTTTTTACTGCCTTTATCACCTGTATTACTGATTGGAGATAATTACTGCAAAGCAGCTGGCTGTTGGTTTTAGGGAGCATCAATTGTTCTCCTCTCCCAGCTGTTGGCTAATAAGCATAGTCAACACATCTGTTTCAACAGCTGGTAATTAACAAAAGCCTAATTGCTGCAACTCTTTTAACAACCAATCTATGAAAGGATAGGGATGTGGAGGAATATTATTTACTTTGTGCTCTGCACTTTCTGCAACCAGTTTCTTTTTTCTTTTTCTACTTTGAACACCACTGCCTTTGTCTGATGCATTGAATGGCAGGAGAACACAATATGGTAATCCAGAGCTTAAGTTTTTCAGATCTTTGTCGGTGTTTCTTATTGCAACATTTCTTTGCTAAGTTGTAAGATAAAATGGATCAAAAGCATTTTGTAGAGTTCCATACAACGGCTGAAATCCACCTCAGTGTGCCTTGGCTAGGGCTGCCAATTCTTGAATGCTCCAAAAGATGGAGGGGTTGCCTTTTTTATATATGTTTTATATCCTTGAAACATTCCTCCTCCCCCCCCCCCCCCAACATACAAAAAAAATTGTCGTTCTAAAGGGCTGGTCATCTGAAGAATTTTACTGTTGCAACCCAGAGTCTTCATAAGTTGACTTTTCCAAATGGAATCAAGATCTTTTCGTTGCTCCATTAAATCTATGTGCACTGATCAATTTAAAAGTGAATATCATTTACCATCTTGGAATAGATAGCATCTCAGTTTTCACAGTAAGTATAGAATTGGAAAGAATTCTATGGCCTTTACCTTTATAGCATCTGTCAGTAAACAAAAATCAGAGAAAGAAAGGAAGCACACACACATACTTCTCCTATATGTTTTTTTCCCTCATGCAGTACAGCATATGTTTTATCTAATATATTTAATAGATGATGTGTGTATGCATACATAAATTAATGGGAAAACTCCTATCGACTTAAAATGTGGCAGGATTCCTTTCTCAGTACCTAATATTCTTAAAGTTGAAGCTAGAGTTCGTCTGCATTTAAGTACTTGCTTTTGCATGTGCAAAGGATGTAGTCAAATCTTAATGATCTTGGTGACTCAGATATTATGAAAGTCAGACCCATAGCACAGTTTGTATAGCTTGAGTTAGGCAAAAAAAAATATTTTCCATTAACCTCTGTTTAAAGTTAATCCTCCTAAGTTATATTTAAAACATTCAGCTAATGCTCAAAAACAGTCATTCTTTGATAAAATGCTAGTCAAGATCACTTGATTAAACTTGCTTCCCTAACTTTTCAGTTGGCAAATATTTCTGTACACTCAGTTCTTCAATTGTCTGTTGGTTATGTTGAAAGGTATACAAGAAATTCTACCCAAGTGCTTGCCATTGACAGCATACAGATTGCATAATTTTAAAAATTTTGCTGGCATGACCAGTTTAGTTGCAGGTGTTCAGGTGATGAAGTGTACAGTAGGTGCAGCGAGAAAGTATAAGAGATCCTTTGAACAAACAAAACCAAAAGTGTTGGCTAAAGTTCTAACTGTAAAAGGACACTGTTATATAGGGAAATGTTTACTGTGTGGGTTTTACAGGACATGACTTTTGTACGCTATAATTTTGTCTGTGGTGACTGAAATGGCTCAATAGCATTTTAGAAGTAGAATGCAAAAATTATACCCCCAGCACCAGTTTATAGATATGGATATCTGTCAGAATATTTGACAATTCATTAATAAAAGGATTTATTTTTCCAAATGTGACAGAGTTCTAACAATGCACAGCAACTAGACATCAAATTTTAGGATAACATTTGAAAAAGAATATTGTGTCCAACTGAAACTACATGGAAATTTAGTAAGGAAGAATACGGTTACCCCAATTGAAATTCAATAGGTACATATCCACCATTTTTGCAAAACGTGCCAGGAATCTTTCGCATCAGAACCTTGTTTTTATGTCTGATCCATAACACTGCACATCCTGCAATATAGCATTCTAGAACCCCATGTAGAGGTGTTTGTCCCATATGGATTCAGTAGGAAGAAAGCCACCTATTGAGTCCTCAGTAGCTGCTTCTTCAACAGCTGAACGTTTTTGGAGGACTCCCAGAATGTTTTAAAAGGTATATCAGAAATCCCTGGCTGGCCTTCTAGTTAGGTGAAAGCGGAAAAATGGGGCAACTAGAATGAAAAAAAAAAAAAAAAAAAAAAAAAAAAAAGCTTAATTCAGAATAAAGATTTGGGTGATACTTATATTCGGAACAGGTCATGATAAATCATAAAGGCCAGGTCCACAGCCCCACTATGACTGATCTTTTGTTTGCTTAGAATTATGAACATAAAGCTACCTGAAATTCTCTATTGAAGATTCTCCCAGCATAGGACACATTCCAGGTTCCAGCACACTTTCGGTGCATCTACACTAGTAAATTAAGTCGACTTAAGCAGGCTTAAGTTGACTTAATTTACTCTGCGTCTACACTGGAATTTCCTTAAGTCGACTTAAGGAAAAATTAAGTTGACTTAATAAAACCTCATTTTAAGTCGACTTAAGGCTTAAGTCGACTTCAGCTCTCTTCAGTCCCCTGCTCCCTTCTCCCCAGACCCACAGCTTGTTGGCAGTCCTGGTGAGAAGGGCTCCCCAGCCAGGGTTCCAGCCAGAGGGAATCCCCCTCTGGAACCTTGGCTGGAGAGCCGTGGGGGGCTCCCTTCTCCCCAGGAAACTGCTAGCGGCTTGTCCTGGGGAGAGCCAGTCCTGTGTGGGGCTGGTTCTCCCCAAGGCCGGCAAGCCGCTAGCAGCTCATCCTGGCTCCCTTCTCCCCGGGACTGTTCAGGTCCCAGGGAGAAGGGAGCGTGGGGCTCCCTTCTGCCCGGGGACCCCACTGGTCCTAGCCGAAGGAAGCCCCATGGCTCCTTTCTGCCTGGGACCCCTGCGGCTCTCCTCAGGACAAGCCCCCCCTAGCCTGGGGAGCCGAGTCTAGTTTAGACTCTCTAACTCGACTTAGTAAGGTCAGCTTTAAGTCGACTTAAGAGTCCTGTGTGGACTCTCTAAGTTGACTTAATAAGGTCGACTTAAAGTCGACTTAGTAAAGTCGACCTAAATTTCTAAGTGTAGACGTAGCCTTTCTGTCCCAGCAGTCCTCACCAGTGTTATGACATGGATCAAGTTAATGCACCTTTATACTGCGCTAAGCTGAACCAAGAATCAATTCACCCTCAGCCACTCACAGGATTGGGAAAGCAGAAAGATGGCTTAAAGCTACTTTTTCCTTCCCTTCCCAAATACACCATGCATGAGTTTGGCCCAGCTGGGGACTGAGCTCCAAACGTTTTGCTAGGTGATCTAGAGCCTGAAACATCGAAGGAGAACACACATACACAATTGGTTCCCATATGAGTCTGTTGCAAAAGAAGTTCCTATAGCGACAAGGGTCTTGATAATTACAACATGATCACCTCTGTTGTTTATTTGAGGTATACACATTGATTCTTTACTAATCCTAATTTTCCTAATCACAGATGTATTGATTCTCTTTTGCTAATTTCCTTGCTCTTTTCTTAAGTATGACATATTTGTCTAAAGTCTTAGTATTAAATTCAGCATTTTGATTCTGTGTTATGTACAGATAATATCTAGTTAGGTTTTTTGTGTGTGTGCCTGTGCATACTAATAGCTCAATTTCCCTTTCACAGACACAGGGCATGTATGTACAAATAGACATTAACCCAAATTCCCCCTCCTCGCCTATCCAAATCCTATAGAAATTACTCACATGAGTAGTGCCGCTGAAGTCAACAGGTTTACTCATGTTTGTGATACTTTTGCAGAATCTGGATCTTTGTGAACTGTTCATGATGTAACTTAATTTTTTGGTAGGGTCTCATTTAATAGTTTCAAATAGTCAGTATAAGCAACAAAACTCTGACACTATTGTTCTCAAGCAGAAGTACCTCTCTGTGGTATTTATGACTGTAGTTCTATGAATGAAAAAGTACTACTTTGGGCTATACCAATTGTTTGTTTGCCCAGTAGAAACAACAAAAACGGCGTTTTGCCATGTAGCATAAATTGTAAGAATTTAGCAGTAAATTGACTGATTAATAGCTGCTTTTTGTTAAGTACAGTTCTTTGCTTAATCAACCTAAATTGATTTTTTTAAATTTCTTTACTTGAATGAGGAGTGAAGAATTTAAAGGCATGTATTTTTTTTATTTCCAAAGGAAAGTTTGGTGTTTATGAAAAATAGTAGACTACACTACAGCACAGATATAACTAGACTTGGCAGAATTTGATTTTTATTATTATAATTTTGATGGATAATATCAGTTTACTTACCATTTTCCAGATTATCAATTTAAATTTTCACAGTTGTGGAAGATTATGACTTTTAAGCATAGTTTTAAATTTGTATCTGTTTAAATGTTGTGGGCGGGAGGGGAGGGGAGAGGTCAGACTGTAATTAATGACAATAGACATTAAGATTTTAAAAGTCAAAGCGTTACAATCCTTAGAACACAAATTCTCAAACAGCATATTTCTTTCTTTGCATATTTGTAAATTTTAATTATTATTGGTGGAAATACCTTTCATTAGTCTGTGTGTATATAAGGTAAAATCCAAGCCTACCTATAAGAGTAGCAGTACTAGTTTTCAAAGATCCCCTTACTACTACACTTCAACCCCGATCGGGAGGCTAGTGGGGTTGTTCACCTATTGTATATGGCCTTTCAGTCCTTGGTCACGGTAAGATTTCCGAGAGAGATGTGTACTCTAAACAGTGTGTCTTTAGAGGTGGGCAGGGCCCAGGGCGAATCAGCCTATGTGAGGCCCCTGCACACCCCACCCCCCTACCCCAAACCCAGCCTCACACCACCCCCTAACCCATACTGCCCTCTCCAGCCCTGCCACTGAAATGCCACCAAACAGTGCGGCCTGGGATAGTTGTCCGACTTGCCACCCCCTACCGACGGCTCTGATTCTAAGAGATGCGGGATGGTCTATTTCAGAAGAGGGAATGATGAACAAACTTAGGCCCAGATTTATAAAAGTATTCAGGCATTGCTTTTCTCAGTACTGCAAGGTCTAACTGACTTAAGAGCCCATGTCTCATTTTCAAAAGTAACTTAGGCACTGAGGAGCCTAATTGAGACTCGGGCTTCTAAATCAGTTAGACCTTGCTGTTCTGAATAACTGTTTGCTGAGATATAGAAATGGAATCTGTGGTTTTCTCACCTTTTCATAGTTTGTATTACAATTGGTGATACAGGTAACTACTTGCTAGCCCTCTGTATAGAGGATTCTTGTTGTTTTAAAGAATTGCCTTCAGCTAGATTTCATAATAAAATTATTTCTACCTGGAATCATTTGACATATCTGTATATAACATTACCTGCCTGCAGAGACCAATCTGACATCTGGTTTTGAATGCACTTTTTGGAGGAGTGACTCTTGAAGCACTTTTCTTGACACCAGGATGGGCTTCTGCCTAAAATAAACTATTTAGTTTGCATAAGTAATAATCCATATGTACTAAATAGATCACATGTGACTTTCGGGTTTTAATAATTATGTACTTAAATCCACAGAAACTGTAGGTGAAATACTAGCTGTACAGAAGCCAACAGGAGTTCTGCCGTTGACTTCAGTGGGACCAAGATTTCACCCTACGCCTCTTCACTATGCAATTAAAACAGTCCTTTGGCTTTTTAGAAATACAATATGCAATAAAATATTTCTGAGTGATACATTCCATATATTAATCACACTTATTTGCCTCGGATTGCACTTTAGATAACTAACTCATTTTACCTCTGCATTTACAATATTTCAGGTATTTCTTAAAGTATAGGATATTAAAGAATGTTACTGCAGATTCTGAAGAAACCTTATCAGTGTACCTAAGGTAAAATAGGCAGGTTCTTAAGGTAACAGTAATTCAGAATGATAGGAACTTTTCATATAGCAATTTGTTTGTATAATGTGATAACAGAATAGAATTCACTTGTTCTGTTTTGTATGGGCACATAGATCCCACATGTAAAATATTTTTCTATAATAATACTTTGTCACACTCCCCAGTCTGAGGTACTCATATAATAGAAGACTCTGGGGCTGAAGTCTTAAACAAAATGTTGCAAAGCACATTTCTTTGCTGGGGTTAACTAGTATCAGACTCAGTTTACTTTTATTACAATGAAACAAATTGTACCTGTGCTACCTGCCCAAATTGCTGTTCAGCCTCTTTCTTTTCTTTGATAGAGCAATAAAAGCCATATTCTTCCTTGACTGTACTATCTGAAAATGTTTGTTCTGGCCCATTTCCATAATACTGAATCAGGATAGAACTTTTCAGAAATGAATGGTCATGTGATATAGCAATAATATTCATGTGGAACAGACAATGAATTCTAATGCAGGATTTGTTGTATGCAACCTTAAGACTTATACAGAACACAGACCCCAACCCATGCTATTATATACATGTCTGATGTATAAGATCCCTGAACCATTATTAAATAACAGAGTAAGTATTGGGTTTGGACGTGTGGTATTAGATTACAAAGTAGAACAAAGTTGCAAAGTTAATTTACTGTTCCTTTTGATTAATATTTCTAGATGAAAACTATAAGAGTATATTCTCTGTTGAGATCTAGAATGTCTGTGCCTCTGAGGAATGTCAGCCAGTCAGTAGATCTGAACCACTCCCTAAATCCTGCATGTCCCCTCCAACAAGGGAGGGTACAGGTGGCATAAAACCAGCTACACCAGCTTTGTTTTATCCAGGACAGGGTGAATCCTCAGCTGCCCCTTTAGGACAGTTTTCTGGCGGCTTTGATTTGTCTCAGCAATTCAAAGCAGCGAAAGGCAGGGCTGAGGATTTAATCTTAGATGTGCAACCACTTGAGGGCTGGTTGCACATCTTTCCTTGTACTTTTTGGAACTTGTGCCAGTGTGGGCAATACAAAGTCACAGCTATCCTCTCCACTTGGGATCTCTATTATACATTCTGCGGTTAGGCCTCAGCAAGATACTTAAGCATGTGCGTAACTTTCAGTACATAAGTAATCCCATTAAACTCAATGGGACTATTCAGGGGCTTAATGTTATGCACATATGTAAGTACTTTGTTGAACTGGAGCCTTATTCCTCATGAGAAGCTTTCTGTGATGTCAAAAGGAGTTCATCATGTGGAAGGTGTGTCCAACATGCCATAGAAGTTTCCAGTGCAGATAAGAGGTCAGAATTTTTCTTCAATATGTTGATGATTTTTAAAATAATTAAAAAGCACCCCCAGATAATACAGTATACAAGGTCCTTTGTTTTATGAATATCCTTCAAGTCATTTGGATATGCATAGCTGAATCTTGATACTACTTTCAAAATTTAGGAGGAAAGATCAGGATTCTGTAAAATCTGCTGCCTAGGTGAAATAAACATTGATTTTCCATGCCCATCTCTCCTTGGTTTAATCAAAGTGGTGTTGCCGAAACAAGTAACAACTTTCCACTGTGTTCAGACACTTCAACTCTATTTTGAAGTTATAAATGTTCATGGACACTGAAAAGGGAAAGTCTGTCCTGCACCAGGTCTCAGTTTGGCACAGGAGAGCAGTGTCAGGGAACCAGTTACAGTGCCCCAATTCTGAAGCCAGTTTTTATTTCCATTTCTGCTCAGATCTGTTGTGAGGTAGGTCTAAATTCCACCATAAGCTTAGGGCCTTTAATAGACCTTATGCTAGTGGAGAATAAATGCAGCACAATAGAGCTTCATTGCACCCTCTTCAGCACCATAGAGGGCAATAGTTGGCACAAGGCATGAAGTCAGCACACCTGGGGCAGAAGGGAGTATCCATAATGCAGGGCAGTTCTCTGCTGGCCATGTGCAGCCAGTTTTCATTTCAGCCCCAGGACTGAGAGAGTAGAAAGATCACTTAGATTCATATGTCCGCATCAGCTGTACCAAGTGTAAATAACTGAGGCCTATCCTGTCTACTGAAACCATCTTCAGAGCTTTCCTTGCCTCTGTAAATAATCAGTCAGAATAAGGACTTGAATCTAGGTCTCCAACATGATTCCCAGACTAGTGCTATAATGGCAAAGCTATAGAATCAATCTTTCTCTGGTTCAGAAATATTTAATTATTTGTACAAAGTGGAATAAGAAGAAAGCTGAGAAAGACGACCCCAGAATAGCTAGAGCAAGAACCTGAACCTGTCTCCCATATCCCCAAGGACTACCCTAACCACTTGGTGCTTGTTCTTTCTCTCCCACTCTCTCTCACACCCTCTTTCTGTGATGATCATATATCCAGGCTGAAAATTTTTATTACCCACCCCCACCAAGCTCATGCTGAGAAGATTGGCAACTTGCCTATTATTTTTCTGTGTTTGTTATGTTTGACTATATTGAGACTGGTGAGTTGGATTCTCCTGTCCCTTATGTTGGAGTAAATCAGGTGCAACTCCAGTGAAATCAGTGGCATTAGACCAGTACAAATTTGGCATAAATAAGAGTCTCAGGCCCCAGTGTCTTCTGAACTTTGTCCTGAAAAGTGTTAATTGAATGCTAGGTGTACGTTTTTGTATACTTCCCTAAAGAGACTAGCCGTTAATCTTTCTGTGAGTAGGTGTGTCTGGTGCACACATTTCCTTCCAGTCTACCATTTCAATCACACTTCACAGTACACTGAAAATTGGCAAGGATGTTAATTATTGGCCTCTAGAACAAACCACCTACTTTGATTCAAGCATGTTTTTCCAATTTTTAAGTATGTTGTTTCACCTACAGTACAGTATAATTATAGAAAATAGCTTGGTTTGGCTAACATTCTTGTGTTCTGTGAGTTCTGTTTGCAAAGCTGTAAGCAGCACCATGCTCAGTACTTAAACGGCTCACCTGGAGAGTATTTTAACCTCTTCGTGCCACGAGTTAGGGCTTGCCAGCTCTAAATGCTAATGCAAAGCGAATTGCCGTTTAGCATCAGGAGTGCTAAATCAATGTTACTAAGAGGTTAAACATTAACACTGTTCACTTTCAAGGCTAAAAGAGGCTGTGTATATAGTAAAATACTTTATGCTTGTTATTCTCTTTAACAGTTTATTATTGATTGTTCGTATTAGAGTAGCACCTAGAGGTCCAACTGATATGTGGGCCTCATTCTTTTGCGCACCATACCTATAAATCATAAAAGACAGTCCCTGTCCTAAATAGCTGCCATCTAAATACACAAAACAAAAGTGGACAAAAGGAAATATTATTATCCCCATTTTTATAGATAGGGGATTGAGGCACCAAGAGATTGAGTTGCTCAAGGTTATAGAACAGGTCTGGCAGACCTAGAAGTTGAACCTAGAGCTGCTGACTCACAATCCAGCACCAGAAGTATATCCTTCTGCTCCATGTGTCCACGGCTGATCCATCATGTTTGGAATTCACTGCAAAAAAATTGTAGCTTCAGGGAGTTGGGTACAGGGCAGGGACCCTGCCGGAATTCACATGTGGTAATAAAGTTGTTGCACACATACACTATTGGGTTTTATACAGGACTACCATTTTATGTATAATTAAACATACAATAGAGTTGAAATTAACATCCATAGAGGATTGCTGCATTTTTATTATGCTTAAAACAACACAGGCTTCCCTTAAATAATTAGCACTTATCTATTTGCAGGAAAAGTTGCTAGCTATGGAGCAAGAGAAAGAGACTGCTGTTCAACAGAATAAAAAACTAGAGGAAGAAATTCAGACACTGCGTGTTTATTACAGGTAAAATAATTGACATTATTGTGAATATGATGACTCATAGGGGAAATTTTCTGCATAGCTTTAAATCTGTAAGTGAGGAAATTGCTTTATTGTGTTGGCATTTGTTAGGAACATGAATAACTGCCTGGGTGAATCAGGACCTTAAATTCCAAAGCATGTGAAACTGACAAACTCCTTTTCTAGATTTCCTGCCTTTCTGATCGGCAAGCCCCATTATAAAATGTAAGCCATCATTCCTGAGATTTTGTTTTTTAACATTCTCAGTGTCATAAAGTTACCTTTTAATAAAAATGGTCCCATAGCTAATACGGTTACTTCATTTTAACAGTCCTGCTATTTATTGCTGGGCAGAGGGGAGAGGAGCGGGGGTTCTGTGTAGTAATTCTCGTTCAGTGTTCTTGATGAAATTAAAAAAGTTGTGATGCAGCAATACCTTCACTAAAAACAGACAGAACATATTTTTACATGGTTATCTGCATTTACCTACCTTAATCTACATCAATTTAAGAAACACAAAAACTGCTGAATTCTAGAACTGTTTTCTTTTCTAGACTTCTACATCATGCAGAATTTTTATTTCCTTATATGCTACAATAGTAGAGGGGGTAGCTGTTCTCTAATACATTTTGGAATCCTGTGAAAAACCTCTCCATGGATTTCTGTATTTGTTTAATCTCTAAGGGAACTGTTGTGTGGTCCAGTGAAGAAGTTTGTTTGTTTATGGGGGAGCGGCTGTGTTACTACTTTTCTTCATTCTGAGTTCCTAATTTATTGGCTACAGGTTAGATGTAGAAGTCCTGACAGCAATACAAGAATTGCACATCTGAAAGCTGAATGTATAATACAGTGATGCACGAATGCTGTGTTGGTTTGAAACAGAAGAGTACTGGTTTGTTACAGCTAAAAAAATAACTGCAACTAGACAGCATTTTTCTTGCGTGTCTTCTGTATTTCCACACAATATTACAATTAAGGTGGAGATTCCGTGTGCACATTTCCAGAAGCCCTTCTGCTTCCAATGTTCCTTTTACTTATTAAAAACTTGGGGGAAGATTTTTCAAAAGTGACTTGTATTCCTAAATCTTATCATGATTTTTGAAAACCTGTCCTTTGGTTATTAGTCAATAGAAACTCCAATGAATCTTTTGACTAATTTATTCAGCATTAAATGAAAAAATTCTAGATACCTTATAGTAAATAAGAAACAATGCATTACAAAACAGCATTATTCACTTAGGACTTGGAAAATAGTAAATAAATAAATTAAATAGATGATTTACCTTTTTTTTTTTTTTTTTTTAAATCATGCCACTTCAAAAATTTAAGCTTAGAATTTATGAGTTGGTCTTTAAGCATAATGGCTCAGAGTACACTCTAACTCCAATATAAAAAGTTCCACTGCAACAGATGCTAAAACAGACAGTAAGGTCATGGTCTATTAATGCAAATACTTAACTCCCAGTCAAATGAATAGTACTACTTTCATGGAGCCGTATCTGAACATACACATAGTTAACTAAGTTCTGACTTTTAATTTCACCTGGCAACACTTTAGTGCAAATTTGATTATGGTGTTTGATAATCTATGGTGATTATTGTTTGGTATCATTAGATATATAAAATTATAAAATGAATTAAAATAATATCCTCTAACTGGGGAGCTTTCATTACCACTAGTAATTAGTTTATAAAGCTCTTTGTAAGGCTAGAAATAGAAGACTTTTAACAAGTGAATGCCATTTTTCCCTGGGTGTCTTAAGTGGTTACATTTTCTAGCACATTTAAAATTCAGTCCCATGTGTACATATGTGTCATCAAGAAAAGCTACAGTGCAGCTTTTAATATTACCTTCAAAACTTTTGTAGAAGTCAATATAAAATCAAAGAATAAAGAGGGATTAAGTTCACTCTGGAAAGTTAAATTGAACATTGCTGCAGTTTCACCTCTGTTTATCATTGCGAGATAAATCAACTTATAACAGCTGTTGGTAGTCAGTTGTATTAGTCTGGGCCTGAACAAACTCACTGAGGAGGAGAATTTAAAACTTAAAGGGGTCAGAGCCATGTTCAGTACATGACTTTTTTTTTTTTTTTTTTGTCACAAACCAGTAGCACTACATTCCAAGATTCAGCCAGCATAACAAAGACATCCTCTTCTCTAATAAAGAATAAGCCTAAGTCTCTCTGCTGATTTGCAGAGCTTCCTTATATTTCCTATTGTTGAGAAAAGAGACAAACTGAAATAATCAAACACTAACCAAGTCCTATTGTTCGCTGCCATCAGAACAAGATTTAATGTGCTAAATAATAACAGTGATACTAGTAATTTGGTGTTCTTTAGATCTTCATTAGACGGTGAGTCTAGATTTCCCAATGCACACTATGCTACATTTAGTGTGAAGCATATGTTTTTTTCTGTTCATTAGATGGTAAGTAAAGAATGTATTTTCCCTTTTTGTTTCTCATAGTTTTGTGGTAAAGTGAGAAAGAGCTATATAAAAGAATGTACAAACTTGACACAACATGAAATTTCATTATTTTCACAAGAAAAAATGCTCACTGTTTGTGCCAGTGATAAACCTCTAATTTGTTCCACTTCCATTTGTCATCATTGATTCCTTTACCAACATCAGGATTGGGTTGGGCCAAAATTATGAGCCAATTCAATCGGCCTCTATTTTTAGTCACCATTTGAACAAGTTGAGGGGCTGCCTGGATGATTTTATATACTGTGTTATACTGTGGTCTCCTTGGACGTCCGCAATCTCTCTCACCACACTCTCTTCCATAGACATAAATTTTAGGCAATAGGTATGGGGTCATTCTAACAATATGGCCAAACCTTGCAGTTGGCGCCTTTTGATGAGTGTAGTCACACACTATATTTTCAATTTTTTATAGATATTGTCATTTTTTGTCTATCTAGCCCAGTCTTCCCTAGAATACGATACAGGCATTTCATTTAAAATATTTGCAGCTTTTGCTCTCCTTACTTCTAAGTACCCATGTTTCACAACCATAAGGTAGACAACAGAGTCTTGTGGCACTTTTAAAGACTAACAGATTTATTAATCGCATGAGCTTTCGTGGGAGAAAATCCCACTTCGTCAGACGCTTTGAAGATAGGAAAGTTACAGAGTGGGAGGAAATTAAATGCAGGGGAGTGTATGACATAGCATCAGGTCAGGCTGTAACAGCAAATCAAAGTAGGTGTTAGGATTCAAAACACTGGGGAACAGCACATAGAGGAGGGGGGAGGTCAATTCACTTGATGTAATGCGAGAAAAATCCATAGTCCCTGTTTAACCCCAAGGCAACTGAGTCAAATTTGCATATAAGTTCGAGTTAAACAGGGACTCTGGATTTTTCTCGCATTACATCAAGTGAATTGACCTCCCCCCTCCTCTATGTGCTGTTCCCTAGTGTTTTGAATCCTAACACCTACTTTGATTTGCTGTTACAGCCTGACCTGATGCTATGTCATACACTCCCCTGCATTTAATTTCCTCCCACTCTGTAACTTTCCTATCTTCAAAGCGTCGGACGAAGTGGGATTTTCTCCCACGAAAGCTCATGCGATTAATAAATCTGTTAGTCTTTAAAAGTGCCACAAGACTCTGTTGTCTTTCTACAATAGACTAACACGGCTACCCCTTTGGAATTTAACCATAAGGTAGTGTAATATATAATCTAGTTTTAGCCACCATGGACACCAATAAGAGGTTCCAAACATTTTTATTCAAGAATACAAATGTTTTGCTGCAGTATCCATTCGCTTGATATCTTCCTCATAGTAGCTGTTATGTCTTATAATGGAACTTAAATAAGCAGAAGCTGTCTTCTTCATCGATGTCTACATCATAAATGACTAGTTGAGTCTGTTTCTTGATTTTTGATATTTCCTTATTCTCATCTTTTTTTCATTCAGTTTTAATTCCCATTGTTTAGCTATTGTATACAGACTGTCTAATGCTTTTTGGTTATATTCTTCTGGAGGCATTAGAATCATAGAATCTTAGGGTTGGAAGGGACCTCATGAGGTCATCTAGTCCAACCGCCTGCTAATAGCAGGACCACTCCCACTAAATCATCCCAGCCAGGGTTTTGTCTAACTGGTCCTTAAATGTTTCCAAAGATGGAGATTCCACCACCTCCCTAAGTAACCCATTCTAATGCTTCACCACCCTCTTAGTGAGAAAGTTTTTCCTAATATCCAACCTTGACCTCCCCAGCTTCAACTTGAAACCATTGCTCCTTATTCTGTCCTCTGTTACTACTGAGAACAACCTAGCTCCCTCCCCTTTGGAGCACCCTTTCAAGTAGTTGAAGGTTGGTATCAAATCCCCCCTCAATTTTCTGTTCTGCAGACTAAATAAGCCTAGTTCCTTCAGTTTCTCATTGTAAGTCATGTGCCCCAGCCCCCTAATCATTTTCGTTGCCTTCCGCTGGACTCTTTCTAATTTGTCCACATCCTTTCTGTAGTGTGGAGCCCAAAACTGGACACAGTATTCCAGAGTGGCCTTACCAGTGCCAAATAGAGGGGAATAATCACATCCCTCGATCTGCCGGCAACACTCCTACTGATGCAGCCCAATATGCCATTGGCCTTTTTGGCAACAAGAGCACACTGTATAATATAATATTGTCAGTATAATAAATATATATTGACAATATAATAAATAAATATAATAAATATAAATTGACAGTATATTATTGTCTGTGAAGTCAAGGTGATTGATAATTTGCACCAATATCATGCAGCCTCCATCAATGTTAGTTAGGGAGTTGGACAAGATGTTCTCTAAATATAAAACGAACATTGGACTGAGTATGCATCTCTGTTTAACTCCAGTTTTCATTACAAGCTACTCTGTCAGTTCACCATTGACTCTCACTGCACACTAGCTTTCAAGGCTATGTAGTTCTTAAAAACAGCAACAGTCCTTATCAATGTTCCCTAGCTGCATTCTTCTACATTATGAAACACTGAAAAAAGTAACTAAATTCTGAAGGAATGCAAACAAAAATATATATATAATATGTGCATACACTGAAAGAAGTTTTATCAGCATGCTTTTGGGATAGCCACAGTACTTGTGAGTGACAGAACTATGAATCAATTTTGCAGGTCAATCCAAATGAGTACTAGAGTGTCAGTAAAATCTTGATAGTGCACTAATCATGTCTTCTGAGGGTGCAGCATATTTAAGAAATGTTTGAGGTTTTAAAATATTTATTGGGATGATTTTTTCTCTCCATTTGTAAAACCAGGCTCATTAACATTAATGTAGGACTCTAAAGAGAAAAAGTATAACTAATATGTTTGGAAAAACCTCTAAAAGTATGTAAAAAGCTTTTCTATAGATAAAATTTATGATTTTCAGTCTCATTATCTTTTGATTTACCGCAGCTACAACTAACAAGTGCTTTGTGTTCCACTGAAAAGCTGGAGATCTTCCCTCTCCAATGGTGTATAGATGGTTGCTATTTCTTTCCTTGAAAGGTCATGAGATTTTATATAATAATCCAGGGCTAAAATATTGTTCATTTTGAATACTGGGCTTTTCTTGAGCAAAGGAATATAGAAAGAATCCCAAATTTGGGGAGAAAAAAAGGAAACAGAGTTGGGGCAGGTTTGTTTTTATATCAATGTCAACTGTCTGAAGCTGTTCAAATTTTGGAATGTTACACATTTCCCATGTGAAGATGGATTAATGGGCAGAGTGCAGATGAGGTTGTCCAAGACATGTGGCAACTTAAAGCATTCAAACATCTTGAGTCAGGCCTCAAAAAAATCATAACACTGGCTCAAAATGAGATTTAAAAAAATATAATATACTTATAAGGCCTTAAATTCTAAGTGGCATTTTTCTGATTTTCTCCTTCTGTGTTTGCAATCATGCAATTGAAGCCTGCATCTGATAAATTTGAAAATTTCAGGAAGTGTTCTAGGTTTCTAATGATTTTGGTGAAAACTGGAAAAACTGAAAAGGGAAAATGGGCGACTCTCAGAGCCATTGGTATCTGCTTAGAAGACCCAGCAACTTTAATCAGGTTCTGTAATCCTCTAGAGATCAAAGAAGCAGTTGAATACAACCATTAGCACCATCAGCATGATACCCTCTCCCGCTCCTCAGCTCTGCCCATCCTCTGAATACAGTTTAAAAATGTTAACACATGGCAGACTTCTTTCCAAGTCAGAAAAGGAAGGTAGTGCGCACAGAACTCCTGCCATAAGGGGAAAGGCGGGACAATGATGTGGGAGTGGAGTGCATGGGGGTGGAGTAGGGTATGGGGAGCACACGGAGCCCCTAGCCTAGCAGGTGGAGAAAAGGAGAATTAGGGGCAGTGGGAGAAAGGGAAAATGAAGAGGCACATAGAACCCTTTTCATAAGGGGAAGGAGAAGGGCTCCTGGAACAAATGGGTGGTTGCAAAGAGTCCCTGAAGTAACTTGTCCCCCACTACCACCACCGGCAGCCACAGCATTTGACCTCCGCCCCTTCCCTTCTCCCTGGTGGCCACAGAACCTGGCCCCAACCCCTGGCTGCAGTGCCTGGCCTTGGTCCCGTGGCCCACAAGGCTCCCAACCCCAGCCTCAGCACATGTTCTTGGCACCTGACTCCTGGCTGCTGTGGCCCCTGTCCACTGTGGCCCCAGAGTCTTTGGGGACAACCTTAGCCCCTGGCCTCAACCACAACTCCCCCCACCCCCCAACCATAGCCTGGCTTCCAGCACCAGCTGTGGGTGGGGGACACAGCCAGCAGTAAGTGGAGATGTGGGAGTCAAAATTTTGAGGATTACTGTCTTAACTGCACTGGAAACTAGCCACGGGGGATGCCAGCAATGAACAGGGCCACTCCCACACCCAAGTATGCTGCTTAGTTTCATAATAACCTGCCCAATCTGGGCCATTAAATTCTATAGCCATACATCAGCACTTCCACCTGACAAATGTACGTCATCCTTCCTGTAAACTTCCGGCTTATTGTAACAGATCTCCCTCTGCTGTATTTCAGAAGCCCTGTCTCCAGGAGAACCTTAATGACCTCCCACTTTAGTTTGTTTCTAGCCTTGCCCATCTGGGCTCCCTGCCCCTGCCAATCAGCGAGTGCAAAAATGGCATGAGCTGATCCCACTGCACGCTTCTTCTGGATGCAAACAGCTTTGGTCCTGAAGCGCAACTGAGCTCCAGCTAATCTCCTGGATGCTTTCTTGCAGGCCCAGTGCACTACAGAGTTCCTGCAAATCCAAATGTTGCGTATGCTCTGGGTAGCTTCTGAAGCAAACAAGTGCTTCTGGGTTAGATAGGTTTTGCTGTTCCCAGCCATCTTTTCCTTAGTACGGACGTATGTCCTGCAACACCTTGATTTCCAGTGCCCTACTGGCTGCACCTGCCATGGGCCATGGCAACCTTTGAGGTCACTGCCCTGACTGTGAAAGAATGAGTACCAAAATTATCCTGTTAAAACCTCAATAGCACAAGTATTTCTCACTGCCACACTGAATTGGTTCCTCGTAGGAAGCTGCTGTCACTATGTGTGAACGGCAGGGTAGTTGCAGGCCCCAGATTTTTAGTAAGAGTCTTATCACTTATAGAGGGCACAGGTGCTTGTCTGTACATGCCTTGAACATCATGTAAGCCTTTCTTCCCCTCTGGTCTGTTTGTGAGCATCTTAAGTGCCAGGGCACACTATTCCTCCATCAGTTGCATGTCTGTTACATTTAATGCATGCTAGGACCTATCCATAGATGCCATAGGGCACCAGGTCACTCACTGTCAAAGCACCAATGGTGATGACAAATGATGCTTGAAATAGCATGGCCTCCCTCCCACAGCTCTGATCCACAGCAGAGACTTTGTCAGCTCTGCCAGGATTTCCAGTGTTATGGGTAACCTGTTGTCTTTCCAGCACCCGTGCCTACTTTAAGAGTTCCTGTACTATGAAATGCCTGTATGGGCCTGGAAAATATGCCAACTTAATGCAGTAGGACAGGCCCACTAGCTGGCCAGAGTTGTTGGAGGGAGCCAACCCCTGGTGGGTAAAAGGCATCGCATATTGCATCACCTACCGTGTGGGTATGGGCCACTCACAATGAAGCTTTTCATGTGCCCTAAATTCCATGGATACTGAATGGCTGGCCTTACTGGCCTTCAGAGTCCGTGGGATAACCGAGTCCTTGAGGACTCCCACAGCTATCATGAGCCAAGTTTCCAGAGTTGTTGGGGCATCACCCACAGATACCTGCTGGCCCTTGGGTGAGTTCTCAGAGTACATCTGTCATCCTGAAATTCAGAGAGCATCAGCAACACCACTGTCCATTCCAGGGACGTTCATTGTGTGGAAAAGGATGTTTAAAAAAAAACCCACTGGCAATGTAAAATGAAGGGCCTTAAACCACTGCAAGGCTCCTACCAAGTGGGTCCCTCAAGCACTTTAGCCATGAAAGTGCCTCTTGCCACCCAGAGCCTTAGGGCAGGAAGAAAGGCTTGTCAAGGAGAGAGCCACGCAGGTAGGTGCCCAAGCAGAAACAGGCTTCTAGGATGAGAGCCACAGCATTCAATACCACATACAAGGCTGGGGTGTGGGTACAGTGACTATGTACATATACATACCTAGTTGGAAGAGGGTACACGTGTATACACTTACAGATAGACATATAGGGACTGATTCTTCTCTATCTGAGGAAGTGGCTTCATCATTCAGGTTACAATGATATAAAATAGATGTGGAAGGAAATCAGGTTTTATAGTGTATGTGTATGTTCATCTACAAAGTGGAGAAAGAGCTGGAGCACTTTTAAAAAGCTCAAGTCTGGTTTTGTGAGAGGAACATAATGCTCCTCTCCTCCAAGATGTTTGGAAGCCAGAGGAAATAGTCCTAGAAGGAAATCAGCCCCTGATTATGCATTTTCATCCCCTCCACTACTTTCCTCCCTCAGCCCCCATACAAATTCACAGAAGGTAAGGAATTCTGTATGATCTATGCTAGTGGACAGAGGCCTAGAAACGGAGAAACTTAGGGTATATCCAAAAAACTCATAACAGCAAATCTCAGAACCCAGATCAGCAGACTCAGGCTCACACTACAGTATTAAAAATACCTATGCAAACATTCCAGCTTGGGCTTTGAAGTCTAGGGAGCAGGGTGGGCTTCATAGCCTGAGCCAGAATGTCTACATGGTTATTTTTAGGTCCACAGTGCAAGTCCTAATCTGCAGACATGAGTTCTGACACTCATTGCCCTTGTGATGCACCTTTCCCCTTTCCCCTCCTCCCCGCAGTGTTGACATACCATTGCTGGCAGAAATCCCTGTCCTCTCACTGGCAGGGGAGGAGGGCAGAGGCAGCCAGTCCATGTGGCATGAAGGAGTTATTTCACCTCTCCTGGGTGGCTTTATAACCTAACCAGCACCAGCTTTGGGTAGAGTATTGCCACGTTTCCCTAGCAATGGGATTTGCTTATGCACCCTCCCCTGAGCCTCCAATAGCAATGCTTCTCCTGCTCCCTCGCAGGTCAGCTTTCTATTTATTTTAGTGGGAATGTACTTCTCTCCTAACTTCCCCATATCCCAAATGTGTTGAGGTCAAAATGCTCTCTGCCCTTCCTTTCACCCGTCTAAATAACTCTGAGCCCCTGTCCATGCTTCCTTTTCTTCCCTATATGTATCATGTGAGCAGGCTTCTGCTGTTTGGAAACCATTATTCCCTTCTCTGCCAGAAGCCACTGCTGCAGGCCATGGTCCCTTGCACAGGACTGGGAGAGCAGCTCCTAGAAGGAATGAAAGTTTCAGGGAGGAAAGGGGCATGGGTCCCCACACTGAATTTTTTTTTCTGAAAGATCAAAATTATCACTTATTTCCATACGAATTTCAATTTTCAGAGAACTAAAGGTCAGCAAAAATTGATTCCAGCATGCTTTAAAAGAAAGAGAAATGGGAATGTATATAAATAAATAAATAGGAGTCAAATTCAATCATAGAAGCCAAAAGAAAGTTGGCTCAGAATGAAGTTAGGCAAGTTCTCTGTGTGTCTGTTTATTTTTCTTATATTGTGACTCAGAAGCAAAATCGCAGTTTCTGATGCATAACCTGGTAATGTGAGTCTGAAACCAAAATTTGCATAACAGTTCTGAGTTATTGTTCCCAGCTGAGTTATTCTAATTCTTTAACAACTGTATCCTTTAGGCTGTGGGTTAATGCAAATCATAGAAACTTGTGTGATATGGTGAAGGATGTGTTAGAGTAATCAGTTTTGCACTTTGTAGAAGGATTATATTACTGTCCATCCCCTCAGATTATTCTTCTGTTTTAATCAAGTGCCTTTTTCTTTCATTTGCATAATTTTTAATTGCACAATCTATAATGAGAACAAGCAATTTCTTTTAATTTTATTTTTAATTAAAAGAATATATTAATCAAAATAGCATTTCACATTTTACTACAGAATTGTTGTCAGGGCTTTCTATTTGAATTCCACAGGAATGCGAATAAGGCTGAAAATGCCAGACTTCAAGTACTTGAACTGGTAGCTGAATAGCTGACTGATTTTGGGGGGCATTTTCATAGCTGAATCTCAGCACCTTTGTTTGGTATGAGTGGGAGTGGGGCTCTTGGTTAGTGTTCCCTCAAGGGCACTTTAGGTCTCAATGGAGAATAACAATTCCATTTTGCAAAACATTTCAAGGTTTTGAAATTTGTTTTCAGAAGTCCAAGGACTGGTTTAATTTTCATGTCTCTATTCTCAAAGAGTAGACGTATAGGCTATGTCTACACTTGCAAGTTAGGTCTACTTAAGGAGGCTTAAGTCGACCTAACTTAATCCCTGTCCACACCAGGCTTTCATTAAGCCAATTTAAGAAATTCCTTAACTCAACTTAATAAAAGTTAGGTCGACTTAATAAGAACCACTGGTTAGGTTGACCTAACCGTTAGGTAGACTCCTTAGGTCGACCTACACACAGTATGGACCCTTAAGTCCACTTTATTAGGTCGACCTAAGGGCAGTTAGGCCGATTTACTAAATCCCTGTTCGGGGAAGCCACTTTAAGTCGACTTAATAAGGTCGACTTTAAGTTGACTTAAAGTAGACCTTATTAGGTCAACTTAACAAAGTTGACCTAACTTTTTGTAGTGTAGACATAGCCACAGACACTAAGGTCAGAAGAGACCAGTATGATCATCTAGTCTGACCTCCTGCACAATGCAGGCCACAAAACCTCACCCACCCACTCCTGCAATAAGCCTCTGACCAATGACTGAGTTATTAAAGTCCTCAAATCATGATTTAAAGACTTTAGGATACAGAGAATCCACCAGAAAGTGAGCCATTCCCAGTGCTACAGAGGAAGGCAAAAAAAACCCCAGAACCCTAGCCAATCTGCCCTGGGGGAAAATTCCTTCCCGACCCCAGGTATGGTGATCAATGAAACCCTGAGCATGTGGACAAATCTCGCAGTAGGACTAGCATAGAATAGGGAAGTAGGACCAAAAAAGAAATCCTGGGTTGATTGGTGGCCTACTTTAAGCCAGTGGGGAGAAAAATGGACAAGGCAAGTGCTCAACCTTTCTGAACTGCAACAATCAGGGCACAGTGTTTGTTCAGCACTTCCAGTAGTGTAGTGTAACTTTTTCACCTATAGGTGTCTGCTGTAGGAAGCTGTAGGAAGCTGTTTTGGGGGAGACAGTTCGGTTTAGGTGCAATCAGTCTTTCTCTGTCTCAAAAATTTTTGAAAGGTCTCATATTTGTTCTTTATTGGTTTGAAAAGAAATTTCAAAAGATTGAAATGTTTTGCAAAGTATAATCATTGTTTTCCAGCAAGAACTAAAGTTGAGGGAAACAAGAACAGAAGCAGAGTAGGGGTTATAGATTCGGGGGGAGTGGAGGATGCAGCCCCTATTTCTCTGAAGTTAGCAAGTAGCTGTGATCTTGTGTTTCTTACACCGCTAGCAGTTGGTCCATGCTGTAGAAAAAAGTAATATGTGATCATGTAATTAAAAACCATCTGTTGAGTTGGGGTTGTATTCTGTACAAGTTATGAATTCTGACTGATATTGTATTATGAAAAACCTGCTGTATAATGAGTGTCTACATGTATGTGGATCTGCCATTGCTGAGCAGGCTTGTAGCAGATACGCACCAGACAGGGACAGTAGGAAATATTTAAGGTTAGTGACAGTAGTTAGACCTCACAAAGGTTATGCTAAAAAGCAACACTAGCTATGGGAATGCAGTTTTCACTTAACCCTTCTTCCTTCCTCTAAGGACACTGGGACGATAGTAGTAGTGGAAGTTTACCGAGACTAGAACAAAAGAGACAAGTTGACCAAGAGGGCTTTAAATAAACAGAGGAATACGGGGAGCCACACAGAAAGAGCAAGCATGGGACAAGAAGGAGCAAGGTCACAGAAACTGGATAAGGAGGGGCTCCTGGAAGTTGAGGGCATTTTCTTGCTTTTCTGAGCCAGCATGGCCTCAAGGATTCTGGGCAACGCAACAGACTCAAACACCAGCCCAAAGAATGCCTGAGTGGTGAGGAAACGAGGCAAGAACAGGGGTTTAGTGTTTCTTTGGTATGATCTATGCTCTCTTTGCTTTATATGATTAAGTATACAAGAGCATAAAGGTGTTAGACTGAGCGTAGTGCATCTGTTGACTACCTTACACCTATTGTATACCCTGAGAGACTTGAACAATGAATTAGAAGCTTCTCGCTTTTCGAGTGCAGCTCTGGAATAGGGGTGCTTTTAAGTTACCGAGGTATCTCAGGAATCAGTACTGGTCTTGGCAGGTGAGGCAGGTGGGCTGAGAAGCCCCATTTCTGAGAAGTAGTAGTGGACTGAATCAGTGCCCAGGAAATGTGCCAGAGAGACCAAGGGAGTGTTGCAGCTTGCTGGGGCTCAATAAGCGTTGCACTTTTGTGGAGATCCAGAGCACAGAGGCTTGTTAACAAATATTGTGTACACTAATAAAGGAAACTTATCTAACTGGCATTTACAATGCCACTATTTACCCCACCTCTGGAGTGGACAATCCCCTAGAGTTCAGGAACCTAACCCCTTGCTTGCTTGGTGCACTTGAAGATCTGAAGAAGGAGACCGAACTCTGTTCGTTCATTGTTTCAGTTCAGCCAAGGTATCAAGTTGAATGCATGGAGTTAGCCCAACCAAATGTTAGCAACCCTGGCCTTGGCTGGAAGCCTCTTCTCAAGCTCAACCAAAGTCTTTCTTCTGTGACCATTCCTTGGCAAGTCCTGCTCCAAAAAGAAAAAAAGGGGGTGGGAGTCGGGGGATGAGTGGGGAAGGCCACCTTCACTGCAGGCCACTTCAGTCAGCTTCAGGCTCAGTCCTTGCTCTGGCCTGAGCAATGCCACCAACCTCTGAAGCTCCCTGCTCGAACAAAACTCCAGCAGGCTCTCAGCAACAGCCTTAGGACCCCCAGCAGCAGCTTCCAGCATGGGCTGCACTCTCACATGCAAATGGAGTCCACCCAGGGCCGTCCCTGGGGGAGGGAGGGCAAATGGGGTGATCGCCCTGGGCCCCACGGTTACTTGGGTCCTGCACTGTCCCACTCCCAGCAGGGCAGTGCGGGGCCCACGCACGCCGCAGCTCCTCCTCCCACAGCCACTCCGCTGCCTTCAGCAGCGAGCCGAAGGCAGCGGGGCTGGGAGGGCTATGCCCGGCCCCTGGGCCAGCCCTCCCCACCCCCAGGGAGGAGCAGGTAGGCCCAGGGGCAGAGCACGTGGGGCCCAGCCTCTGGGACAGCCTGCCCCACCCGGCCGGCTCCCTGCTGCAGGTGGCCTCCCGGCCCAGGCCGTGCTCCCACACGCAGACGGCCTCAGCCTCCGGGGCTGGAGCCAGCTTTCCCCGCCCCCCTCCCCGCAACAGGCGGCCGCTGGGACCTGAGCCAAAGCCACTCCCTGCGCGGGTAGCCTCGGCCTCCCAGCCCAGGGCCATCTCCCTGGGGGGCAGAGCAGGTTGGTTGGCCCGCGACGCTCCCCTCCAGCATGGGGGCGGGGCCCCGCTTCGTCCAATTGGTCCTGGGTCCCGCTCCCCCCACGGGACGGCCCTGAATCCACCATGCTTGTTCTCTGCTCCCTCAAAGAGAAAGAGTGTCTCTCCCTTTTCCCAAGGCATCATGGGAGTTCTAGTCTCCCAGGCAGGATTTGCAACACACAGGACCTTCTCAAATATAAAGCTCCCAATGAAGTTCTGAGGCCCCTCAAGTATAAGTTGCCTACAGGAATATTAAGAGTTCCATCAGTTGGCAGATAAGAATATGCAGCGTTGCTCATAAATTTGTAGGATCCATAAAGTTGTGGTTATGTGGGACAAATAACTTCCTGTGGTCTGCTCTTAACACTCACCATAACTCATGGAAGAGATGGTCATGGAGATGAAAGAGTTCCTGGCTAGTGAATAAGCAGCTGGGTGGCAGTGGCTGCAAGGAAAATACTGGGGTTACAGCAATAGAGCATGTGTGAATGCTGTGTATGAGGCTAGAGAAAGAGTGTACTGTTGATAGAGGGTGTTAGAGAGCCTCATACCAATGTTCTGTCTATTTGCCTCCTGGTTTTATGATGGCGCCTCCTCTGATGTCATGAGATCAACCAGTGGTTAAAGTATGATTTGACAGGCCCCGGAACCCTCCTAATCTTCAGGCCCTCTTCCCATATGGTCTGGGCTCCCTTCATGCATGTGCGGGCCCCAGCCCAGGTAGGCATTTGCAACCACTTCTCAGTACCACATGCTCCATGCCTGAAGCTGACTGAAGTGGCCTGCAGTGAAGGTGGCCTTCCCCCCTCATCCCCCGACTCCCACCCCCTTTTTTTCTTTTTGGAGCAAGACTTGCCAAGGAATGGCCACAGAAGAAAGACTTTGGTTGAGCCTGAGAAGAGGCTTCCAGCCAAGGCCAGGGTTGCTAACATTTGGTTGGGCTAACTCCATGCATTCAACTTGATACCTTATTATATTGCTCCATAAAAATATTTATAATTTTATATGGCGTTTATGTCTATAGCAATTATTGTCACAAACTAGCGAACACTGCATAACACAATAAGTATTCAAATTCCAAAGGGGTAGCCGTGTTAGTCTATTGTAGAAAGACAACAGAGTCCTGTGGCACTTTTAAAGACT
>ML685764.1:19560617-19637826 GCA_007922175.1 Pelusios castaneus
GAAAGCTCATGCGATAAATAAATCTGTTAGTCTTTAAAAGTGCCACAATAAGTATTGCGTAGGACCTGCCAGCAGCCAGGGCAGGGCAGAACATGTGTTCCGCTGGATTTTTCTATTTTTAGGGGCCCCGGAACTCTGGCTCCTCAAATTTGTGGGCCCTGGAACTGCGTTCCAGTGTGTTCCCCCTTACTTTAACCTCTGAGATCAACCACTTTTCAACCCTGTGTTCAAACAGAAACTGAAGACAGGAACTGCAAAACCAGAAACCCAGTGTAAAAACAACAAAGTAAAGTAAAATTGTGAAACATTGAAGGTTATTATATTAAGCGTACATGTTTCGAAAGTTGCACTGGGGTCACAAACAGTGACACTCCATAATCATATTATTCACTCCCAGCATCTGCAGGTTCATATTACAGTTAACTGTGTGCGCTGTATAAAGTATATGTAAACTCGTTATTTTCAAATAAGGCTACTCATGGCAGTAAGTACTATTCCCAGTAGTAAGTGCAAGGCTGAGTCCTAATGTAGGAGTTAGGGGTTTTCTTTGTTTTGTTTTTTTAATGCAGCAGCAGTAACTCAACAGTAATTTCAGGGTGCTAAAGTAAAAAGCTTTTTACCAAAAATGTTATAAAAATTCTGCTGGCAGTGTTGTTGTAGCTGTATTGGTCCCAGGATATTAGAGAGACAAGGTGGGTGTGGTAGTGTCTTTTATTAGACCAGTTCCTGTTGGTAAAATAAGTATTCACACTTACACAGAGCTCTTCTTCAGGTAACCTTTTCCTGAAAGGAGCTCTGTGAATGCTTATTTCTTTCACCAACAGAAGCTGGTCTCAGTAAAGAGATATTACTTTCCCTACCTTGTCTAGCAAAAATTTCATGCAGCTTACAACTGAGGCTATGTACACATGATAAACTTGTCCCGCAATAAGTTATTGTGGGACAAAGAAAGCGCTATAAATATAGCGCTTTCTCGTGTACACATGTGCTGCTTCTATCGCAAAGGAGCATTCACCGTGTGAATGCTCCTTTGCGATAGAAGAGCAGTGCATGGTGGGCACCTGTCCCACCATGCACTGCCCACATCCAGCCCCCTTGCCCAGCTGCAGGGCTTCTGGTGGTGGCGGGGGCTGCGTTGCCAGCCCCCACTGTCACCCAAAGCCCCGAGGCTGAGCTAAGGGACTGGCCCGAACCGGCTGCCCTCACCAGTTCAGGCCAGCCCCCTAGTCCAGCTGCACGGCTTCGGGTGGCAGTGGGGGCTGCGTTGCCAGCCCCCGCTGTCACCTGAAGCCCCGAGGCTGAGCTGGGGGCTGGCCCGAACCGGCATGGGTTCGAGCCAGCCCCCTAGCTCAGCTCCCGGGCTTCGGGTGGCGGCAGGCGCTGCAGCGCTTAAGCGCCGGACCCTCTGCCGCCAACCGAACTAGCTTGGGGTTCATATGGCGGCAGAGGCTCCGGCGTAGCCTGAGCTAGGGGGCTAGAGCAGTGAAATTGACATATTTGACAGCTCCAATGTCCCAGAGTGGCCTCGATTGGCACGCTGGGACATTTCCGGAGGCTGTCTGATCCGCAAAATGTGTACACACGAGCATTACCGCGGAACAGCTGTTCCTCAATAATGCTACCACTCTCGATTTGAGTGGTTTAACTGTTGCACGGCAAGACGGTGTTGCCGCGCAACAGGGAAATTGATCGTGTGTACGCTACTAGCTTTATTGCGTTGTAAGGAGCCTTACCGCGCAATAAAGTGATTATGTGTACATAGCCTGAAATTTTCAAAATGCAAAACATTTCGACCAACTCAAATTAACAGGAGGAAACTTCATTCTACTCTATCAAATTGCCTAAAGATAAGATATTTTTGTGCTATAACTGGGTAACTACTAATGTTTCTATACAATCAGATTTTTTTTCTTTTTATAATTCTGTCACTAATCTGAAATGAAAAGCAGAGGCAGCCATGTTTATTGTTGGTTAATGGGTTGTGTATCCTGAGGACAGTAGCAAGTCAAAGTGCAGGTATTTACATTACACACAATCATTGAAAACGATGTGCTATTGTTAGAGCAACGAAAGTATCTTGACTCATCTGTGTGGTAGTTTTCACTATAATAACATTATGATCTGTAATAAGTATTAATGTAATCAGTTAATTAGTACGTGTGGTTTTCTTGTGTGAATGGCTGCAATTTGCTCCTTAACCAGTCCTGTTACTTTTAGGAGGTAGGTACTGTTGAAGAGAGTTATTAAAATTTAAATCCAAAAGCAGCTAGAGGTACTATTTTCACACTTTAATCACTTTCTTATTTGCTCTTAATTTTCTCCTACAATTGTATTTCCTTAACCTAGTTGTGTGATGTAGTTACTCCAAGGGCATTTCCATAAAGGCAGTCTCTGATGCTTCAGTTAAGCTAGAATTCATGGTTTAAGTGGCATGAGCAAACAATCTCAAAAAACAATTAATTTTATGGCATTTTGCATATCTTTTTCTGTAAAATATCTTGTACAGTGACATGAAAATTGATCTTCCTAAAGATTAAAATTGATAAACTTGAAAAACAAGCAAATCAAAATTTTTGTTTGTATCTTCTAGTGACAGAATTAGAAGCATACTGTAAAGGACAAATGAGATTTTCATTTTAATTATAGAACTACAACACACTTTAACAGAAGAAAAATGCTTTGTGGAGTAATAGTTTAAGTCTTGGGAAAATTCAGCTTCTGTGTACAATGGTATATGAAGAGTTTACTTACATATTATGGCAGTGGATTTCAAACTTTTTTTCTTGGGATCCAGTGGAAAAAAATCATTTATGTCTGCGACCCAACAATTACATCTTTGAGCAATGCATTCCAGTCTTTTGGCAGCAGCAGCAGGGGGTGCCGTGACACCGTGCCTAAGGGTCTGCGACCCAGTGTTGGGTCCCGACGCTAAGTTTGAAAACCACTGTATTATGGTCCACATTTACTTACATTTTATGGTCCAAATTATGGATTTTTATGCTGAAATAGGATTTCCTCAACCAGTCATGGTGCATGGATTCTGTGCACCTATTGATACATCATGGCATGATTTTTGTGCCCAGTTATGCAATTCCCTACATGCTGATTGTGATTGTGGCATATAGTCGTATATTATTTCTCAATAATCATTCCCTGACTGTATTAGAATTGGCTGACAATGACTGTATTAGCCATTCAGTATACAGGGATTTGCATAACTAATGTATGGTTATTTCTCAGTAGTACTGTGAATATGTGCATCTGTGTGACTCAGCTCTGATTAGATCCTGTAGTCAGGTTTTCCACTCTTTTTTTGGCCTGGAACAAAGATGCTTCCTTGGCTTCTTACTCCCTTAAGCTAATGTGGGAAAATATCAGCATTTAAGTATCTGAACAAAAAACTATATTGGTTTAAAAAAAAAAAAGTTGACTCTCTTTCTTTCTTCTTCCCACTCTCTTGTCCTCTCCACTACAGGCCAATCTGAATGGCTTTAAAAGTGTTTTAGTGTAGTTGATTATAGTCATTAAATAATAATAATTAATTAATTAATAGTTAAAACAATTATATTAATTCATCATATATTTTCTGTTCTTATTTTTCGTTTTGGGGGATTTCTTTTAAGTAAAATAAAGACTTTTCTTTCATATCTTGACTAATTTTCCATGAAGTACAGATACGCTGCCTCCACATATTCTTCTTGGCTATGTCTACACTTGCGAGTTAGGTTGACTTAAGAAGGCTTAAGTCAACCTAACTTAGTCCTTGTCTACACCAGGCTTTCATTAAGTCGACTTAAGAAATTCCTTAAGTCGACTTAATGAAAGCTTAGGGTGACTTAATAAAAACCGCCAGTTAGGTCGACCTAATCCTTAAGTTGACTTCTGAGGTCGACCTAAGCACCGTGTGGATGCTTAAGTCCACTTTATTAGGTCGACCAAAGGGCAGTTAGGTCGACTTATTAAGTCCCCATTCAGGGAAACTACTTTGTTAAGTCGACCTAATAAGGTCGACTTTAGGTTGACTGAAAGTCGACCTAACTTTTTGTAGAGTAGACGTAGCCCTTGTGCTTATAGTTTCAGGGCACAGAAAGGAGGGATTCTTTTTCTTCACCACCAAAGAGAAGAGGAGGTATTTGTTTACTTGCATTATGTAGTGGGACACAGTGTGATTTGTCTTGAGTTATTCTCTTCATGTGAAGGAGCCTAACCCGATGCAATTTGATATAGTACAACTCATATAGAACAATGGAAATGTAAGGAAACACTGAGGTTTTGTTTGGTTTTTATTATTTTAAGAAATCGCAGGTACCAACTATATGGGATACAATGTGATGTGTCTCGGTTTATTCTCAATTTATAAAGTCCCACTGATTTTAGTGGGAGTTTTGGGCAGGCAAGGAATGCAGACTTAAGCCCTTACTTTTATTAAACATACATGATTTTTATCTTGTGGTTCATTAAGGCCATTATAGCAACGTTGAGCAAGAGAGGGCACAATTTTCTGACTCCAACTCCAAATCTCCAACTTTTTGATGGAATAATGAGTTGTCTCATCACATCTGTGTAGCAAAAACTTAATCAAATGAAAGCTGTAGTCCTCTCCTTTGTTACCTTTGCTGCAAACTCAGTTTTAAAGAATTGTTTCAATTCAATACAGATCTTAATTGTTGTGTAATATGATTTTATTGCTTGCTGGACACTGCGCATTCTAGAGATACTACATCTTATACCTTGTATTCTGTTTACTCACCTACTATGTGTTTTTTTAGTTAAATCCTTTGAAAAATATCAGGTCTGTGAAGTCCACAAGGCAGGGTCCTACCATATATTTTCTAATCAACACTAAGGCAAAAGGCAGCCTCCATCTGTAATATCCTGTCGTTCATTAGACTGAACTGTTCAAGGAAAAAATGTCAGATTTTTGGCTTTTGGGTAAATCTAGCTAGAAGACTGGGAAGTTTTTTGCCAGTTTTGCTGTTGCAGATTTCTTTCAGGTATACGTCTAACTATTGTCTCAGGTTATTGGTTGTCTTGACAAAGGACTTGTTTGCGATTGGATGTTGATGTGGTTTCATGATTCTATTTTTCTCTTCACACTAACATTCTGTTAAATACCTAAGGGAATTCTCTTCCTTTTTTCCTGTTTCTCTTTGATTTTCCATTGCTGACTTTTTTAAATTAGCTTTTCCATTAAAGACCGTTTTTTGGTTTCTGAGGGCCTGTAGTCCCTTTTTTTCTCATTACAACAGGTGATTTGACCTCACCTTCCTCTATGTGCTGTTCCCCAGTGTTTGAATCCTAACACTTATTCTGAGTTGCTGTTACAGCCTGACCTGACCCTGTGTCTGTTCAAACAATGCCATGATATCTTGTGTCCAAGCGACACCATCCATCCTGGTCTGGGATTCCTCAGAAGTATCAATGCTGCTTGGTGGCACATTGGTGGGGTCATCACCAAGAATCACATGCAGCTCCTCATAAAAGCAGCATGTTTTTGGCGATGAGCCAGAATGACTGGTTGCCTTCCTAATCTGCTGATATGCCTGCCTCAGCTTTTTTATTTCAGTGTGGCATTTCTATTGTTGCACTTCTCAGCCATACCAAGCAATATCTTCTTGAAGATATCATGACTTCTTTTGCTGGCTCAGAGCTGAGCAAGAACAGACTCATCATCCCACAGGCTAATGAGACCCAAGACCAACTCTATGCTAACCAAACAGGAAATGGGAATTCAAAATTTCCTGGAATTTGAGGGGAGGAGCTATGTTCTGCTTACATGGCCACGGTGCAGCAGAGTGCAAGTGTCCAGATTGGTCAAAATAAAGAATTATGGGATAGCTCCCGGAGGCCAATGATTTTGACTTATATTGTGCTCTGCCTGCACTGACACTAATTCGACTCATAGAATTCAACTTAAAGCACTATGCCACTTCAGGGGGTGGTTTTATTAAGTCAAATTTTACCAAGGTTTAGGTTGGCATAACTGACTTGCCAATGGAGATGCATGCTTTAGGGGGTTGGCGTAAGCAACGTTACATCAACCTCCATTGCCCTTGTAGAGCAGGCCTGAATGGCCTGTGTGGGCTCTGCTGGAGTTTTAGTTTTGGCATGCAAGTAAAAGGAAAAAAAAAATCTTCCACGCCTACTTTTACTTGCTTTGTAAACACAATGCCTCCTTGCTTACAATCTATGACAGTCATGAGATGATTGTGATCATCACATGAGCTCTTAGTTATTTGTTCCAAGCCAGTAAACTCATTGAAATCAAATCAGTGAGAACATTTACACCACTTTTTGGCACACCTCTCTGTGAGAAGGATAGTTTTTGAGCAGTAAAACAGCACAAAAATGGCTGAAAACTGAAAATATTCTAATTTTATGATAACTGCAAAATATTTCACAATTCTTAGATTTCACCCCCGCCTCCATGGTTTGATGAGATCATTAAAAGAACACGCCACATCAACAGGTTTAAGAAGCATCGTCACTCATTAAAACGCTGTTAAATAGATCAGGCTCAAATTTTCTGTAGCCTCAAACAGATGACTAAACTCAGAGTACGTTATTTTCTTTTTCTTTCCATAATTCTTGAGTTTACATTCCATGTACGCCTGTATCAAAAACCAACAAGGGAATTATACTTACCACCACCCCCACAACCTACTATCTTTAAGGAAGCTACGTTCTTGTGGGGGTTATTTCTTGTGCCTAGGAATTTTAAATACTGTTGTGTAATGTGTCTGACTGCTTTGCTGTTTTCAGACTTCAACAGGGGTCAACGTATGTCCCCATCTCTTAGTGCTGGCCAACAGTATTTGCCACACATTGTACACAGCAAATCTGAGGTACTAGATTTGTTCATTTTGCTTAAGTTAGAAAATAACTGCGGCAATTGTGTAAAATTTCTTGGCAAATGTTGACTTCTTAGTGGAAATCATCTTTTAATTACAGCAAACTCTCCCTTTTTAATCTGTTCCTTAAATTTGAATTCCATGTTCTTGGGTTGGGGCCAGTGTACCTAAATAAGATTCACTTAACAATATTAGACTAAACTACAAATACAATAGTTTATATGGGATAGTTGTTTATTTTCTGTGTTTTTCTTTGAAAACTAATAGAAAACATACTGGGGAGTGTTTATTCCTAGTATTTTTTTCATCTGTTTTACTTTTGTTATGTTAGCATGTCAGTGGCTTGCATCAGAAAAGCTATTTTTATTTCATTAGCCTATTCTTTTAAGGTAGAATAGTAAGAAAGAAAAGCATGGTTTAGGGGCAGACCAGTGTGAAGTCACAGTAGGATACCTACTGTTATAAGATAGGAGACAACAATGGAATCTCTTAATCTTATCTATGTGTAATCACTAGTATCAATAAAAACTAATGATGTAGTAGATAATAAAAGTAATCTTAGCAGAGGTGCAGGTTTTATAAGCAGGGGCTCACTGACCCCAGCTTTCCAATGAACAGTGTGTCAGAGTTGTCATGCCCAGAGGTTTCCTGTGACTCTAGGAATCAGTCTTGAAGTGATAGACAATTACAGTTTGGAATGCTTTTATGCTGCCCACAGCTTTTTTGATAGATGGCTGCTACCACTACAAAATGATTGATATGTTTTCCAAATGAGATTTGATTTAGGGACTCAAACTACCATTAGTCAATAAACATTTGTGAGATGGAAAATCAGCTTTGGAAGCCAGGGAAGGTGTTGGCAACAGTATCTTTAGATTTGATAACACAGAGTCTAATGTATTTTAAGGCTTTTTTTAAAGATATGGTGACAAGGATTTTCCCAGGACACCTGACCATAAAGCCAAAATTTTGGAACTTGGATACCTAAAATTAGGCACCCAATCATATTTCAGGACTAAGGCCTGGTCTACATGTAAAATTTAGGTACAAAATTCACACCCTGATAAATGTAGGTAAGCTAACCAAAGTCTCGGTGGAGATGCCACTAGGTTGGTAGAAGAATTTGTCAACATAAGTACAACCTCTTGAGGGATTAGATTTATTGCAGTGATGGAAAAACCCCTTTCTGTCACAGTAACAAGTAACTACACTATAGTGCTACTGCAGTGTAACTACAGCCAGGAATTTAGGGACAGGAGACTGGGGTGCCAGTCTTGCTGGGCATCAGGCTTGGAGTGCTCTTTTTGTGGCTAGCGACAAAAGAGAAAATGGAATGTTTGAAGTAAAATATTTCAGGGATTCCATATGTGGATTTATTTTTTGCGAACCTCCTGAAATGTTCTGGATCTCGTAGAAATAACATTTCAGTTATTCTTAAGATTTAAAAGTTTCGATAAGCTTAGAGGAAATATTTTTATTTGCTTATATAGGGCATGAATAAATACAAATTTACAGTTCCTTGCATGCAAATTTATCATTTTACATGACAGGGATAAACCATGCATGTAAATTGTGCATCAAAGACATGAAATGGGCTACAAATTCAGTAAAAAAAAATTAGATATTCAAATATCTAACATATCAGGAGAAAAGGTGCACCAAAGACACTCCTCGCCTGGTGCATCATTTGGTGTATGGCCAGCTCAGACCACCGCTGTGCCACTCTGGCACTTCTGGTTTAGGGATTCCTCTAGTAACTAGCTATGGCTCTGAAGGCTGAAAATTTGATCATAGAGCCCAGTACTCATATTGATTTCAACTGAATGTCCGTTACTGACATCAGCAGAAGCAGAATTGGAGCCATCATATATAGATTATTCAAATAATGTCGAACAGTAAATCCTGTCTGGTGCTATGCTAATTCTGAAGGGCAGTTTGATTTTATTCACCCTCTTTTTTGCCTGCCAAGAGTTGTATAAGAAACCAGTTGGCGGTATTTGAATACAATCAATATCTAGGCCCCTCATCTCAAAGTGACTATACTAGCAATAAACATCTGTTCAAAGTAATATTAAAAACCCAAGGTTTCTGTGGGGTTTCACAGTAACAGTGCTAGAAAATTTGTTCTCCCACTTTTAAAACATCAGAAATTTGCAGTGCAACCTTGTCCTAGAAGATTCAGTTTCCCTCACAATTTTTAAAGTGTCTGGATTTGTTTATTCTACCAATCCCTTCGGGTTTTTTTTTTAAACCAGTTCTGGCCTGCTGCTAATGAATATAAAAATAAAAGGAACAACCTTAAAATAACATTAAAGTTTTGACATACACCAACAGAAGCAGGGGGAAAAAAAGAGTGATCCCATTAGCTTGATGTGATCCCATTAGCTGAATTGTTCAGTCTGCCTTCTTTCATCTAAGGAATAGTTCTCACATTCCATTTGTCAGTGCTTGATGAGGCAGGCTGCTGAAATTCTTCTCCACACCATAGTTACTTTGAGAATTGCATACTCCGCTTCTCTTTCCTTGATCTCCCTGCTAAGGTTTCTCAGTATCATGCCCCAAATTTAGCAGCCAACCACTTCTACTTATTGTAGAAATAAATAACATATTACTTTTATTTAAGTTAATTTACATCTATCAGACTCCAGATTCTTTCAGCCAGACTGATTATTTAAGAGATCTGACATTTTTTTTCATCTGCTGCGTAGTAGGTGTGCATTGTGTGCACCAGATCTTTTGTGTACCATGTAAACAATCCTGTCATGTGTTCTGCTGTGACAGATGACTCCTGAACCAGGTTACTTTTATCCTGAAAAACATATAGCTCTAGGCACATTAGTTGTTCAGTCTCCACTCCTTGGATTATATCTGTGAACTGTTTTCTTTTCCAAAGTTTCAGATGGTGCTAAAGGTGCAACTTTTTATTTTTCCTGGAGTGGACAGCACATGTCACAGACCAGGAGGCTATGCTGAAAGCAGAGGACACAGCCAACATACCTCCTGACTGGAGTCAGTCTACAAACATCCTTTGCTTCCCCTGTGAATGCGTACACCCTTTTGCTTACCCTATGAGTGCATACTTAAACTATACCCAAAGCCCACTGAAGTCCATGGGAGTCCTTCTGACTACACTGAGTTTTTCAGCACTATTACTATTTGGCAATATGTAAAGCTCTTAGAAGTCAAGAACAACTTGGGATAGTGGCTACCTAACTAAGGTCAGAATTGAAGCAGAAAGGAGAAGGTCAAGATGGTTGTCACAGTGTTGTCATTTTAAGATGTGATATATCATGAATAACTAAGGCTAGTGGGTGGGGGAGAAGGGTTTCCACCTTTCCACTGGTGTATAACATTAAATTCTCTGATGGCTCCCAAGATAGCATACTTTAAATTAGTCATCAGTTCCTTGGGCTATAATATAGACCATTTACTAGACAGGTCAATGTGCTAAATACTCTGGACCAGTCTCTCTCTGATTCCTTTAAATGACATTTCATTTCCGAGGAGTTAGTATGAAGTGGTGTGTGTAACTTTAACAACACCAAGAGAATCTTTATTTAGCCTGTGCATTGTAAGCAAAGCTCATTGGGTACATCTACACTGGCAAGTTAGGTCGACTTAAGGATATTAAAGTCAACCTTAACAAAGCCGCGTCCACAATGGGTTTTTATTAAGTTGATTTAAGCATTTCCTTAAGTCGACTTAAGGAAAGCTTAAGTCAACTTAATAACACCACCTCTTTAGGTCTACTTAAGGCCAGTGTAGACGGGGATTAGTGCTAAATTGACTTTATTAAGTCTACTTAAAGTCAGTATAACGGCTGTCTCTGCTGTTAAGTTAACAAATTGGTTTCCTTGTTAAGTCAAGTTAGCTTAAAGTCGAGCTTGTTAAGTCAATTTAAAGATGACAGCTTTTCAAATGTAGACATAGCCATGGAGGCCAACTAAGGTCTACTGAAATGCCATTCCTACACATACTACTTACTGAAAAGATGTCACATGACATTCAACTAGTGCACTGGGATCTGAGGTCTCCAGAAGAACCAAGCAGGTCCTCAGGGAGGGCATGAACCCAGACTTGTGTGTTCCTTGCATGCCCCTGGAGTGATGTATTGTTCTCAGCTACAGACACATTGGCTATGTCTACACTTACCAAAGCTAGTTCAAATTAGTTAATTCGAACTAACTAATTTGAACTAATTTTAGTTAGTTCGAATTAACTTAATTTGAACTAGCATGGCCCCACTAGAATGCTAGTTCAAACTAGCCATGGCCATGCAGGGCACTTGCTTAGTTCAAATTAGTCAGTTGCATGAAGGTCAATCTGCTGATTAGTTTGAACTAAACAGTTAATTTGAACTAATATGGCCACATTGACTTAATTCAAACTAACTATTTCGAATTAAGGGTTAGTTTGAACTAAGCAATCGAATTTATTAGTTTGAATTAAGGAAGCTCTTAATTCAAACTAATGAAAGCCTAGTGTGGCCAAGGCTTAAGTTAGTTCGAATTAAGCTTCCTTAATTCGAACTAATTTGCAAGTGTAGACATAGCCATTAGGCCTGTTGTTCAGAGTTGCTGAGTACCCTCATCTCCCATTAACTTAAATTAGCTGCAAGTACTCAACACTTCTGAAAATCACACCCAGGAAATCTAAGGTTGGGTACCCAGAAACAAAGGCAACTTTTGAAAATATTGTTCTTTATCTCTTTGTATCTCAATCTCCCTCGCTGTAAAATGGGAATGACACATTCATCTCTGGAAAATATTGTGAAGGCTATATAAACTGAAGTATTAGTTATTGGACTCTGCTACTGTTTAGATGGGGTAAAAATAAATTCTACGTAGCTATTGCTTTGCATTCAGTTTTCAAAGACTAGAGAATGCTAAACTGAATTTTTTCAGGCAAACAATGCATTGAGGGTGACCAGTTATTATATGCAATGCTTATTGACCAACAGTTCCATCTGGTTTCTCTAGGTTACTCTCAAAATACAAATTACATTCAAGGGAGGGAGTGTCAGCTTGCCATCTTGCTAATGGGAAACTTGTAGCATCCATCAGCTGGAGTGCAAATTTATTCCCAGATATGTCTAACATTTCTTCTACATATGGGCAAGAGTATTTGGAATACCACCCTTTGAAATAGGATGTTATTCTCAGACAGAAGAAGGTCTGCATTCTGAATAGGTTGGCCCTATTATTGTACAAGTGTAGGTCTGGAAAATGTTCACGGTCAGTGCATGACCATATGTAGAACTTGGATTATGTAGATAGAGCTGAGTTCTTTTTCTTTGCCAAGTAGTGGGTACTAGTGTATTATTGGGGGGAAACTGGTTGAAAGGAGGAGAGGTTGAACTTGCCAGTGCTGATGGAGGTGGATTTGAAAATCAGTTTAGCGTGGGATGGCTAGAAAAGAACAGTGAGACTTGTAAAATGAGTAGATTACTGCAGAGTTATGCTTGCTGGGGCAACACAGGCAGATTGTTCTTGGCTTTAAAGATCCTAAGCTTACAGATTTAAGTAAAGATGTACAGTTTGAAAACAAAAAGCTATCAGTGTCACAGTCTATCTTTGGGGATTATTGTGGAGGAGTTTATAAAAATGTAGAAATCTTTAAGAAAACAATCAAAAATAACTTTATACCACTAATGCCTCAATAATGGACATTATTCTGATACTATTGACATTTATTTATGGACAGTTATTTGTAGATTGAATGCACCAACTTAGACAATCAGTAAAAGCAAGTACTTATTAGAATCAAACATAATTACTGTTGATGAAATAAGATTGCACAGTATAACAAAATTATGTCAACTATTTACTCGAAAAATGAACCTTGCTTAAAGGTGAATTTGCTAAGCTTTCTCCTCTAGAGGCATCATATGCATTTCTGAGTCATACTTTGTCTTCATAGCAACCTTTCCTCTGTAACAGCTTTTAGTGCAAGTTATTACAATACTTTTTGCATAAGTTAGGTCATATGAAGTTCAGGTATAGGTGGGGCAGCCATGGTGGATTGGGGGACAGTCTTAATGGATCCATTTCATCAATTAAGTCATGCATTTTTTTATTAACAAAACCTGTATGTCAGGTTTAGCCAGCTGGTAACTGTTCTCATGGTTATTTTTGTCAGAGGAATATTGTGAAAATAAGGAATTGCTGTATGTGTTTTGACTTCTGACTGAACCGAGGAATGACGTCAATTTACCCACTATCCATGAAACAGTAATTTAGGGACATATTATCAACTTGACTTATGGGCTCTGAGCTGTGCACCTCCCATTCATGTAAGAGCCCTGTGCCTAGGTTCAAAATATGCCGTTGAGGGATTGTGTCATAGCCACCTCTTGGCTATTGGGGGTAAATGAGGTTAATGCCAAACTCCAAGTATCTAGACTTTTAGTAATTATTCTTATTCTTGGAAGAACTTTTTTGTATTGTCCCTCTTTGTGGATTTTTAAAAATATTTTTACAAGCCTCAAAATTGTTCTTTTTAGTCCGGTATCCTGGTTCTAAGTATAGCCTATGTGAAAGATTTAAGTGGAAGGAGGATAATTTTCCATAATTCTTCTAATTATATGTGCAAAATCCAACAAAAAGAACCCTGGGTCCTGACATAGTTTTTAGCCCCCGTAGAAATACAAGTAAATAATATAATCCTGGGAAATGTTTTCTTTGACTTCAGAGGGAGATGCACTAATGACTTACGCAGTGATCACAGTAGCTTGAACCAGGATGGGAACTTAGATCCTCGTAAGCAAGGAGAGTTATTGGAGATTACCGCTTTCCCAAGCCAAAGAGAGGAAGTGGAGCATTTGGCAGAAATGGGCAGTTGTGCTCAACCCCACTCCCTGTCCTGTTCCTCTTGTTTCCCCTTACTTTAGCCCCGGAAGGTACAAGACTTAAAGGATTGTATCCAAGCAAGTCTGATTTCAGATGCTGTGTACCTCAGGAATATTCTGCAATGGTGAGTTCCACGGGCTATGAGGCTGGTTCCTAAGATCTTTGATAGAAATACAGAGGACTCCTTCAAAACAAGAGACAACTCTAACTGTGTTTCACCAAATGAGTCTGATAAGAAGCCATTATTACCACTTCTATTTTAGTTGTAAGGGTAAAAAAGAAATTGGTTTCAATTCTACTTCTTGAGCAGTTTTATAATTCCAAGAAGAAAAAAGCAAAATCCTGCTTTAAAAAAGTATATTTTAGGTAACATTCATGTTTATCTTATTCCCTTGTCCTCTCCCAAATCAATTGTTTAATTTAACACTGCAGTGCACACCACATTGGCTAGATTTCAGAGGGATTCTATGTACAGCTTCCTTGTCATGGTCTCAGAAAATAATTAGCCATTTGGTTTAGTGCAGTGCACGCACTTCCTTATATTATATTTAACCTATGAGTTATGGAGGGGCAACCTGCAGTTTTTCTTCAGAATTTCTGCCTCATTAAGTTCATATGATATGTCTTCCTCTTAACACAGATTTGCTTACAGCACATGACAATGTAGGCTTTTTCCACCACATCATTTAAACAGTCCAGCAGCCAGATTCAGCAGGAAAAAAAGGAAGAGAAAAGCAATGAGAGAAACCGACTTATAAGCTCTAGGATAGAAGTTCAGTTTTCAGGTCTCTTCCAACACTCGCTCCCTGGACCCTTCTGCTGCTGCTTTTCTGATTTTCTCCAGCACTGGCAGGTTGAGTCTATATCCGATAAAACATATGAGAGTCACTTAGGCCCTGATCCTACAGTGAATTTGTTTATTCACATCTTCTCATTGTTGTTAGTAATAAATTGCGTTACACTGGCTTCCAAAGACCCCAGCCACAGTCAGGGCCCTAGTATGTTAAGTGCTGTACATATATATAGTAAGAGACATTCCTTGCCTCAAAGAATTTATAATCTAAATAAACCAGAAACACAAGGTGTGACAGACAGGAAGTAGTATTCCCCATTTCAAGAAGGGAAGCTCAGCCACAGAGAGGCAGAGATAGTTGTTGGGATGTTTTTTTTTTCCCCCCTGAGTTCAAGTCTAGTGAGTAGACTTCTTCATTTTGCTTTCGAATGACAAAATGCACATTCCAGCACCATTCTGCACTTGCTGAGTCTATTATTGAAATGCTTCTTAGCACTGTCCGTGTGCCCGGTGTATGGCTTCAGTAACCAGGGAAACAAGGGGCAGGCAGGATCCCTCAGGATCACTATTGGCATTTCAACATCCCCAATATTTATTTTTTTTTGATTAGAGAAGAAAGTGCCCTCATGCATCTTTTTGAATACACCTGAGTTCCTAAAAATGTGTTTGTCATGCACTTTTCCAGACCACCCCATGCCGATGTCAGTGAAACGTCCCTTGTGATCCACAAGGGCCTGCAAGACTGTTGAGCAGTATCCCATATGGTTTATGTGCTCTGAGTCAAGGTGGTCTAGAGCTGAGAAAGTGATATGTCTCCCAACTATGGCTTTCCCCTACAGTTTGTGAATCCCACTGCGGCAAACCCATCCACTATGTCCTGCACGTTTCCTAAAGTCATAACATTCATAGCTGAAGTCTGTTAATGGCCCTGCACACTTGCAGCTGCTCCCACACTGGATTTAATGACTCCAAATTGATTCCCAACTGACTGGTAACAGTCTGGGGTTGCTAATTTCCACAGAGTAATGGCTACTTGCTTCTCCACTATCAGAGCTGGTCTCAAGAGAGTATTCACATGCTTCAGGGATCAGGGACAGCTCCACACAAAGTTCAACGAAAGAGGCCTTTCGCACATGAAAGTTCTGTAGCCACTGCTCATCATCCCACACGATCATCATGATACAATCCCACCTGTCCGTGCATGTTTTCTGGAACCAGAACCAGCATTCCATAACTGAAGATGATGCGTAACAGCTTGCAGCAACTGTGAATTGTTTTGCTCTATAGCTTGGAGCAGGAGGGCCTCAGTAACATCTCAATTTTACATGCTACAGCTCCTATCTCATCCTTGAAAATACTGCAGGATAAATCATGTGGTACTTGTGATGCTCACAATGGTAGTGCAGAACTGAGTGAGCTCCATGCTTCTTAGCAATGGCAGGTGTGAGGCAGAGAAAAATAGTGCAAAACTTTCTCCCATTTGTTTAGGACAAGAAGGAAGGGGGAGTATGTTGCATCATGGGCACAACAACCTTCCCAAAAACCTCTGCATCTAGTTGCACTGTGGGATAGCTACCCAGGATGCACTGCTTTTAATGTTGACCCAAGTGGCACGAAAGGAGTGTGGTATGATCACGCAAGGATCCTGTTCCTGGGACTTCTAAAATTTGGTGGGTGAATGTTGATTTAAGATAAATCAATGTCACTCCACAGTGTAGATATACTTAGAGAAAGGAAGTATTATTCCTCATTTCAAGAAGGGAAACAGCCCCAGAGAGGCTGTTGCTTGCCCAAAGTCACATAGAAGGCATCTGGCAGAATCAGGAATTAAACCTATATTTCTGAGTCCTAGTCCAATGCTTTGATCACAAGATCATTCTCCTTCTCCAAGTCTTCAAATAATGCCTCAGTGTTCAGGAGAATGGCCTTGAAGAGTTTTCCAATTATCTCAGCAATGGCTGGTACACTGGCAAACAGCAAATTAGATTTCCCATGCATTCCCCCTTTCTTTCATCATTTTGAGCTGGTGTTTTGGCTGTATTTTGTTTCACAGATCTAAATTTCCACTTAGCAAAGTGAATTCTATGAGTAAGAGTTTGGCAGGAGCAGGACCAGGACCTAAATAAAACATATGGATTGCAGGGCAACTGATCTTCACTGCATGTCTTTGAGCAGCTGACTTTCTAAGACACAATCCACACAACCTGGTTAGCCTCAGAAGTCATTCCATTTCTGGGACTTGACTGTACTGACAAAGCTCATTGAAAATGGTCGGAAGAAATTGTGAAAAATAACAAGCTTCAAAGTTATTTTTGTTTTTCAGGATTCAGAACAGACTCTTGTTGTTTTTACTGTAAACATTAAAATTGTTTTCAAAGGATTTTCTGTAAATGAAGAATTCCTATAACATCTTAAATAACACTTCTGATGAAATGTAATTTTTTTAAACTGACATTTTTAGTGAAAAAGTTCATTGTCAAAAAGACCATTTAAAACTTATTTTCAGAAAGTTTTGACCAGCTTTTTTTATTAACGAATGAATAATAAGTTAACAGTACACTGCAAGGCTTCTTGGGCTGCTCAAGCCCACCCAATAAGTCTTCTCTGCCTCAAACTCAATATCTATCTGGGCAGCCCAGCTCTGAAGCATTTTTCCCTCTCTTTTATTCTCTACATCTGGAGAGACTTCTGCTTTCCCCCTTCCAGGCTTGATGTTGCTGAAATGAACAGCTGGTTTCCAATCCTGTTTCCAAATCAGGCACATTAATTTCTTTCTGCTCTTATTCATTATGAGATTTAACCATGCCACTTCAATCCCAAACCATGACATCCATAGCATTCACTATTGAGGCATTTCAGAGGGGTAGCCGTATTAGTCTATTTCAGCAAAATAAACAAGGAGTCCTGTGGCACTTTTAAAGACTAACAAATGTATTTACCTTATAATTATAATTATATCCTCAAAATCTTATGTCATAAATAAATTTGTTAGACTTTAAAAATGACACAGGAATCCTTGTTTGTTGTACAATTGACAAGCATTTTCTTATATTTGGTTTATAACAATAATAATATACTAAGTTCAGAGCATTTAATGACAATGATTTCCTTTCTTCAACTGGTCATTCCTCCCCATATAATGCCTGGCAATTTGTTATTGCTTGAATGATTTATATTTTTATTAATATTGTTTTCTTCTTAGATGATTGCTATTGATTTGGAAACTCCTGGCTGGGTTAATTTATCTATGTATGTTGGAATAATTCCAAATACAATTAATCAATATTTTTATCTGTTGAACAGTTAGCTCCTAGAGTAGTTAAGAGGTTCTTTAAAAATATAAACATAAGGGCTTATGCTTCTTTAGTGTTATAGTGTTTTAAATTTCAGAAGCTGAAGCACTTTCAGTATTATGTTTTCCAGTTATTTTCCATGAAAAAAATAGGGTCTGGTGATAAGTCATTGTCTTCAAAACACACACACTTAGCTAAGGGTCTGATCCTCCAGTGAACTCTGAGCAAATATGCAAGTCCGGGATCCTGCAACACATTGGTGTGCCTGTACAAACCCCTTTGAAGTCAGTAGGGTACTGAGTGAGTGTAACAGTTCGTTCACAAACTAAACATTATAAGATGAGGATTTAAGTATTTATCTACTTGAAACTTACATACATGCTGCTTGTATATAGAGTAGTGGCTCTCAAACAGGAACATGTATCCCTGGGGTATGCAGAGGTCTTCCATGGGGTTCATCAACTCATCTAGATATATGCCTACTTTCGCAATAGGCTACATAAAAGGAACAAAGTCAATACAAACTAAAATTTTGTACAGATAATGGCTTGTTTATACTGCTCTATATATTATACATCATAATTTTGAGGTTCTACTGTACTTACATTTTAAACCCCAGAGTTACCAAGTGACCAGTCAACCAGACACCTCATTTGGAACTGGAAGTACACAATCAGGCAGCAGCAGAGAACAAACAAAAGAAGCAAATGTAGTACAGTACAGCATTAAATGTAAGCTATTGAAAATATAAAGGGAAGGTTTAAAAAATATGTTGAGAAGGTAAGGAAACTGTTTCTGTATTTGTTTAATTCAAATTAAGATAATTAAAAGCAGCATTTTTCTTCTGAAAAGTTTTGAAGCTGTATTAAGTCAGTGTTCAGTTGTAAACTTTTGAAAAAAACAACCATAGCATTTTGTGTGGAGTTACAAACATCTCACAGTTACGACCAGCCTCTATTCCTGAGGAGTTAGTAATTCTGAGGTTCTACTCCACATTACTTATATGCCAGTAAATTTATTTTATAATTTTATGGTAAAAAATGAGAATGTAAGCAATTTTTCAGTAATCGTTTTTGTGACACTTTTGTGTTTATGTGATTTTTTGAAAGCAAGTAATTTTTAAGTGAGGTGAAACTTGGGGTCACAAGACTAATCAGACTTCTGAAAGGTGTCTAGTAGTCTGGAAAGGTTGAGAACCACTGGTTTAGAGGAAAAATAGGCTGAGGAGGTGTCCAGTTCAGAGGGGAACATATCCACTGTATGGAGTGATCATGGGAAATACAAATCTGCAGGTACTAGGATAACTGTTAAAAGCTGGATTTTATTTTATTTTATTTTGGTCTCCTGTATTGGATAAAGGATGAAAATTCACGCCCATTCTGATTCTAGAGAGTTGTGGAGATTTAATCAGAGAAACCGTGTCAGAGAACCTCAAGCGTGCAGTTGTATAACAGGTTTTGAACAAGTCTGATGCAGTATTTACTACTGAAGTATAAAGGGTTGGGTTGCTTGCTATGTATTTGGAGCTGGCATTTGACCAAGGAAGTAAACTTTTTGATTTTTCATTGTTATTTTGTGACACCAAAGCTATTTTCATTATTTCACCACACAAACTGAAAGTCAGTAGTCTCTCTCCAAAGCATTGAATGGATTAAAAGTAAGTGCTTTTACATCAGAACTATATAGTGACAGAACAAATTAGTTATGCAGGGAGAAGGAAGATAAAGTTTCTTTTTAAAAGTTCTTTAACATATCAGTTTGATAACAGTCAAAACACCTTTACTGCCATTAAATATTTACCAAGACTTGGCTTTTGGAAGAGGGGCAGTTCGGTGCAGTGTGTTTGGCTCCATGCGATGCTATTGATTAGCTATCAGAAGGACATAGTTAATGAGTAACTTGAGGTATTACAGAACACTCCACATTCTTGTCAATTCTTTTTCTCTGAAGATGACCTAAAATAAAGTCAGTTACAACTGGCATTCACCCTGCCACAGATTGCACAAGCTTACCTACGGTAGGAACAAAAGGTTCAGGAGAATCAGTTGATCAGTGCTTAAGCAATCCTTTCTAGTGGTGGTTGTCATTGCTATTGGACTTTAGAACTGAACATGTTTACATTTAATTAGAGAGGACACACAGTTTACATCACACAGTAGCTATCAATATCGAATCAGAATTGATTTCCGCTGTCTTTCCCAAATGACTATTTCCTTCAAACTAATTAAAAAAGGCACACAACAATGACTCATATAAATTTTAAAGCAAGGTAAACAGTGTTCCCTGGAGACGAAAATAAAAGTAAATAGCAGAGTGTGGTCATTAAGTTGCACTTGTTTTTTAGGCGATTCTGCCTGTGTTATAATACGTTCCAATGTTATCAGACTGCTGATATATTATAAGTATCACTTTTAGCTGAGTGGATACTTTACTGGGTACTTCAGTTAGCAGAGGCAGTATTCTTATCCTTTCATCTTTATTATTCCCACAGTTTATCAAATACAACAAAGTAATATACTATTATAGGCAGACAACTCTCTTGAGGGAGGGCTTGTCTATTAAAAAACTCTTTAAACTATTCATGAAGCTAGGGATGATTTTGTTTGGGCTCCTGGGTTTTTTTATATGCAGCTCCTAATGAAAATGACAGCAAACTATTTTCCCTGTAAATATTTTTTGGTTTTCATAGGTAGGTGGACCTAAAGTTAACCAACCATGCCAGCACAGATTATTAAAACCTCCCACCACATAATGTCATTGTCCTGGACCCTGAGCCAACAGGGAAATCAAGGTTCAAAAATGCAATTTGCTGAGCATTCTCAACGTCCATTGAAGTCATTAGGAATTGAGGGGCCTGTGCACTCGCAGAACACATTAGCACCTCATAGAATGCAACTCTGAGGTTTGATCCTCACATGAATAACAGTTTGAGAATCAGGCTCATAATGAGGATAAGTAAAGGAGGGTAATATCTACTACTTTTATTTTTTAACCAGTTCAAGTCACATCAAAATACCTTTAATATTTAAATACGCAACCAGGTTTTTTAATTTTTATGTTCAGTTTTTATCAAAAACATACGCCACTCTTGAAAGCAGCACAGTTAGCAACAAACACTATGTATAAAAGATTAACCATTTAAATTCTTGGGGTAGATCCTCAGACGCATTCCAGACACTTTGTGCTGCTGTAAACCCTTGACAAAGGCAAATTGTCCATTGACATAAAGCCAATATAGCTGACATTACTCCACTGACTCACATAGATTTCCCCATATCTAGTGGGCAGTGCCACATTATTTTGGTCTCTGACAGTCCTATTTAATGTAGTGCCCTCTGCAAGCCAGCAGAAGTTAACTTGTACTGGGAGATCTATTTCACTCTGGTCAACCTAAGCTATGTTCTGATGCAGATGTTAATTTAGCCTATTACGTCTAAAATAAACCAGTTTGCTGACCGATCTTAAATGTGAAAACAAGGCACCGTCTTAAAAATCATTTTCCTTTAAATATTGAAATCACTTTTAACAGCTTGACAGTTCTATCTTCAATTAATAGATAAGGTTACTTCAGTATTTATAGTATTACGTAAACAATTAGACTATTGTAAATACTCAGTTAATGTTATTTAGTTACCAAAAGCAATTGGTAAGTATTTAAGGATGACCAAGTGACATGAATTAACAATAAATAGCAGATAAAAGATAGGTAAAATCTTTTCTATAACTTTTAATGGTGGGAAAAAACAAAGAAGGCACTATTCAAAATGCAGCCACTCTGCAAATTTAAGATCAATTTTTCCTGCTCAGAAGGAATGTTTCCAAGATGTAGTAGCAGCAGTGGAATCACATGACTATGATGTAGCCTTGGTGGTACATAAAATGGTCTTCCATCTTCAACTGTTCCTTGCAAATTTTGTATATTTTGTTTCTTATGAACTGGCAGTTCCATACCAAAACTCAGCAGAAACATTCACATTTCTCACAGAATTATGTAGGTATATTATCTAATTAGTAACAGTGGGCACCCACAAAAGTTGCAGTTCACTAATTTGAAAACACAACATTGATAAACGTGGAAGCAAAAAAGCATTAGAACGTATGAATCGGTGTGTATTGCAAATAATCGGAACTCATGTTTGGAAGCTCTTTGAAAACATATCACTAATCTAAACATACACACAGGGAATTTCAGAATTAAGGCAGCAAGTCTGTTGTCTTCTATATAGGTGCTTATAGTGCATTCATCATAATATCTGAGCATCCCCAAGTAGTGCATTAAGCAATGTGACCAACTTCTTTCACATGTTTGTTCTCTCATCCTGTTCCCAGGGTGAAAAGCACGTTCAGTCAAGAATTTTGTTTTTGAATTTTTTCTATAATATATAGTAACAGATGAGTGTGTGTATATATATATAAAAGAAGGCAAGGCCAAAGAAATGCATATCCACTTAGAGTGGAAGGTGGTGGGGTTTGTGATAGTCCTTTATTCTTGTGGCATTCATTCCACAGCATGCAGTTAGTCCCTCTGAAAAAGCTTTGGCTCCTGCTCAGGTAAGTCCGGCCTCTATTGTAGAATGCTCCTGTGCATGGGAGGAGTGAAGTTGTTGACCACTGAGTTTGTCAGTCTTTAAATACCCTGAACCCAGGCCACTGAACTCCTTGAAGATAAGGACCAAGATGTTGACCTCGATTTGATATTCTACAGGAAGCCACTGTAGGGGGCAAAGAATAGATTTGTTGTGCTTGTAAGTAGGCTATATTGCTGAGAACATGTGCTGCAGCATTCTGTCCTAAATGCTGAAGGTGTCACTCATAGATACGTTGCATTGCTGTAGCCAGGCATGAAAAAAGATAGTTTATCAGGTGTCTCCGAGCCAAGTGGAGATGGTAGAAAACATAACTTGCAAATGTTTCTGTGTGAAAACTTAGTGTCACTGAGGAAACCAGGATCATGCCCAAACTGTGGACTAAACTGACTGGTTGTAGCTATGTACTTTCAACCAAAGAAAACTGCACCACGGTTTGCAAACTCTTTAGATCCTTTCCTTTGCCTATCAGCATCACCTCCTTCTTGACCAAGTTCAGCTTCAACCAGCTGATCTTTTCCAAACATCAAGTCAGCTTGGTGGTCATGGTGTGGCTGTATGTGGTAAAGGATAGATATAGCTGTGTCTTCTCTGCATATTGTTGGCACTTGAGTCTGTCATTTCATCAGTTCATCTGGTGGCTGCATATGGATGTTGATTAGGAGCAGAAAGAGAATTCATTGTAATGGCACTCCATGAGTCAGGGGGTCTAATAGTGGTGGTGCATTTTCCTGTCATTGTTGGATATGTCCCTCCAGGAAGGAATCAAATCATTTTTAGTGCATTACCCTGGACCCCTGCTTACCTCCCTGTTTGTGTTGAATGCTGCAGAGAGGTCCAGAAGGATAAGAATGGATGTCTTTGAAAGCAGATCATCCACCAGTACTACTAAAACCGTTCTGATTCCATATCCTGGTCTGAATTCAGATTATGCCAGGTCTAGGATATTAGCTTCAATTAGATAAGCTTAAAAAGTGGTGTTTGGCTAACTTCTTTATGAACTTGCTTGGTAATGGAAGGTTTGCTACTGAAAAGCATTATCTAGAACCAGTGTATTTCAGGTGGATGGGGGGGTTTTAGAGCTGGACAGACTATTTATGTGACCTTAACTCATGTAATTGTGGAGGAAACAGTACAAAAGCAGATTCCAAGATATTTGCCCGTGGCATGTCGTGGAGTCCATTCTAGTGGCTCTCTAATGGCGGCTGGATTTTCAAACTGGACATGCTTACATTTAATTAATCCAAACATGACTATTTTATGCACCCTCTTTTGAAACAAATATAGCCCAGATTAATGTGTTTCATAGGTGCAGGCCTGAAGCAATCTGTCACAAAGAAATTATCAGAGAAATTTTTCCCTTTGGGATACTATTCCATCAGCTCCTCAAAGCCTACCTTACCTAATCACTGGTTATCTCAAGTGATTCAGGACTCCCTTCACAAAGTTTAAAATGCAAAAACGTTATCAAGATTAAAGAACATTCTGTGATCTCAGGTCCCATGAATGTAGCCAAATAGAAGGAGCAATAGAACAAAGGTAGTGCATTGACGTAGCAAAGATATAGGGCTAGATAGTTCACCATGAAACAGCAGTGCAAAAGTGCCCTAAAACTGCCCTTTATGGACAGGGGAAGATTCCCCAAAATGTTGTTTTAACTTAATTTTTATTGTATTTTATTTGTATTTGTTTGATTATAGCACCTAGAAGGCCCAGACTTAGAATGCATCGTGCAAGGCACTGCATAAACAAATTGGGAATGTGTCAGAGGTATATACCTCATGTGGGAAGAGGAATGACCAGAGCTCTGCTGTTACTCCATTGGCTCCCAGACAGTGTCAGAGTCTCTCAAAGACTAATTTAGCTGATGTAAGTTAGAATGGCCTTGATGCTCTTGTAACACTGAGAGCTGAATAACCCTCAGCTGTGTAGGTGGTCAGTGGGGTGCATAGGTGGCATGCAACCACTTTTGACACATGCCCCTCCCTAGCTGCACACAGTTCAGATGGGTCTATTATTTGAATCCATCACATCTGAAATCAACCAGGAAATTGATAGGTTTATGTGCTACAACAATCCAAGAGGCAGAAGATGTTGAACCTTCCTCACTCTCAAACAGTTTAGGTGTTGAAATGGAGTGTTCTTCAGCCTGGGCCTCCTATTTATCATGGGTCTGTACCATCAAAATGGTTCGTTTCATTTTCCTCCAAGAATTATAAAGAAACAAATATTTTTATAATAAATACATAACTAATGGAAGAGGATGAGCAAGTGCCATTGTGTCGGCCGACCAGGTCATAGGTAGTCAAGCCAAGTGGTTAGAATGAAAGTCACGACTACTGGTTGGGGTCCAGAAATCAGAACCAAAGGTAAGAATCAGAACCAAGGATCATAAGAAAGGCAATAAAATTCAGATCAGTGGTCCATCTAGCCCAGTATCCTGTCTTCCAAAAATGGTCAATGCTAGGTACTTCAGAGGGAATGATAGAATAGAATAATCAAGTAATACATCCCACCAGCCATTCCCAGTCTCTGGCAAGGAGTTCCAGAGATTGACTGTATATTGTGTGAAGAAATATTTCCTTTTGTTTGTTTTAAACCTGCTACCTATTAATTGCATTTGTGACCCCTTGTTTTTGTGTTACAAGGAGAAAACAACTTTATTTACTTTCTCCACGCCAGTCATGACTTTTATAAACCTCCATATCCCCCATTAGTTATCTCTTTTCCAAGCTGAAAAGTCTCAGTCTTATTAATCTCTCCTCATATGGAAGCTTTTATATACCCCTAATCATTGTAGTTGCCCTTTTCAGTATCTTTTCCAATTCCAACACATCTTTTTTGAGATGGGACAACCAGATCTTCACAAAGTTTTCAAGATGTGGGTGTACCATGGATTTATAAAGAGACAATACAGTATTTCCTGTCTTATTATCTATCCCTTTCCTAATGATTCCCAATGTTTCATTAGCTTTTTTGACTGCTGCATGTGTCGTTAAAAAGCTACTCTGCAGCTCACAGGAATTTCACTTTTGGCGCTATGCCTTTTAATTTCTGTTTAACTAACTTCCTCATTTTTTGTGTGTAGTTTCCCTTTCTGAAATGAAATGCTGGTTCTGAGACAGGAGCAAGGGGCTAGGTTGGAAATAAGGGTAGGTGCCGGGCTGCAGTGATGAAGGAGCTAAGCAGGAGCAGGGCTTGGAGAAAGATGAGCACAGGGAGTCTGTGGGCATGTGCAATGAGCAACCAATATGCTGCTGCTGACCAGCTAGCTTCCTCAGCCAGTCAGGCAGGGCCATCTGTCAGCTAGTCTAGCTGGCTTATTAGGTCATCAGGAGTACATTAGCAGCAAGATGCAGTTACTAGGGCCTTACTCCTGACATATTGTCCTACGGAGAAGAGTTTTAATAAAACACATGTAGGCTGAAATTTTGTGACTATGTTGTTCCTAAAATTAATTAGGATAATGAAAATCACTTACATTTATACACAAGAAGTCCTTCATCTAGATTAGAAGACTCCCACTCTGTTACGGTAGATATAGCCTGTTTCTGGGTCAGTTTATCCATGACTGAAATGCAGTCACCTCTACAGCGAACATTAGACACAGTGTTGCTCAGGGCCAAGGTTTTCAAAATGGTTGTCTAAAATTAGCTCCTAAATCAATATTTAGATAAATAAATAAATGGCTTGATTTTCACAAGGGCTGAAAAACACAGTAGCTCCCATTTATGGTAATAGAGAAGGTTGGATGTTCAGTATTTTTGGAAATCAGGTCCCTTGTTTAGGTACCTAAATACTGACATAGGGTAGGTCTCCACCGCAATTAGACACCCGCAGCTGGTCTGTGCCAGCTGACTAATGCCAAGGGGCTGTTTTGTTGTGGAGTAAACATCTAGGCTGGAGCTGCAGCCCAAACATTAGAACCCTGTAAAGTGGGAGGGTTCCAGAGCTCATACTGCAGCCTGAGCCCTTTTCTACACCTCAATTAAATGGCCCCTTTGCCCAACCCCGCTAGCCCTTGTCACCTGGCACAGGCCAGCTGCATGTCTAATTGCAGTGTAGACATGCCTGGAGAGGCTTAACTTTAAGCTCCCATTTTTGAAAATCTTGGCCCAGGTGTGTAAAAAGTGGACTCCAATGAGCAATAGCATCTGCAATTTGCAACTCTTAACGTTGCTTCCAAATGTGGTTTACTTTTTCTAGTAGTGCTCAGTAGTTGACAGCTAGAATCAGTCAGTAGATTTTACATGCAGCTACTAATGTGATTTTATTTTTTTAATGCCTCTCCTCTGTAGATTTGTCATGTCCCTTCATGAATTATGTGTATTTTCAAAATGTTGTTAATTAATTGAATAGGTGCTTCACAGCATTTTCAAACAACCTCGGGTGCTAGGTGTAATGAACCAGTGTTATAACCTTCAACTTTTAGATTTCTATTAATACATCCACATTTTACTTAAGTGTGTCTATTATATTTTATACTTTAATTTATATGTGAATTCCCTATATAGCTTGGTGAAGGGATATTTTCTGTATAAATGTCTTAACAAAAGGAAAGGAAAATCAATATGTCACTGCATACCAACACCCTGGATACAAAATTTGGCTGGAGTGTTTTATTCACTCTGCATTTCAGATAGAACAATAAGAAAACACATTTCAAAGAATGTTTGATATTTTTGTAGTCATCATTCAGACATATGACTTCAAGTCATATCCATTGATACAGTAACAGCTTTCTTCAGTTTCTGGTATACATGTGTAACCTTTGGGTGGGCTGGAATTTGTTCCATTTTGTCCCTCTCTGGTGCCTAACAGAAATAAACCCCAACTTATATGGAGAAGCAGCTGAGACCCAGGATTCGGTCTTTAAGGGACTCATGACGAAGATTGTTCAGAGTAACCTCCCTTCATTAAAATACTGCTTAGAACAAACGTAACAATGAGAGTCCTGTGGCACCTTAAAGACTAACCAATTTCTTCGGGCATAAGATTTTGTGGGCTACAGCCCACTTCATCAGATGCATCTTATAGGTGTTTGTCTCTGTCTGAGGGATCGGAACAGATCCGGTTATTTTGCATCTGATGAAGTGGGTACAGCCCATGAAAGCTTATGCCCAGAGAAATTTGTTAGTCTTTAAGGTGCCACAGGACTCTCATTGTTTCTGCTGTACACAGACTAACACAGCTACCCCGCTGGAAATTGTCAAACATAACATGATCTTTATTAACTACTAACTGAATAAATCTTATCATAAGAAAACAAAATGAATTTAAACACAACAGTCTGCACAGAAACACTATGAGAAAGATACCCCAGAGTTCCAGAGTTTCGGTGGAGTTCACCCAAATCTCAGTTACAGTCTCTGTTCAAGTCCAAAGGCTTGAGTTGAAAGAAGCAGCTCCTTCTTCTTCCTTGCATGAATCTTTACTAGAAACCCATACAGACTCCTCTTTCTCTTCTGGAACTGGCACCATCCAGTCAGCTTACTGGTTAACCAGCACTCAGTCTCATATACATATGCACAAACTGCTATAAAATGCTCCAGAGTGGGGAGAAAACATCTTGCTGTCCACTCCTGGCTCAGCTTTTTCCAGTCACACACTGAGAACATGGGCTCTTCTCATTCAACTTTTTTGGCTCTACCACACCTAATTTCCAGAAATTTCTGGCTCTGGGCAGCTAAATCTGCCCTGTAACAGTAACCCAGCCCCAAGAGATCTCTTAAAGACAGAGAGCTCCTTTAGGCATATGGGTTACACATGCAGTAGTACAGAAGTATCCTGAACTGTGATAAAAACTGTCTGCTCATCAGAACATCTCTATTGCTACCACTTTTGTTGTAAATGTGCTCCCTGTATTTCTTCTACTTTTGGTCCAATTTCACATGCAGATGAATCACAGAGGAATGGAAAATAGCATCGCTGCCATAGGGCACAAGGGGGACAAGCTCCAAATGTGCCCAGCAGTGCCCCGAGTCTCCCAAGCAGCTGGAGCTGGCGAGGCCTTTTAAATTTCCTGTCCTGCTCTGCTCCCAGGCACATAGCCTAGGGCAGTGCAGGACGGGAAATGTAAACAGCTGCTGTTGGCTCCACAGCAAGGTAAGTCCTGTGGTGGGCAGGGGTGGGGAAAAGAAAAGAAGAGGTTCAGGCCCGGGCCCAGCTGGAGCTCCTGGGGCCTGGCTACGGGCCCAGCCAGTGCTCACAGGGCCGGCCCGGCTCATCTTGGCTCGGGGCCTGGCTCAGGTTGGCTCGGAGGGGGGCCTGGCTCAGGTTGTCTTGGAGGGGGGCCTGGCCGGCGCTCGGGGGGCCCAGCCTGGATTTGGCCCAGGCCCTGGGCCCCCAGTGGGGGGGGATGTGTGCCTGGGGGTGGGGCCTGTGTGTCCCGAATGTTTTTTAGGGACAGCAACACCCCTGCTATGCAGCACCCTGTCAATGCAGGGTTCTCCCTGCTCAACATTTGAAATGGGAACACGTCAAAGCACAGTACAGAACTTTTAGCACGTGATTTCAGGGGTCACATAGCCACTGTAGATTCACGCCCTGGCTCGCCACACACTAAATCACTAAATAGACAAGACCTTAGTTATTACTCAACCAATTTACACATACGTTCTTCTTAATCTTGCCTCATAAATCAGTCCCTTCAAGCCCATAGGGGAAATCTATACATTAGCTAGACACCTATGACCAGGGGTGGTGTTAGTGTTTTGGTGGCCCTGGGCCAAAGTCGAGGATGGGAGCCTCTCATCACATGGGAGGCCCCAGCCTTGACTTTTGCCCCCAGCCTTGCAGCCACCTCCCCCGAGGCCCCTGCCTATCCCCCAGGCATCCTGCTGGCTTCCCCCGGACATTACCATCAGCCCCACTTCCTCATCATCATTGCCTTCCTCGCCTGGCCCCTCCGCCGCCTCCCTCAGACCTTGAAGCCTCCCCTGGGCTTCGCCATCTCTCCCTGTGGCCTCCCCACGTCCCCCACTTGGTCTCCAATTCACCAACACCCCTCCCTCACTGCCTCTCTCCATCCTTGCCAAGGGCCCCCACCCTGTGTGTTTCCCCAACCCTCTTCCTCTTGCCCCAGCCCCCTCCCCCACCTGCTGCTGGAATCTGCTTTGCTCTGGCACGGGAGCCCTTCCCCAGCTTGGGGCCTGGGGCACTTGGCCACCCTGCCTCATAGCTAAGACTGCCTATGCCCATGACAAGGTTGTACCAGCCAACTAGGGCTTGCAGGGCAGTTCATTTCAGTGTAGATGCCTGGGCTCTAGGACCCTATGAAGTAGGACAGTCGCAGTCAGCACTTGGGTGCCAGCCACAGCTCAGAAGTCTACACAGCAATGGAACAACTCCACAGCCTGAGCTCCAGGAGCTTGTGTAGGCTGGCACGGGCCATCGTTGGGTTTTTCTTTGTTGTGTAGACATAAGCATAGTGACTTTTGTTGCTGTTTGTTGGACACTGAACTCTGTGCATAGCTTGCTGATACTGAAGGGCTGAATACTCTGTTCCAGGTCTGAAAGTGAAGAATTACTACCTCCATTACTCTATGACTTGATGTCTCCATGAATGCGACCCCAAAGTCATATAAAATACTGGGAGTGAATGCATAGCCATGGCTGGTACAGACTTTTCTACGTAAAATAGTTGCTAATGTACATTCTGCCACTGAAATGTAGATTCAGGTTGCTTGGAGTTGGGCTAGCCCGTGCAAATTCCATTTCAGAAAAGCACATTTATTTCATGAATTTATTTTAATCAGTTGTATTTTTACTCCCACTGGACCACATTCTGATATCCTTATGTTGAGTAATAACATAATTCACAAGTAGTCCAGTTAAAGTCAGTGGAACAATTCATGTTGTTCAACATGAGTTAAGGGCATCAGCATTGATCCTTCTGTTTCATTCTTCTCACCTATTTCAATATTTAATAAGAAGTCAGCTAAATAGTCCATTGCATACTCAATAATTCCAGGTGATTAATTCAATATGTTGTAAATCACACATCCAACTTTATTATACAGCCTATAAAACAATTATGCTGAAACATATCCAGATTATATTTTTAGAGCGTTATCTTTGGGATGGATTCTTTTTTCTTTATCTGAGTTTTTTACTCTCTTGTTTTCGTTTGGAATTTTTAAATATCTTCTATACTCTTGAAAATAAGCTTTTAAAAATAATATGTTCTTTTTATTTTAGAAGTTCCTTGAAATTAATATAAAGAGATTTTCCAGCTAAGTGTTACATCTCTGCATTTCCAGTCTTCCTGTTTTGATATGATAAAGACCTTGCTCCAGAATTCTTTCATATGGACTTATATTTTTAAATTTTTTTATATTACTTAAGAATAATATTCTTGCCATTCAAACTCAAAAGCTTATATTCTGAATCAATGAAATGTATATTTTTGTTTTTCCAGTTTACACGAATCTTTATCCCAAGAAGTGAGTCTAAAAGATCAGTTTAACTTCACCCTTAGTACATATGAAGATGCCCTGAAAAGCAGAGAGGATATTGTAGCCATCACAAACCGCCAAAATGAACAGCTAGCTACTCAACTACAGCAAGCCCTAACAGAGCGAACGAACATGGAAGTAAAGCTTCAGCAAGCCTTAGAAGCTTCACAAGAGGCCAACGAAAAGGTTCAAACGTAAGTCAGTTGTCTTTTCATTTGGAAAAATATCATTTGAAAACCAAATCAGAGGTTATTCTTCCCGGTATTTAAAGTGGGCTTGTAGTCACAAAAGTGGCTATTTAAAAGTGGCTTCGTCTTACTCACAGATTGGCTTCTGTTGTATAGCTGAATGTCACTTCTGCTGCTTTAGTGACAAAACTAAGTTTTTTACTGCTGCTTAGTGCTGTGTAGACAACCCACCTCAGGAAAAGGATCTCGCTGTATGTTAAAGGGTGGGGCTGTTGTCTGATTTGTTGGAAAAGGTGTGGGCCCCTTTAAAGACTAGAGAGTTAGGGGAGTGACTTTCTGTGGCAACTGTAGACCAGGTCAGCATGGGAACCTTGACCCAACCACCCCCAGGTGACCAGAACAAAGGGGGGACTATATATGTCCATGCTGGTACAAGAAAAGCCCTCTTTTACAGCAGTCAGAGCAGCACCCACCTCCCATGCATGAAAATGATGAAATAGAGAGTTTTGTCAGGATCTTCTATGGCATTGTACTAGTTGCTCCTTCTTCAGATGATGGGAAATGAATGTTTTCCTCTCCACCGGATTAGCCAAGGTGAAGTGGGGTTTTTGCTTTCCCGAAAGGGGGGTTGGAGGACTGGGGCTTGCTTAGGGGAAACATGAAATGACATTTGAGCTAATGATGTTGCAACTCATTACATAAATGTGGGACAGATGTCCAGTACAGATACTCCATAGGGTGATCAGATAAAACGGATTGGTGAAGTATTTAAAGAAGGTATTCTTTAAAGGAGCAGAAACTGGAGGGCAGGGCTCAGGGTTCCTATTGCTGGTATGGCAGGAAGCTAGTTCCCCTCTTTACTAACCCTCTTAATCTTCATTCAAAGTGGAGGGGTGGTGAGGTCCCAGCAGCAGGTTGGCTGAGAACCAGGATGGGTAAGAGGGTGGGCTGACAGAACCCCTCTGGGTATATATTGAAATGATTATGGAATTGCCTCTACTGTACGTTTTTATCTGCCAGGTACTCCCAGATGTTTTAAGAATGAAGTTGTGGCCTAATTAAACCACATCCAGTGTCTTCTGTCCTTCTTCCAGCATAGCCAGACCATGAGCTAGATTCTAAGTTCATGCATCCTCAATATAATTGTTAACTGTGCTCCATCTGTAGCATCTTTATGGTGGTGATGCACTAACTAGAAAAAGCTGAACACAACTTAAATTTCAGATATCAGAGTGAGTGTTCAGAGTTATCCAGAGAAGCATCACTTTACTTCTAAATTTAGCAGGTATATATGAAAGTCAATAAGAGACAATGAACATGGAAACTCAAAAAGCCAATTTTACAGTCATTTTTCAAAATAGGACAATGTTTTAAATGAAACAAGGATGTTGAACTGGATGGGATATGCCTGTTCCGGTTGGCCCAGATCTAGTGTCCATTGATCAACCCATAGTTTTTTTTACAGTCTTTAAATTCTAAACATTTAGAGACCAATATTCGTCCCAGAGTTATTCAGTTATGTTTTAATCCCCTGTAACCAAGATGGTTATAACAGAAGTACAGACACAACCTGAACTATAATGGTGTCAATGTGCTACTATGCTGAAATAATTCATTATAATGAAAATAATTTGTTCAATTTAACATGCTTAACTACTTGGGAAAATTTCTGTCAGGTTAGTTTCATTATTGTTAAAATCAGTCCTCAGAACCTGTAGCAAAATTAAATAGTCGGTTGAAGTCTTTTGAAGACAATAGCATGCCCTTTTTATCAAGAAACTGTGGAAATGCTCAGTGTGTCTTCCCAGCACCCAGTCATCCATCCCCATCTTATAATTCAACCTGCAAACAGATTAAGCAGCTGAGTTTGTGGAAAGTGTGTTTACTTTGAGCTAAGAACCCTTGTGTGACACTATAGAGATTCCACTGACACCTCTGGGAGAACTACCCAGACAGTTCCTGCTCATCAGCAGGGAAACCAGGCTGAGAATTCACAATTTCTTTGTAACCTCAACTGCTTCATTTAAATTGGTGTTTGGCAATTAGGCAGGAACTAGTTTGTTAGCTTTAATTTTATTTTATTTTTTTATGATGATGTAGGATGTTCTACATTTCAGAAAGGACTGACAGTTTTCAAATCCATCTACTGAATGGCTTCTTGTTATATTAACATTTACTTTTATATCATTATTCTTGAGAGGTTTTTATTTTTATTTATAATATGAAACTACACTTTATAGCCCAATTGAGAAGTCAAAGTATAGGCTTACTTTTTCTTCCCCATTACATCTTTAAAAAGTGCCAAGACAAAATTTAACTCTGATTTGTAAATGAAGTATTTTCTGGTGATGTGCTCAATTATTTTTCACTGTTATTTAATCATGAACATTGGAAATATATTTACAGTTTAAAAATAAGGGAAATAATTATGAGCTTCAATAAGAAGCAAAGTAATTAAGAGTGTCATTAATAAAAATCAAAATCAAGTTTGGCAATCAAAACTTTCTTTCTTAATATTATTTCCTGATGTGTACCACACTTGAGATAATCAGTTGGGCTATGTCTACACTTGCTAAAATTAGTTTGAATTAGTTAGTTCGAACTAACTAATTCGAACTAATTTTAGTTAGTTTGAATTAGCTTAATTCGAACTAGCATGGCCACACTGGAATGTTAGTTCGAACTAAGCAAGTGTTTGCTTAGTTCAAATTAGCGATCCCCGTTCATTTCAATGGCCAGTTAATTCAAACTAAGAAATTAGTTCGAATTAACATGGCCACATTGGTTAATTCGAACTAGTTAGTTTGAATTAACCCCTTAGTTCGAATACCCTATTCGAACTTATTAGTTTGAATTAAGGAAGCCCTTAATTCGAACTAACTAAAGCCTAGTGTAGCCATGGCTTTAGTTAGTTTGAATTAAACCTCCTTAATTCAAACTAACTTGCCAGTGTAGACATAGCCTTGGACTTTACTGAAGAAATTGTTAAAGAAATTAAGATTTTAAAATCAGTCTTAAATCTTATAGTAGAGGTCAACAGTTTAGAAAACAGCATACTTTTCATTTCTCCATTGACGACACTTTTTGATTTCATGCTTTTATGTATATGTTAAATTATTTACCTTTAATTGTTGCTCTCTAAATTTAGTATCCAACATAAGTAAGTTTTCTGACATTGGCATATGGACACAGAGCATCTAAAAAGTTTCTGAATTCCACCCCACGTAAAGCGGCAGCTGTGCGCCAGAAAGGAACTAAAGTGGGAACTGCTTAGAGCAAACTTGGATATAGCAAACGTTTGTTTATACTTAGCTGGAATGAAAGTCTCATTTTTTTCAACGCATACACGTGCACACACGTGTGCATGTATATGTAATGTGCAGTATAATAAATATTTATTTAATAGAAAAGATCTGTTACATAAAATGCTGGGCAGAATTTTTTTTACCAAAATTGTTTTTAGCCAAAAAAAGCAGATTTGATAGCACCAAAATGTTTTGCAAATTTATGTCAATTCCTATTGTTTCCATTGGGGTAAAAACCTTTAAAAAAAATTCTGAAAAAATTAAATATTTAATTTTGACATTTTTGAACCAAAATGTTTTTATTTTTTAAACCAAACATCTTTTCATTTCAGAATTTCCTTTTATTTTTCTATTTAAAAATATTAAATTTTCTAAATCTAAGGAAAATGTTTCACATGTGGGTAGAATTAAATGTTTTATTTGATCTAAAGCAAAATTTTTCAATTTCTTGATTCACCAACAATTCCAAAAAAGTTTTCCATTTGACCCTCAAAGGAATTTTTATTAATTTTTTTTTTCAAGAATTGCCAGCAAAAAAAAATAAATCTATTTGTCCAACTTTACTTAGATACTTAAATAGCATTTTAAACTGTCTGCAATAGTATATATAATCAACAGACTCTAAAAATAAATATAATTTTTCATAAGCAAATATTTTTTATTTTGGTTTTGATCAACAAAGTATTTGGAATGCTGTCCTAAAATCCATTATGAGTGATGACAAAGAAGCTGAAGCCCTCACAAATTTGCTCTGCTGGTGGGGCCTCTAGCCAACTGTCACAGCCCCAAAAGGGAAAAGGGGTTGACTCGGAGGAGGTGTTCCCATGCCGGCTGGAAGAGTCTGTGAATTAATTAGTGCTTTTACCACTCTGGTTCATATGAAGCATAGGCTTCTTTTTAAGTGGTCTTTCTTGGTGGAACTGCTGGAGATTGACAATGGCCACTGACTTCATTAGAAGTAGGAGGAGGTCCGAATATGGTGTTGAATTAGTATTAATCATTTATCAATGGAAACTGCTATGGTTATGATGTATTTTCGTCAGGAAGATCTTCATTTCTCAGCCATAGTCTTGAGAATAATGTGAATTTAAGAGTGTGAGATTTTAGTTTTGGTATTTTATTGGTAAAAGAGTAATTTAATTATATTTGCAGTAAGGTCTGTCTGTGGGTGTGCACACATAAAATATTCCTGCACACATACATCTGAAATGACATATATACAAATAGGACAGAAGTTTACTGTTAAAATGTAAATCTAAGAAAATGAATGCAAATTATGATAAATGGTTGTGCATACATTTGTGCATACACGGACTAGGAAAATATAAAAGTGATAGCACACTTAATCTTTTTATCTGTCATTGTTTATTAAAGTTGGGTTCTCTTAAAAAAAAACACCTGTTTCTGCTTTTCAGTTGGAAAAATGAAAGAAAATTAAAGTACATTATATATCGTTCAGTAATTTCAGCAAAAGAACTTACAATATTCTACAAAAATTATATTTAAGCCTACTTGTATAGCAGTAATTTGCCTAATATTTTGGTCGGGGTTGGGGGGGGAGTGTAAAATAGAGTGAGAATTCCTATATGTTCCTTGGAAGCGTAAACCTTGCAGTTAATGGAAAATGTCCATTTTGTAGCAGTCCTACATTCTCCCATTGCTTTTCTGGAGTGAAAGCTCTTTATGCTTTCAGATGTTTTACTATAAAACTTTATTTTGTTTCTTTGCTGTGCATGAGAAATATATCTATTAATGAAACATATAAAAATGAATATTTTCTTTTCATTTTATACTGGCAATAGACACAAGAAAAGAATGTGAAAATGAAAAAAGTACTGAACATTTAATAAATGTTAGAATCCTCTGACTTTGAAAGTAAAACTAATCTGCTTTCTGAGAATAGAAGTTGTGTGTATTTCACATCAATGTCCAAGATGTTCTCCAGTGCCCACTGGAGGGTCTAATCTTTCTCAGAATGATCTGAGCAGTGCAGTTCAAGAACAAGAATGAATCTTTGAATAATCACACCACAATGTGAGGTGACCCTCAGACAGGGGACTGACCACATACACATATGGGTTTTGGGAAGACGCTCTGATGCTCTTTTTTAACACAGCTGTGAGAAGAATGTGGCTAAGACCCAGTAGTCTTTCTGGAGTATAGCTGGCAAAGGAAACCATGAGGAGAAGAGAATTTAACACATGGGTGTAAGAGAGTCCGCTTCATTGATGCGATCTGAGGGGAATGCCTAATGACTGGAAGAATCAAACTTGGCAATGAAAACACAAAGCTCTTTTCATCAATTCAAATGCAGACTCTAAAGCTGCAGATGGTTACCTCCAGCCTCGTCTATTCAGTGCGGGGTTTTATAAAATGGCACTTTGGTGAATACTAACAGACCAAAACAAAGATTTAATAACATAAAGATGTGGTGTTCATTTTTAAATGAGGATATAGGTCAGTGTCTCAGAAAAGGATAAAATGGGTATCTTTTATTTGAAGGTCTAAAGTCTTTTAGATTTTTAACTGCAAGCATATAATCTTTAATGTACAGATTGTATTTGCAAAGCACAACTTTTGTTAAACAGGAAATAGACTAAAAATTCAACTTCAGGATTATTATGCTGATTGTCTTTTTTTTTCCCTATGTAAATGCTATTAACTAGTTATCTCCCTAGTAAAATCATACCTAAAAACATTTAGTTGAAGTATATGTGGTAGCATGTATGACTTCAGTCATTCTTCAAAGATAAGAATGGGTCTAGTTAATTAAAAATTATAGGCAGAAGCACAAAAGAAACAAGTTGTACATTCATGGAGATTAAAAGCTGTTTGTTTTGGAAAAATCACCCATTATTAAATAATTCAGCTTCCTTTTTCTTAAATATCACAAATAAGTTTCTTTGTTTTAGAGCTTTCAAAATATTATATACATTTAGTTTGTTCCTGTTAGTTTTAGTAATATGTTTGTGATTATATATTCAAATTCTTTTATTAGATTTAGAGAGGATTCTTCCTCTCAATTCTAAAACAGGATTTGGGGAACTATAGGAACAAATTAACTAATGTTGTAAATGGGTTCAGCTCCATTCATTTTTCACCTATCAGTGCGAGCAAAGAATTTGGCTCATAATGTCAAAAGTAGGTTTTGATCTTAAAGAAGAATGCTGTAATTCTACGTAAGTGAAAATTTATACTGGTGCTGAATAATCAGTAGTCTTTTTAATGTTATTTTGAGAGTAATTTTTAATGAATTCTGATGTTCTGGAATATTAAGTAAGCTCTGCTATTTTGTGGAAGACTATAAATATAGGACCAGCTGGTGTAAATCAGCCTAGTTTTAATTAGTTTACCCTAGCTGAGGATCTGGCCCATAATTTATATGGGAAACAGCTGTAGCTAGTCTACACTCAAAACTAGCTAAATGGACCACTAAGTAAAGGCTCAATCTGGTGAAGTTCTACGAACATTCCACTCTTATTAAAGACAAAAGAGTTGACGTCTGGTGTCAGTAGTGTCTAGCCCTGTGAAAGATCTATGAGTGATAAGATTACTGTAGCACTCTGACAGTGATAAAAATTAATAACTTTATGGAGTTTCCTAATTGGATCGAAGTATTGGGTAGGACCTGCTGGAGAGAAAATGCTAGGTGAGAACTAGTGTCCTGGCAGAATAATGCAGTTATTAAAAGCAGTCATATATATATATAGTATGATCAGTGTAGGCAGAGCCTCCACCAATAGATTGTGCTGTATCTTAGAGCTAAGTTGACTTGTTTGGATATTATGATATTGTATCTTATGGGGGAAGGGGAGGTTTGAGGAAGTTTTGAGTTTTGTCTGTGTGTGATGCAGTTGTTGTTTGCAATGTCCCAATAAATCTACTGATTTCCACAAGTGAGAATTGCAATATATCATGGGCCCCATGACATCTATCATTTCTGCTTGCTTTGTAAAGAAAAGACCAGACAGTAGCAAGATTTCCAAATGCACAAAAATGCTGTGCACCCCAAAGGAACTCTGAAAAATGTGGTGCAGCTGATGTAAGGTTTCTGAGGCCTGCATGTCATGGTTATGTATGTACAGGAGGAAGTGTGAAGGTGGTGGGGAGGGGGAGTGGGGAGAGAAGTGTTCCAGTAAGGAGCACGGTAAACTCACTATATTTTTTTGTGATAGGGAGTATAGAAACTCTGTCTGCTGTAGGGCTTAAGACTTGCGAAGAATTAAGACTAATTGAAATGTATAAAGAAGGTCATGTGTGATCTATCTGAAAGCAGTATGCAGTACTAACAGAATTTATTTAGATGTTTAAAACTGATTGCACAAATCACAGTTGTTTTCAATCCTAAAATAATTTCAGATATTACTCCACTCAACAAAATTCCATTTGCAGTGATAGCATTCTGCAGGAACTAATGTGTGGTGAAATTACAATTTATAAAGAAAGTCAGTGAACCAACTATCTAGGTAAATCTAATTGTAGTGGAAGAAAAGCCAAACAAGTTGGTGAGGGTATGTCTATATCCAAAGGAACTTAATAAAGCTGTAAAGTGAAAGCAATTTTCTTTCCTAGCTATGGAAGAAATAAGTAGCAGCCAGGACTGGAGCGGAATATTAATTTGTGTTGGGTGCACGCAGTCACTTATGACAAATTCACCTGGATAGTTAGAGATTGTTCGGGTTTACTGCATTTCCCACATCTCTTCGTAGATATTCTTTCCTGCAGTATATTAGTGTGCTAGTTGTGTTCCATAAAGAGTAGAGGTCATTCTTTCAAAATTCTTGTGAAAATTTACTGGCCCAGGCATAAAATCTAGTCACCTATCCTTTGTCATGTTGATTGAAGGTAATTTAAAAACATTTTACTTGCATATAAAAATAATTTGCTTACCCCAGGTGAGTGTCCAGTTATAATTTTTTACTTTGTGTCAGCAGTAGTTGATACTATCACTGAAACTAGTAATCTTGTGCCCTAAGAAAAGAATACAATATTAGAAATTGTGGCAAGGAAATGGAACTTTAGATAAAGACAAATGCTGCAAAGCTAGTAATTGAGGTAAGCTCTTTGCATCTCTACTGATTTTAATAGTCATGAAGCATAATGACATTAAAGTAGAGGCTATCACAAAACTTCTATTAACTTTAAATAAAAAGGAATGACAGATTGGAATGGTTGTGTACTTTCCCAAATTCCTGTTACCAAGGTCCACAGCAAGGAGCCACTTAAAGAATTACTAAGGAAATAATGTGAATAACTATGGGAATTGAAACACACTAAAATAGTGAAGAAACTGTAAGTAAAAGCCCCCTATTTTGCAATATTTTATCTAAACAAATGAGCTAGCAGGTGATGCCTAACAAGGTGGATAATACTAATTTCCATTTCCCTTTGCTTTCACAACAGTGATTTAAATAAGAGGACCTCCTTCCCGAGCAAAAAAACTTCCTATAGAGTTTCAGTCAGAAAGGACTCATCAGTGTCTTAATGAGAATGAATTCCATATAAAAACAGAACATAATATCTTAGAGGCTTTTCTTTTCAAACATTGAATAAAGTGCAAAAAATATAGTTGAAATTGCAAAGGTGCTAGTTTAATCTAAGCCATGTGCTAAGTGAAATCGCAATCATTTACCTTTACCATGGACCATGGCACAGAAGTACAAGTTTACACACCTTCAAGTCTTTTCTGGTAGATGCAAGAAACTTGTGTGCATACAAAACAAGTTCTAAACAGGATGATACTTGAGGTGTGACCACAGGCAAAGAGAAACGGCTCATTTCTTCTTTACCAGTCTGTCTAAAGTTGCTGTTAGTGATGTAATTTTCAGAGGAGAGATATGAGTGGTTTTATGCAGACTGGGGAAATAATTTTTTGAAGAACACATTGGTATGGAATTATGTAAAAGAAGCATTTACTGGCCTAGTATGAACAAGCAAATTGATGTTATGATTTTGAAAATCACATTCATCAAATGTTATGATCAGAAAAGCCTAATAAACAATTGCATCCTCAGTACATACGAGAAAGACTTTGGCAAAATGCATCAGCTATCCTTTGAAGGCAAGAACAGTTTTATAGAATCATAGGAATATAGAATCGAAAGGGACCTCAAGACATCGTTTAGTCAAGCACTAAAATAAGACCTAGTAAACCTAGTCTATACCATCCCTGAAAATGGTTTGTCCAGCCTGCTTTTTAAACCTCCCCCCCCCCCCCCGGAATGAGGGTTGTTCCTCTGGCAGACAAGGCACCCCGACACAATTCGGGAGGCCTGAGGGCGGAGGCTACCGGCAAGAAAGTACTTGGTGGCCAGCTGGACTAGGGCTTCCCTCCCGGCGTGGGTCACTAGGTGAAGCTGATTTAGGACATTATGCACAAGAGTGTCCAGGAGAAGAACCTTCCCTTCTGGTGTATGCCACCACCCATTGGTCTCCTGAAGCTGGCGGGTCTTAACCAGGTCTTGCTCACTCCGTGAGTAGACCGGACAGGAGAGATCTTCTAGGGCTGGGATGAGAGCGCCCACAAGGGCAGTTTTTTCCGAAAGAGAACCGGAGGCCACATGCTTGGCTTCCTGGTCAGCTCGAGCATTTAGGCTCAATTGGCGGTTTCTAAAATTTGGGCCATGGTCATACCCATCAAATCCTCCTTCTTCAGTAGTTTTCTTTTGATGTCTGGAGCTGCTCGGCTGGTAAAAATACCTTTAATTATGGCCTCCGTTGCCACATGGTCAGGATCGGCATTGGTATTTTGCCTAATACTGTCCCGGATGCATTGTAGGAATACCACCGGGCTTTCCTTGGGCTCCTGAGTTATCTCATACGGTTTTAGCCCAATTATTATGTCTAACCACTGACTGCCAGAGGCCGTGAAGGAGCAGTTCCCTATATGTATGAAGGTGGATAAAAAGGTCAGGATTATTAGAGTCCCACCTCGGGTCTCGATAGGGGACCAAGTCCGCAGCCGGTGGCTTAGTTTCTGGATCTTCCTCAAATCTGCGCTGAGCCTCTTCCCTAGCCTTAGCGATCACTTGTTACCTTTCCACTTCGGACAGTAAAGTTCTCAAGAAAATATTACAATCGTCCCAATCTGTCTTGTGACTTGCCAGACACCCCTCAAAAATGGTCATAAAGCGACTGGGGTTTATTGAAAAGTCCCCTGCTTGTGCCTTAAAGGCGGCCAAGTCTACTGGATTAAAGGGGACATGGGTATAAACCTGCATCGTTGTAGCTTGTCGGTTGTCGGCCCCTTGGCGAGCGATGACAGTCTCGGTTATAAGAGGATACATTCCCTGGAGCCCCCCAGCTCCCTGACCTCTGGGGCCCTCATCCCTATCTGGAGGGGGTATCGGGGCCAAAGGGGGCACCGGTTCCACCATTACAACCGTGGGAGGGGATGGTCTACTCGAAGAAGCCTCCAACCTGGTCACAACCAAACTGCATTCCCGTAGCAGATCTTTTCGGTCCCGAAGGGCCATGAACAGTTGCTCATACATGTGTTCATTCCACTTCCCGGTGCGCTGGCAGAAAAGAAGAAGCTGAAAAATTGTGTTATAATTGAGGGAGCCTCCCGGGGGCCACCGACCCTGATCCTCTAATTGATACTTTGGCCAATTAACAGAACAGAACCCTTTTAGCTGTTTCTTAGTCAGGGGGTCTGACCCCAAATATTTCCAGTTTACCAGAATGCATTCCAAGGGGGTACAATACCCCATGCCCTCTTTCCCTTGTCCTTGTCCCATTCTTTCCGGGACCACCCCTGGGTGTTCCCAGAATAACGGACTTACCAACACACAGACTAGTCCTACCTGTAGTGAGGGACTGGTTCCACACCGTTGTCCGACCCTATGCCGGTGGTTCTCCGCTCAATGAAGGTGCGTTGCACCAAGGTGCCCACATGGGCTGCATAGTCGCACGCGACCAGGCCCTCCGGCAAACTGCCGGTGTGCGCGTGGGCATCGAGGCGGTAGCGGCTGCCCTGGCTCTCAAAGGGGTCCGGGCAAGGCTTTTCAGAGCCCCTAAAGTCCCTTCGTGGTCGCCAAAACTGTTGCAGGTAAGAACGCCTGGAGACGGGCCAGGGCTAGCAACAGTTTGGGGTTCGTTGCCCGGAGTGCGTAGCACCAATAACGACACTGGGGCGGAGAAGCACAGTAAGTTTTATTTGAGATCTCAAGCAGGCACACAGAGACAGGCACGTCTCAAATCATGCACGCCCCTACCCAGTTGCAGTGACCCTTATATATGCAGGTTGTTTACTTCAGTACTGGTGGAAAAACCCTCCTTCTTCCTCTTTCTTAGGCTACAGTTAGAGAGCAAACTTTGACCGGTTTTTACTGATGTTTTCAGGACGTGTTATCTGCTTTACTTCCTGGCGCCGAGTGACCTCCCTATATGGTAATATTTTGTACTGGCTGCGACTGAGCCTGGAGCAAGGGGGCTTCATCGGCACTCATGGCCTTCCACCCCCTCGAGTTACCCACTGACATCTGCCCAGATGCAGCCAGGGACAGGTCAGGTCACCAACAACAGGGATTTCATAACTTCCTGTGAAAGAGTATTTCAGTACTTAACTATCCTTGTAGTTAGAAAGATTTTCCTAATATTTAACCTAAATCTCCCTTCCTGCAGATTTTCAATTACTTTTGGCCTTATCTTTAGTGGACATGGAGAAAAATCCATCACCTTTCCCTTTATAACAATCCTTTAACATATTTGACGACAATTATCAGGTACCCCCTTAATCTACTTTTCTCAATATCAAACATGCTCAGGTTTTTTAAACTTTCCTCATAGGTAAACTTGGAAGGATTAGATTTTTATTGCTAATTGGCTATTTCACCACACACATAACTGATGAAAAAATAGTTTAATCCATAATAATAAAAATGTACTAACTGGCGAAGTAAGAAAAATGCTGCTTGAGAATATGTTAGTATTTAATTTAAGAACAGTTCCGGTGTATATTTTGAAATGGAATGTTGCCAGTTTGTTTTAACAGTTATAAAGCTTTCACTCTTTTAATCTTGACATCTGCTGTCATTAAAAATAATTGTCTGACTGCCCATATGTGATACCCCCCCATAATAGATAAAAATGAGAGAAGTGCTTAAGAACATCCATCAATATTATTTGTGTAAATTATAAAACAAAATTTGAATTCTGACATGCCTACTCATAAGTCATGTTTTCTAAATCTTTTATCACTTTTGTTGCTCTTCTCTGGACTCTCTCAGGTTTGTCCACCTCTTTCTTAAAGGGCAGCATCCAGAACTAGGCATAGTACCCCAGCTAAGGCCTCACCAGTGCCAAGTAGAAAGTGATAATTACCTCCTCTGTCTTACATACAACATTTTTGTTAATACAGTCCAGAATTATATCAGCCTTGTTTGCAACTGCATCACTCTGTTGAGCCTTATTCAGTTTGTGATCCACTGTTTCACCCAAATCTTCTTCAGCAAAACTACAGCCTAACTACTTTTCCCCATTTTTGTGGTTGTATTTAAGATTTTTTCCTTCCTACGTATAACACTCTGCACTTGTCTTCACTGAATTTCATCTTGTTGATTTCAGACCACGTCTCCAATTTGTCATGATTATTTTTGAAATCTAATCCTGCCTTCCAAAATGCTAGAAGCCCCACACTGCCTGTCATCCACACATTTTTGGAAGCGTACTCTCCACTCATCCAAGTCATTAAGGACAATATTGAATAGTATGAGACCCAGAAGAGACCCCTGCATGACACCCTTAGATACGTCTTCCCATTTTGACAAAAAATTATTGATAACTACTCTTTGAGTTTGGTTTTTCAGCCAGTTATGCACCCACCTTATAGTAATTTCATCTGGACAACATTTCCCCAAGTTTACTTATGAAAATGTTATGTGGAGTTGTGTCAAAAGTCTTAATAAAATCAAGATGTATCAAATCTACAGCTTCACCCTGACCTACTAGGCCAGTAACCCTGTCAAAGAAGGAATTGTGTTGGTTTAGTATGATTTGTTCTTGACAAATCCTTGTTGGCTATTACTTCTAATCCTAATACTTACAAATAATTTGTTCTAGTATCTTTCCAGGTATCAAAGATAGGATGAGTGATCTATAATTCCCCAGGTCCATTTTGTTTCCCCTTTTAAAGATAGGTAGTATGTTTGCCCTTCTCCAGTCCTTCAGTACCTCACCTGTTTTTCATGTGTTTTCAAAGATGATTACTGACAGTTCTGAGATTGCTTTAGCTAGTTCCTTAATTACTCTAGGATGAATTTAATCAGACCCTGCTGACTTGAATACATCTAACATATCTAAATAGTCTTTAATCTGTTCCTTTCATATTTTGGTTTGTGTTCCATCCCCTTTGTTGTTAATGTTAATTGTGTTAAATATCTGGTCACAATTCACCTTTTTAACGAAGATTAAAGCAAAAAATGCCTCCGTTTTCTCGATGTCATCCATTGTTAGGTCTCCTCCTCTAAGTAGAGAAACTACTCTATTCTTCATCTTTCTCTTGTTCCTAATGTGTTTATAGAACTTACTGCCTGTTATTTCTCTTGCTAGACGTAGCTCATTTTGTTTTTTAGTCTTTCTGATTTTGTTGCTACACGCTTGTGCTATACTTTTGTATTCAACCTTAATTATTTGTCTGTTTCCACTTTTTGTAGAATTTTTTTTTATTTTCAGGTCTAGAGTGCGCCTACTGGAACCATATTGGCCTCTTACTATTTTTTCCTGCTTTCCTTTGCACTGGGGTGATTTGCTGTTGTGCCTTTAGTATTGACTCTTTGACAAACTGCCTGCTCTTGTGAACTCCTTTTTCCCTTACGTTTTCTTCCCACATATCACTCACATTCAGGCCATTTTGAGCTGACTAAAATAATAATTTGTCATCTGAAATCTGTCTTTTCAAGGCATGAAATTCTTGATCACGTGTGTTCAGATAATGGTCTGCTACACAATAGTACAAAATGCATAGCATTTGCAAAGTGGGTTTCTGTGCATGTTATTCCAAGTCCAAAGTATCCAAGGTCAAAAGGACTAACAGAAAAAACTAGTCCAAAACATACTCAAGAAAAGAGAATAATCAGAATCATCTGTCCAATTATGGATGGATAGACAGCTGAAAACAAGACTTGCAGTTTCAATTAGCTTATTTAAAATAAGCAAGAGAGACTATACTAAAAAAATGGTTGATAGTTCATAATTAGATGCTGACGAGTTTATACAGAAGGATAGTAAGCTACTCCCCCCTTCCCATTAAATACTGGCATTCAGAACAGATGCATGCAGGACGTAAAAGGAAATCTTCTCAAGTGTTGATCAAAGAAAGTACCCCCAGATCCTGTACAGTACAATTGCCCAATGGACATGAGTTCAGAAATCATTTGAAAAACATATTGAAGGTTCCTGTAGACTATGAGATGTGCATCCACAAAGGAATTCACTGATAAATATGCTACAGCTGATGTAAAAATTGACGACACAATGCAAAACTTTATAACCTGAGTGGTACTTCAGTGTTCCAAGAGTAAAGCAGTACTTCTGTTAACTGGCTATCTGTGTTGTTATTCTGTCTATCTAGGGATAAGTCTTAGCCTTGGCCTATCTTCAGTGTTAATACAATTTGATACATACTGGTTAAAATTAATTCGAGAAGAGTCTGCTACATTACGTTAATATCACGAAAGCTAAAGTAACAAATTAAGAAATATTTAAATATGAACTAACACAAAATGAAAACTGGGAAAATCACTGGTGCGTGTGCTAATTGCCTCCCGCTCTATTTACTAGCCAGACTGTGGAGACTATTCAGCACAGAAGTATATTGTATCTAAGCTATTTACACATTTCCCATCTCTGAATCTCCGCTGACACTTCCTGTTTCTTTAAGGATATCCCATAATAGGACATTTTTCTTTAAGGATATCCCATACATACCTACAGTCTTTGACATCAAATACTAGAACTCTTATTGCAACCCTGTCCCTGGGGTGCCACAGAATGATGCATTCTGGGGTATCTTTCTCTTGACATCCCAGATACCATGAATTGCAATGAGATTTCTGGCATCTGATGGTTTGTTTTGAATGACAACATTATGTTCAGTGGTTACATAAGAATGAAGTCAGGACTCTACTTCAAGGAATTTACAGAGAAGTTATTTCTGCATTCCTTGCACAACGAAAACTTTAATTGACTTTCAGGAGTTTCAGTGCATATGGGATGCAGAATCATGTGTGCCATCTAAGGGCTGGTCTAAACTGAAAAGTTACATTGTCATAGCTACATTTCTCTTGGGGCTGTGAAAAATCCACACTTTTGAGAAACTCAGTTGAGCCGAGCCAACCCAACCCCCAGGGTAGACATTGCTTCGTCCATGAAAGAATTCTTCCATCAACCTAGCTACTGCCTCTAGGGGTGGTCGATTACCGACAGTGATGGGAAAGTCTCTACGCTGAACTGCTGCAGCTGTGCGATTTTATGTGTAGACATAGCTGAAGTCAAGTATTTATCTACTTACTTGTAGATATGATTTAATTTATATATTTACTGTGATACTTCCAGCAACACAGTGTCTCACAATAATTTTTTAAACATGAATAACTAGGGTTTAAACACAAGTATCTATCGTCATTTGAATATTTATCCCCTTAACGTTCAAGAAAATTCAGGCAGTGCTACAACTTATTTTTCCTACACAGTAAAATGTAGTCTATGAAAATCAAATATTTTTAGAGTTAACATAATCACAGCATCCCATTTTTCTGACCTGTGTGTTCATTTACAGTTTGCTTACAGATGCTTCACAGAGGTGGAAGTTTGTACATTACAACATGGTTTTATTGATTTATCAGTAACAAAATATACTAAGTATACTCGGTGAACTGGAAAAGCTAGCTCTAGAGCTAGTACTGTATAATATCAGCTTGTTGTGGAATACTTCAGAACAAAATCAGAATGTTGGCATAGTTGAGATAAATGGTGTAAAACGAGACTAGCAAAGACTAATATTTAGTAAGACCAATAACACAAACAAATTAGATCTTGGAGTTGTACACATTGTCCAGTACCAAGAAGCATATTTACATAGTATTTTAAAGCATATAGTCAACTGTTCTATGACAAACTATTAAATTACCTTTTTGAAAGCGTGCTAAATGCCCCTTGAAGATAAATAAGAAACTTTTTGTGGAACTTGCTTTTTTTTGCCAGGTGATAAAGTAAGTGTCTCAGCAAATAATCATTAGCTTTAATAATTTCTAGCCAAATAAAATAAAACAAGGCATTTATATTGCTGTTACTAAATGATATTTAATTCTCTTGCCATATAGCCATGTATCAAAAAGAGTAAAAAATATTTTATTTGTGACTTGGCTGATGGAATAATATTTAAAAAAATTAATAATGAAATTTTCTGACAATATGCAAAAGATTGAATTTTATAGTCAGATAAAACTGCATTTGCAAAAACTCAGCAAAAATCCTGACTTTTTGAGGCTTGTGAATTACTTGTAAAGCTTTACTGAATGGGTGGGCTATTCACTCTTATTCTTTACAATGCCTTTTGAAATAATTATGACCCCAATCCAGCAAAGCATTTACGACCATGTTTAACTTTAATTCTTGAATTCAATGGGATTACTCACTTGCTTAAAGTTGGGGTGTAAGTGCTTTCCTAAAGTTGGGCCTATCTAATTCTATGAAGAAAAAGTAGTGTTTCATATTTTTAACCCAATATTAAAGTGCCTGAAGAAGTAACCGGTTCTCCCCATAAGACTTTGAACAGCTTTTAATGTCTTAAACAAGGAGAGTCAGAATGGACGAGTGGCCTGATCATAGGACTGGGAGCCCAGAATGGAATTCTATCACCACCCTTGTCACTGGTTTTTTTTTTGGAAGTCACTTAGCCTTTCTGTGTCTTTTTTTTTTTTTTTTTTTTTTGCCAGCTGTGAAATGGAAATAACAATGTCTCACTAGGGTGTTGTGAGGCATAAATCTCCTTGACCAAATGTTACCCTACTCTAATCAATGGGATTTTTGCCCTAATAAGGATTATAGAATATTCTCCTTGATCAGAAAGTGCTTTAGAAATTAAAAATAAATATACATTATAAAGTTCTGCATAAAATTACTATATAAAGCACTTTATACTATAAATATTATAATAGTATCATATAGGTTTTTATAATGTATAGTAATGATTTGATTTCTCAGTTTAATAATATAAATAACAATTTGAAGGATGTAATTGTTGTGTAGTTTTATCTCATACATGATTAACTGTAAACTTAGGACAATGTGAAGATCCCTGTGTTTCACCTGGAGAATATTTTTCTGATGCAACATCTGTTTTTGTGACAAATCCTAAATTTGGTGTGGTACAAAAGTTAGAAATCTTCACTAGCAAAAAATACAAAGTTTCTCACCTACGAGATGTCTCACCCAGCCCACTGCTAAAAAGGAAACAACACACAACACTAAGAAAATAGAAGAATACTCTCTGAAATGTCTTTGGAAAGCTTTAGAACTTCCTCATCCAACCTCGTTCTAAATTTCTCAGACCTTCCTGGGTACGTGTAGGTGGAGACAAAAGTCACATTGACTAGCAGAGCAAAGCAGAGGGAACAAGAGGCAAAGATCAAAGATGGGCCTAAAAGGTGAGGCAGGTATTTTTTATTTGTGACAGAGGCAGGGAAGAGATTCAAAGGCCAGAGCATGTAAGTGGCAAGCAAGGAAGTTAAAAGAAAAGCTAAAGTTGAGAGACTCCAATTGACTTGAATTAGATTGTACCCTAATAAAGTCTACAGCATAATTTTAAGAGAATTCCATGCGTGTGCAGGTGCTCTATTTCAGTAATGTTAATCCTCAAGCAGGGCTTTTAAAGGCTTTTTGTGTGTGCACATGATCACCTCTGCATTCTTTTCTGTGTCTATACAGCACCCAACACAACGGGGTCCCAGTTGCCATTGAGGCCACCCTAATGTAAATATGCGCCACTAATAATGCACATCCAACATATATTTAAAACATTACAAGAAATAAATAATGTGGGTATAGAAAAGTCTCATCCATAGAATTGCCCTTACATTATTGAGAGACTAGTAACAAAGGCTATATCTACATTTGGAAATTTAAGTCGACTTAGTGAGTCTGCACTTAAATTTTAAGTCGACTTTGGGGAGGAACTTACAAAGTCGACCTAGAGCGTCCACACTGGATGCCTAGGTTGACTTCTAGGGGCTAGGGGGACCTAGGGCAGTTCCACAGGGGCAGGGAAGCACCCCTTGCCCAGTGTCAGGGGGCTCAGCCTTTGCCCCATTGTACATAGGTACAATGGGGCAAAGGGGGATAGGGACCCTGGCAGGGCATAGGGGCAGAGTGGGCAGGTCTCTGCCCTGCCCTGTGGGGGGGCATGCCAGGCTCCCCATGTGCTCCCCCCCGACAGGGAGGGCATTGGTGTAGTCCTGGGGTAGCCCTAAGTCAACTTAGGGCTACCCCATGTCTACACTGGCTTAATTCGACTTTAAAAAGTCGAATTAAGCCTTAAGTCGAAGTAATTCTAGGTTTTATAAAGTCGACTTAATTTTCATTAAGTCAACTTTATTTTCCTTAAGTTGACTTAAGCAACCTACTTAAATCAACTTAAGAAGACTGTAGTGTAGATGCAGGGTAAATTAAGTCGACATAAGCTTGCTTAAGTCGACTTAATTTACAAGTGTAGACGCAGCCAAATAGTCTGCTTGTCTTTTTTCAATAGTAAGTTTACAGGATTTGACCAACTGTGAATAACTCCATATCGAGAAGTATTCAAAGGTCTATGGGCAAGATGTATTTCTAGGTATATGCCATTGGATTCTGCAGAAAGTTGGATAATTTACTCATCTATGCCTGTCATGAAGGAGTTATCACAAATGAGAGTTTAACTAGTAGCTTTCCTTTGCTGCCAAACCTTTTCATTTGATCTCTCTATTGCACCATCTTTGCCATTTCAGTTTGGGTAACATCACATCAGTAATGACAGGAGGGGAAAATAAACTAAAATACCTCACACCTATATAAAAAAAGATTTTTTTCCAAAAAATATATTTTAGGGTATTTAGTTGGGGGGGGGGGACAAAAATCAGAGCTGTCTCAACCCAACAAGTCTGCATCAGTGTTTGTAGACTATGCATGGAATCAAGAAATAAGACAATCTTGTCTTCATTGTTTGCCATGTCAAGAGGGTGTTTAGTGTTTTAGGCAGTGACTGCCAAAATTAGGTCTTGGTGGGATGCGCTTGAGAAACACAACCTGGGCAGTGTAACAGTATTTACAGTTTTGCAAACCTCATTATAAACAAGTCTTGACTAGGGCATACACAACATAGGTGGGGCTGACTTAGAGAAGACAGACAAGAAAGTCAGATCTGCTCTTACAAGTAGGGCTTGTCCGAAGCATGCAGAGAGGCATTAGAATGATGACATTAACGTTTAAAGTCCCTAAGACTTTTAATAATATAGCATTTAAGTTACTGTATAAATAACACAAAATACTATATAACTGTGATTTTATGTTTAAAAAAAGTTTTTACAGGTGAGGGATAATCTGTTTTTGAGGTCACTTTTCAGTATTTCTAAAGAGGGTAGAAATTGCCAAAAGCAGATCTTGTCGTATTAATTCCAATTCCTCTAGTCCAGCACGTCCCCACGGATGCGTATCAAAGAGAATTCTCAAAACTTTTAAGCATTCTAGATCCTCAAGTATAAAAATGGTCCAGTGGATGGTCTGAGGGAGTGGGAGCCATGAGTGATGCGGTCTATTTCAGGCTCTCTGCAGTCCTAATCCTGCAGATAGTTATGCATGTGCTTATCTTTGCACACATAAGCAATCCTACTCAACTTCATGAGACTACTTGTGAATAAAACTGAATACATGCATTAAGTGTTTGCAGGATTGGGGCCTTACTGATTTATTGTTTGAGCTCGAGCAAATCAGTTAATTTCTCTGCCCAACCATTGTCCCATCTGAAAAACAGAGTTAATGTTACTCACTTTCATGAAGCATTTTAAGTTTGTGTATTTTGTTAGTTAGAAGCCCCTAACCACTACTAGTGGGGGGACTAGCATAGAGAGATAGGTGTTTTGGAATAAGGGTGGCTGTATCGTACAGATAATTGCCTGGCACAACAGAATTTTCAATAACTGCTAGTGTGGGTTCACTGCAGGACGTTAGCCTATTCTCCATAAGAAGCCCGAGAGCCAACCCTGCATAGAAAGGGCAGGATTCCCAGGCTGCTATGATTGTACTTGCACTTTTTTCCAGCCCTGGTGTTTGTGAAACAGTGGGCCATTAAAATCTGTCACTGTCCTTCAGTCTTGCAGACACTAATCCAAACCTGAATATAGCAACTACCAGACTCTGCAACAGATCAAATTTCAAACCCTGCTCCTGCTGCTGTGCTTATTCTTTTCCAGTGGTTTAAAAACAAAAACAACAATAAAGAGAACCCACCATTCTTGATTTTATTACTTTAAAAAAAAAAAAGTTTGGCTTTCATGGCTCTCTCTGCTTCGTAGTCGTTCTGATCATTGGTTGGCAGGCAAGTTTTCGCACAATCAGTCTGTATTTCTATGATCAAAAGCCTCATTTCTTGTTCAAAGAAAAACATCCAGTGTCTGTTCCATGACCACATGCTCCAACCTGGAGTTTATGAATACCCTGCATGGTGACAAAAGGCGCAGCAGGTTGTGGCAGTCAGTTTTGATGTTAGAGAACCAGATTCCGGGCACTGCTCAGCAGAGGCTTACCTTTGGCTCCATTGCAAATGAATCCTATCTGTCAGTAACCTGTAGAAATACTACAGGGCCCAACAAATAATTCAGCCATGCAAACAAAAATTCCTCATCTGGGGTCTTGCAACCGCCTGCTGACGGTGTCCCAAACGATTCTTTCATCTTGCCAGTAACTTGCCTTTATCTGAGCGTGAATCACCTGCTTTAGCAGCACTACTGTTAGGAAGATTGTTAGCTGTCTTACTAAATGGATTGCATATTAGAGGACACTGCAGAAAATAAGTGACCGTATCAGAAGCATTATTGAAACAGCTCCTCAGCTGAAGTAAATCATTGTGGTCCTGTTGGAGTCAATGGAACTATGCTGATTATGCCAGCTGAGAATCTGCCCTTCAACTGCATGCTGCATGTGAATATCACAACTATATACACATGCAGCTTTTCTCTCTTGTTGAGAGAAGGGTGGGGAGCTGTTAGGCAAGAGCTTGGGCCTTTCAGAAGTTCATGACTTTTTAATAACATCAAACAGCACTACCAAAATGAAAGACTAGTATTCTTTCATGGTTGATAGGAAATATAGTGTTTTCCCCTCCCTTCAAACCAATAAATACTTTGGCACAAAGGCTTTCTGTGGTGAAGCTATCTGACCTGAAAAGCAAAACTGATAGTTTTTCTTATGCATGTGACAGAATTGTTCCAGTAAATATTTGGTATGTAAATCAAATAAACCCCCTGTTAATGTAAGCACAAATGCTCTGAAAATGTGGTCATTCCAAGATGCATGTTCTGATGCCAAGATTTTTTTAGCTGAACTCTACAAAGCAGGGAACAAGCTACAGACCAAAATGACATGAAGCAATAATTGTCAGTGACAAATTGTCAAGGAGACCCCAGTATAAAATAAGTCACCCTTAAAGGAAGAATTTAGAAAGTAGTTTCTAATGTACCCATGGGAGTAATAAGCCACCAGTCAAGCACCATACAAGTTATTGAGCTCCATAAAGATAGAACTCACTGAAACTCTGTTGTCTGTATTATGCAGGAGGTCAGACTAGATAATCTAAGGGTCTCTTCTGGCCTTTAAATACATAATTCTATCATTCTAATTATCTTTATTATTTGTTTCGTGTCAACAACTTACACAGAAGGGTGCCGTGCATTTGATGAAGTCCATCCTTGCTTCAAAGACTATACAGTCTAAAAGATAAACACATAAGTGGCTGATTATACTGAAACCCAGAGGAGGTGGTAAATTGGTGATTTCAGAGGGTTTTTTGTTTTATCTGTAATCAACTAATGTGGGCAATCAATAAATGATCTTCTGAATAAGCTATCTTAAATAGGGGAGCAGCTGTACCCTTAGCAAGAAAAATTTAAAGTCCAAAATAAGTAAACAGGGCCGAATTCTCTATTGGGAGTAAAACACTATCAGAACAGAATGGTGGTGTTTTAGACACATAATTCATTGATATAAGGGATGGTGCATAGTACATGGCAATGGTGACGTCAGTCTTATAATCTTTGAGACAGAAGGTATAGGGAAAACTATTTGGCAAGATTAACTAATATGGGCTACAGAACAATACTTAATGTTTTAGCCAAGACCCATGGTAAACCAGGTTTATTTTGAACGGAGCCCAACTGGCTCTGTTTACTTCTAATTTAATCCAGTACAACCTTATTTTTTCTGGTAGAGAAGATGCCGGAGGGAGGGTGGGGGGTCATTAGAAATGCTTGGTTTGAGGTCAATGCCCAACTGTAAGAGAATAATTTCTGCTGCCAAATTTAAACCTGGGAGCTCACTGACGTGATGTCACAAACGGTGTTGGCCAGTCAGTAGTTGGTGGCAGTTCCTGGAGTAGGTTATTTTATCAGGATGGTTTTTTAGAGCTAACTGGCTGTACTCAGCCTCTGAGATTCTTATGTTTTAAGGCCAAAAGGGATCACTATGATCATCCAGTCTGACCTCCAGCATCACCCAGGTCACAGAATTTCACCCAATAATTCCTGGATCCAGTTCATACTTTTGGCAGAACTAGAGTGTTCCATTCATAAAGACGTGCAGTCTTGATTTTTAAATGATGTAGAAGAATATTTAAGTAGGAGGAAAGCAGCATGATACACTAAACCATATCAAGGCTTTATCCAATAAATAATCTGTTAAAGGATTGCAGCAGGTATGCCACTTGGCCTGTTAAACATGGACATTTCCAGCTCTTTCTGTCTACTTCATCTTACTTGTCATGGAATTTGTCAGAAACATTGTGCTTGGGAGAGGAGTTAATGTCAGCAAAATACATTCCACGAGAAGCCAGCAAGCGCCCAAGTAAGGCCATCTTCATAGCCTGAGCCTAATCTAATCTGTAGGACAGATAACCAAAGGTTAGAGTGTAGGTTCATAAGCCCTTATATAGGATTTCAAAATCCAAAAGGGTTTTGTTTTTATCGCTTTTATCATCCATCTGCAGGTAGAAGCTATTGTTTTGGCCTAGTCTATGTATTGCTGTGTGGATTAGGACAGAAGGCTAATTGAAGGATGCTATTCGCTGTTAGAGGTCAATTTTTGATAGACATGAGCTGTAGTCTCTCCAGTGATCCCGTTGGAGCGGTGCAGCTCTACACAACCCTTACTCAAGGTTCGCAGCTAAATGTCACTGTCTAATGTAAAATGAATAGCTCTGGCCAAAGAAGGGGCATAGGTGAGAGGCGGTGCATTGATTCAGCACATCTCTCGGCCATTGTCAGTAGATCTTATAGGAAATCTAAACCCCAGTTTAAAACTGTGTTCCCTTCTTTAAACTCCAGAGGGAAGGCAGTAATGCAAAAATTTCACCTCCCTGTAGCAAAAGGTGAAGTGAGAGAGCCGTAGAGAAGGGAATAGAGCCCTCTGACTAACATTAACCTCTCTCCCAAACATTTTTATAGCTGTGTCTAAGCAAAGATTTCTGGCATCAAGAATTTTAAAATATATTTTAATAAGGAAATTTCTATATAATCCAGAATTATCCATAATCACAGTAGACATCAGCCCACCGTCAATGTTTAGTAATCCAAAGGGAAATACCAATGAAAGAAAATCTGTAAAGCTACTAAAAATCAAAGCCATCAAGCACTTAGAACTAACTACATCCAATATTCAAAACAGAACAGCAACGACATAAGGGTCAAGAGAGCAGAAACCGAAAGCAAACTGCATGAGCAATCAACTAGACTATGTCTTGGGAAACCTGGCTTAAGCAGTCTGCTTCTGTAGATGGGGACCTTCTTCTCAAAGATTATAAGCATTTTACTAAGTATTTATTCCACCTGATAACATCTCAGGAATGGACCCCACAATTAAAGCTATTTGCTATTACATTCAGCCACACATTCCCTTGCTTTTGACCTATAATTAACTCAACTTCATCTAAAAAAAAAGAGCATTATCAGTCCATTTCAACCCAAGAATCTTTAAAGCATTACATCTAGTTTTAAAATAAGGAATATGCATGTACCTGCAGATGTTTTCACCTCTAAACTGTAGGATTTTTATTATTGTGCAGGGTTATTCGGAAAAGCACTGAGGCAGGCGCTATAGAAATAATATCGATAAAGAATGTATCTCATTCCCTCTTTTTATGGTCTTCAAATATGGCAAATTTTATCCACCTTTTAAGCATGGAATTTATTGTTCTTGGCTATGTGCAGCTTAATATGACTAAGACGCAGCAGTACATATCCATATGAGCTCATAATTTGTCACAGTGTTTTCTTCTATTAACGTAAGTTTCTGTATACATAGATATAAAATAGCAAAAAGAAATTGCACACCAGTGAAGTAATATATGTAAAGTGAATTAATCTCTTAGGGACAGATTTTCAAATGCATTTAGGAGCCTAAACGTGTACTTAGGTGCCCAGTCGGAATTCCAAGAATACCTAAGCAAGTTAGGCATTGAACTCCTATTGTGAGTTAGGTGACCCGACAAGCATGGCACTTTTGAAAATTCTACTCTGAATCTTTCTATTATCTTCAGGCCCCTAAATACTTTTGAACATCTGGAGTGTCAGTCAGTCATTCAGGTTCTATGTTCATTAAAATGTCCAAAGAAATCTCCTCTTCCTGAGTATATTCTTTGAGTAGTTTCATGAGGTGAAGCAAATTCAGCCATTATCCAGGAGATGAGCATTGTCTTACACATTTTAGTTACCCTCAGAAAAGTACTTCCTTTGTATGGTAAGTGCCTACAGTATAAGAATCATGTGTCAAGATTAATTCAGTTAATTCACACTGTATTGCAAGATCACAATTAAATGTAATAAATGTGTCTGCAACTTAAGTAAAATATATAAACACAGACATACAAAACGAATAAAAAAGAATACATATATACAAAATAATGGGGTGTAAATTAGCTGTTACCAGTCAAGAAGGCGATCTGGGAGTCATCATAGATAGTTCTCTGAAAACATCTGCTCAATGTGCAGTATCAGTCAAAAAAGCTAATAAAATGTTAGAAACCATTAGGAAAGGGATAGATAATAGGACAGAAAATATCAGAATGTCACTTTATAATCCATGGTGCACCCACACCTTGAATATTGCTTGTAGCTCTGGTCACCCCATCTCAAAAAAGATATATTAGAATTACAAAAAGTACAGAGAAGAGCCACAGAAATGATTACTGGTATGGAACAGCTTCTATATGAGGGGAAATTGAAGGACCGAGACTGTTCAGTTTAGCAAAGAGACAACTGAGGGGGGTTATAATAGAGGGCTATAAAATCATGACTGATGTTGATAAAGTGAATAAAGTGTTATTTATCCCTTCATAAAACACATAAGTTAGGGGTCACCTAATGAAATTAATAGGCAGAAGGTTGACAGCAAACATAAGAAAGTACTTCTTCACACAACGCATAGTCAACCTGCGGAATTCATTGCCAGGGGACCTTATGAAGGCCAAAAGTACATCTGGGTTGAAAAAAGAACTAGATAATTTTATGGAGGGTAACTCCATCAAAGACTACTAGTCAGGATGGTCGGGGACTCAAACCCTTGCTCTAAGAGTCCCTAAAACTCTGCCTTGTTCTGTTCGTTCCCGCTGAAGCATCTAGTACAGGCCACTGTTGCACAACAGGATACTGGGCTAGATGGACCATTGGTGTGACTCAGTATAGTCATTCTGGCTATGTCTACACTTGCTAAAATTAGTTTGAATTAGTTAGTTCAAACTAACTAATTCAAACTAATTTTAGTTAGTTCGAATTAGCTTAATTCGAACTAGAAAAAGTTAGTTCGAACTAAGCATGTTTGAACTAACTAATTCAAACTAATTTTAGTTAGTTCGAATTAGCTTAATTCGAACTAGAAAAAGTTAGTTTGAACTAAGCAAGTGCCATTCATGGCACTTGCTTAGTTCGAATTAGCGATTCCCCATTCATTTCAATGGCCGCTTAGTTCGAACTAAGAAATTAGTTTGAATTAACATGGCCACATTGGCTAATTCGAACTAGTTAGTTCGAATTAAAGCCTTACTTCTGAAGCCTTATTCGAACTTCTTAGTTCAAATTAAGGAAGCCCTTAATTCGAACCACCTAAACCCTAGTGTAGCCATGGCTTTAGTTAGTTCAAATTAAGCCTCCTTAATTCAAACTAACTTGCCAGTGTAGACATAGCCTCTTAATGTTATAATAGCATATTATATAGTGATGATACTGTTAAGGGGTATTAAATATTTCTTCCTATAGATTATTGGCTTCTGTCCTTTTTTATAAACTTTATCAAAATTAAGAGTTCCAGTGTACCAACTAGTTCCCTACACCTCCCATTCAGCTATGCATACTCAAACCCACAATGAAATTTAGGCTACTATCTCTGTCATAAGAATGGCATTTGGAGTAACAAGCTCCATCGTGGATTAGACTGCACAACCTTGAAAAGGAAGGTAAGGAATCTGCAGCAGTCCACCTGAGCTAACAAAAAGGCTAATCATTCAGGGCCCAGTTTTGTCACCTTTACTCGCTTTAGGTAATACCTTGCAACTCGAGTTGTCTCATTAACTTCAGCTGACTACTCCCAGAGAAAGGTGCTATTCTGTGTAAGGAAAGGTGGCAGAATTGGTCTCTGTGTTAGGCAACAGGGACACAAACAAGGCGTCTTGAGGCACTTTTAAAGACTAACAAAATTTATTTATCACATGAGCTTTCATGAGAGAGATCCTATGTTGTCAGATGCTTGAAGATGTTAAGTTCTCCATCTTCAAGTGTCTGATGAAGTGGGTCTCTCCCATGAAAGCTCATGCGATAAATAAATGTGTTAGTCTTTAAAAGTGCCACAGGACTCCTTGTTTGTTTTGCTGAACTAGATTGACATGACTACCTGTTTATCAACGGGGAAATAGAATTACAGTTCTCAGAAGTGAATCCTGAGACTTGTACCAGGGGTTGTTAAACCACTGAGTTAGGCCATAGCACTATTTTATGGGTTTCAATGGGATATCTGTCAGAGAATTGTTTAGATCTGTGTTAGAGATGTACTTTCTGAGTCTCCTATTGTTAAAAATCACTGTTTTCTAATAAAGAATAAATATATGTGCCAATCCATACAAGACTGAAATAAAAGGCACATAAGCCCCACTTAGTTTGTACTTCGTGCTGGATACCTTATTTTGATGTAGCCATCATTCATCCGAAGAGCAGAAGCTATGATTGTTAAGCCTCATTATTTTCAATGAGGCCTGACAGTCGCAAGGTTAAACAGAAGACAGCAACTTTCATCCTACTGGTATTTCTTTTCAAATGTGGGCAACTCTTCACTAATTTGTCTACCTTGGTGTCCATTGCCACTGACTGATCATAAAATTGTGATCATGTCTAATCAATGCTTGCAGGAGAAAGTGTAAACATTGACTTCTATTCCATATTTATCTTATGATCTTAAAGGTACTTAAATAACTGAAACCATTGTAGTTTTTTCCCTATGTGTGCAGCTGCACAGCATTAATTGTAATACAATGGTAATTTAAATAAGCCAGACTATCAGAGGTTTCTGTTTTCCCCAAAATAATGAACCTTCAAATTTCAGACTGTGTGTGTCAAGATTAGTGTCTTTACTCCTCTTCTTCCATACAGGGGTTGTATTTTCCTGGCACATTCTGGGGCTACATACTAACATGAGAGCGATGCCCATAAGTGCTTAAAGAGGCTGAGAAGGTTGTTGTGGTGCTACTGAACATAAATAAGATATCTGTTAAAGCCAAAAGTCTTAGAAGCTGCTGAAAGTAAAGGGAGGTGAACAATGAGATATAAATCAGGCCTCGCCTCCTTTCTTTTCCATATTCCTATGACACTGAGCTTTGTGGGCCTGAACTGAACAGGCCTACAGCTACAGCAGCCCTAGCCATTTTCACAGCCAGGGCAGAAAACATTTTTAGACCACCCTCCTCCCAGGGAAGTTGAAAGTGGGAGAAAACACAGCCAGCCAGTTGCGACCAGAGTGGGAGGGGGGAAAAAGCACAGCACTTCAGCATCTCTGGAAGCGGCGCTCAGCGCAACCACTTTTGCTTGTCTTCCTCTAGAACTAACCCTGCTTCTGCTCCCGTGCCCCCCCCCCACCCTGAAGTCTAAAAATGTCATCTTAATCCTTAGTCTAAACAAGCCATCAAAGGAAAGCTACTCTTTTTGAATATGTCCTGAATCTTTTGCAGAGACATTAGGCGATTTCTTGTTCGTGCGGGAGCGGGAACTGACATCTATTCAGTGAAAAAGGACATATCTCATGCATGGAAAGCAGATAGGATACAGCCGGTCCAGTCCTCAGCTGATGTGAATTGATATCTCTCCATTGACTTCAATTGTTCAAATTAGAGTTGGTGGAAAAATAGAATTCCCATCCAATGGGAAATTACAAAATTTTCAAAATGAAAATTTGTTTCATCTGAAATTGGGATGAAAATAGAAATCTTGGAATTTTTTGCAAAATAAAATATTTCATTTTTGACCTTATTAACATATTTTGTTTCATTCGTCATTTTTCTTTTATAATTTTAACTATTGTAAAAGTTAAGTGGTTTCATTAACATATTGTTATCAAAATTATGAAGTCTGAATGGAATATTTCATCATTATGAAATGGTTCAATATTTTCCAATAAAAAATTTCAACAAAATAGATACACTCCTGGAAAATGTTTTGCCAAATTATTTTTATTATCCCTGAAGTAGGAAATAATAAAATATATGAACTTCTATGTAAATGGAAATTAAAATATGGCCTATTATGTAGGGAGGAGGCTAAGTCCTTCTATCTTGGAACTAAAAGCCATTCAGGCAGCCTGGAAAAGTAGTTCTGGTTAGGACAAGCTGCCTAAGAACTGACTTTTGAAAGTTGTGTAGATAATGGTGGGCAAGTTGTTTCCTGCCATACACTCACCCCGAAAAGTATGATGAACTCCTGGAGAGGTATGTGTTATGAAAAATAATGGAAATTATAGAAAAGAAGACAAAGATATATGGACAAGAGGAAAAGGGAAGAGGAGGAATAGTTAACCTTCAATGATACCACTTATGCTAGTACTTATAAGTGAAACTACAGAGACATAAAAACCACATCTCAGTACCTTCCCCATGGAAAATGCAGCTAATACCATCTGAATTTTCCATGTGTCATTTCCTCGTGCCTGTTGATAATCTTCCCCTCAATTGCTTTTGGGTAGTGAGTTCCTAATCTAGTTTTAGGAATTGAGCCATCTGAATAGCACAATAAAAGCTATAGTTTCATGGTGCTCGGGGGTTATTGGAAAATGTGAGTCTTTCAAAACCTATTGTCCACTTCAGTCATTATTGGATGTTTTAACTTGTGGCAGTAAATCCAAAAAGCATGAAATAATTCTTTTGCACTGAAGTCACTGATGTGTCTTACGTCAAATGCATTTCTTTTATTTTGCATTTACATTCTAGTGCTGTGCAGTATATACTTTAGATAGGTATTTATGCTATTAGAATTTTGCAATATATGCGCATGCACTCACACAGTCTCAGACTAGAAAAGCTGGTGAACTTTCAATATTACATGAGATAATTGGACTCAAAAGTCACAACTCTTGTTAACTGGCCTAGGAGTTGAGTAAATAACACTCTGGATGTGGCACTGAAAATATTCCTCTTCCCTCAATGTCCAGCTTTATGCTATGTGTTTATTTGCAGGAGAATCTTCATACAAAAACTATATAAAATATAGATAAATTGAGGAAATAGCTAGATATACTTTCACTGGAGTGCTTAAGAAAAATGTGTGTGAGTGCAAAGGCCTGGACAAATTTAGATGTTGGGGTTGGTGTTATTCCATGAAGAACAAATGAAAAGCCTGATCTTGTGATACCAAGCATCCTCACTTCCACTGCATTGAAGTCTATGAGAATGGAGGACACAAAGTGATTTCAGGATTTGGCCCTACATTATTGTATGTTCTTGTTTCTTTTATCAATTCAAAACAATGAGCCAATGTAGAAACAACGTCTTATAGACTCTCAATTCAAAAGCTTGACTTATGTATTTTAAAAAGAGATTTTGACATAAACATATATGGGATTTTCACAGATAAACATGCAGTATGTGCAAGGCATATTGCCCAACTGAGCTAAAAAGGCCTGGTCTGCCCTTAAAAATTCAACTGACTTAGCTATGGTGCCCAGGGCTGTGAAAAATATGACACACGGAGCACATTAGTTAGGTTAAGTTAACCTAACCCCTAAGTGTAGGTGCAGCTAAGAATTCTTCCGTCAACCTACCTACTGCATCTCGGAGAGATGGATTAACTGCACCGACAGAAAAACGCCTTCCATCAAGGTCGGAAGCATCTGTGCTGCAATAGCATAACTGCAGACTTGCTACTGTACCACTTGTAGTGTAGACATAGTAACAGGTGCTGGTTTCCTTTAAAAGAAAATAAGGCAATTGAGTATTTCGCTAAGAGAAGGCAACAAGCACAGAGTAGGTTTCTTTTTTTTTCTCCAGGAATTGAATGTGTTGTCTGAGTATCACAGTGTATTGGAAACAAGATTTATTCATACAGTCCTGGGTAAACTAGTGTGTCATGGGGATTTCAGACACAGTCTGTATTACACAGGGGAAAGATAAGTTGATATACACCGCTGACTGTGACTGGGTTGGGCTGCAGGTTAAAAGTTTCTCTTAAGTTGTCTGCATTTTCCCCTAATGTCTGCCTTTTACAGTAATGCTTTGTTTCTTAGCATGACCACCACCAGGATAGCTTGGTTCAGTGCAAACACTGTCTCTTTCAGCCAGAACATTCCTAATGTTAGCTTCCTTTTTATTTTCTTCCCTCCCTCACCCTTGCCCCCTCATCTCAGGTTGGAAAGGCTGGTGGACGTCCTGAGGAAGAAGGTTGGAGCAGGGACCATTAGAACTGTGATCTGATTGAAAGCTCCAGCCTAGGGAAGTATTCACATCTGGTGACCAGGCTGCTTCATTCAGCACTGTGTAAACACTAAAGCCTTAACTTAGCAAACAGTTGTTAGAAGTGGGACACTCCAATGACATTCCAAGCTGAGATAAAATCAAATCATAAATGTTTAACCACTTTGCTGCTGAGTTGTGTTATTTGTCAAAATGTATCACTGCAAACATGTATTTGCTTTAAGCAGATGTATTGTGGTGTGGTCAGTGAGTATTTATGGAAATGGTTTGTATGCTGTTTTAACAATAGTATCATCTCTCAGTGAATGCTGTTGGACTGTAGTGTGCTGCAAGGCATAATCTGGTCATGTTCTTACATACTGCATGCTTTAGGAGCCCGTCCTGCAAATCACAGTCTCACCATGTAAATCGATTGTGCTAGTTATCAATCTGCAAAAAAACTGAATATTTTAATCAACATGTAACTCTACTGTGCTAGTTATCAATCTGCAAACAATTGAATATTTTAATATCAAATATATTTCTTCATTGATAATAGAGGTTTAGATTCAAGAAGTATCTATGTTAATAGGATGGAGATGTTCTTCTCCTGATGCACACTCATAATACCTTTCCCTCCCCCACTCACCCATTGTAGTTGTTAATCAGAATTATATATGAGTATCAAGAGGAAGCTATCCACATGGCTTTAAAAAGAATTTCTATAGCTAGCACAGAATTCTACTGCAGAGTAATTTCTGCTTCTGAAACACATATGTATTTCGCTAAAAGTGTAGATTCATGAATTTGTAAAAATGTAATTATACTGATCAGTGTTGAAACTGCAGAGATTATTCCAATGGCTGTCTGTCACTCTTCTCCCTCTCCTATGAAAGAAAATCTCTGAGGGGTTAATACTCTACCTTGCTGGGGGAAAAGAACCACCATTTACTTCCAACCGTACCTCTTTGATATCAATCTTCTTGCCTCCTTTGAAATGGAAGCACTGAGCATTCTGCTCAATCCTCCTAGTCTAGCTTTTGTGTGTTTATGCTCTCTTCTCTCTTTAATGCTTGCTTTTAAAGATACCATGAAAGAAGAAGATAGAAGAACAAAGGTAAGAACCCTGCAATATGTCATTTAATTTAGTATGGGGAGAATCAGGGACCATCTTTCCAGTCAGACACCACAATACTCTATATTCTTTGTCTGCAAACGTAGTCTCCTCTTAGTTTCAGTCCTCCAACTAGGCCACTTGCAGGAAAAGCAAGGCTGGTTTCCATGCAGTCCATAATATTTGTTATACCCCAGGAAACTCTCTGAGTGACTCCTGACCATCAACACAGGCCATGATTATTGCTTCTGGACTTCTATAGCCATTAATTAACAGATGAGCCTTAAATTCTTCCAGATCTAAGAACTCGTATAACTCTAGAGGAACCTATGACTTCTGCATCCAGGCCACAGCTTCTCGTATGTTCAAAGTAAGTCCGTAATTACTGTCATGGGGATGCTAGATTGGAAGCAACTACTGTCCTGTTTCTGTTATCCTTACTGGACCCACAAACATGTACTGCGTGGTGTGCCACATGCTGTGGACACCCTGGTGCCAATTCTGCTTGAGGGAAATGGCCAAGCAAGGAAGGAAGAAGTCGTCATCCATTCTTGAGTGACCTAGATTACACCTTTAGGTGTATCTAGAATTTTCCCCTTGATTTGCTCATAAGGGCATGGCTTCTGATTTTCAGTTTTAACTGTTACAGCTCTCTCAATTTAAAAAAAAAAAAGAAATTGCATTTATCCAATGAACACCAGAAAAACCCCAGAAATAGGTTCTTGTATCTAAGAACTTGAGTACCTGGAGCAGTAATATGGACTATGCGGGTGTGATATCTAAAGCACACTAATGTATTATGCATTAATTAGTCCATGTAGTCCCTGCTTTTATGCACAAAAAGTTCCCTAGTACACTATAACGTAGGGGTGTTTGAAACGGTATTATGTTAGGGCTCACTGTGGAACCATGCTGTTTGCTGTCATCTTATGTCTTTCCATCCTCCCCTTTTGTTGTTGCCTACTTTGTTGAGAAAAAAATAGGATTGCTCATAAAGATAAGACCAGCAATATTAAGTCAAATATATTCTTTCTGGCTGTGGCCAGTAGCTGATTCTTCAGCACAAAATGATAACCCTCCATTATAGCAGGTATGCCATGTTGTACATGAAGGACAATTCCTTTTGACTCTGTGTGAGCACTTACATCATGGAGCATGGAGATTGGATTACCTTTAGCAAAGGTTTTTAGCACCCTTTTGTGCAACTACAAATGGTTTTTATTCATTGTTAAATCATCCATCACTTTTTAAAATACAGCTACAAATATTTGTCTACTTTGGAAAATGCTTGAGAAGTCTCATCTAAAGCTAGGAGTCAGGAACTATTGGGTTCTAATCCTGCCTTGCTACTGACTCAGCATGTGCCCTTGAACGAGTCATGTAGGGCCAGATTTTTAAAGGGATCTAGGACCTAAAGATGTAGACAGGCACCTAGTGGGATTTTCAGAAGTGCCTTAGTAAACTCACATTGAAATAAATTGATATCTGCTCCTACTCCCATTGAAATGAATAGCAAAACCCCCAGTGACTTCTTTGGTATGGGATCAGGCCTTTGATTTCTGTCTGTGAACTCATGGACCGATTAAAATCAACGTGAGTTTTACTATGACCTTTGGTAAGGGGCAGATTTCACTCTGTCTCCTTAAATTTCCCCATTTGTAAAATGGGGATTATAGTATTTTACTTTTGCATTTTCTCACAGAGTTGTGAGAACTGATTAGTTAATGTCTGTACTGCGTTTTGAAGGTGTAAAATACTATATAACAGCCAAATCGCCATTATTTATTAGTCTCCTAATTTATGGGGAAAGAATGAGATTACATTCAGGTGATGATAGTTCATTTGCCACAAATTCAGAGTAAGGGCTTGCCTGGCAAAATCAAAGATTATGACACCAGAAATTACTGGTGTAAGCAGTGTCACCATTACACTGAGGTAGCATGGGGATGCGCGTACATTTCATTTCCCTCGTGAGATTTTGTGCATTTCTCTGTGTGATTGTGCCGCAAGAGACAGCACCAGCAGCTATTCATGATGCATGCCGTGGTAAAATATGTAAATACTGTCACGCTGTCTCAGGATAAGAACGTTATTAATGCTTTTCAGCACTGTAATTATATTCATAGTAAGCCTTCTCTAAGCCCTCACTAATTAACAATATTGTGACAAGTCAACTTTAGCAGAAAAGAGCTGTGGACCTTTAGTCATTTAGTACTGGTTTTCATTCAGCCCACAGCCAGAATCTGATAGCAGAGTTTTGTACGTTGGCGTCAGGAAAGTGCTGATAGTTGAAAAGTTCATAACCTACTCAGTCTTGGTAGTTGTATGCTATAGATGAAATCAGTCATAGTCCTCTTTAAATACATTCAGCTGATAGGCAGATTCTTTAGTTACTTATTAATGTATGAGAATTTTAAGACTGCTTCTACAAATAAGCTATTATAGTGAAACAATTGAATAACGCCAATAGGTTGTGTCAAATACATTGTTTTTTTCCAGTTGTAGGATATTTTATAAGATTTTCACTCACCTTAGTTTCCAAATGAAAATGGCTTGATAAATACACTTATTAGGTGACCTAAAATTGTAATTGCTTTAATTCACACACAAAAATGATATTGCTACTGTATCTAAAGGTCACTTTCTTTATGCCTTTGTTTTCTTTGTTTAAAATAATGCCATATAAAAACTGCTTTTTTGTGTGCTACACCCCATGTACCAAAATAAACAATTTACCATGAGGCAGAGAAGACCATTGCAACAAATGAATGGCAGTTTCTCTGGTACTATACACAACAAAGTTGCAGTATGACTTGAAGTACATCTGGCTTTTATGATTGTACCAGTTAATGTAAGATCTGTGCAAAATATTAGTTTTTCTTCTTCTGCACTGGTAAATAAAAATGTATGAGCAAAACCAAAAAACAAAGTGTTTGTCTTGTTTTAGCTTAATTGTAAGTCAGCTACTGGGCGTCAGTGGTCTAAATATTTCATTCTTCAGTTTTATTAGGAGCGCATGTGTTCTGGGAGGCTTTTAAACAAATACTTGTAATGGTTGAAAGATTTGTGTTGCCATGCCTAGCTAAATGTGTAGTCTTAAGAAAAGATGTGGTTTATTTTGGCACTGGTTAAAAAACTCAAATACTTTAAACATTTGTTAAGTTCAAGCTTGCACATTTGAACTAGCAATATACATTCCAAAGTTGCATCTCAAATTACTTGTCTCTTTGTTTTTTTGTATTTTGCAAACCCTTTATTAAAATAGCCTTTGTAAAGATTTTAAAAAATAAATAAATAAAAAGTAATAAAAGATTGTCATTAAACTAATGAGGATCAAAATTAACTGCAACAGCAGACATGCAGCTTCAAAAATGTATTTTGGAATCTGAAGCTTCATGTGAGTGACCCAGATTTCTTCCTTATACAATGAATAAAATATTTTAGAGGCCTGGTCCTACAGACCCTTCCTCTTGAGACCAATGCTTAGATTAGTAAACATCATTCATAGTGCTAGGTCTTTTGCAGGATCAGACCAAAAGCAAACAGTTCGGCTGCTTACACTATTGAGAAAGTAGAAAAAGGAAAATCTTTTGTTTCCCACACATGCTGAATTTTCTGGTTAGTTTCAATCTGAAATTCATAATGAAATTCAAGCGATGAAAACTACTGCAAGCAAATTGAAACCACCGCATTTCATGTGGCTCTGTACAGTTGGACATAAAACTTAATTTTTGCTCTTCAATGTTAAGTAGAAAGGCTCTTGTGTTTGTTTGGGTGGCTGATTTGTGGGGTTTATTTTCCTCTGTGTGATTGTACATGAAAGTACACTTTTATTTTGTTTAAACTCTTCCAGGATCCCAGTTCAACAGAGCACTGAATTTAGGGTTGTGCTTCCATGCCCTTCTGAATCAGAACCCAAGTGGGAATGGTCAGATTATGCTCTGGAGAAACAAATACAGCTCCCACTGTTTTGATGGAGAGTTCAGCATGTTTACTCCAGGGTAAAATTTGACATGTAGGTTCTAACTGCATTACAATCAGAGAAGTTCACATGCATTCAAATTGGCTTTGTACATACAGTAATACAGGTGTTTTCATTGCCATGGGAAAGCAGTATGTCTGATGGAACGTGCCACTACCAATTTTTGAGAGCATGTGAAACACAGTGTCCAAAGAGAGAATATCCATTATATTAGTTACATGAACTTTTTGCAACTGATCCTTATCCAGACAATAAATTTGCACACTCTAGTCCCAGATAAAATTGAAGAAATAACTATTGTTATCCCAAGAAGTTCAGAAGGGTAGAAACGCTAATATGGTGCCTTTGTCACAGAACAGATATTAGCTGACCAAGTTTCTGAAGCAAACCTTTTTCAAAGAAAATTCCATGAATTAAGATGAATAATAAAATAAAGAAATAAATAATCACTGCCTGGGGATCCGCTCTAACTTGCAGTCTGGAGTCTTGAGTTTTGTTTTTCAGTATTTGACTTTCACAGATGTAGCTTTATTGTTTTACAAGTTCTTTATGTGGTCCAAGGGGTGTGTTCACTGTATGCTATTTATAAAACTCAATCTATGTAATATGAGGCCACATACTGATATCTAAGCAGGATTTCAGATATCAACAGGTTAGATTCCCCTTCCTTTCAGAAAATAAAATAACTGATTTTTCAATGTACCCATTAAGTTTTCTTGGTGAACATACCTTACACTTTAACTCACAAACCAACTGTGTATCAGAAAATACTTCTATCAGAATATACTGGTACAAAAAGAGACTAACTAACAGTGGGAAAACTGCAGCAGCACAGATTTCCCAGTACCAGCATGCTTGATATCTTAACATGTCCAGGAATGTGATTACTCTTGTTTCATCTATTCCATATACTGGAGCAAAATTTACTTTCATCCTGATATTCTAACATATTAAAGTTCATAAAAGAATAGGAACGCTTTCAATGAAGGTCACTAAAGAATAGCAGTTGCACTATACTATTGAAGATCAAAAGACAGATTTGGAGCAAAATCAGCTACTGTATTGCTGGGTCAGTTTGTTGTAATATAAAATGCAGAAGGTGGAGAATTTTATGCTATGACTTCAGTCAGTTTGAAAATAAAGGAGTGAAAGAAGAAAATGTTTATGCCTGTATTGATAGAAAACATGTTGATACTTAAACTAGAAAAATTATGTGTTCATTGTTGTAAAAATATTTCTCCTATAGCAGTGCCAAAATTGGTGAGTGGTTGTTATCTGACACAAAATATTACACTTGTGGAGGTCAGATTCACATTTCTGCTGATTCTTTCAAAATATGGCATATGACTTTCATAACGCCTCCTTTTTTTGTTAATTTGAGATAATTTTTCTTCCTGTTTTCAATTCACTTTTCAGTTTACTCACCCAAGCAGCATATACCAGTAGAGGCCTTCTTGGTAAGGAACCTCTGAAGCAGGGGTGTCAAACATGCAGCCCATGGGCCGAATGCAGCCCATGAACCTCTTCCATCTGGCCCCTGACTACCCTCGGTGGGAACACACTCTCTCCCTAACAGAGAGAGAGAGGTCTCACATGCCCAGTGCTCCGCAATGCTGTGAGAGTGTCAGGTCTCACAATATCACGGAGCACTGGGTATGCGAGACTGCGCTCCATGGCTATGTGTACACTGGCAAGTTAGTTCGAATTAAGGAAGCTTAATTCGAACTAACTAAAGCCATAGCTACACTAGGCTTTAATTAGTTCGAATTAAGGGCTTCCTTAATTCGAACTAATAAATTTGAATAGGCTATTCAAAGTAAGGGTTAATTCAAATTAGTTAGTTTGAATTAACCAATGTGGCCATGTTAGTTCGAACTAATTGTTTAGTTTGAACTAACTGGCCCATTGAATTCAATGCAAATCGCTAATTCGAACTAAGCAAGTGCCATGAATGGCACTTGCTTAGTTTGAACTAAATTTTGCTAGTTCAAACTAAGTTAATTCAAACTAACTAAAATCAGTTTGAATTAGTTAGTTCGAATTAACTAATTTTAGTAAGTGTAGACATAGCCCATAAGACCACATGTTCTCCCTAAGAGAAAGGTAGAGAGAGAGAAGTATCGAGGAGTGCAGTTTTACATACACAGCATTGCACGATGCCATGAGAGTGCTGTAGTATTTTGATTAATGGTATGTATGGCCCACTTGAAATATATTTAAGTCAAATCTGGCCCACTGTAGCAAATGAGTTTGACACCCCTGCTCTGAAGCCAAAGCAGTTGATCAATCCCAATTAGTTAGAGCAAGAAATCAATGTTGTGGTAATTAGTCCTTTCAGAGTCTGAACCCTCTGTTGTGTCTGCTATACCCAGAGATTTATAATCCTTTATAAGGTTTATAATCTTTGCTCAATCTCCAGTTCATCTATTTTGCTTTGGAGGGCCCTGTCCTCTAAACAAAGCAATCCAGAGTTTTGTCAAGACTTGAGGTAAATTAGTTGGTCCATTGGGTTTCCCCAGTTAGCAGTTTTAAGTTTCATTTTTTGGCTCATTTAAATTAGATTGAAACTGGATTCTTCATTCTTTCAATTAATTGACTGAGCTCTTTTTTTTTGGTGGTAGTCCTGGGTTATGCAAAAGCATCTGGTTGTCTAAATTCATTCATTCTGTTGTAATTATATGGAACAAAGATTCAAAGGTAAAGTCAAAGAAAATGAATATAGTTCCAATACCAACTGACAACTTTCTGTGCAAAGCTGATTGTAAAATACGCCAGTTGAAAATCTGAGCCTATAAAAAAACTCACTCATAGTGACACTTCATGACTTGTGAAGATTTATGGCATGACGTTTAGGGCCAATATCCCAACGACACGCACAAAGGAAAAAATAAAAGTTAAAGCCCAGTGTCCTGTTGGGGTGCTGCAGAGAGAGGCTACCCCCAGTTACAGTTGCTAGCAGCATGGTGTACAAAGCAGACACAATTACTCTTAGAGCTTTGGTGAGTTTGGAAATTATGCGACAAGTGAAGAGGGCACATCATCTGTGCTCCATGCCTGGCCAGACCTGCCCCTTTGGAAAGGCTACCATCACTATGGTCATTACCCTCACCAGTAGACCAAAAACTCAAGGGAGAACAAGAACCATGTTGTGTACTTTGGATCCAGTCCTAAAAGCAAGCACTCAACAAGTGGAACACCCGGTCAGTTCAGTTCAGTGGGAAGAGACTGCTAGGAGTTCCTCAGTGTAAAACTTCCATCTCCAGAAACTGGGCTCCTTCCTTTCAACAAGCAAAGTGCTAATCGATATTGCAAGATTACCGTTATCACTGAGGAAATGAACCAGAAATAGCAAGTACAAATCATAAATTAAACTTCATCTGGAGAACAACCACACAGCTAATCCCACAGTTTGTGCCTAAGTATGCAAATTTAGTCTGTTTAAAGTTAAAATGTGATGACAAATTGTTTGGGGACTTAAATAAAAATGGCCTGCTGCTTTTTAGAACTGCCAAGCACCTGCAAAGCCCTGGAAGTCAAAAGGAGGTGCAGGTGCTCCTACCTTTGAAAATCAAATCTCTTTTATTTAGCTACTTATATGTGGATGTCAGTTTCAGGCACCCAAGTTGAAAATGTTGGTCATGGTCAACTGTGTTAATTTTCTTCTTATTTGATGAAGCCAGCACACCCAGTCCCATATTTATAATAGAATAGTACCTTGCCAAAGCATATGTAGATAGTTCAGGCACTTCACAATTGGCATAAAAAGCGGTCTCAAAGATTGACTAGCTGGGGTTGTAGTGAGTCATCGTATTATTAAGGCTTCCTTCCTATAAAACACTCGCTAGTACATTATGATGTAGTATCATAAATAATTACCATTGAATTATAATTAAAACCAACATCTAGGTCTTATATAGCACTTTTCTTCAGTAGATCTGAAAGTGCTTTAAAAATAGAGGTAAATATTTTTATCCCCAAACTGGCAAAATAAGTCCTGAGAGTATATTTGGTGATGAATTTGCTTGCTTATTTATTGCATTTATTCACATAAGGCCTTCACTAAAACCTACTGAACTTAATCAGAATCTTTCCACTGACTGCAGCTGGCCAAGAATTGTGTCATTAGAATCAGATTTCCCCACTTTTATTGATGTTGAGTAACACCATAGTCCAAAAATAGCTCCACTGAGACTCAACTTGAGGAAGGGTGGTAGAATCCGGCCATTACTAGTTTGCAAACTTCAGTCATTCACAATTACCTCTCCAACATTTTGTGCCAGTTAGTAAAGAAGTATTGTCTTAATAAAGCTCTCTATGAATCTTACTTTTGTCACTGTTGATTAACTGTTATATTCTATACTGTATTATTTGCTAAACAGTTATCACAAACCCTGCTCTACTTCTAGTGTTTCTCAAGCCATACAATTGGATTAACATATATGTATCAAAACTTGATGAGTTTCACACACCCACAGCAAGAAAAATGGTCTTGTTTTCATTTGATTTCATTATAAACGTATAATGAATAACTGGGCCAGAATAGATGACTCAGCCCAACAAGTCTGTGCACAGTGTCCTGCCAGAATTTGACCTTTGATTATACTCCAGGTTTTTGCACCTCCTTACTCGTTTGAATAATACATATATTGTTCCATATTATCAAACATTTATTTACCACCGACTGCCGGCACCATAAAATTCTCTGGAAAAAGTCCAGAAAGCTTCACAGTTACACTGTTCTTTGATCACACACATTGGAAATCTGTATCAAATTTTTCAAAAATCTATGTGTGTTGCTTTCTCTTTATTTTGCTTGTCTGTCCATACCATTTTTATCTTCTAAGAACTCCAGCAAGTTACTAAAGCCAGCCTTCCCTCATGTAAATCTATCTTGCTTTTGTCTAATTGAATTTTGCCTTTTATGGATCTCAGAGAATAGTTTCCAATATTCACATGCAGTTAATATGGGTCTATAATTGCCTTTCATATCTGACTACCTCTTCAAAAATAGTATAATGTTTGTAATGGTAAAATGCCCAGTCGTTGAGATGCTGAAAAGTACTACTAATGTTGTCAGTGAAGATATTTCTCATTGAAGAATTCACTCATTTGAATCTTTTTTCCTTTAAAAATGATCATGTATGTTACCAGATGTACCTGCTAGTTTGTACCTGTTGCATGTATCTAAATTTTCCATGGCCAGTTACATTTTTACTGACATATTATCTCAATGCTCTCCTGCTAGCAGAAAATATAAACCTTGGTTTTAGTGCAGATTCAGTTATGCATGGGTACCGGGTATTTATTGATTATGATTTATGAATGTGTGTCTGTGCTGTGTGGTCACACTTTAAAAAAGTTTCTTTGAGAGCTATTCCTCATTTTCAGTTTAAGGAATATTTCTTTGCCTGGTAGAATATTTCAAAGTGGAAAAATATATATATTTGAAGTGCATTCACTTCCTTTACATTTAAGTGCTTTTTTGAATTCACTCACCACTGGGAAATCCAGACACTAAGTAAAATTTCATCTAGGTTTTCAATAATCACAGCAACCTTGCAGCTGTCTCAGGTGCTTGTAGAATGAGAGGCAGTCTATAAAATAGCTAGGCCCAGCTCACTAGAAACGTAAAAGATTAGGATGAGGAGTTTAATGTTGGCCTAGAATTAAGTGGAGAGGCAATGGAGAGTGAGAAGTACTAGAACAATGTTCTCTAGTTGGTCTTAAAGGGTATGTCTACACTAGCAATTTAGGTCGCTTAAGGATACTTAAGTCGACCTAAATTACTCCAGGTCCACACCAGCCTTTCATTTAGTCAACTTAAGGCCATCCTTAAGTCGACTTAATAACTACCAGTTGTTAGGTCGACTTAACGCTTAAGTCAACCCATTGACCTAAAGTCGGTGTGGATGCCCTAGGTTGACTTAATTTCCTATGCCGACCTAGGGCTGGGGAGAAGGGAGCCTGGAGAGAAGGGTCCCTTCTCAACCGGGAGCTGTGGCTCTCCGCTCTGTCAACCTTGTTTTCAAATGTAGACATAGCCAAAGATAGGCTGCTGCATTGTACAGATTGGGTCTTCAGTGTGACCTTCCTAGTTGTCATGGGTTGCAGTATTCTGACTGGAAGTTGTCAAAGCTGGTTCCCCACTCTGGCACTTTGATTACTGAAGCTGGGGCCTGCAAAAGGCCTTAAAAGCCACTGGCCCTAAAACCTTGTCTTAAAACTCTCCAAGGCTACCAATTTCCTGGCCTTCGAGTGGTATTACTGCCACCATCCAAATGCAAAACCTCTGAAAACTCAGGAAGGCGCACCTGGGAATTCCTTCCTATGAGGTGCCCTCAATCACCTTTACTCCTCCCTCAGGAGAGTGATTGAATCCCAGCTGTGGGACAAACAGAAAATGGGACAGAATCCCCTTTAGGTAGCTAACTGCAGTCTGAGGCACATGCACGCAGAACCTCTTGTCTTTTAGGACACAGAACCAGAGCTTATTTTAAAAGGATAAATTTTATTTAATTAAGAAGCTAAGAAACACAAAAAGTTGCTTCGCTGGGATTTAACTTGGATAGTTATATGATAGTGGGAGGGAGTACATGTGCTCAGCACAGAAGAATCCAAAAACGAACAAAAATCAAAGAAATAAGTTGAACATGTCTAGCTAAAACATTCTATGTTCCACTCATGCAGGGATGGTTACAGATTTAAACCCTTCTTAGACACAGATGTCGCTGGATCCTCTCTACTTGGTTCCCTGGCCTCCTCCTAGTCCTTCCAGGAGCTCTGCTGCCACAGGAAACAGGCAGGGCTGCTGCTTAAAAAACCTATACTCTGTTTCTATTGGCTCTCCTGGGACATTTCTAGGACTCACTGTCTATGGTGTTAATCCTTTCCCCCAAAGGTTACTACAGAAGGTACTGAAAGTCTAGACAATAATGGCTAATACCTTATGAGAGAGCAATGGATATGGATGCAAAATGCTGATGTTTCAAAACCAGACAGGACTGAACCAAGTCATCAAGCCCTTCTGCTCCATCCCATCCCTCCAGCTACTGACTCCATCTCCTGGTCAAATATACATCCTCCTGCAACAATCTTAATCAACAGATGGTTCTGTGATGTAGCTAGGGCCACCAAGAGTTTTTGGAGATGAGACCTCTTCCCCTCCACCAATGTTCTGTTTCTAGTGACTTGTCTAGCGTTATCAGGGAGCCGATTGCACTGTTTCCTGACTGAAATGAAACCTGCATGCAGGGTGGGGCAGGCAGAGATTTGTTTCACTGCCACTCTCCTCAGAGGCGGCCTTTGGCTACTGGGGGCCCTAGGTGAAGGCCCATTGCGAGGTACCCCTCTGTGGCCCTGGTTCCCCGCCACCAGCCCACCCCGGCCCTGCTTTCCCACAACCCCAACTTCCCACCGCTTCCTCCAGCCCCAGTTCTCTGCTGCTGGCCCCGGCCCCAGGGGCCAGCTCCTCCTCCTGCTGCCAACCAAGGCAGATGCAGATCTGGGGGTAGGCAAAGCACGCGATGGGGGCCCTTACTGCTTGGGGCCGAGGCGTGCACCTGCTTCGCCTACCCCAAAAGCCGCCTCTGACTCTCCTGGTAACCATGTGCCAGCAGAACTCTCTCAGTCATCCCATTGGTAAACCCAGCTGGGGAAGCACAGAGAAAAAGGAGAGAGAATGGATGATGGGAGGGGAAATAAAGAGGAGGGAAAACAAGACTGATGGAAGAGGGAAGAAAGGGGGAAGAGGGAGGACTTTTGCTTCCTGAATCATGAGTTGCTTTCTTTCTATAGCGCTGCTGTGCCATAAGGCTTCAGAAACGTGGACTGCAAAGATCCTAAAGTTTAAATAGCCAAAGTCAGAGAGATGGACAGAAAGGATGCCACATAAAAGCTAAACGATTGAGCAGTTAATCTTGTTAGCTTGGTTTTGTATTATAGTGATTTTAATTATATTGTAATCTGAGCTAAGGCAAAGGATTATTGGATGACGTATTGTAAAATCAGTGTGTAGGCACTTGCTTATGGAAGGCAAGCTGGAAGAAGTGATTTTCGGGCGAGATCTGAAGGAGGATAGTGATGTTGCTTGACATTCTAGGGGGAGGGGGCGGCTTTTCTTGGCATAGAGAACAGGGTGATAAAAGTGTAAAGATGAAAGCTTCTGAGAGGTTGGCAGCTCAAAATGCAATATGGGGTGTAGTAAGAGATGAGAGCCAAGATGCAGACAAGGACAGCACTGCGCAGAGCATTGAAGGTGTGGTGAAGAAGCATGAAATTGAGGTTGAAGGACAATGGGGAAGCCAGGGGAGGGACATGAGCTAAGTGGCAGTGTGTTGAATGAGCTGGACTGGGGAGAGAGCAGAGGCAGAGGGTATATTTACACTGCAATGTAAGCCTGGGCTCAGACTCAAACAACCTTCTCTCTGCACACAGTTCTGTCTGATGCAGGCCCAGAACCCCGTAGAGCAGTGGTTTTAAAACTTAGGGTTGGGACCCAGTACTGGGTCGCAGTCCCTCAGACACTGGGTTGTGGCACCTCCTGCTGCCGCTGCCAGAAGACTGGAATGCATTGTTCAAAGATGTAATTGTTGGCTCGCAGGCATAAATGATTTTTTTTAACTGGATCCTGAGGAAAAAAGTTTGAAAACCACTGCCATAGAGGTGGGGTTTGAGCTTGCGTCCTGTGGGGACTAGGGTCCAAACTCCATTGTTTTGGAATGTGAATGCATCTTGGGTCTTGAGAGTCAACCAACACTATTGCAACAATCCCAAGGGCCAGCATCCTTTGTCATTTCTACCCCAAAGCTAGCCAGTTAACTCCCAGGAACCAGGAGAAACCCTCCTTCTTCAAGTATGGTTGCTTAGCATTTAACCCTTCCATTTTGTCCTGAATGCTGAGCTGCTTCCCCTGCACTGATAATGGTCACCAACATGAAGAAGTCCTTTACTGACCACGCTGCTTGCTGGTCCCAGGAGCACAACCGGATTTTGGTTAATCTTTGGTGCCAGGCAAGCAAAGAGTTCAATTTTACCAGGAGTTTCAGGAATGATGACATGGACTGGCTAATAGCAAAGAAGCTGGTAGCACTGGGGATTCATCAGACTGGGACCAGTGCAAGAAGAGGATTGAGTGGATTATCACCACCTATCAAAAAGCCAGGGATGAGAGTCATACCTCTGGGCACTAATCACCATGCTGCTACTTTTACAAGGAGTTTGCCTGGGTACTAGACAAGTACTGAGCCAACAGAACTTCACAACAGCCTGGTCAGCCAGGATGGTGACCTTCTCACCCCTGAATCCAGCATTGAACTGGAAGGGAGCCAATGAGCACTGCATACGACTGAAGAAGTGATTCTTGTATTCCAACTGGTTTCCAAGGAGGCTTTGCTGCCAGAGCAGAAGTATGTCCTGGGTCTCTACTTGTAGGATCTTTCTTATTTCCCCTCCCAGCTTGCCACCAACAACTTCATATAATATCTCCCTTTGCCATTCTGGAGCCTCTGGACGGCTGTGTCTTCTGGCCTGAAAATATACAGAAGGTATATGTAGTAAGTTGTGGCTCACATCAAAAGGGCCCAGGAGCTATGCAATTTTTTAAAAAATTGCAAATTGTAAATTATCATAGTCCATG
>ML685764.1:19637836-19667875 GCA_007922175.1 Pelusios castaneus
ATGCAATTTTTTAAAAAATTGCAAATTGTAAATTATCATAGTCCATGCAATTTTTTAACTGTGGTTAACTGAGTTTTGTCCAATGAGGTTCAGTTTTGGGTTCCCCACTGCAGAAAGGATGTGGACAAATTAGAAAGAGTCCAGTGGAGGGCAACAAAAATGATTAGGGGGCTGGGGCACATGACTTACGAGGAGAGACTGAAGGAAGTAAGCTTATATAGTCTGCAGAAGAGAAGACTGAGGGGGGATTTGATAGCAACCTTCAACTACTTGAAGCGGTGCTCCAAAGAGGAGGGAGCTAGGCTGTTCTCGATGGTAACAGAGGACAGAACAAGGAGCAATGGTTTCAAGTTACAGCTGGGGAGGTCGAAGTTGGATATTAAGAAAAAATTCTCACTAGGAGGGTGGTGAAGCATTGGAATGGGTTACCTAGGGAGGTGGTGGAATCTCCGTCTTTGGAGATATTTAAGGCTCGGTTAGACAAAACCCTGGCTGGGGTGATTTAGTGGGAGTGGTCCTGCTTTTAGCAGGAGGTTGGACTAGATGACCTCATGAGGTCCCTTCCAGCCCTAAGATTCTATGATTCCTCTTAGAGTATATTAAAGCCAGGGCTGAAACCAGAACTGATTTTCTGGCAGGGCCTGTGATTGTCTCGGGTGGGCCCAGACCATGTGACAGGAAGCAGGGAGTTCAGAAACTGTAGATACTCCTGTAGCTATGTATCAGGTTAAGCCAAGGGAGTGTCTCTGCTCTCACTTGTTTTTTGGGCAGGAGAATTTTGATCAGCCAAAAAACAAAGTGTGGCTGCTGCTGATGCTCCTTAATTTGCTACCTAGCAACTAGAGCATTTGTGGCAGGCAGCTTTTTTCAGCTGGTCACTTCCGGTCACATGGCTGGAAGCCTCCTGTTGCCAGGTAAAAAATTAAGCAGATCTCATTGGCAGCAGCCACTCCATTTTACTTGCTACCTAGCAACCAGTGCATCGGGCAGCTTTCAACCCATTGCTTCCTGAGCATCTGGCTTCTGGTCACGTGGCTGACAGCAGGATGTTCAGGCAAGTAATTAGCCAAAAGCTGCCCAAGATGCTCCATTTGCTAGATAAAGAAAGGAGAGCCAGAGTGACTGCTGATTAGATGCGTCAACCTTCAAAGTGGCCACCGAGCTCTGATGGTCTTTCAACCTCTGCTGGTCCTTCCACCTTAGGAATGTGGGTCCACTCCAGCAAGTCTCTGGAATTCAGGACTGCCACACACTGGTCCAAGTGGAAGCATTTCCATGATGAACTTATGGTGGTGATTCTGGACAGGGCCAACAAGCAGAGGGAGAAAGCTTTAAAGGGAAATGGAAAGGCACAGACAGGCTGCAGAGTGAGATGACAGGGTTTCAGCACATGGGGAGAGGCTGGCATGGCAGTTGCTGGAGCAGGACTGTTGTCTGAAGGAGGGAGATGGAGCCCTGCAGAAAGACTTGTTTGAGAGGCTGCTTATACTTATGACCACCAGAGTATAGCCTCCTGCTGCATCCACACCATGTCCTGAGTCCCATTCATTGTACCACATTCTGCAGACCAAGAACACTCTGGACAATTCATGCAGATCTCTGCCACTGTCAACAGCTTCACCCCCAGGCAGCAGACCAAGTGCATGCTTGACGTGGAAGGAAGGGAAAGGAGAACAGGAGGCCAGGAAACATGTAACTCTAGGGGGTTTATTGTTTGGAACTGGTTTCACTTTTCCTATGTGTTTTGTTTTCGTTAAAGGTTTTGGTGTTGATTTATTACTGGTGGGTTGGTGTGCTGATGGCATCTGGCTTCCTCATCAATGGCATAATAGTGTACTTTTGTAATGTATATAAATGTATATATAAAAATATATAATGTATATAAAATAAAAGTTTTAATTTAAAAAAAAATATTGCTATCACTGAATCACATCATATAATATGTATTTCAGATAATATGGGTAAATGCATGATAAGGGACAACTGGGGAGTTGTATGCAAAAACTATCTATTTCAAAACATCAAGCCATACTGTAGATCCACAGTTCTTGCCACTCATCCACCACCCCCATTTCACAGGTGGCAGTCATGTCATTCAGAGCTACAATGCATGGCAATCCACACCAGTGTATTACAGAGGCAAGGTGTTTGAAGTAATATCATTTATTGTACCCATTCCTGTTGGTGAGAGAGACAAGCTTTTGAGTTTACACAGAACTCTTCTTCAGGTCTGGGAAAGGTACTCAGAGGCCTTGTCTAGACTAGCACCTATAGCAGCAAAACTTTTGTCAATCAGGGATGTGCAAAAAAACCAACAAAACCATATCCCATGAGCAACGTAAGTTTTCATAGCATCCTAGAAGATCCTGGAAGGGACCCCAGGAGGTCATTCTAGACCAACCTCCTGCTCAAAGCAGGACCAATCCCAATTAAATTATCCCAGCCAGGGCTTTGTCAAGCCGCACCTTAAAAACCTTCTAAGGATGGCGATTCCACCACCTCCGTAGGTAACACTTTCACCACCCTCCTAGTGAAAACCTCGACCTCCCCACTGCAACTCGAGACCATTCCTCCTTGTTCTGTCATCTACTACTCCTGACAACAGCCTAGTTCCATCCTCCGTGGAACCCCCTTTCAGGTAGTTAAAGGCTGCTTTCAATTCCTTCCTCATTCTTCTTTTCTGTGACTAACCAATCCTAGTTCCCTGTTTTGCTGGCAGAAGTGCTTGTACATTATGACAACGGGGAGGAGCTCTCCCACTGACATAACAAGACCTAAACAAGGGACAGTGTGTCCTGTTGATATAGTGCTGTCTACACAACTATTACACTAGCAAAGCTTATGTTGCTCAGGGAGGGAGCGGGTAATAAATGCTAGTGTCACCAAGCCCAGAGTATGGACACCAGATGGAACAGATTGTTCAGTATAAGTAGTTATCACATATTTCCAGGAACCATTCAAGGCAACATGGCCTGTTACCATTCCTCCAGTCATTAGGAAGAAAGGAAGGAGGCAGGGGAAGCAGCTGGGGTGGTTCTTAGTGGATTATAATCTGGTTTGGTGTAATAAACCATAAATCCATTGTCTTTATTCAGTCCATGATTTTAGTGTCTAGCAAAATTATGAATTTAAGCTTATAGAGAACAACACTTTCAAAAGAGATTGAATAGAGACATTGGATTCATGGCTTATTAAAACAATCTATAACCCACTACCACTCCCCCTTCCCAGCTGTTCTCCCTGCCCTTGCTTTACTCCCTATTATTGGAGGGTTATTAACAAGCCACTTCACCTTGAAGGTCCCTTGAAATCTGTTTTAACTACTTATGCTGAACAATCTGCACCAGCTGGTATTTAGCTGTGACATTGTGAGACCAAGTCCATACAACAGATCTCTTTGGGTGCATCTACACTAGTAAATTAAGTCAATTTAAGCAGCATTAAGTCGACTTAATTTACTCTGCATCTACACTACAGTTTCCTTATGTCGACTCAAGCAGCAGTTTAAGTCGACGTAAGGAAAATTTAAGTCGATTTAATGAGACCTGGTTTTAAGTCGACTTACGGGTTAAGTCGACTTTATTAAGCCGACTTAAGCCAGTATAGACGCGGATTAGCCCTAAATCGATTTAAAGGGTCCCCAGGGCTCCCCCACTGACCTCCCTCCCAGGTTGCCTGGAACAGCCAAAGCCTGGTGTGCCCACCCAAAGGGCAGGACACAGCTCTGCCCACCCCGCTCCTGTACCCTGCCCCTGTCCCTGTCCTGCTCAGCCCCCATATACCCAGGTACAATGGGGAAGATGCTGAGCTCTCTAGCACTTTTGGAGGGGAAGGGGGGCACCTCTTTCTACCATGCACCACTCCCAGGTCGACCTAGCCCCTGCAAGTCGACTTAGGCATCCAGTGTGGATGCTCTAAGTTGATTTGGCAAGGTTGACTTTAAGTCGACCTAAATTTACAGTGTAGACATGCTAAGTCGACTGAACAAGGTCGTCTTAAAGTCGACCTTGTTAAGTCGACGTAGCAAAGTTGACTTATTTGAACAAGTGTAGACATAGCCTTTCAGTATAACTGCATCGCTCAAAGGTATAAAAAATCCACACCTCTGAGTGACGTACTTATACCAACCTAACCCTCCGTGTAGACAGTACTGTGCTGATGGGAGTGCTTCTCCCAACAACATAGCTACTGCCTCTCAGGGCGGGTTAACTCTGCCAATGGGAGAACCTGTTCCATCAGCATAATAGAGTCACAAGGGCTAAGTCGACACTAGAGGCTCTGCTATGTCAACTTAACAGGTCGACTTTAAGTCGACTTAAAGTCAGCTTTGTTAAGCTGACTTAGAGCGTCCACACTAAAAACTTAAGTCAACTGCCTATGTCCATATTGGCCATTGCTAGGTCAGCTGAGGAGTGGAGCATTGTGGGTAGCTGTCCCACATTGCACCGGGGTCTGGAGGCCAATTAGATGGACTTAAGGGCACTCCCTGTCTATACTGTCTTAAGTTGACTTTATAAGGTCGACTTAGCCATTAAGTTAACCTTCCGAGGTGGAGTTATCAAGTCGACTTAAGGAAGCGCCCAGTGTGGACGCAGTGTTCTGTAGGTCGATTTAAGTATTGTTAAGTCGACTTAAGGTGCAAGTGTAGATATACCCTAAAGCGCTACAGTGATGCAACTGTAGCACTGTACGTGAAGACAAGCCCTAAGTAAGGCCAAGCTGCACCATTGTAAGATCATTTGTGTAGCCGCTCTACACCTACAGGGCAGATATAATAAAACCAGCGCCTCAAGTGGTAGTAATGATGTTGGCTGGAGAAGCTCTCTTGCTGACATAACACTTGCATACTGCCACTTATGCTGAAAAAACTTATGTCCCAGGTTGTTTTTTCACACCCCTGAGTGACGTAAGTTCTGCCACCAAACATGGTTGTGTGAACATGGCCTAAGTTTCCCTAGCCCGAAGAATACCTTTTGCGTAAGCTCAAAAGCGTGTCTTATTCACTAATAGCAACTTGTCCAATAAAAGCTATTACCTCACCCACCTTGTTTCTCTCAATCTTACTGGTATGTCAGATTGTAAAGACTCCAAGATTTCAAGACCCATACAATAACGTGCCCCTGATGGCTTGTTACAGTAGCTTGGCGCCCTTTAGTATTATGGATCAATAATAGTAACCCATTTTGTAATTTTTCCCCCCTCAAATGCTCAATTTTTATGGGGGGAAAGAGGGAAATAGTTTTCACAAAAATGTCAAATGTTTGTGTAAACATATCTATGTTGCAACAAACTGGACTCATCATAGGGGGGTATTTGGATGCAAACGTATGTCACATGGGCATGTGCAGAATAGTTCTTAAGGAACAAGTCTATTTACACAGTCACAGATTACCTTGAACAGAATGGAGCCAGTGTGGTTCCACTGCATGGGGGGAAGTTCATGGGGGATCAACCTGTGACGTTTTAATTCTCAGTTCTGATGACTTCTTTGGAAGCTGAGAACACAAAGCACCTAATAGGACAGGTTGTCAGCATCTTTCAGGATCAGGCCAGAAAATCCATTGACTTCAGCGGGACTTATTTCCACCACAAAAGACCACAGGATCAGGCCTATTGCTGCTATGTGCTGAGTTTATTCAATGTCCTTGGATTGCATCAAGAACTGAGGGTGCTCAAAACTGGCAGAATCCACCTTTCATGAGGCAGAAGACTAGTTTGGTTCCGTCCACTGTGGAACGCTACGCTTCCATTGTATTAATATGTATAGTGGTTTTGAAAACTAAAAATGATGCCGCTTAAATCCTCTTCCTGGAGAAAAAAGAAAAAGGACACTCCCCTTGGAATGTAACCTTAATATGAACCAAGATCAGTGAAAGAAAAGCAATTCTAAGAGCATTGTTCAGTTGCTCCACCCACCCAGTCCCTTATCTAACCTGAGTCTCTATTACCAATAGCTTTGTAACTTTTGCAGTAGTAAACTCTGCATGCTCTTACATGCTTTAAAATGGGCTTCTATAAAAGCCATGACTATATAATATTTGGAAATAACCTATTAACCCTGAATTGATTAAACTATTCCTTAGATTGTGCGCTCCTTGGAGCTTGGATTGTCTGTCTTCAGTGTTTGGAAAGTTCTTAGCACATAGTGGGTACTATTGTAAATAAACAATAATAATTCCTGACCTGTGGTAGAGGTGATATTTTAAAAGCACTGTTTTGCCCACAAGTGCTCAGAAACCATGAGTCAGACCCCTCTGAATCAAGAGATAATTTAATACAGCTCATCATTTTTAGCCTCACTTGTGATTTTTTTTCATCTTTAGGGAAAGCAGCCAACCACCAGTTTGTGTGCAGTTATGTCAGAGTCAAAATGTGATCTTATGTGCACATGCAAAAAAACAGGCTTCTCTGGTCCCTATGCACGGGGAATTCCACTGAATTGCTGCTATACTTGGGAGTGTGGTGAGCTGCCATCCATTGCTGTGCTTTCTGTTTACCTTTCTGAAAAGGGCAGGCAGCAGCTCCATTCACATTCTGTCTTCATCCATGCTCCTCCCATTCTCCGGTCCTCCACTGCAAGGGGGTAGGGCAGGGCACCTGGGGGGCAGCTCAAATGGGGTCTTGGCCCCTCGAGTGTTGGCCACCCTTGCTATGCCACTTCTAAGACCACTTCCATCAACCCAAGCAGTCTCTCAGCTCCCTGCAGGGAACCCACAGGCTCCCTGCTGCCCCCCTTCCCCTCCCCGGCAGGGTCCCAGACACCATTCCTGGGGCTTCCGCAGGAGCAGCGGAGCTGTAGCCACCTGGGGCTTCCCAAGTCCCCTGCAGCATTTTGCCCTTTCATTTTGGTTCTTGCTCCCCACTTCCCCTTGATCTCCTCTCTGTTTATTGTTCAGTTTCCTAGCACATTCCCCTTGTGCACAGGCCTGGTAAACTCATTCCTGGCCCCTCCACATTCTCTTGTCCTTTCCATGGCCCTAACAGGTAAGGGCAACCATATTTTGTGAGCGCAATCTGGGCTGCATTGATAACAAAGGCTATGTCTACACTTGTAATTTTAAGTCGACTTTAGCTAAGTCGGCTTAGCATGTCCACACTTAAATTTAAAGTCGACTTAGGGGGGAACTTACAAAGTCGACCTAGAGCGTCCACACTGGACGCCTAGGTCGACTTCTAGGGGTGAGGAGGACCTTGGGCAGGTCCACGGTGCCAGGGGGGGCACCCCTTCCCCAGTGCCAGGGGGGGCTCAGCCTTTGCCCCATTGTACCTTGGTACAATGGGGCAAAGGGGGACAGGGACCATGGCAGGGCATAGGGGCAGGGTGGGCAGGGCATAGGGGCAGGGTGGGTAGGGCTCTGCCCTGCCCTGTGGGGGGGCATGTCAGGCTCTCCCTGTGCCCCACCCCCAGCAGGGAGGGCAGTGGGGGTGTGTTGGAGTAGCCCTATGTCGACTTAGGGCTACTCCAGGTCTACACTGGCTTAAGTTGACTTTAAAAAGTTGACTTAAGCCTTAAATCGAACTAAAAGGAGGTTTAATAAAGTCGACATTATTTTCCTTAAGTTGACTTAAGCAACTTGCTTAAGTCGACTTCAGGAAACTGTAGTGTAGACGCAAAGTAAATTAAGTCGACTTAATTTACAAGTGTAGATGCACCCAATGAGAGGTGGTGGCCATCTTTTCTTGGGACAGTTGCGACTTCACCTGCAAAAAAAGATTATAGTAATGTGGTAGCCATGTTGCTGAGCGCAATCTGAGAGTGATACGAGGTAGAAGGTAGCAGTTATTTGAAATAACGACAAAATTGAAAGTAGAAATCAGAAATTCATCAGAATGCTTAAAAGCAAAATCTTTTGAAATATTGCCAAAGATGGGTGGAATGCTGAAATTCTGTGGTAATTGCAATATGTATCAGGTTTTTTTACATGTAACTGGCTACTTTTGTTTTTATAAACAATTATATTAAGCACGTGTGTCTTTGAATGGGAAAAAAATATCAGTAATAATATTCTTCAAGGAAATACTACTGCATACAGCATAGTTATTATACTGTTTATATTTGTATGAGCTTCTTGGAATAGTTATTCACAAAGAGTTTGGGGAAGGAGGAAGTAGGAAAAAAGTCTGAACAAGAAATATCAAGAAGACACTGCCAAGCATGAAACATTTAGGACTTTCAACGGAACAAGAAGCATGATCAGGTTTCACATTCACTCCCTCTCCAGAGTTGACTGTCAGTTTCAGGGGCACACAAATGGAGGTTTCAGTTGGTTTCATGGTTGTTACAGGCACTATTTGTTTAAACTTAGCCTAAAAGTTAGGCTGTGTACAAGTATTTTTGTTAAAATTAGAGATCAATAGAAATATTTTTATGATAAAAAAAAACCCCAATAGTAATGCTAGTTATTTTGAAAAAAACAATAAGAAACTACCCCAAAACTATGGAATGCTTTCTCGTAGAGTTTGCAACTCAGAGGCGAGGGCAGTGAGGACCTAAAGTCAAACTGACTGCAAACAAACATGAAACTGACTTAAATTATTTTAATTGTCTCAGTTAAAGGAAATGCAAAACATCACCACAAAGAAACATAAGGGATATTAAAGATTCTTTCGGTTTTAATCATGTAGGGTATTATTAACACAGATGAAAACTGTGTGTGTTTACAATTTATTTATTTGGTTTTACAGGAGCTCTTTGACAGGAGTAAATATATACCTCAGTGGGCAGTTCTCTGGCCCTGACACACCCAGGCCCCTACACACCCCTATACACCCCCTACACACCCTCTTGCTGGAACTGAGCAGGTGGCTGCCTCCAGGTATAGCAGAGATGAACCAAATCTTATTCAGCAGCATCCAGAAACTAAGTGAGGAAGAGATTGGGGAGATCTAGACTAGAATCCCATGTTTTCTATGGAAACAGTTGCCCCAAGGAAATGGAAGAGGAAAGGTCGTTAGAAAGGTGAGTGCAACTGAAGGAGACTTCATCACAATAAATTTCAATGTGTGACTAGTTAGAGGAGCCCCTTCCCTTCCCCTGTTATTTTGCATCCTTGGCTCTATAGGGCACGAGTCTCCAAAAAATCTATGGACCAGTTCCTATCTCCATTTTTCCAGGGCAGATAATCCCTTCTGCTATAGTTTGCAGCCCAAATACACTGGGGGGTGGGTCCCTATAGTGCTAAAGGCACAGACTACCTAATGCCCTGGCTGTATTTCAGATCAACACACCCACAGACAGCACTGAGCTCAAGTGCCGTGTTAATAAATAAACAAGGGCCAAAGCATCCAGTCCTTACTCAAGCCAATGTGGTAGTTTCACCCTCCCGGTCAGTCTGATTGAGAGATATCTCTCTCAGCAGCAGTTTCAGTGAGCCCCTCTGTGCCCCATGCTTCTCTGAGCATCAAAAGGAGATGAAGCCTGATTAACCATTTTGAAACCAGTCGGATGAGGAGAAGTCCTTACAAAACAACTTTTTATACGCTTTAATTAAAAACGTGTTCCAGCCGTCCGAGCTGAAAGGGGTTTAGAGTAGGGGGAGCGGATGGGGCTGAGTTGGTTGCCATAACTACACCAAATCTTTTCACGCCTTGTCTTCCTCAGCACACTCCATCTAGCCCTCTCCAGCTATTAATTCACATGTGTATCTGTCTATTAAACCCTCAATCTGTCCATCCACTCTTGAGCCCACACCTGCTGCTGCTAAGCTGAGTCATCTCTCTTTTTCTGGCCTTTTCTAAAAGACCCATCCTGCGATATGTGGAGCAGCTTCAGCTCCTATTGAGATTAGTAGGGTTTCGTGACACTCAGCACCACCCAGGAGCCAACCTGTACTAAGTCCTATCCTCCCACATCTTTCTCTTTCCAGGTCTCACATTCATATTTTGAGAGAGACATAATATTGAATGTTTATTTTAGACCTGAAGAAAAATTATGCTTGAAATGTGATTTAAATTCTCATGGAATAATTTTGAATTAAGATCATTTAATAATCTTTAAAATAATGATACAATTAAAATGAGGGAAGCATTTTTAAAAACATTTTTTTTCATTATTGGTCTTCAATTTTCAAAGTTTCTTGTTAAGCTGAAATTGTCTCAGGTGTGTTATATGTATGCATAGTCCACATACTCAATAAACCACTCTTGTAGATGAGTATATGTATGTTAATGTAGATCTGTATATTACCATGCATATATATTTACACACTTTTATAGGATTTCAGGTGCAATTCAACACCTTATATTGGGAAAATATATTCAAAACAATATATAGGGAAAATATATTTTTAAACATTCTAATTACATAGTCTATATTTTCTTGATGTTTTTCACCTTCCGTTTTTATTTGTTGCTAAAGATATTTGCATGAAAACAGGATTGTTGTACGTTATAAGAAATTAATCTACGCCTGCTGCTTATTCATTGCATAGGGCTACCATCTATGGTTCATGGCATAACAATTTCCACAGCAACTACAGGTAAGAAATATTTAGTCTGAAATAGATACCCATTTACTTAAAAAGTCGGGTTTTTTGCATGTTATTTGCCTGATTAAATAGAATGAGTCACTTCTTTTTCAAAATTAAAATAGATTGCAAAACAACTTAGAGTAAATCTAATAACCAGTTTTCACAATGATTATTTTCCTTTTCAATCTGTCTCAGGGCTTTTGTTCTAGATAAGCATTTCCACCAAAAAAAAATACAAATTTATCCTTTAGAAAAATATATTAATATATATTTATATGTGCCGGGCTATCCAGGACATGACATATTGCAAAAACTACCAACATACATATTTACACTCAAGAGACCAAACTATAAATGCTCTGGTTTATCAGATAAATATGTATTTGCCAAGGAGTTCCAGGCTCTTGAGCAAATAATCCCTATTTTACGATCTCTTATGAAAGAGATAGTCTTTTATTCTTCTTTTTTTTTAAAAAAAATCCTGTATGTTATGTGCAAAACTGGATTTTTATTATTTTCACATTAAGATGAAACTCCAGTAATATTTGCAGTACATAACAGACGTTTTAAAGATTTTATAAGAGTCCAAGTAACTGTTACCAATTTATGACTCTTACAGCAACATAGATAGGGCTCCATCCTGCAAGATATTGATCAGCTCCTAGAGATTATTAGCAGCATTATTTATGTATTTTATTTGATCATTTATATCACAGTAGTACTTGTATTGAGGCCATTGAGCTACATGCTGTACAAACATATAGTAAAGAGATTAAACCTGCCTTAAGAAGTTTACAGTCTACCATAGGACTTGAAGGCATGCAGCACCTGATCAAACCCATCCGACTTCCATTGAAATCTCTTGTAAAATTCCCTTTGACCTCAGTGGCAGAAGTATGATATCTGTAATTCTTACCCTAAGAACCTGCCTTATATATGGGCAATGTAACTGACCCTTTGGGTTCTGTATAGGCTTTGCAGTTTGTGGGTTGCTCTGATTCCACCATGGCAATAGGACAAGAAAAGAAGGGAATTCACCACCCTTTCAGATTGCCCTAACTTCCTAAAAACAGCAAAACAAAACAAAACTCTGCGGATTCTCTGCTGCCAGTAGGAGAATGGAAACTATTTGCATCACAATGCCCCTCCTGCTCTTTCTCAGTATCCTACCTAAGGCAACTCTTTGGCTACTTTAGCCCTGTAGAGGTACGAACAGTATATTGCTCCAGTAATTGGTTTTCTCCCCATACTGCTCTAGGAAGTAAAGAAAAGTTTTTTAAAACTTTTGAACCAGGAGATAGAGGCAGCAAGAGACTATGTTTTCACTCACTGAGATTTTAATCACTGTGAATTACTTATTCATCTGTTCCCTAGATCAGGACATGGTGCCCATTACAGTGATACCTGAATGCCTCCCAAAATTATGAAGTGTAAATATACATATAATTTATTTCTCTATTTCTTGCTCTCTTCCCCCCTCCATTTATCAGGAACAGGTCTTTGGTTACTTTTTAAATGCCAGATGAACCAATGTCCCTCTTTAACATTACTTTTGCAACAAAAGATGAGAAAACAAAGAAATTCAATTTGAAAGTGGAAAAATAGAAGGGTGTGATGGTGAAAGGAGGGAATCTATCCTGTAAGTACAGTGCCCGCAGTACTTCCCATTGGGTTCCTCGAAAGGAAATGACACTGATGTGCTGATAGTCTTGTTCATTTCTCTTACTGGACCGGAACTGAAAGGATAATGTTAACCTTCATTTGGCATCTTCTGGCTTTAGTCAGTTTGTCGCAAACAATCTTAATAGTAATTTAAATACATGTTGGTTGGGCGGGTTGTTTTTGAAAAAGAGAAAGCACTTAAAATGTTTTCATACACCCTACATTTGATGGTTATATCGCAAGATAAAAATGTTTTGGACACTAGTATGCAGGCAAATGACCAAATGTGATTTATCAATGTCAGTTTCCATATTTAAAAATCAACAGTATGTGAAGCCTAAGGAATAAGCGTCATTCCCAAAACCTTTGTTCATGTAGGTAGTCCCACTGAAATGGACTACTCAAGTGTATTTGCAGGATCAGGCCCTTAAAATAGCCCATGGATTGGCAGCAATTATTTGGCAAGCCTCTAGAGTAGGAAGGAGCTTCCTGTTTTAAACATGGGGGTTTAATAAAATTTGGTATGTATTAGTGATTGAAAATTCAGCTATCAATATAATGGAAAGAATATTCAGAATTCAGTGAGCTCTTATTGGAATCATAGATAAATTTCTAGCAGTCAAACACTCATTCTTTGCTGATTCACTATTATTTTAAATACAATTTATGTTTAATTTAATAGATTGCTCTCTTTCTGTAAAGCTGTCTTATTTATTTTCACGTATCACTGTCTAGTATAACCTGTAATATGGAAAAAACTAGGGCCAGCTTAACAAATAGGGTTATTGATGTCTTAAGTTTACTTTCAGTACTGGAGAAGTAGGAATGAGGTCCCCTCCTGCTTTTTATTAGTACAAACTGTTTCATGAAAACAGAATATATGTTGCTTAGGAGTGAACGTGTTCCTGTTTCCTATACCTCATCTGAAAGTCATAATCCTCTGTTTGTGCTGTGAGACAAGAAAAATTATTTCTCATAAAGCAAAGGGCTCCCTTCTAGCAATTAAAGTCTATTGTATATAAGCCAGTTTAGAAAAAGCATAGTGAAATATTAACATTCAGGGTAACGGGGCTTGTAAAAGACAGTTCTTGCACATGAACATGGGTCATTTAATATATTTTTGGCGGAGTCATTGTATGTAAAGAGGTAAACCATATGCACAGTAAAATCTGTATTTAACCAGATAAAATATATTCATGTTGGCCTATATATACCTATCTCAGTATTCAAAATGTGGGGTCTGCTCCCATAGAAGATATGGGGAATTTTGCCACTGTTCTCAATGGGAGAAAGATTAAGTATTTATGTATTTTGTGGGAGTTTTTAATATCTAAGCAACCTAAAGCACTAAACTATGGGAAAGATCCTGAATTCACTGAACACCCTGTACCTCCTGTGAAGTCAATGCAGGGGTGGTTCCACACTTGGGCCAGAACATCCCTCCAGAGCATACCTGAGAGCACAGTGAGGGAATCCACATAAAATAATCCTGTCCAGGTCAGCCCTGTCTCATGAAAGGAAAGATGATAGGCTCAGCTTTATTGCCCATGGGGAAATCCCCACAAGTTAGGCAGAAACTATCTCTTCCCTGACCCTGACACCACCACCCCACCCTCCCCCCATCCTCCACTATGTAACATAAACCAATCCTTAGTCAGGCAAAACTCCAACTGAATTCTAAGGAAGGGTTTTGTTGTTTTGTTTTGTTTTTGCTAGACAGATCCAGAATTGGGTCTGAGTTTAAAGTGGGAACTGAAGCACGATTCTATTATATTCAATTGGTATTGCAGGAGGGCTGCAGAAGGTCTTGGTTACCTAAATTGGAATTTGGCCAGGGACCCCTGCTCTTGTGAAATGTGTCATGGGATCCTTAACTGACTATCCATGGTCAGGACCTTGGTTTTTATGTCTCATCTGAAAGACAAATTGGTCTACAGAGACAGTCTCCTGTTTAACTAATACATGTTTTATAGCCTTCCATGAAAGATTTAAAAGATAACTCCCCCATATTTCAAAAAAAGGAATAATGTTTTTATCTTTCTCTTACTCACCCCCACATCCCTCACCCCCATTTCCCCTCTTTTTAAAAAATGCATAATAATACTGCCTGCTAAAGACTGTGAAGTTTAGCTGTTAAGGGTCTGTCCTCCAATGTGCTCATTATCCCCAATTGCAGTCAATGGGAAATCCATGGGAACTGGATTACTTCCCAAGAGTGCTCAGCTCCTTTTGGAAAAACCTCAGCACCTTTTGAGGTCTAATCCTCCCTCCTTTCCTCTCTCCATTCATGGCTTTGACATTGCAGTGAGGATGAGTGATGGGCAGGGGTCTGCAACCAGTGGTTCCAGAGCCTTTGGCTGCCCCCTTGGTGGTGACCCTCCTGGGGCCTGTGCCAGACTCCAGGCTTCTCTCCCCCCGCCACCAGGGGACTCTGTGGAGGGTCTGATCTTGGTTCTGGGCTCCCCCTTCTGCCAAGGGACCCTGCAGCAGGCACCCTGGCCCAGCTCCCATCCACCCACCAGGAAGCTGCACCCATTGTGAATCTGAACACACTTGTTTTTTGAAAGAATTTTTAAAAATGGCTCTTTTTATCTTTTGGGTTTCCCTCACCAAACCCTGGTGATGGCTCATCACATGAGCCTTGCTCCAGAGACAACCAGAAGGGGTGCTAAAGAGCTAAAGAGCAGAAGAGACTCTTGTGCAGTGAAGCAAGTCCTAGATAGGAGGGTTTTATTGTCCCATCAATATTTAAGGGGGTGTAGTGGGAGGGTGGTTGGAGGGAAGATGAGGAGATGCAGGGGACAGGGAGCCAGGGGGCTGGGAGAAGGAGGCTGGATCAGAGGCCGATGGTAGGGGGGATGCTCTGAGGGAAGGGGAGGGGAATGTGAGCGCAGCAGCCCCACTGCCCAGGGTGTGTCAGTTCACAGCTAGCCAGGGTGTCCTTCAACCTGGGCATAAGTAGGAGAGCCTGTCACAGCTGGCTCACTGCCCCCACAGTGGGGAGAGAGCAGGACATGGGCCCACAGACCCTTCCCATTGTGTGCTGCCACAGATGTATGTAAGTATGGCCCCCTGGGTGCCAAAGACCCCTCTTTCCTGCCCCCAGGTTGACCAATGGCCAGCCAGGGGCCCCACAGAATCTTATAGCCATGGGCCCACAAGGGTGTTAATCCTGCCCTGTGCCTTATACAAAGTTGTAATCTTATTTAAACACATTTGTGCATGGGGACTTGGAGGTTTGTATAAATTACACACAACACCCACAGACATACACTATTTATTTATTTATTTAAAGTCATTTTTCTATGCTGCTGTTCGAATCCCATCCCATAGAAAACAGCTGTGTTGTAAACAAATCAGGGAACTATTTTAATCTCTCCTTCTTCAGTCTGGCCACAACCCAGTGGAGTGGTAGTTGAATCCGATCCAGGGCTGTTCCTGTTTTCCCTGGAAGTGTTAACGTTGTTTATCATCATTTGCCTCAAACTGTGCTGCGTTTAACGGGCTGTAATGTTTGATGGCCTAGGGACATTCCCACCTCCCTGGGCACACTCCTGAGTTTTGTTCTGCTCGACGGAGCAGCGATTTCTCCCGAGTCCAGTTTAGTGGTTCTAACGCTCTTCTCTAAAGCTGCTGGGTACCCGCGGGTCCCTCCAGGGCAGTGGGTGGCAGGTACATTCCTGTACCGTCGGTTTCAGCCGGATGGCATCCTTCCCCCTCCTCGAGTGGAGTGTAGAATCGAGGGCCTGAAATGCAGTCCGTTTACACGGGTTAGCTCGGCGCACAGCCGGATCTGACCTGCACCTCCCGACGCTGCTTAGCTCCAGCCACTAGACTAGAGAGTGTCTGTTCAGTCTCGGCTTTGCCAGCAAAGGCAGGAATGCGCAGCCAGACCACCAACGCGCCTTGATCCGTACACTGCACCACTTAATGCACTTCTGGCATTTAAACTGCCGGGGATCCCCACTTCCAAGCCGATTTTCGATCTAGGTGTTTTCTCCTTCCCCCCCGTTTGCCTTTGAAATATCCCCACGCCCCCTCTCGCTTTCTTCTCGGCCTCTCGCTCTAATTCCAGATGAGTATTGCTTTGCTCTTTTCGTTGGCCAAGCACAATTGTGTTATTGGAGATAATGAATTCAATCCCCCTCAAAGAGTATTAGGAGCGCCTTGGCCCTGGAGTGGCTTTTTCAAACCGGGAATGAAAGGCCGGGAGAAAATTCTCTGGGTAGCCTCCCTGATAGCGGCTTTTGAAGTGACGGGGGTCGAGCATTGTTGTTCAAATTTTTGTCCATAAGGCTGAAGAAAGACTGGAGGCTTTTGATGAGAAGATGAGAACCGCCTCGTAAATTGAGCAACAAGTTAGATGGCGATGGCTCGCTGCTGCCCGCTGCCTGTGGCTAACATATGTCCCGCATTAATAGGGGCTCCAAAGGAACAATGGGGCGGGGGATCGCCTGGCTTACACCCGCCAAGAGGTTTCTCTGCCCCGCGCTGGGCCACTACACCCGGGGGTTTTAGGGGAGAGTTCTGCGCCAGCGCGTCCCCTCTGCTTGGGGCCAAACGCGGGGGCTGGATCAACAGCTTCAAGGCAGGACTCGGGTGGCTCGCTTGGGGACGGCAACGGGAAGATTTGCCCCTGGCTGTCTGGGATGATCAATGTGGCCTCAGCACTTTTTTGTTGGGGGGGGTTGGCTCGTGCGGTGTGAATTGAAGGCGAGGGCGAGCCCAAGTTTCCAGAGCCTGCCAATCCTGCGCTCCGTTTGCGGGCTGTATGGGGCCAGGCGCTGAATGACTTAGCTAACGGGGGAGAGGAACAAAGAGAAGTCACAGCAGATAACCTCGCCCCTAGAAAACTTCTTGCATACATTTGAATTGAGTTCATACATTCTGTTCTTCCCATCCCCAATGCAAAGAGTCCCCACCCCCAGGATTTTCCTCCTCTAAAGAAGTCCTGGCTGAGCATAACTGTGGAGAAATCCGAGTTTTCACAATGAGGACACCCCCCCCCCCCAGCCCAGTTCCCAATATGTTGACATTTTTCATAACCAGGAGGAAATGTGTGGCAGCTCCAAAGCACGGCCGGCTAGAATAGAGGGACCAGAGGGAAAGCTGTATTACAGCCAGCGGCCGGTTCATTTCAGATGTAGACGATTAAGTGGGGGGCATTTGAAAGCCTCCCGCACAAAGGCGATGTTTACAATGGCTAGAGAGCTGCAGTGCCCGGGCCAGATCCTGCCTCTCTGAAGCCGAAAGGGAGTTTGGCAGCTGCCTTCGGGGGAGGGAGGCAGGCACCCTCATAACTGCACTTTTGTCCCAGTATGTTGTCTTGGCAGTTGGCTCGCCTGAAGACACGGATTTCCAGGCGCCGAATATGTGCGATCCGGTACCTCCTGAATCCGCATAAACGGAGACAGACCTCCGGCGTCACGAGGCACCCAAGTAAACACTCACTGCAGGGACATTTTCAATGTCGCCGAGGAAAGGGAGCCCAGGTGGCGTAGGTGCCCCTTCCTCCACTCAGGGAGGTGATTTGATTGCAAAGAAGGCCCAATTCTGCTTCATTTTAGCGGTATGAAGGAGCGGATCCGGACAGACTCCGCAAGCAGAAATGAGTTCAATTCTAGTAACCTGAAAACGTTCTCAGGAGGGATCTGGAAACCTTAGCACCTCGTTGGCGAGCCATATAGGTCAGCTCTCTCGCTGCCAATGATTCGCAGGGTCAGAAAAACAAAATCTAGAGTTAATGGCGTTAAAAATGGGGGGGGGGGAATCAAGTGATCAATCTGATTATAGGGCACGTTACTGCGAAGGTTCGACATCCGTGGGAGTTTTTGGCACCACTGGGCAGAGCTGTAACTGATCAATCGAGTTGCCTGTGTACTTGAAATCGGAGTGTGCCGAGCGTTCTATTCGGATCACAGCCGCTGGACCGCAAAATAGCTGCAGTGTGTCGCTGCACCGAGGCGCCTCTTTTCCAAACACTGATGTTCTTGCATGTCCAGCTTGCTAGCCATTCCCCCCGCCACACCATGCTCTCAGCTCCAGCGGAGAGTACATAGTACAAGGCTGAGATCTGGGGCTATTAGCTATTTAAAACGTATTCCGCCCGCTTCGGGGATGTGTGGTTGGGGGAGGGCAAAAAACACTTCTAAACCCAATTCTCAATCTGCAAGAAGCCTTTTTTGAGCAACCAGACGGTTTGAGAAGAACGAGGTGCTTTCATCTGAAGCATGCGAAATAATAATTGCGCACTGATCAAAAATTACAAGGCGTGCTCTCTTAAATCAACTTCGCAAAGCCCGTGTGACAAATGAAAATGACCCGGTTGTGTCCTAATCAATTCTTTGTTTACATTATTGAAGTTTAATTTCGTAGTTTGGAGGAGAATAGTGTGAGGGGATTGAAGGTTGCCAAAAAAAAATTTTTTTTTTTACCTCAAACCCAAAAGGATTTTGTCAGGAGGCTGCGTGTGTTTGAAATCCTAATGACTGAAAACAAAGGTGAGGGCTGGTGGTTGGTTGTGTCCAAAGTTCAAAGATGTGAAATCTCAATGAGTTTCTATTTGCAGCGAAGAGAAGCACACAGACAGCTTAGAATGTATTGGGCCAGAAAGTCGCACGATATTGGGAATGAAATGTGGGGTTATTTGGACTAATCTGTCTTTAACTGTTACTCTGTCACAATGGGTAGAATAATTAGTGGGAAATAACCAGACAGAACAAAAGCGGGGGGAGGGGAGGTCCTTATCACCCTTAATTTTTAACTCGTTTTTCAATCTTTTGCCTCCTGAAACTGACCTTTAGACCGTGGAAATTATAGACAATGTTCATTCTATAGTTATTAGTTATTACTCTGCATTTGCTGAGAAATTGAGACGCCTGGGCTTGGATTAAGGAGAAATTGCCTGTGTTTTAGAGGATCACACTTAAATTTAATCAGCAAGCTAGCTGATTTTTTTTAGTTATCGATCGGCTTCAAACATTCTATACCACACAACCCCCAGTAACTTTAATGGGCGTTTTACCTTAGGAATGGAAAAGAAAGCCCTAACCACACACACTGATCAGTATCTACACACTGTTGTAATGTCATGCTAGTTTGTTTACTTGTATGTTTCTATTGCGTGTATTTTCCCCGGCGGAAATAAATGCATATTAGATATATATGTTAATGCATGCAAGGAATACATATCTATCCTCAGACAACATTGTAAGAGGGTAATTTTGACTCAAAATTAAGTCAAAATCAACAACCCAACCTGCATTATCAGGTGTGTTTTAACAAGTGCCTTTCTTGTCTATTTTTAAAATCTGTTTTCCAAACAGAATATTTTAAAGAAAATCTAGAACCACTATTATTTCATAACAAAAAAAAACCCATTACTGTACACACTGCTATTGACATCATGGGTGTGTATTGTTGCATAATTGACACCCATTCAATTGATCATTTCCTAGGGTACGGCTAGTTACAGTGGAGCTAGATCACTTAGTTCCAGACATTGGTTTGCACCGACGGATCACTGACCCCCAAAAATCGACCCCTCCCCCTTTAAAATAAGGTATGGGCATATGTTAAAGTGTCTTTTAAAGACAGGTTTTCTAGGATTCGACCACATTGATACTTGATTAATACAGTAAAATTTAAAGCAAAACAGCAGAAAATTCTATTTTTCTCACGATTCCATGTTCTGTTTTATTTTAAAGCTATCCACCCTTCCGTGGTTTTGCTGTGACACATAGCAGTATTGATCTTATAGAATTCAAACAAACCCGAAGAGATAGTGTTATAGTCCTATCCTTATGTCGATGTGTTTTCCTTCCTGCCGATTCGTTGCCTTTTCACGATTTCACTCTAATTCAAATTAAAATAAGCATTTATCCGTTTTAAAAAGCGATGCACATTTAGGGCTCCAGAAGAGCTCCGTGTGAGCAGGATTGGGCCCAAATTGTTTTATGTAGGGAAATGTCCTTTTAGAGCTATGAGAATCTGGGAGTATGGGGTTCGTACAATAGCAAAGGTACGATTTACCTAGTGATTTGAAATGATGAAATGAAAAAGTCCTGAAACCACTTACGTTGTGCCACAGGACACGAACCCGTCCCGAGCCTGTATTCCCTGCGAATTAAAAATTTCCCACACTGGGATCTTTCGAACCATCTAAAATCCATTTAGACCGTTTAAGAGGCCCCCTCCCCTAATATATTGAATCACTCTCTATTTGCATTTAATTAAGTGAAATGAACCTGATGGATGCCGCCTGTTTTAGCTTTCTAGCACGAGACTGATTAAAGATCATTGCATTTTTAAAAGGCAGAAATTCCCAGATAAACTGGCTACTGGCCGACAGTCATAGCGCCACTAATCCTGAATTCATCCACTTCCTTGGCGTCCTGTAAGGCAACGGGACTAGTTGAAGTATAGAAATACTATGCACTATATAATCAATTTCATCCTGGCAGAACGATTAAAACTGACTGAAAATAAGAGGTGCTTTCCCCCGCTATGTATATAATGAAGTTGATGCATTGTACTGCTTCCGATCTTGCTTCGGTTTATTTTTCTGCTGCTACTTTTTCAGCAGAAGTGTAAAAAGCAGACGAAACAGGAACAGGCCTGGATAGTGGAGCAGAGAACAGGTGACTTTCCTTCCTTCTGGTGACTCTGCTTGAACTAAGCACAAAAGCTGTATTCGCTATATGTTTTTTTAAAAAAAGATTACACTTTTACCTGTAGGCAATGAATCACTTCCCCTTTATTTAAATAATTTAATTTAAATATTTCATTTAAATAATTTCCCCCCGTAGTCACTGTTGCTCCATTACATAAAAGGGAGAGAGATTCAAACGTCTGCAATAGTTAATGATTTAATGTAAATCCTGACAAAATATATTTTTATAGTATAGACTGAACTCTAGCTAGCTAACTAGCCAGCCATCTCGTTTTGAACCAGAATGGTCTGGTTAATACATTTTACTGCACACAACCATAATATTTCTTCCTGGTCAGTTACATCCTGCCTGTATTCCACAGCTGATGTCCCAATCCCGATGGTTCAGCGTTGTATATATTTTCTGTGCAAAGCATTAAGTCAATGTTTTCACTTTGAAGCAGACTATTATCTAGAACTATTATTCTCTGGATGAGTAGGGAAGTCCTCCTTAAAATGGGTTTGACTGTGTAGTAAAATGACTGGGGCAAAACTCCCGTTGACTGAATCAGTGAGGGCGGTAGGCTGGGGCTTATCTGCCGTGATTTTCAACGGCGCTGGGCAACCCGCCGCTCTAGGCGGCATGGCCAGTCTTAGGAGAAGGGGCTGCGAAGTCTTCCCAGCAGCATACACCGCTAACCATAGAACGTTGCGCACTCGACAGAGATTTGCATATCAGAACGTTCTATGATAAGTGATCTATCAATTGGGAAGATCATTCTGTAAATCTGTATTTGATCACATGTAACAAAACGCTGGAATTCATTTCAGTGTGCGCGTGTCTATGTTCTCACACCTCCATCAGACTCTGGGGCTTCAGTGAATGATCAAACGATTTTTAAAAGCCCGGAGCAGCTTGCCTCTTACATATTTTCCTTTGCTCCCTCGCTGGGCAGCATGATTTGCAGAACTGGGTTTGCTCTGGGATTTCTGTGTCCCCCCCCCCCCCAATTTAGTTTGTCTCCACTTTCCCCGATCCGTCAGGGGGCAATTATGTGATAATTAAGAGAATTACACAGTTCTTTTATCTCGTGTTCTTGTATGAAGTGGGCTGATCAAAGTAAAATCTGTTCAAGTTCATACCCCTGGCGATGATGCAGTTCACAAACAAGTGCGGCTTGCTGGGGATCAGCGTTTGCCAGAGCTGTTGTTGTTATTATTGATGTCAATCTGAGCCAGGTCTACAAAGAAGTAGGTGGACTGGAAACTGAGCCTAGTATCTAAGGAGATTAATGATTTTTGTGATTTAGAGCAGCGTTTTGGTGTGAAGTTGCATTTAGGAGATTTTCTTCACGTGTAACAATGACCAACAGCTTAAATCCTGGAAACTGCGTCTTTAGAAGAATTGGTACAAAATGTGTTTATACAAAACCGCGGATGTGTTTTGCCGTCTATTCTGCGAATAGTCTTGCCGCATTCAACACAGAGAGGAACACACTGGCATACATAATATCAGCTACGACCAATTAATAGTTAAGAACAGCGGCAAGAAGGACAAGCACATGTGGTTAAATTAGTTATCCACAGCTGACCTGGGAAACATCTGCATAATTTGCAATAGATACAGATTAAATATACAGTAGGAGCCATCTAACAGCATTTTAAATAAAAACAATCTGTTGTAGGTTTTTACGATTTCAATATTGTGTAAATGTTAGTTTTACTTTCTTAGCAAACAGTACACACACTGAGATATACTTTCAATTTGTTTCCCGCCCTAAAACGACAAAAGATTGATTCACTGCACTGGTTAAAATACTTTCTAAACTCTATATTCTTAATACTTTAATTAAAAAAGGCTATTACATTTTCATCTAATTGCATTTTTTCAGTGTATGAATTTTAAATTTGAGGTGGACATTTATGCATGAATGTTTCCTATGTATAGACTGATACATACACTATCTATCTCAGTTACCGCCGTTATTAACGCCAGCATCCCCATTATAGTTCACAATGTTCGAGTTTTCTCATTTAAAATAAGTAGTATTTCTTTAAAATTAATATTCTTTTATATCCACCCTTTATTTTTATATTTTATGTACGTACATCTAGTCTATCTTCCATCCCTATGGAAATGAAAGAAAATAGCAGAAATCGTTCCTTGTTAACATTTGATTTATTTAAAGTCCTTAACTGTAAATGATCAAAAAACATACTTCACGGCTTAAATTCTCAGTTATCATTTCAAATCAAAATATTTGTCAATTACAATCACATTTATAAAATTAACGATTTAAAAAAAATTCATGTGTAATTTTTTTTACTGTTATTTAAAGCAATTTCAGCTGTAAAGAAAGAAAATATAAACCATGCAATAAATTAAGAACATCGAGAAAGCGAACAGGAATAATATAATAAGACCCGTCTGTCTAGCTAACACCGTGTAAAACTGTGGAAAGTGCATTAACACTGGATGAAACAAGCTAAGAATGGCAATAATTAAACGGCCACAACAAATTCTGGGTGTGTAATTCTGAAACAGATATAAGGAGAGAGAGCTCTCCCGCGCCTCTTTCCTTGCCTGGGGTTTATATTCAATATTTTCTGCGGGGGGAAATAACATCGTTATACATATATATGTTTAGTTTGTACACAATGAAGAGACTCAAATGAAATAAGCATCATGTCATCCACACGTTGAAGAGAGCTCCTGATGAATGAGAATCTTCAGTAACAGCTGGGGGGAAAAAAGATCCGACTGACTGTGACCTCTGTAACTGTGTATTAAATCCCAAGACAGGTAACGCTTGGAAATATCTGGGCCAAATTCTGCGCTCCATAACTCCCACCGCCATCAGTGAGCGTGCAGGATCCGGCCCGCAGCATCTGTGCATGCGTGGTCTCCTAACCGAAGATTATTCTTGCAAGTATCAAAAAGGCTCATCTGAGAAAGTAAATAGTTTTCGTGTTGCTTAGAGACTAGTGTTTCGCTACTTCACAGCAGTATCGCCCTTCAACCCTTCTGGATTCAAATAAACAACAACAAACCCTTAAACGTCTACTTGCTTGCTTCTTCATCTTCGTATTGTATTGCCACGTACCTGTAAACTTGCAGGAGACTATAGAGCACAGAGGGGAGCGGGGGTGTGGAAAGCGCAAACAAATAGTTTACCAGCGTCAACAGCCTTTTCTCTCGCTCGCTTTTTCCTAACACCCTGCAAAGACTACGGCCGTCTTGGGGGGGGGGGGGGCGCGGGGGCGGGCGTGTACAAGGGGGATCGCTCAACTTTGCAGGAGGTCCTGTTTTCTAGCAACACACCACGCGGTGGGAATGAGACAAGAAGAAAGTAACAGTCCTTGGGCACGGGGCGTGCGGAGACAGACTCAAGCAGCCGAGCTAAGAGGTGTTTAGCACCGGTCTGGAATACACGCCTTGGTAGTAGGAGGGCTCCAGGGCCGAGGGCTCAATACTACTCCTCCCGGCCATGGAGGCGCTGCTCAGGGGCAGGCCGCTCGGGATGCCCGCCCCGTAGGAGGAATATTGCAGCGCCTGCTCGTAGGCTTTGAAGTCCAGCTTGTGCTGCTGTTCCGAGGAGGACATGAGGTTGTTGATCGAAAAGGGGTGGTTGAAGGAATAGTGGGGGTCGCCTTTCAGGTGCAGCGGGGGCTCGTGGGCCAGGGAGTGCGGGACGGGCGCCAGGGCCGGCCCGGAGTTGATGGTGGAGGCGGCGGCCGCGGACGCCGCGGTCTTAAGCTCCGCGCCGGCTCCGTTGTGGTCCAAGGCCTGGGGGCTGGCGGCGGCGGAGTCCAGCGGGGCGGGTTTGTGGTGGCCCCGGTGCAAAGGGGAGCCGGAGCCGGAGCTGGAGGCGCCCGAGAGCTCCTTCCGGCCCTCGGGCGCCGCCTTGCCGCCCGCCTGCTTGTCGCACTTGAAGCGCTTCTGGCGGCGGAGGTAGCAGCCGTTCTCGAACATGTTGCCCGAGTCCGGGTGCAGGGTCCAGTAGGAGCCCTTGCCGGGCTTGTCGGGCGAGCGGGCCACCTTGACGAAGCAATCGTTGAAGGAGAGCGAGTGGCGGATGCTGTTCTGCCAGCGCTGCTGGTTCTGGCGGTAGTAGGGGAAGAGGTCCATGATCCACTGGTAGATCTCGCTCAGCGTCAGCATCTTGCTGGGCGCCTGCTGGATGGCCATGGTGATGAGCGAGATGTAGGAGTAGGGCGGCTTGGCGTGCGGGTAGCTGCGCTTGAAGGTCTTGGCGTCCCGGCTGCGGCCCAGGTTGGATTGCACGTAGGCCATGGGGCTCATGCAGGCGTTCATGCCGCCGTAGGGGCTCAGCCCGTTCATGGAGGCCTGCTGCGCCGACATGGCGTTCATGCCGCTGGGGCTCAGCGCCGGCCCCATGGCCGTCACCCCCGCCCCCATGCTGTTCATGGCGCCGCCGGAGCCCGCCGGCATGCCGGCCATGGCGCCCGGGCTCAGGCCCGCCCCGAGCCCCGTGTTGGCGTAGGACATGTTGAAGGAGCCGGAGGTCATGTTGGCGCTGGTGGTCATGGGGCTCATGGTCATGTAGGTGTTCATGGTGTTCATGTTGCCGACCGGGACCGAGGAGTAGGCCTGCAGCGGGGAGACGAGGTTAGAGAGGCGGTGAGCAGACGGGGAGGCGGGACGCGAACCCCCCGCCTGCACGCGAAGCACCCCCAAGAGTCGCTCACACCCCAGGCCGAGCCCGGCTCGCACAAAGCGCAAACCCGCCCGACCTCCGGGGGATGTTTGCACCGGAGCAGACTCTCGCGCACCCGCCGCCCTGCATGGCGAATCCGGAGGGGACCGTCCGGGGCCAGCCAAGCCGGGCTTTGCTATGCTGACCCCTGCCCCATTTCCACATGCAGCGTAGCGATAGCTAGCAACGTGTGTATTAGCTGACGTGTCTTGCAAACCAGCGGGAATAGCTTTTTGCCTTTCATGCTGTGTCCCGTCCTTGCTGAACCTGCGCTGTTTTTGTTTTCAGCGGCCTTTTAGCGGAGTGGGGAGGCTGTCTACTTTCGCTCAGTGCTTATTTGGAAAAAGCACTTGTGTTTGTAGCCCCAGCGGCTGAGACACTGTGCAGTTCTGTTACAAATCACACCTTTTCCTACAAGCCACACACCATGTCTATAAACGATGGCAACTCTGTTGTCTTTCTACAATAGACTAACACGGCTACCCCTTTGGAATTTGGCTAAAAGAGGTTAGATTTTGCTCTGAAATTTTCCCCGTATTGATTTTGATTAGCTAATAAAGCCTAATACAATTAAGGAAAATTATTGGAAAAAACGTTTGTATTGAATTAAATTGCCTAGGTTTTGCTACAAATGCCTGGCTGCCATCTATTTCTATTTTTTCTCCCAAACAAACATTAATAATACACTATTACAGGAAATTCAGCAATTCCTGCTCAGACTGTATTTTATTTACAGATTTCTGAAAGACAGCTCATGTACCCTTGTTTTATATCTAATGTCACATTATTTAGTTTACCTTAAAAAACACTCCCCAGAGTATAAATACTCAATTCTATATTGTGTTCCCTTACTCATGATTTTCTATAATCTTCTAATGTGCAGTGTTATTACCACTCTGACACATTTCAGAACTGTAATAAAATCTGTCAGCAAAATTATTAAAGGAATATGCCAGTACTACATCTAATAGAGCAGAAATGTGGTTCAGGCCTTTTTCATTCTACAGTTTAGAATGAACAAATTCAACTCTGTTAAGTAAAAGCTATGCTTAATTATTGATGATGTACTCTAGTTTGCAGCTACTTATTATAAACTTCTGTGCTGTTTCTCTCTCACAAGTCTGATTTTAATTTATATTGAGCTAATTATTTCATAGAACAGTTTGAAACAGGAGTGAATTTCCCATATAAAAATCTGTACAATGCGTTTATTACAGTAGCAAAGAAGGAGAAGCTATTGGCGCTAAGTAAACGGGAGGTCTTCACAACTTTATGATAATGAATATTAAATACAGAAAAGCTAAATATTTAATATGTCCCTTATTTTCCTCGTCAACATTAAAAATCCGTGTATGGAACACACATACACACATACCTGTGTGCAAATTATTTAGTATACATTATCTTGCATTTTAGGCCCTACATTTTTACAGTTCTGTTAAGAAGTCCCTCCTTTTAAGGTACTACTCTGTGCATGACTTTAGATATTTTTCTCTCTGTTACTTTTCTAACGCTGAATATGTTGTTTCTCGGAAATATTTCAATTTTAAAGTTATACGGCCACCGCTACAACGTGCAAACACGTACGGGCAAAATCCCTGTTGTTTTCAGCCCTATTCCAGAGGGAGGGAATTCACGCCGTAATGGTGTTTTATTTGCCCTCTGTCATTGTTCATTTGTTTATGTTTGATCTTTTCTTTCTCCTCCTTCTGAGCATATTGTAAAATAAAAATAACATGGACAGACAGAGGGAATGGAGAAAGAGACCGGTTCCCCGCTGCGAGCCGATTCGGCTCTCAGCAGCGCCACCCTCCGGTCTCAGGCAGAAGCGCTCACATGTTTCAAAAATGTAGTTGCAAAGTACAAACGACTGATTAGTTTTGCCCTGTAAACCACCAGAATTAACAGGTGAGGCCGTTAAAAACGGTGGGGAAAGAAGGCCTTAAGACACCAGGCCTTCCCCGGAAGGAGCTAGCATTTTTCCCGGGTGATTGCAGCTGGTGGCCCTTTCGCACTCCACCATCCGGAGAGTGCGGGGCTGAGGGCGCTAAGAGTTCAAGCACGGTCCGATGCAGCGAGCCAAGAGTTTACGGGGTGCTTTTGTGCACGCAAACGTCCAAATGGCGCCTCTTAAAGGAGACCGATCGGTCCCCCCGCGCTCACACACACACTCCAGGCGCACGCAATCACGGAAATGCCGCGGGGCTATTGGAAATCGCGGCGATTTCTTTATAGCTTGGCCGGCTTCAGGGTTGGAAAAGGCACGTTTGCGCTGGCAGGATCTAGAGTGCAGATCGCTTCCCCATATTGTTCCCCCCACCCCTCAGCGCCCCCCCAGCCCTCCCTCCTCCCCCCGCCAGCTACAGAGGCTTAAGGGCAGCAAACAAGCGAGCCCTTTTGCTTCACTCACCTCCTGAGTGTCGGTGTAGTAGCTGCTCCAGTCGCTAGTTTCATGCCCTTCCATTTTCACAGTACCTAACATCATGGAGCCAACCTGCCCGGTGTAACCATCCAGCCTTTTTGCGAGCGCCAGGCAGCAGGAAAGAGAGCGTGGCAGCCCCAACCTAGCAGGAAGCCCCCTCTCTGGGGGGCGAGGGACTGAGTTCTGGTCTATAGTATGCCAAAAAGGAGGCAGGGAGCGGTGTGGGGCGAGACACTTGAGAAAGTGAGGAAGTGCCGGCTGGGATGTGAGCGGAGTTGAGCTGATGTGGATCTTACGTCGCAGAAGTGCCCACCTCCTCCTCTCCCCATTTGTCCGCCGCACAAAGACGTTCGCACCTACAAAGCCGGAGATGCACCTGCAAGCAAGGCAGTTCCAGTCGCTTGCAACTCCCCCGGGGCGTTACTTTATTTGCAAAGCAGTGTAATTGGTTTAAGCTACGGGGAAAGAAGGAGAGACAGAGGTGGGAGGAGGGATGGGGCGGGGGAGTAGGAAAGGAAAATACCCTCCTTTCAAATGACCAGTAGAAATGGATCGCTGGAAATTACATGAAATAGATAAGGAAGGGCAGCCCCAGCTGCTTGAATAGAATACAAAAGGCCACCCAGCCTCCAAATCCTGTGTTTACTGAAGTACAGTAGATGCGCCTTTAACTTGGCGACCGGCAAATATTTCTAAGTCCTGAGTACTGCAGCCAACAGACACCCAAGAAACAAGAACTGGTCTTGTGACCACACGATATTTTCCCTCCAAACTCGCCAAGGAAAATAACTGAGGCGCTTCCAATCTCAATAAAGATTCTCTGCCATATGTTCCCAACATTCTAAGCCCAGTCCTTCCCGCAAGGCTTCTATGTAGCTGTATATTTTATTATTATTATTACTATTCTTTTTTTTTTTGCCATGTCATACGTTTAGAAACCATGCCATGTGAGTCACAGCGGTGAGGCATGACGTTAAGCCACCCAATAAACACGAACGCCGGCTTGAATGCGGATCCTCCACTGACATTAACCTATCTTTGACAAACATCAGGTGAGTCACTGAAACCATTTTACATCTTTGTTGTAGAGAGCATTCAGTCCAGAAGCTTGCTTGGAAATAGTCACCCAATAACTAGGGGGATGCCTGATTAATAACTTGAATTGTGCTGTAACCTGATTTCTCAGAAGAAATGGGGGTGGCGAAGATGGTCTGAATTGGCTACAGAGTGAATAAAAAAGGGGGAATAACAGCCATCAAAACGACACTGGAGAATAGCACTTGAACGATCCATCCAGCTCTTGCAGGAGGTTGAACGGGGTGAACTAAGACATTTTCAATTTCTATCTTTTGTGATTCTTTGATTTGATGGCAAGATCACAGACTCTTCTCTTTGGGTGTCTTAGCAACATCTTTTATGTTTGCCCCCATGGCAGAACTTGTATTACTTCCTACTAAAAAGGGGAAGGCAGGGGGCCCGGGAATAAACCACTTTACATTTCCTGGGCGCTTGAAAATCGATTATATGCTAATCATAAGTGATCTGAATTTCTATACCAGCTGTTTATTAGGTGGGATATATATTTGCTTCCACATTTAACTCTCCTTGATTTTTATACCAATACTGTTCTAAATTCTCCTACGTCACAAAAACAAACACGTTTCTCATTAAAATAACTAAGAATGAATTAGCGTTCAGATATATATGTCGTCCAATATAGAATATCTGTGCTTTGAGAAATATGTTTTAACTTGTCTAGTAAACACGTTCTTTGTTATCCCTTTCTTTGTTCTTTTTCTTCCTTCCTCCCCGACTCCTTTAAATCTGGCAACAGAATTAAGTTAAATCCCTGAAACAAACAATACTCTGAAACCAGCAGGCGAGAATAAGGGATGGAAACGTGCAGTTAAAGAAATAAAAAAAGACAAAAACATTGGATTAAAATGAGCTTTTAAAAATGGTGACACTGTAAATACAAGATTTAGGTTGAAATAAAATCCACATGGAATATATTAAGAGGCAATGTCATTACACTATCTATCTATCTATCTATCTATCTATCTATCTATCTATCTATCTATCTATCTATCTATCTATCTATCTATCTATCTATCTATC
>ML685764.1:19667885-19686679 GCA_007922175.1 Pelusios castaneus
ATCTATCTATCTATCTATCTATCTATCTATCTATCTATCTATCTATCCGAGTGAGTACTTTTGGGAGTCATTTGTTTATTTCAATATTTTTTATTCTGTTTGGATAAGATACAAGTACACAAATGCACTGGGAACTTGTGGCGGGGTTTTCTGCAGCAAAAAGTCCCTTCTTTTTCAAGTGAGTGTACCATAAATTATTCTTCGTTTGGGTGAGATAAGCAAGAGCATATCCTATTTTCCGCAGCATTTCAATTCTCGTGAACTGCCTAACTATGCGAGCTCCCAAATGAGATCAGTTTAAACCCACGAAAAGAAGAGGACTGCACGCGCCACATGTTTGTTGAGTACACTTGCGAAATTATATAGAAACTTCACATGGCAAAGAGTAACAGAAATATCAGCTGGCTCAAAAGTAAACCTGTTTAAAATTGCACGCTTTGCCCACCCAAACACCCTAAGCAATGATATCAACACACCTAACTGATGGAAGACTCAGCCCCCCCCCCCTCCTTCAAATATTAGGTTTCCTGTGCTGAAAGGTAATTGTGAGAACATTTTGTTTCTCTGAACCTGTAGGTGTACAGGAGTTTTTTTGATTGCACAAAGTCACAGCGCCTCCTGTTGTCCAGTCGGGATATCAAACTCACATACCTGTTTTAAACGCAGCTCCTGGGTATGATACCGCCGGAATAACTGCAGTTTATAATCTTCTTACAACACTTTTCACTTACTTATACAAATCAAGCTGCCTGGGGCAAAGAATCAGCCGCTACTGGAAGCTGCCGCGATTCGCACTCCTGTTTACTGCGCTGCAGCCTCCTGTTTGAGCGACCGGCTGCTTGAGTTTGTCGGTGGAGCTAACCTCGAGAATCAGGGCGGTGGGTATTTAAAAAGAGGACATCTCAATCGATCGCTCTGCCCAGCTATCTGAGGACGCTCTGTGTAATGACATGTCTGGTGCTCTGGGAGTCATTTTGCACCCCCCTTTCAAGTCATTATAGGAAGGGAGATGTGAGTGGGTGACTCCAGATAAACCCCCTTGGGATGAGTCTAGATGCCGAAATGTGTTTGCTAGGCTGTAATAATATACTCCTGGTTCAGGTGGTAGAGTCCCTTTCCTTTTATTGAAATAATGTTGATTGGGCCTATTTATAACAAATCATTTTTCTTCACCGATCATTGGTTTTGCGGAGTGATGGGGGGAGCGGGTCTGCTTCCAAAACGGAGACAGCATCTCAGTTCCTTTCGGTGATTGCTCTCTGCGCCAAAAATCACAGAGTGTTGAAGATTAGGGAGAAGGTTCAGATTAAAATCAGAAAAGAGAATGACGAGCTGTTATTATAAGCGAGTCAGTACAACCCTGGTTCTCACATAACTTAGCCTACTTATTTTGTAGAAAACGCAATTTTGGGGCAATATTTCTGAATAGAGGTATTCCAGGGAGGCCTGAGGTAGGGAAATAATGACAATGAACGCACCAAAAAAGGCGCATTTTTGGACTATTTGCCAATTTATTTATTATTCATTTATTGAAGGATAAAATTAGGAAATTAGTGTTTTCCCGTCATGCTAACTTGGCAGTTACAAAAGGTGATTCAACTCGATAGCCCAGCCTCTGCACTCTTTCATTTCTTCATACACACTGTAACAAAAGAAAGAAAAGTTTCCCTTATAAGGAATTACTTTGTTTTACAAGAGGAAAAGGCTATTTAATGATTGTTGCTAGCACAGAAAGAACTTTGCCGCTTACTTTAGAAGGGGGTTTGCGTTTGAAACGGGCAGGACCTGCTGGTAATTCTTCAGATTTAATTTGAAGAGGCTACTTGATTTTAGCCAAATGGGCTCTGCTGATCGATATTAAACAGATGTTCTGTTGAGGGGCCGAGCGCTAAGATGTGAGACAGTCGGAAAACTGTTTCATGCACCTAAGGATATTTTCATTCTACGTTAATGTATAGACTACGTTTCATTTCCTCTTATATACATTTAACTGCAGAGCTACCCCATGGAATCGGTCATCATTAGACAGGATCTCCATATTTTAGAGTGCTATGGGGGAGAGGGATTTAAACTTATTTAATGTAAACTAGGTGATGGTATCTATCTATTGGGAAAAAATAGCTTACTTTTCTTCTACTGAAGAGAACAAGCAGAAACAGTAAAATCTAGTTACTTCCATTTAATACAAAAAACGCACGCGAATGGCAATAAAACAAGAATCCAACGAAAATCCTTAAATTGCCAGCTCGCAGGAGATAGCAAGTGTTTCTTCTAAATACTGGGCGGAAAAAAACACATCGCGGAAGCCCGAATCTATCCAGCTCACTCCTAGGATGTCCTTCGATTAATCTACAGAGCGTTTGAATTCCGCGAAGAAGCCGGGAAGGACCGAGCCAAAATGCAATTTTATGGAAGGCTCGTTTTCCCTCTACACACAATAAAACCGCTCCGGCCGTTTGCAGGGTTGATTGAAATGTCAACAGTGGTGAAAAGGCTCACCAGAACAATTTTTAGGCATCGTGCATTGTAACACCTCCCAGGCCAGCCCAGCGCCGGAGAGCTCTTTGTTTGAAAAGTATGCCTTGGACTCAGAACAGACCCATTTCCCAATGTCTCCGATTTAAGGGTTGAACTCCGCAAGAGTTCACGAACAGGTGAGATGCGATAAGGTTGCGTTTACTTTCCTCCCCTTTGGGCTCAGTTTACCTGCCTAGACAGGTAAGAACACTTTAGTGGGTCAGTTTCTTTTAGTCTTTTCCACCTGAACTTTTCGTGCCTCGGATTTTGACACTCAAGTGCTTTTGCCTTAACTAATGACCTGTCTTGAAACGGAGTGTCCTTCCCCTAACGTCTGCTTGTTTTGTTTAGCCCGCTTAATCTGCTCAGAGGATTTTCTTCTCCTGAAAGTGATCATACAGGGCAGCAGATTTTAAATTTCTTCTGAAGCGCCTGGGCACGCGTGACATGTAGCAACACTAAATGGGTTCGGTGAACCCACGCCCAAATACAACACCCTGTTTCGTTCTTAATTGAATCCTTTATCTCCTCCGATGTCTGCAGGAAAAAATGCATTTCAAATACAACCCTGCATTTGAAAAAGGCATCTCTAGTAAGATATTCAAATGAATCTATTTTTTAACCTCTAATTTCAGTTTCATGCAAATAAAGGGGACCGATGGCAAGATACAGCACTAAAACAGAACTGTCGGCAAACGACAGGATTATTTCTATTTCCATATTACAACAAACCCAAGTGGAGTGAGCGCCTGTACATGTAGACGGGGACAACACACACAACTTAGAGTCACCCCTTTAAAGAGGAACTATATACATGTATAAAGGGGGTGCATTACATGTGAAATTCTGCAAGCCTAGCCATATGCTGGAGATCACGTGTCGTTCATATTGGGTAATTAACTATTACCGAGATCAGAAGGCTGGAGAATTGCCATGAAGTCTGGTTAATGAAATTAACACAGATGTCACCTGGGAATTGGCGTTTCGCTTCCTCTCTCCTCGTCTACTCCCATTTTTGTTTTGCTAGGTGGATGACATGCAGATTGTCCGATAACAGAGTAGTTTCCAACATCTCAAACCCTCTCTTTCTCTCTCTGACACCCCAAAACTAGAGATCATGGTTTCCTGAGAGATGAAGCAAAGAATTTGTAGCTCGGGTGCCCAAGAATTCTTCCCACCAAACAGTAGTTGGGGTTCACGAGATCTTTATTTTGAATGAAGCAGAAAAATTTTGCAAGTTGAAGGTTCATGGAGAAGTTATTCGCCTACACAGGGCTCGATTCTGCTGCCATTACAGTCAATGAGAACAAAATCCGATCTATCAGATTCATGAAGTATTGCGGAGAAAAAAACGAGCTAAAACAAGGCATTTGTTCAGAAAACAGTCACTTTTGGTCCCGATCCTGATCGGTACTTAGGAGCTCCCAAGAAGCGTTGAGCATCCACAAAAACACCGCTATGAAGGTGCTCAGAATCGGGCCCCAACACCTCCGGATTCTATGCTTGATTATAATAATTCAGTTACGTCACAAAGTTCTTTTACCATCTTCACAGGAGAGATCGCGCATTGCACATTGTTAGAGCGATGCTCTCTTGCCGGCGGGATTTTTCCCCTCTGTGATTTGTATTGAGGATAGAATGTATTAGCAACCATTCTTTTTCTAGATTTTATTCCTATTGTATGTATCAGAATACATCCAATTACATCGTTGACATTCCTGCTGTAAAACAGAACAGAAAATATCTGTGTATCAAACCAAAGAGGAAAAAAATCTTTAAATTTAAAACTACAAATAAAAGAATCATTGTCCAATCATTATAATTGGAAACAGAGCCTATTGGATAATAAGGAAATGTATGTCTTATTTGTTTAAAGCAGCATACTTTTTGTTAAATAGTTTACAGCTCAATTAAACTATGTAATAAATGCCTTAAGTTAAATTTTGTGAGTGCTGCTAGATAAATACATGCTGTTTGGGTAGTTCAAATGGTGAGGATGCCCACACTTAAATGTGGTCTGGAGTGAATCCTTTAAGTATGGAAACAAAGATGTTAAAATACATTGTTGTTTTTTTCCCCCCCACCAATGTAAAAATAAGCTTTTATTTTGAGTTTTGGGTGCAATACCTATATTATGATTTATGGAACCATAAAAATAAATGTTTATCTCATGTATTGGGTGTCCACTGTACCCATTTTCAGGAATCCAACTTTCAAAACACAGGGTTTATTTTGAGAGTTACCAGAGTCATAATTATTTGCAATGTTGCTATAGCCCATGTTGGTCCCAGGATATGAGAGAGACAAGGTGGGTGAGGTAATATATTTTATTGGACCAACTTCTGTGGGTGAAAGAGACAATCTACCAAGCTTACAGGTCTGAAGAAGTCTGTATGAGCTGGTTCCAAAGGGGTAGCTGTGGTAGTCTAGGTCAGCCAAACGAATAAGGAATTCTGAGGTACTTTTAAAGACTAACAAATTTATTTATCACATGAGCTTTTGTGGGAGAAAATCCCACTTCCTCAGATGCTTTGAAGAGCATCTTTCAACGCGTCTGACGAAGTGGGATTTTCTCCCATGAATGCTCATGCGATAAATAGATTTGTTAGTCTGTATGAGCTGGGAAGCTTGTCTCTTTTGCCAACAGAAGTCAGTCCAACTCACTTACCTTTTCTCTGGAGTTCTAATAACATACAAGATTTAGCCATAGCTAACGAGTGAATTTAGAGAAAACACATGCAAATACCTATGGTTTCCTCTTTGTGGAATCTCATCTAAACAACAAACATGATCTGTTTGGATTCATGTGGGTTTTTGTAACATAAAAGTAAGGAAGCAAAAAAATCCTTGTACTGGACCTTCAGAGTGTATAAGAAACAAAGGACCTATTAAATAGATTCTATATGTGGTTTTCAGAGAAAAAATTCAAATCCTAGAATTGCAGCAGGTTGACCTATTCAGGAGAAAGGTTGGCTCAACTTTAAAGGCCATAATGAATCAATCAAGTACATACCACTAAGGGCCACATGCTACAGAACAGACTGTGGCTTGGGGTGTTTAGGCAAATGATACTAATTCTAGGGGCTTGTTTATACTGGGGGTGGGATTGTAATTCGATTTTAGGCTGTTGAATTACAGAAGGCGAAGACGAATGATCACAGCAAATTGCCTACTTGGGGTCTCGCATCCTCTCTGCTCACATTACTTTCTGAAATGCATTGCACTGTGAGTAATAGGTGAAGGAGCTTGTGGGGAGGCACTCATCCTCCGCTCACTCCCTCTCCTCTCTTCTCAATAGGAAAAAAAAGCACCTCCATGGCTTTTTGTCATAGGTGTTAGGTTGGTCAGGCACGATTTGCCCTTGGTGAATCCATGTTGACTGTTCCTGATCACTCTGTTTTCCTCCAAGTGATTCAGGATGGATTCTTTGAGAACCTGCTCCATGATTTTCCCAGGGATTGAGATGAGGCTGACCAGACTGTAGTTCCCTGGATCTTCCTTTTTCCCTTTCTTGAAGAGAGGTACTATATTTGCCTTTTTCCAATCCTCCGGGACCTCACACGTTTGCCACGAGTTCTCAAAGATAATGGCCAGCAGCTCTGCAATCACTTCAGCCAACTCCCTCAGCACCCTTGGCTGCAGTTCATCCGGCCCCATGGACTTGTGCACATCCAACTTCCTTAAGTAGTCCCTAACCTGACTTTCCATCACCGAGGGCCACTCTTCTCTCCATTCCGCATTACCCTGTGTAGTTGCCTGGGAGCTGGCCCTCCCTGTGAAGACTGAAGTAAAAAAAGCATTGAGTACTTCAGCCTTTTCTGCATCATCCACCATGAGGATGCTTGCCCCATTCAATAAGGGACCTACACTACCCCTGATCCTTTTCTTGTTGCTGACATACTTATAGAACCCCTTTCTGTTATCCTTCACATCTCTTGCTAGCTGCAACTCCAATTGTCCTTTGGCCTTTCTGATTTTATCCCTGCAGTCCCGAGCAATATCTTTATACGCCTCCCTTGTCATCTGTCCAAGCTTCCACTTCTTGTATGCTTCCCTTTTATGTTTCAGCTCACCGCAGAGTTCCCTGCTAAGCCAAGCTGGTCACCGTCCACATTTGCTGTTCTTTCTGCACATCAGAATGTTATCTTCCTGTGCCTTTAACAGGGTTTCTTTAAAATACAGCCAGCTGTCTTGGACACCTTTCCCCTTCAGATCATCCTCTCTCCTTAATTCGAACTAGAAAAAGTTAGTTCGAATTAGCGATCCCCATTCATTTCAATGGCCAGTTAGTTCGAACTAAGAAATTAGTTCGAATTAACATGGCCACATTGGCTAATTCGAACTAGTTAGTTCGAATTAAAGCCTTACTTCTGAAGCCCTATTTGAATTTATTAGTTTGAATCAAGGAAGCCCTTAATTTGAACTAACTAAAGCCTAGTGTAGCCATGGCTTTAGTTAGTTCGAATTAAGCCTCCTTAATTCGAACTAACTTGCCAGTGTAGACATAGCCCCGGATCTACTGAGCTTCAGATTTGTTTCTCTTTAAATGATGAATTAGAAAAAGTCCCTGCAACAGTAATGGTGTGAACAGGAGGGAATCCAAACTTCTGAGATAGAATCTTCCCAACAACAACCATTAGAGATTACCTCCCCGACACCATTTGCAGGATTGTGGACAGACTCCTTTACCATCTATAGGCTCTGGGCAACAGGCTCCTTTCCCCATCACCTTTTCCAGGATCACTATCAGTGAGTCTCTCCCATACCAAACCTCAGTCTCTGCAGGCTCACAAGCAGAATCCCCACAATTCTTTTTAGCAACTTTGGTCCAAATTCTCCAATATCTCTGTAGTGCTGGAGTCACAGCAGATTCAGCTCCCCCGTACATGGGATTGATCTTTCATTGCACAGTCTGGCCTCATACGCAGCCTACACATATGTGCCTTACATGTCCCCAAAAGACTGATCTTTTCAAGCTATGAAGGCAATGAGAACTATACATCCATATAGCTCCAAGTTCAAAATGTGACCGTTAGAGAGCAGATGAAATGGGCTGGGACGGAAATCTGGAGAATTTGTCAGGATGAGTCAAAGAAAGTGGAGAGCAGCTAGTAATAAAATCAATGCTTAAAACTAAATTAAAAGTTCAGGGCCATCTCCAGCAAAGATTTATGGAGCAGCTTAAATTTAAACTCAGAGTAGTCCCACTGAAACTGCATGATTAAAGCCTTACTATATAAATAGGACTGCACATTACCTAATTGAAAATGTTTTATTTTTGCTCATTGCTTTTGGCCTCTATCAAAGAAGAAGAGGCTCTGCTCTTCTCACTGTGAAGACTATGAATAATTTGCAAAAGGAAAGCAAATATTTTCTCTTTGGGGACCTAATAATATGGCACATAGATTATGAATGCTACAGTTAAAACCTGCTAAAATAAACTTGGTTTGTGTTTACTAAAAATAATCATACTTTCTCATTAAAATACTTCTTAAAATGTAAAGGTCATAATCAATTTTTCACTTCTCAATCAATGTTTAAATAATATGTTTAACTGGCAAACAAATAAAGTGAAGTCTAACCACTTAGGAGGAAGAGATATTTAGTTACATGTTGACAAGTTCCAAAGGGGTGGCCGTGTTAGTCTAGGTCAGTAAAACAAACAAGGAGTCCTGTGGCACTTTTAAAGACTAACAAATATTTATAAATAAATGTGTTAGTCTTTAAAAGTGCCACAGGACACCTTGTTTGTTTTAGTTACATAACTATTTTTGCTGATATGAAATATTGGCAAGCCCAGCTACCATGCAGCTGCAGAGAAGAGTGTGAATATTTGTTGTGAGTCAGATATATAATGATTAGAAGAATTACAGTTTTCTAACTACTATAATTCTGAGAAAGTTATTGACAGAGATAAAGTACTGCTATGGGTAATCCCAGAAGGGACTGATCCAATCTTTGGAAAAGCTACCCATGCGATCTACTTCAACTGAGCTGGATCAGGCCTTTGTAGTTAATGGGACAACTCATAATAGAAAGTACTACTCTCAAGAAATCGTATTTACAGGGTTGGGCCCTAAATCAGATAATTTAAATACTACTATGTATTTTTGCCTATAATATAACATACATTATTTTGCAGTCTACTTCCTTGTAATCCATCAGTAATAAACATTGACATGTATCTGCAGAGCAGGTTTCATTGCAGGACAGATTTTCATCTCTGTCCCTCTTTCCCATGTCACTGACGCACCTTTGCATAACATAAGTGGCCTCATTAAAACACTGCAGATGAGGTAGTCCTACAAATTGATCAGGTTTTTAAGGTTAAATTGGACAGTGGGTTTTTTTTTTGTAGTTTATTTAGCTAATTAGAACACACATGGATTATTGTCTTTCCAGAACCAAAACTAATTGTATTTACTTATAAATAAGGAAGTGTCTTTGGGATATTTATGTTTATTTTATTTGTGTATGTACAAAAATTTAAATATTAAAACAGAGTTATTAGATTCTTTAAACAGCATATACAGGATTACAGTCTGAGTAATTTTATAGATAGAGGATATAGAAGCGAAGAAGTTAGAGGACATGGATTCAGTTCTTGAGTCTGACAATGATTCTGTGACCGTAGGAAAGTCAGGTAATTGTTTTGTGCCTCAGTTTCCCTATCTCTAAAATGGATCATGTTACTTAGTCTTCTTTGATATTCTCAGTGAAAAATAATATACAAGTGATAAAGAATATTATTTCAGTTGTAGTAGTTGGAGAGACAGGTGGGTTCTGTGCAAATGTATTGCATTTTGCTATGAAGCAGATTCAATGTATTTTCTTTTAAAATTATTACTTTTGAAACTTTCTTAAGAATTTTTCTTTAAAGAGTTTGTGTACATTAGAAACAAAGGAAACTGGTTTGCATTTTCTCTCCAGTCAGTTGAACACTTATTAAAAATCACTTTTCTTTTTAAAAGAACAAAACCTTCCATGTAACAGTAATAGCCTGCTAACCTAGATGGTATAATTTATATGAAGTTAGAAGGCTTAGTGGTATGGTGAAACATAATTAAGAAAAATAATAGTGTGTACCCAGGGACTAAACTGTACAAGATTTTCCAGATCAAGATCCAGCTACATGTATCAAGATTCATCTACTGATTAAATCCTTGCACTAGGCAGGCTACAGAGAAGTGGGTTAAATTGTTCAACTAAATGGCTTACACTAGAAAGAACTCCTCCAGGCTTCAAGCATGGTCGTGATGTCTAAGAAAGGTTCATAATCCACACACAATCACTTGGGGAGAGTAGATGTCCCCCCCCCCCCCCCAGTAACTCCATTTGTATAGGGGACGCTCCATGCACAAAACTGCAATGAGTGGATAAGATGGCTGTACTGTTCCCTCTGTTGTGGACCCCACAAAGGCCCCTCATGAGGCTGCAGATCTGCGGGTAGATTGGAGGTAGAAGAGGAAGGACTGTGGAGATGTTCAACATCCCCCAAGCTCTGCTGGGAGGTCCAGAGAAAGAAGGGGTTCTAGCAGAAGCTATACATTCTCTTTCCAGCAACCAGGGCCCAAGAACCAGAGTTTCCAGTGTAGATGGCTCTAGCTTCTGAGAGCTAGATGGATCTTGAGGGCAAACAGTGAGTTAGGTCGGGAGGTAGTTTTCTGCAGAAGGGACATTAGACTCTTACCAAGTCCTGTCTATCTAACTATCCTGCTGCTCTTATGTGTATCAATATGAGTGTTGCCATTGATTTTGTTGGGAGCAGGATCAAGTGCCAATTACAGTCCAACTATTTATAATAAATTACCTCCATCCCATTGCCCAAAATGAAGAATGGTCTTACAGTATTTAATAAGTCACATCACTTTTTCTGGACAGCTTGTGAAAAAAGTATGCAGCGTGTCACAGAATGTGATTAAGTACATTCAGTTGTAACTTTTACAGTATACCTAATGAGAGCAATATACCTAATGAAGACCTAGTTTAGCAAAGTAGGGTTCAGTCCGATAGACCTCATACAAGGAAAACTTGCTGATTATAGCAGAAGAGCTGCTTGGATTATATGTTTAGTGCTTTGATATTGGTGCTTTGACACTGTTATTTTGGTGCTTTGATATTGTTTTTTGGAATTAAAATTGTAGCAGTGGCTATTTTATACTCTTTCCTGCATCTACTCACTAGGGTTAGGAAATATAGATCAGTTTCTTACCAGAATACATGTATGTCATACCTTTCCTACAAAAAATTCACACAATTTTTTGATGCTATTGTCCTTAGGATAAGTACAAAGGAGACAATTCACTGCAATATCCTCAGCAGTCATATTCATCCAAGGCATGGAGAAAGCTATTTGCAGTATTAATTTATTTCTCCCTGTTTCAGTGAGGTTCATCCATGTTACTGTTATATATGCTTTTATTTCAACAGACCTGTACTTTTTATAGATTTTTGTCATTATTCCTCTTACAATGAATCAATGAATCAGTTCAGTCACCAGTTGCTGTCTTACTCATAAGATAAATGTTGTTGTGCTCAATACTACTACTAGCTTTTCTGATTTTTTTTCCATCATGCCTCTGACTTTTGCCTTGCTCTTAATCCAATCATTTGGTTTGCAAATTGATTCCAAATTGATTGCAAATTGATTCTTATTGATTCCAAAAATATCTTACATCAAGCTTCTCAGCACCATCTGTATCTGTTGCTCAGTATATCTGGTTATTAAGTTTCATATCTCTGCTCCTCAGGTAAAAAGCCTTCACTTCAGCTGAAAGTCAGAAGCTGCAGAATCTTATTTGCCTCATTGTTTCTACATTCCTGAAGATACACTTGACAACTCTGAGTCCTCTGTCAGTCATTTCCATTATTTTTTTTTATTCCAGGACTTCTTATTCACTGTTTTATGTTTATGAGCATATGTTTTCTCTGGTTGAGTTCTTTCAGTGACCATCTTGTTTGGACTGCACTGCAAGAAAATCTCAGCTAGGCAAACAGCAAAGGTAGAATGGTAGCCCTTAAGCAGATGAAAAAAGGCAAGGTGCTCTCAGAAATGAAAGGAAGAGGAAACACATGGAGCTGATGAAATCACAGTGACTTGTGAGAGCCAACTGTTCTTATTTTTGCTAAACTGCTCACAGTAGGTCAGATTCTATCCTTGTCTATCCACATGTAGAACTCCCACTGTTACAGTATTGCTTGGTTATAATACTTCTTTGTCTTTTACATCTTGGTCTACATTTTTCCATTCTCTGCAAATTTATATTGCTTTAACTTTTTATTTAAATCATTGTTTTTTCTTACTTTTATCTGTGTGATATATAAGTGTTCCTCCCCAGATCCAATCTCCTCTGGAGGCTTTCATACAGGGTTAGAAGGCCTATAAACAGATCTTAAATTTAGACTTTGATCTAGGTTTAGACATTGGATTGAGTTTATGTAGACAGAAGCTGTAGGTACTATTGAAATCACTGGTATAAAAACAGCTCGTCGACGAGTGGCAAGGTAGGATTGTGCCCTGTCCCTTTTGCTTTTCACCTATGTAATGGCATTATCGGTCTAGAGGTTAAGGGACAACATTAATATAACTGAAACAGAAGTACAGAAAAAACGTCCTACTATGTGGATAATTTAATGTTGATGACATCCAAAACAGTCCCCCTCTCTGGAGTTAGTCCACGACATACAGACTCTATAGTCTCTGGAATTCAAAAAGATCACTAGGGAATAAATTGGCAATGCTGTCTTTTGAAGTAGCTTCTGAGTACAGCCCTACCCTCAAAAAACCTAAATAATATTTGGTATTTCACTTGATATTAGCCCCATAAATGTTTTGTAATGCTGGTTTCTGTCTTTCCATCTGCTCTGCTTTGGGTGCTGACCCCAACTAGCTTGTGTGGCACAGATGTCAGGTGGTGGGAAAAGGGGAAACATATGCAAAGTAAATCTTGGGCTTTTCTTGCAGCACGAATGAATATCTTTGAAGGGGATCCCACTTTTATTTGTCTGTCCTAAGAACAGAACAGATACAGGATGAGCAGGATAGAATGCTAATTTTCCAGCAATGCTCCACCATTGTATCACAACCCTGACCTGGAAGAAGCAATCTCTAAGGTTTTTCCTCCTTCCTGAAGCTTCCTGATGCAAATACCTCTTTCTATTCAGTGCCATCTTCCTAAAGCTTCCTGATGCAAATACCTCTTCATGTTCAGTGCCTTCTCTTCCATCCCCCACAGTGACTCCTGCGGAGAAGAACTGTCAAAGATAAAGTGAGACGCTGATGCCTTATTTACCAATAGGTTAGTCTGGGCCTGAGCTGCTTCCTAGAATCTTAACTGTATATAGATCAGCTAATGATTCTTAAAAGTGCCACAGGACTCCTTGTCTGTTTTGCTGAACTAGACTACCACGGCTACCCCTTTGGAATTATTTCAATAAAGAAAGCAATCACTATCAACTTTCGCTTGCATTCTTATTGTGAAGAATAGTGGTATGGTGACTTGAATGAGTAACCAGGTCACTGCAAATAATAACTATTTATTAATGAGTGCATTGGGGAGAAGAGGAAACAAATTACATAGCCAAATACTGGGCTGCAGAAGGCACCCTATATTGGTAGGCTACTCCATGTGGAACTCATGTTCCCCCTAGAGCTTTAATCACTTGATAATAGAAGGAACTCTGCCAGGTAGCCCTGGATATAATGTGACAGGCTCATGTTCTCAGTGCTTTCACTCACCCTTAGTTGCCTGAAAATGTAAAAATCTATCTTCTAGCTTAAGCTAACTTGCACTATTTGCAAGAAATACACTTGTTACATCCTTGAGTTACAGCAACACAGGTAGGTGGAAAATGCATTTCAAGGCTATACAGTCAGAAACAGAGTAATCAGAGAAGACAGTTACCATATAAAACCAACATGATACTGTTTCTGTGCTCTTCATTGCCTTCATTCCCTTGGGTCATTAGTTTGAATTTGGTGCAAGTAACTTGTCACCAAAGTTCATTATATCAGACAGCTGTTTTGGAATCATAACTAGTGAAATAAAAGCATCCATTTATAATGACAAGCAACAGACATGACTAGATTATGCAAAGTTATGCAAATCTCCTGGCAAGACGCAACTGTGACTCTGTCACAAAACTGGGACATTTGCTTGCTTTATGTTGTTACAGAGTGCCATGAAGACAGGGATAATTCTACTGTAGGACTCCCTCCCTTTCACTCATGGGTATTATCTGGTATACTGAATGTTTAATATCAGGAGATTTGCTTAAAGGAGAGAAATTCATAAAAGACTATGCAGATGTAGGGTATAAAAACATTGATTTAGCAAATCTCAGAATTCTGGTGCTTGGAGAAAAACAGTAAGGTAGAGGGCTGGTAATTAGAATCTTGTTAGAGTGCAGTGGAATTGCTGCCTCTCAAGGAAGTAGAAAGTACCAAATGCTTCACCTGAATTCAGATTATGGTAAATGGCTTTGTGTTGTACATTTTTTCTGATGCATTTGTGATGGTTACCATCTTGGCCAACACTAGAGATTGAACTGAACTGGAGGTGTAAATCTCTGTAGCTTGATTTAAAGAGCTTGTAGCTGTGACTCTAACAGACTCAATCCTCTGTTGATCCAACACAGAGGGGGACATGTACCACACACTGACCTTCACCACTGGGTTACCCAGCAACCTGATTTGTTTTGTACATAAATATTAATGGGAGTAAGCTCTGTGGTGCAGAGTAAAATCACTTAATGGTAGGAGACCGGATTCCAGGTTGAGACATCCCACACAGTTTGCACATTAAGTGAAAATAGAAGCAATAAGCACAGAGCTTGAAAGGACAGGGATTCTGGAACTTCCCTGTATCTGTCACTTGAGTTTGTGTCTCTCTGAATTAAGTGGATTCATCACCAGGCACCTGGTGCCTGTCTCCCGGATGTTGTGAACCAGAAATATTTCATCTATGATTCACCTAGCCTGAAAGAAACACTTTCTGAGCCCGTTTCTTTGGCACCTCTTATTGCTTTCCTTCCGCTTCCACCTTAAAGCTAAACATAATGGATGATGACAAACCCTCTTAGAGAGAGCGGAGAATCATTTCAAATATCTGGAGAAAACCTCTTCCTGAGAATAAATAAGGCAATTTCTGGGTTTAGATGGACCATAAAAAGAAACAATCGAAGAGCCTATGTGTTCAAATTTATTAATCTCTCTCTTTGTTCTGCAGTTTGTGCTCTATTGGGAGAAATATTGGTCTTTAATTTTGAATGACATATAAACCTTGGTGGTGAAGACCATCTCAGAAATACCAAGGCAATTTGGATAAATATCTAAAATGTTTTTCTATTGCATTAGGGTCGTTTTTTAAAGGAAGGGATCCCAATCCTCCCAGATATGAAACCTCCAAAATGATTAGTGTTAATATGGAAATTTCACACCTTAGCTATGCCAAATATAGTGGGTACATCTATTTTCTTTTTCAGGGATAGGAAAGTAGGTTATTCTCTACAGGCACAATTAAGACTCTTCAAGTCTTGGGATTTTTTCCAACGAAAGCTCATGCAATAAATAAACTTGTTAGTTTTTAAAAGTGCCATCACTCCTTGTTTGTCCCATTCACCATCTTTCCTCTCCTTTTGACTAGTGTTTACACTGCGAAGTGGACATAGTTCTGGGAACCCTGGCTGGATTATATTCTGTTCCTCGCGTTCTCAGCAACCTCCTTAGTTACATTCCAATGATGGAACCTTTATAGCTGCTGATGAATGAGCCAGAAATGGGCCAAATTTGACCTTCAGCTCTAGGCTGAGTTTGTAAGGTTGGCAGTGAAAAAGACATGTTTGAACTTTATCTGGAGGGACTGAGAGGTAATAAATATGAAATCCCATGAATGCCATTTCGACAGTCAGTCTCAGAGTAGAAATGTCATGGAACCATTGTTTGGAACCCTCCACCACTCCATGGAGTTTTCCTTACAGAGAGAAGAGGGGAAGCTGAAGGGACCCATAACCAGACAAGCCATGGTTCAAAACAACCCAGGATTCAGGTGGAGTGTTTGTTCCTTTAGCTCTTGGGGCTGGGAAACACCCAACCAGGGTAACCCTAAGGGACCCTTGCCACATCTGTATCTCAGCGATGGTTCTTCCCCTTTCTTGTCCACACGTGACACCCCTCATGCAGCCCGGTGCCCAGACCACTCGTCTGCCTCTGAAGCCACGTGGTCCCCTTTCCGGGTGACCTCGACATTAGCAGAACAGGGGCCACGCTGGCGGCTGGCCTGCACCGGTGCAGCTGTCCCGACTGATGGAGCTGGACCCGCTCCGCAGTGAGTCCGGCACCGCCGGTGCCCCAAAGCCCCGCGCTACTCGCTGGAGCCTGGATCTCACCCAGCGTTTTGCAGCCCCGCTGAGCCCAGCACGGGCAGCGCCTTCCCTTGGGCTACCGCCGAGGAAATCCAGCGAGCTGCCAGGGGAGCCAGGGCAGGGCTGGCGCACCCTCCCCATCGCCCTTTGCTGCCTTTGGGGGCTCTGGACCCTCCCAGGCTGCAGGGGGCGGCGCTCGGGTAGCAGGAGCCTCGCGGGTCCCTCTTTTCCCAACCCGGCCGCACGCAGCGAGCCCAGCTGGTCTGTTGCTAGGTTCCGGAGCGCGTCGCCCCCGCCCCTCGGCCCAGTGTCCAGGCAGAGACACCGCGCGGGGGAAGAGCTGCGCTTGCGCCGTCCAGCCCGAGAGGCACAGCGGGAGCCCGCGGGCAGGTGAGCGAGGTCGGTCAGGAGCCTTCAGTGCCGCGCGGGCGGGGCCGGCCGTTAGCCTGGGTGTCTTGTTTGGGGCTGGGCGGTGTCTTTGGGGGCACGGTGGGCTCCCATTTGGGGGGCGTGGGTGGGATATTTCCTGTTGGGGAGGTCAGGCTGGATCTCATTTGGGGGCAGCTGGTCTCTTGTTCTGTGGGATGTGAGCATCCGTCCAGACACTCCTTTAAAGGGGCCTTCTCTGAGGGGGATCTCTTTCTGTGCTTGGTATATTTATACAGGCTATGGGGAGCGGGGAGGGGCATTTGTTACTGCAGGTGGTAGCTCCATCCAGGGCCAGCCCCAGGGTTTTTGGCATCCTAGGCAAACTATGACTCCTTTCTGCTCCCCTCCCCCAATCATAATAGAGAAAAATGATAACATATTCATATTTTTTTAAATAGAGAAAAAAGTTACTTCCATTTAATTAGGTTCTCCTTAAAGCCTGGCACACTAGGCAACCTGCTGGTTCGTGTATGTGGTCAGACCGGCCCTGACTCCACCTGGTGTCTTTTGCATTTAGCGCTCTCATTTTTAGGCCTTGCCTATGCTAGTTTTTTTTCTCCCCCAAACTTCCAGCAGTTGCTACCAGTGGTAGCAATGGTTGGAGTTACTGCAGATAAAGTGCTTATTGCAATCAGAGGTGTTTACCTGTATATACTGCAGATAGTCCTGTTCAAATCAATGGAACTACTCACAGTACATAAATTTACCCAAGTCTTTGCAGGATTGGGGTCCATGTTTATATTATAACATATATAAACACATTTTTTGTCTTGTGTTACAGGCCACATACATTAAGAAGAAATGGCTAGAAAACATGAACACTTTGGATTAAGTTATCTAGAAGAACTAAATATGATTAAGGAACGTGAGAGTATATGCAAGGAAGCTCAGCGAGATTTTCTTAAATTTAAACAAGCAGTAGCTACAACTCATACAAATATGAGAACTCAGCCCTTACTGGAACATTTAACACCAGATCAGTCACATCAGGTAGAACAGTATCATCTCCAGAGGTCAGAGAGTCCACATAAGCCTATCAGTAATATAAATAAAAATGTACCTATTGAAATCATTGGTGGTACCGAAGTTCACAGAAAAGTAGGGATCTCTCTTGAAGTAAGAGACATGAAAAAACAAACTCATGATTTCAGAATGATGACTCAAAGAAACAAATCTCTTGTAAAAGAGGACAATGCTGACAAAAATCAGAAAAGTTACTCTGCAAAAATAAATGTGGAAAATAATAGTTGTGGTCATGGAAGAACAAGTGTAAAGATGCCAGTAATAGCATCTTTAGCAGGTACCAATAAAAAAATCACCATGATAAAACAACCAGCCCCACCTCAGAAGCCTAAATATTGCAAACTTATATTTCATCCAAGACCAGTAACTTATAAACCCTCCATTCTGCTACAGAAAGTCAAAGATACTAGAAAAGTGCAGGGTAGAACCCACTCTCTAAGCACAAACATTCAGTCTATAAAAAGAAATAGAACTGAAGAAGCTAGTAATGGCAGTAAAGAAAGTGATGTATCTAGTTCTACAGATTCCGATTCAAGTGAAAAGGCTTCTAAGAAGAAAAAAGTAATTAGGAAAAAAGATAAACTATGCAGAGAATTTTCAAAAGCAAGTCAGCGAGGTTCAGCTGTTGAGCTAGGAAGAAAACTGAGTAAAAGAAGCAGTGTCTCCTGCAGCCATCCAAGTGTGAGGTCTGCTTCAGAGCAGTTGGAAGAGGCTAGAGACATAACTAAACCAGACACTTCAAAAATATACGAGAAGAACATCCAGCAGAGCAAACCAGAAGAGCTTACTTCCACACCAAAGTTGCCTGTAAGAGTGGTTGCAAGATCTATTGATGAAATAATTGCTTCCCTGCAGTCTACTTTTCAGTCTCCTTCAGACAAGAGGATCAAAGAACTCCTGGAGAGTGTTCTTGGCCAGAACTACAGCATAAAAATGGAAGTAGGTGAACCAGAACAAGAGCAATATTTTCTGTTGGGTAAATATTACTTTTAGAAAAGTTGTATATTTGTTTTTCAGATCCTACAATGTGTTATAACACAGAGGCCAGACAAAACAAATGTATAAAAACACTCATATGTCGTGGAACTTCCTTCGCTATTTCTTACTGTCAATTTGCAGTGTCTTTTAAAAGTAAAATCAAGCAAATATTAAAACAATATAAAACAATATTAAAACAGTATAACCTCACTTAAAAAGGCTTCTTTTTGAACACTGGTCATATTACATTCCTTATAATCTAGTTCCCTTTTAAAGGGATATATTTGATATTGACAGATCAACAAAAGCATTAAATGTATTTAGAAGGTAACATAATATTAAGGATGTCAGTTTTGAGTTATCACTTAGCATTGTGGTTAATAAATTACTTTTAGACACCTTTATTCATCTGGTGTTAAAGATTTCTCTAATCTAATGTGGTAATATTTACAGTAAAAGATTACCATAAGGCATCACATATAAGG
>ML685764.1:19690414-19702887 GCA_007922175.1 Pelusios castaneus
GACGAAGTGGGATTTTCTCCCACGAAAGCTCATGCGATTAATAAATCTGTTAGTCTTTAAAAGTGCCACAAGACTCTGTTGTCTTTCTACAATAGACTAACACGGCTACCCCTTTGGAATTTGACTAGCTATATAGTGCTGTTTTTAGGACTTGACCCGAAAAGCCCCTATGTGTCACAAAGGATACATGCACATTTGCTGAGTTGTCTGTGAGGGCTGGATCAACACACGGGCTGTAGGGGCTGAAGCCCCAGGCCCTGGCCTGAAGGGGGGCCCCAGGCCTGAAGGGGGGCCGCAGGCTCCAACCCCTAAGGGCCCTGTGAGATCCGGCCCCCACTGCCTGGCACAGCACCGGTGGGATCGTGAGGGGGGGTGCTGGGATGGCTCCTGCCAGCGCTGGCGGGGAGGAGGGAGCTTGGGATCAGAGGCCATGCTTGGAGGTGCTTCTGCCCGCCCCTCTCCCCCCCCCCAGCCCGGTCTGGCTGGTCTGCCCTCGGGGGTGGAGCGGGTTGGCACATGTTCACTCTGCTCTGGGGCTGGGGCTGGCTGGTGTGCAAAGGGGCCTCTGGTGTGGTCTTCCAGGTCCCGTGGCCTGTGCCAGCTGGCCTTGCCTCTGGCCGCAGACCAGTCGGACCGGAGCCAGGGCAGAAGTGCCATGGAGATCCCGCTCTGGCCCTACGTGCTCCCCAGCAGTGGTCCACCTGCAGGCTGCCATGATGGGGGGCTGGAGTCTCAGGTATGGGGACACCATGGTAGTGGGGGGCTGAGGCCGCAGGCTGGGGGGCCCCACAGTGGTGGGTCAGCCCGGGGCCCCATGGCCCCTTAATCCAGCTCTGTTGTCCGCACATACTCAGCAGATGCTTAGGAAACAACCATATGGAACAAAGAAAAGCACACTTTACTTAGCATGGTGAGTTGGTGCTTCCAGTTTGGTGCACTGGAGCCAAAAGGACACACGTTGAGGACAGACCTGGCATGACTTCACACCCCAACTTCACAAGAGGATGAGTAATTTTGTAAAGAGCTGAGCACCATTCTAAGCCCTGTAGTAACTCTTTCACTGGCTCTGCCTGCAGGATCATGCGTGTAAGGTGATATTAGTCAAAACATTACTCAACATACTTCCCTTTAGGGTTTTGATCCTGCAAAAGCTTTTGCATGTGCTTAACTTTACTACCATAAGTAAGTCCGTTGAGGGACTACTCATGGTAGTAAAATTAAGCATGTGCATAAGTGTGTAGGCTAGGGGCTCAAGATAATGTATCCATAAATGAACTTATTAGTTTCAAATTAATTTATCAATATTTGCAGTGAGAAACAAAACTCATGAGAATATATCATTTTGTTGGTGTTTTGTTCTGAAGGATAAAATTATAAATCATAAAGTTATATTTAATTTTCTTTCTTGTTTGCAAATCAGACATCAGTTGAAACTCAGGAAAAGATTGAAACTCCTGCTAAAGAAGAAATAGTGACAAGTTTTCAGCAACCATGCCTGGTAAAGTTAATTTTATCTAGGAATGTTAAAACATATTAAGTTGTTGGGCTTCTGTTTGCATTGCCCAGGTAGCCAATTCATGTTTCAAATTGATAAAAGTGAAGGGAAACTAAATACTGTTTTAAAACATAAAAGCCAAAACTACAATTCTTTTTTCTTTCTTCCTCTTGCCTCCCCCTGGATTTGCTTCTCCCACTACTGGACATATGCAAAATCCTACTGAAATCAATGGCAAGTACTTTTGAGGGCTGGGACACTACACTACTCTATTAGTAAAGTGCCTAACATGGGGGGCCCTGTTCTTGGTTGATCCCTAAGCACTACAAATAATAAACATGATTACACAATCATTTAAGTTAAGTGCTTGTATTGAGTGACGAGAATTAAGCCCCTTGAAAAAATAAAAGTTCATATATATTTGTATGTATATTTTATTTTTCTGTAGCACATTCTAGCTGTATATGGTTACACATTTAAGCTTAGACAAGTTCTTAGGATTCTTCACAGTTGTAAACTCAGAAGCTGAGAGACATGTTAAATGTATTTGAATAGTATGTCACCTTGTTGTATATCTCATATGTTTCTTTTCAAGTTTTCAGAGCACAGTTTGTAGGAACCAGAGACCCGATCGTGCCATCAATTTTTGAGCAAAGATCCCCATTAGTATTAATATTTAATGCAATTCATTGTAGTTCCTTTTAGTTACTAATCCACCTTTCTTTGTAAGTCCATTTAGTCATAAAGGAATCAATTAGTTTTAGTCTTAACTGATCAACTACTGTAGATGCTGTATAAAATAAATAGAGGCAATGAAAAAATTGCAAAGTAATAAATATTATGTTGAGAAATTTGTCCTGTAGGATACAAATTTCTGCAGCCCAGAATCTCTTGCAAGTTTGGACATCTGGATTGCTTATCTCTCTTTGCAGCTCATGGAGGCAGATCAGTATTTCGGCACTACATGGTCTGGGCAAGCTCACTGTACTTCTGTTTGTGGCCCAAGTCTCTGTGTCTGCAGCAACAGATAGTAATAGTTTCTTTTGTACATGTCCTTAATCTTTCTATTTTAACTGTTCTGCTGAGGTTTTGGGCAGTGGGGAGCACCATTCCCTTCACTGCATTCTTCCCCTTCCTCCTCCCTGGGTTGGTTAACCCCTTGGGTCGGTAACCCTCTCTGAGTTTCTGCTGCAGTGTCTTCCCTCCCAGCTCCTCTATCCCTTATAGGCATGGCAGAGCTGCCAAGAAAGCACCAGATCAAATCCAAATTGTGCTCTATATCTGAAGCAGTCTTCATAGGCTCAGCAGACCCTGCCCATCCGGCACCCAGCCTCCCTTAGGACCCTTGGCTACAAGTCAGACAGGTGGGTGGGCATCACCCAGTCACCAAGGCATTCAAAATTCTAGTTGGGGAAAAATGGAGCAGGAACTCCAGTGCAGAGATGGGGGAGGCTCCAAAAGCAAGGAGCACCTCGACTACTTGACACTGGGATATGTCCCCGGGGTCCACTGCAGAACAAAAAAGGAAGGCTTGGGAGGCTACAAGTCCTGTCCCTCCCTCCTGCCTCACACACCCCCAGTCTTAAAGCAGCTTCTGAGCATCTTGGGCAAAGGAGCAGTGCTTCTAATCAGCCTTCTCTTTTCCAAGACAATCAGGAGGACTTTAATAATGAGTTTCCCCCTCTCCTGTCACAGAGGAAGTGGGACCCAATAACAGATTCTGAGACAGATCTCTTGAGAGAACTCCAGGCTCTAACTAAGGCAAGTCGTAAAAGCTCTCATGCAAAGCTGTAGCAGAGATTCTGTGCTACCAAAGGACACAAAAAAGGTGAACAAAAATCTAAAAAGGGATGAAAAAGCTCAAAAAATCCAAATGACATTAGATCCCTGATTCCTGTTTCTCCTTTACTCTTTCTCTGAGGAAGCTGAGCTGTCTGGCTTTGAAACCTGTACAGGCTCTTGTAAGCCTCAGAGTAAATTTCTCCTCTCAAAACATCCCTTAAGGTGGCAATACCCCTTCACTTTGCCTTTGAGGAAGTGATTAGAAATGAATGGAGTGGGCCTGATAAGGACAAACATATTAACAGGAGTGACCTCAAGCTGTACAATGTTCAAGGACCAAAGGGTTCTATTGTGGTGCATGGAAAGTGGATGGCGCTGTAGCATCCCTCACTAGGGATGTGGGTATTATCTTAGAGGGGGAGTGCTAACCTGCAGACCCTACAGGTAGCAAGGTGGAGGCCACACTCAAAAAGGTCTTTGAAGCCTCTTCTGAGTGGCCTTGTCAACTACCCACTTTGCAGGAGCATCTTATTTCTCGCTAAAAACTCTCAAAGCCTGAAGGGCAGAGATTACCCTGACTTCGGCTCCACTTTAAAGAAAGTCTCCCTAGCAACAGTATTTGCAGCTAATGCATCAATGGATGTCATGAGATTCTCAGCCTGAGCCATGGCTTCCAGTTAAGTAGCCAAGCTCACCTGTAGCTCTGTCCCTCGAAGGTGGATCATAGAAAAGTGGGCCAGGAAAATAGTGAGCCAGCTATGCTCCCTGAGCTGTAGGCTGCATCCTATGCATTCTTCATCCAGCTATAGCGACCCTATAAAACACAATATGATCTAGAATTAAATATCTCATCTGGATATTGGAGAAATAGAGTGTGTTCCATCAGAAGAAAAGTTCTCTGGGTTTTACTACATCCTCTTCATCGTACAGAAATGCATGTAGGTATCATAGATGTTCTTGACCTCAAAAGGCTTAACTAGTGAATGAAGAAAATGAAAGTTTTGGGTGGAGATCCTGACATCTATAGTGACATCTTTTCCTATACTCAGGAGGTTGAAGTGGGGGAGAAACTTCTTGATTTAAGTAGATCTAATGGATGAATATCACACCATGCTACTGTAGCCTTCTGAGATTTGCTTTTGTCAGGAAACATCAGTTCCGAGTGCTCCTGTTAGGCCTATCCTTGACCCTCATGGTTTTGAAAAGGATGTTGGTTGTGCTAATAGCTAGACTCAAGTTAAAAGGATCACACCTTTATCCCTTCCTGGGTGACATCTGATCAGAGTTCCGTTGCAGCAAGCAGCACACAGGGTCCCATCTTGGATGTTGTGCATATGGCTACATCATCAGAGCCAAGAAAAGTTCTTTGGTTCCATCAGAGAATTTATTTTCTTGCTTCAAAGCTGCAGGAGTCCCACCATAGCATTATACTTCCACCTGCTAGCTGTTATGGATAGGGATTGCTCCATGGGCACAGTAACACATCAGAAGTCTTCATACTAAAAGTCTGGGACCACTCTGCAAAACACATGAAAGATCAATACAGGTTCCAACACAGGTGTTCAACTCCTTATGGTGGTGATCAGTCCATGACAATGTCTGTAAGAGCATATCCACCTGCCTTCCAGATCCTTTAATCCTCACAACCAATGCTAGCCTGGAGGGCTGGGGATATTACTTGAAGCCCAAGCAGCCAAAAAGCTTCTGGAGTGAAGAGGAAAAGGGCTCACAGCATAAACCTCCTAGGGCTGAAAAGTCAGGTTAACTGTGCAAAGATTCCAGCCCATCCTAAAGGGGAACCACATTTTGGCTCAATACATCTACAATCGCATATTTAAACAGCCAAAGGGGAGCAAAAATCTGGTACTACATGCAGAAGCAATAGAGATAATGAGATGGGCAGAACAGTTCCTCCTTTTCCTCAGAGCAATGCATATCAAAGGGGACCTGAACCAAAAAGCAGATTGGCTCAGCAGGTACAGGGTCAACAACGCTAAGGGGTATGTGCATAAACAGGTTTTCAATCTCATTGTTTGGGTGTTTGGCTTCCCTTCAAGTGACCTCTTCATAAAAATAGGCCAAAATACTTTACATGGGAAGTAGACTCGCACAGCCATGGAGACAGTACAGAGTTGGCCACATGGCCTATTTTATGCAATATATCCTTTCCTATGCTGAGAAAGGTGGTCCAGAAAATAAAATGAGCACAGCCTATGGTAATACTGATAATTCCTCATTGGCTGAGGAGCCCTTGGTTCTCAAATCTGATAGAATTGATACGGGAGCTCCCACTCCATGTTCTGTGGAGAATGGACATCCTCTTGCAAGGTCCTCTTCTTCATCTGGGCCTGAAACAGCTTGGCCATTGAAAGGGGAGTACTAAAAGGTCTTGGTCTGTCTTCCATAGTCATTATGACATTGCTTTCATCTAGGAGGGTATTGACACTAAAAGCATACTCCTCTATTTGATCCAGAATCAGCAACGGGTGTCAAAAGTACAATGCAAATCCCAGAAATCCAGGAATTCCAACTGTTCTGGACTTCCTATGAGATGGCATAGACAGAGGCCTTCAGCCCAGTACCATTGCACATCAGGTGTCTGCTCTTAGCAGCATGCTATTGACAGGATCCTTGGCAGACAATCCATAGGTAACCAGATTAATTTGTTCAAAAGAGTCAGGCTACTTTTCCCAAAATGGAACTTGCTGCTAGTTTTGAGGGCCCTGCCAAACTATTCCTTCCTGTCTCTGACTTTAGAGTTAGCTTTAAAAAAAAAAAATCCATCAAGACTTCTTCCTTAGAAGCTATCATGTTTTCAAGTCATGTGTAAGAGCAGGCAGCCTTATCTATACGGGAACCTTAATGTCTGTTCCATGAGGACAAGGTTGTACTCAAGATATGAGAATCTGTTCTTTTCTAAGGTAAGTTTCTCCTTGCACATTTCAAAAGAGGTTGTGCTTCCTTTATTCTGTTCAAAACCACAAGATACAATCTAAAAGGCAAGGCATACCTTAGATGTCAGAAAAGTGTTGAAAAATCCATCTGAAGCATACAGAATCCACAAGAAGATCAAGTTCCCTATTCATGTCCTTTCATGCAAAATTCCAGGTCCTCCATTGCTAGATGGATTAGAGTATGTATTGTGGAATCCTTCAAATCAGAAATTCCTGTCTCAGGAGAGATCAAGGTATGCCATGAGTTCTTTAGCAGCAGCGAGGGCAGAACGGGCAGCTGTGTGCACTTCAGAAATTTGCAAATAGCTACTTGGCCTACAGTTAACACCATCATTATGCATCTTAAGATTGACCTTCTATCCTCTGCAGAGACCTCCTGTGGCAGAAAGAGGCTGCTGGATGAGGTGGAGGTTAAGGATAATCTAGGCATGGCCGAATCTCTAAACAAATACTTTGCCTCCATTTTTAAATAGGCTAATGATGAGCTTGGGTATAGTGGTAGGGTGGCTAATGGACATGAGGATGTGCAGGTAGAAATTACCACATCTGAGGTAGAAGCCAAACTTGAACTACTTAATGGGACTAAATGGGAGGTCTGGATAATCTCCATCCAAAAATATTAAAGGAACTGGCACATGAAATTACAAGTCCATTATTAAGGAGTTTTAATGAATCTGTAAACTCAGAGGTTGAACCGTATGATTGGAGAAATATTAACATAGTTCCTATTTTTAAGAAAGGGATAAAAAGGAATCCAGATCACTAAGGCCTGTTAGTTTGACCTTAGAATATGCAAGGTCTTAGAAAAAAATTTGAAAGAGAAAGTAGTTAAGAACATCAAGGTTAATGGTAGTTGGGAGAAAATGCAATATGGCTTTACAAAAGGTAGATTTGGTCAGACCAACCTAACCTTTTTTGAGAAGATTGTTTAGACAAAGAGAATGCAGTGGATCTAATTTACCTAGATTTCAGTAAGGCATTTGATATGGTTCCACATGGGGAATTATTAGTTAAATTGGAAAAGGTTGGAATTAATAGGAAAATTGAAAGGTGGATAAGGAACTACTTAAAGGAGAGACTAGAATGGATCATACTGAAAGGTCAGGCTGGAGGGAGGTTACTAATGGAGTTCCTCAGGGATTGGTCTTGATACCAATCTTATTTAACGTTTTTATTACTGACCTTGGCTCAAAAAGTGGGAATGTGTGTCATCTGTAAACTGTATTAGCAAAGTTGGGAGGTGTTGCCAATACAGAGATGGATCAGGATTATCATACAGGAAGACCTTGTAAACTGGAGTAATAGGAACAGAATGAAATTTAATAGTGAAAAGTGCAAGATCATGCATTAGGGACTAATAACAAGAAGTTTTGCTATAAGCTGGGCATGCATCAGTTGGAAGTGACAAAAGAGAAGGACCAGGGCATATTGGTTGATTTTAGGATGAGTTTGAGCTGTCAATGTGATGTGGCTATGAGAAAAGCTAATGCAGTCCTAGAATGCTTCAGAGGAGGTATTTCCAGTAAAAATAGGGAGGTATTAGTACTGTTATACAAGGCATTGGTGAGACTTCATGTGGAATATTGTGTGAAGTTCTGGTCCTTTATGTTTAAGAAAGATGAATTCAAACTGAAGAGGTGCAGAGAAGGGCTACTAGGATGATCCGTGGAATGGAAAACCTGAGGAGACTCAAAGGCTATGTCTACACTTGCTAAAATTAGTTTGAATTAGTTAGTTTGAACTAACTAATTGGAACTAATTTTAGTTAGTTCGAATTAGCTTAATTCAAACTAGCATGGCCACACTGGAACGTTAGTTTGAACTAAGCAAACACTTGCTTAGTTCGAATTAGCGATCCCCATTCATTTCAATGGCCCGTTAATTCAGACTAAGAAATTAGTTCGAATTAACATGGCCACATTGGTTAATTCGAACTAGTTAGTTCGAATTAACCCCTTAGTTTGAATACCCTATTCGAATTTATTAGTTCGAATTAAGGAAGCCCTTAATTCAAATTAACTAAAGCCTAGTGTAGCCATGGCTTTAGTTAGTTCGAATTAAGCCTCCTTAAGCCTCCTTAATTCGAACTAACTTGCCAGTGTAGACATAGCCAAAGAGTTTGGCTTGTTTAGCCTAACCAAAAGAAGGCTGAGGGGTGATATGATTGCTCTCTATAAATACATCAGAAGGATAAGTACCAGGGAGAGAGAGGAATTATTTAAGTTCAGCACTCATGTGGACACAAGAACAAATGGATATAAAGTGGCCATCAGGATGTTTAGACTTGAAATTAGGTGCATGTTTCTAACCATTAGAGGAGTGAAGTTCTGGATTAGCCTTCCAAAGGAAACTGTGGAGGCAAAAAACCTAGCTGGTTTAAAAACTGAGTATGATAAATTTATGGAGGGGGTAGCATGATGGGACAGCCTACTTTGGCAATTGACTGATCTTTGGCTACTGGTGGTAGATATGCCAATGGCTGTGTTGGAACATCTGATGGGATGATTTCAGTTATTACGGAGAATTCTTTCTTGAGTATCTGGCTAGTGAGTCTTGCCCAAATGCTCAGGGTTTAACTGATTGCCATATTTGGGGGGCAGGAGGGAATTTTTCCTCAGGGCAGATTGGCAAAGACTTTGGAGAGTTTTTTTTGCTTTCCTCTGTAGCATGGAGCACTGCTCACTTGCTGGAGTCTCTGTAGCATAAAGTCTTTAAACCATGATTTGAGGACTTTAATAACTCAGTCATGGATTAGAGGTTTATTATAGGAGTGAGTGGATGAGGTTCTGTGGCCTGCATTGTGCAGGAGGTCAGACTAGTTAATCATATTGGTTCCTTCTAACCTTAGAGTCTATGAATTTATGACATTGTAACCCAGAAATAATACAGATTTTGTGTGACCTCATAAAAAGTTGGTTATTAATTTCCTACCAAACTATTGTTTAAATCTTCCCTACATCTGTTCGCTGATTGCATTTCCCAGTTGTCAAGAATTGTGGAAGACACTGGGTTTCAGAATGGAAAATTTCTTACTGATAAATTCCTTTCCGCTCCCACAATTTTATTGATCCTGGATGGCTCATGAAACAAAGCGTCAGGTATTGGGTGGAACCATTACTATGACAGTCTTCCTTCTTGTAATGCACATAGTAGTTTAGTTAGCACTGAAATATTTGTTAATACTTCTGTTATGCAAGTTTTACAACTTAGGAAGAACTAATATGGTAGCAAGTGGGAACAGAGTGGATGTGGCCAGCCCATGTGGTACCAAAACAATGATTCACCTTCATAAGAAGCAGAGAGAATATTTTGGTCCAGACATCCAGAGTTGTGGGGGATGCTGGTAGCAGAAAGGAAGTTATCGTTAGAAATTTTCCAGTCTCAGCACAAATAACTCTCAAAATAAAGAATTATCAGCAGATTTTCAGCAACTTGAAACAGGTGAAGTTTAACACTGTTATGGAGAGGCAGTAGAATTTCAGCTGCTTTACAAACAGCTACTGTTTGGCTTATTTGGCCTTCTTTATAACTTTGGTTTCAAAAGTTAGTTTGGCCATAAAATTGTTAACTGAATTCTGAACGTAAAAAAGAATATTTGCCAGTATTGGCCCTTGATTTTAATTTTTTTTGTAGGGGTCAGAGGGCAAAGGGGTATAAAGGGCAGAGTCCCCTATATTTGGCAGTCTGGGGGAAGCTGAAGCCTTATAGATAGGCATAAAATTGGAATAACTTGTGGACGTGTATCCTTGTTCCAGAAGGAGAGATGATAGCTCAGTAACCTGGGCAGTACCCGGGAATGAGGGGAATCCTCAGGATTTGGATCTCTGCTGTAGGAGGAGAGATGGCAGCTCGGTAAACGAGTAACCATCTCTCCTCCTGGAGTGGTGATCTGGGTCAGAAGTATTGGAATATGGCTCCCCAAAAGAATGTTGGAATGCTGCTCCAGGGTGTTCGGGCACAATTTGAGCTTGGGTCTGGGCCTTTTCCCTCTAAGACCTGCCAGCTCCAGTCCAGCCCCAGAAAACTGATGAGGCCTGGGTCCAAAGGCCCGTATAACTGCTGCCCATTTTTGTATGCTCTAGTGAATGTCTTACATTCAATTTGACGACATTTCTCCATCTATCCATCTTCTCTGTGTGGGATGCAATAACTACTGAATTTCACATCTGATCATTTCCTAAAATTCAGGGCAGGTTCTAGGTATCTAGGCCAAAATTCTGTTGATTCTGGGGGCAATCAGAACACTGAAAGAAGAAAAATGGGAGAGGCATTGAATTGCTATAATCCGTTGATAGCAATCCTTAATACTTTGCATAACATAACAATAACCCTGTTCATTCTGCCAATAGAGTTGAACATATTGACACGCTGAATGATAAAAGAGAAAGTTACTCTCTCTGGTGGGAGCTGTTGGGCAGATACTTAGCCAGTAGGGGCAGCCAGAGGGAGAGGAAAGAGAAATTTTCCTTTCTTCTTTCCTAAAGTGTTGCTTCCTCAAAGCTTGTACCAGTGGGTGGGAGAGAGCACCAACTCTGTTAGGGAAGGGGGATTTGTGGAGGTGGGGGAAATGGAACTGAGTGCTTGGCATGGTGGGGAGAATGGGGCATCCTGGTATGAAAGACTAGGAGAGAATTCCTGGTGAATGGAGAGAGATTGGGGGATTCTGGATTGGGAAGGAGAGCACACAGAGTTTCTGCCATTGTGGGGGAGGAGACGGAATAAAGGGGAGCACAGAGAGCTGCTGGTGTGGGAAAGAGAATGGAGGATCCAGGTATGTGAAGAGAGAGCCATGGAGGAACCACATAGAACCTCTGCCAGGTGGGAGGTGGGGAAGTTGCATGGAGTCCCTGAAATGGAGATGGGAGGGTAGCACATTGGGGGGACTTGTGTGGTGGAAATGAGGAATACGAGGAAGCCCTGGTCCGGGCATTAAGCTTGGCTAACACATCAAAGTTTGTGGTCCCTATTTATTTATTTATTTTGTCATTTTCTTTTATTAATATTTACTGAAATAAGATCTAAGGACTAATCAAGAGTAGAACCATATTGTGCCAGCCACTGTACATACAAAGAGTAGCTAGTCCCTTCCCAAAGAGATTATATTGCAAATAGACAAGAAAGACACATGGTGATAGAAAGGTCAACAGCAAACAAGCAAGGGTGAACACTGGCATCATGGCAAACATTATGTTAGACCCCCCTCCCTTTTTAGTGTGTGGCTTTAATTAAGAGGTGATAAGCTAAGTTGAAAGAAAAGTGAGGGGAGATGGGTCATTGAAAGGAAGAGGGGAATAGGACGGGGGGAGAATAGGGTAAGAAAGGCAGATTTGGTGGGTATGAAGCTGAGATGAGGAGGTTATGAGGAAGCAATAGGTTGGAGCAAACAGCTAATCAGTGCAGGGCTGAGAAATGCCCACCAAAAGAGTTCTCTGAATGCCTCAAAATGACTGCTTTGGCTGCTTTTATAGATTGCACCTTCGCTGATAGGTGGATTCAATGACTTTCCAGAACATACTGAGGTTATGTATTACTTGTAGATGGTAAATTTTTGCTGACTGATTCTTTTCAGAACAATTTTCAAAGTACTAGGGGGTGTGGATGTTGGTTTCCAGCAATCATTCTCTTGGGCAGCATGCCACTTTTGTAATAATAATAATAGTTAATAGTTCATAGTTAGTAGTTAATAATTAATAGTTAATTATTAATAGTATTTTGTAATTATAACACCCATCAGAATTGGTGCACTGAACTATCCATAAAAAGTAGCTTTCAGGATGGGAACCTAAGATTTATAAAACTTGTATCTATGAATATACAGGGTTTATTTTAAAGCAGTTTTAAGTGTAAACAATTAGCAATTTAATAGTTTAATTACATTTGAAAAAAAATCCAAAAATAAAGAACTTGGTTTCAAAATCCAGGTGAGTTTGCTGAATGAAAACTGTTCTTATTATACCATCTACAAAAATCAAGCATGTGAAAGGGGCAGCATCAGCTTGAAATCTATTCAATTTAAAATATAGATTTTAGGTATTGCACCTGTTCTTGATTCCTTGTCAAATTTTTATGGTTTGATAATGATATTTTCCTATTTTTAAAGATGACTCTCTCTTCTTGTATTCCCATACAACTATAGGAGATCCTCACCAACTGACATGCAGATTAAACCTTCTGTACATAAAGCAGACAAACTGATTCTTTCTTTCTTTCTTTCTTTCTTTCTTTCTTTCTTTCTTTCTTTC
>ML685764.1:19702897-19785219 GCA_007922175.1 Pelusios castaneus
TTCTTTCTTTCTTTCTTTCTTTCTTTCTTTCTTTCTTTCTTTCTTTCTTTGTAAACTTACATGTAATTTGTAAAACAATAGAAGGTAAACTGTTTTGAGGCAAAATCTGTAAGTTTTAAGTAGTTGGTTTCCCTTTAAAAGCAAGGAAATTGCTAATTAAAATATATAAATTATACACTGCATAGTTAATAAATATAAACTGATTGGTTTGGTGTGTCTGATGCACACAGTTGAGGGAAGGTGGAGAAGTCCTGTAAAGAAGAGTTTGCAGCTTCTGATTCTGAGGTACCTTTTGTTTTGTTTTTTGGCCAGACCAGTCTTTGGAAACATTGCAGCCATCATCTTCACTTAGGATTGCTAAATATAATCCAATGATGACTGTGCATTACATGTCCTCTTCAGTGCCCAATATGTACAGAATATGAGATATTAGCAGGGGCGGTCTTAGTGATTCTGGGACTCGGAGCAAAAGTCAAGGATGGGTCCCTGCATGCCACATGGGGGGGGTCCCATCCTTGACGTTTGCACCCCTCGCTGGTGCCCTGGCAGCCCCCCCACAAGGGCTCTGGCCCTGGCCCCCTGCTAGTCCCCTGCCAGCCTCGCAAGGCCCTCTGACTCTCCACCAGCCTCGCAGGGACCGCGCTCCCAGCTGGATCCGCCGCTGGTCTCCTTGGCCCCACCACAGGTCTCACCAGCCCCCTCACTAGACTTGTGGGGCCCCGGCCCTACCATGGGCCTCTGCCAACTCTCTGCCTCACCACTGAGTCCCCCTGCCAGCTCCACTGGAGCATCACAGGTGCCCCTCCCCCCGTGGGGCCCTGGGCAGCTGCCTGTGCTGCCCACCTGCTAGAATTGCCTATTGATATTAGAATCCCAGTTATGGGCCTTTGGCTTTGAGCTCAAGCTGTAGCAGCTCATGCTTTTAGATCTGGAGGTCTATGATTCAATTCCCCGATAGCAGCCAAAACAGCAAATCTGTAATGTAGACATAGCTTTAAGTTTAGGCTGAAGTCGCAGACAAGAGCAGAGAGAGAGGCAAAGAAAAAGAGGTTAAAACAAATACAAAACAAAAAACCAAATAGAGCTTATAAGCACAATGGGGCCCTGAAAAAAGCTGGAGAGAACTTTTGTATCTAGTGTCGGCTAAAAGGACTTGGTGTCTGTAAGAGTGGAGTGTCTTGTCTTGGTAAGGTTTTATTTTAGTTTTTGTAATCTGTTGTTTGTTTATATTAGAGAAGGTAGGTGTAACAAGGTTACACCACTGCTGTGGCATCTTCTCTTTGCTGGGTCTGGGTTTTAGCTCTTGTCCAGTCTAGCACTCCCTTCCATAGCTTGCTCAGCCCATGGCCCTTCTTGCTCTCTAGGACTCACAAGCTCTCTCTTTGTGACTGAGTCATCTGGTCAGGTCACTGTAGTTTCCTTTTCTAGGGTTTTGACATCTCTAGGGATCAACTGTTTGAGTTCTGTCTTCATTAGTCATGCACCATTTCCCAGTGGCTAGTCGGGAAACCTGCATTTGCTTGCTAACCTAGGCTTCAGCCCGGAGACCCTGTAACCAACAGCCAAGGTCTGCACAGTCTCGACTCTGGCTTCTTTTTACCTGGGCTGCCTCCTACTTTGCCTTCAATGGGCTTTCTTCCTTATAACCCTTCTGTCAGGGCCAGGATCCCAGGGATTCTGCTCTCCAATTGGTTTCTGCCTCCTCACGTCTCTGTGCATAGAAAATGACTGCAGATTCTCTTCCTGTAGCCCCCTAATGCTCTCATCTTTCTGGCTTTATACAAGCCCAACATGTTCCTACCCAGTTGGGCTTCATCTTCAATTAGTGTTTGTCATCAAGTCTTACTCTCCCCCAGATGCAGCCTTTCCAATTAATTACTTTTTCTGAGCCACTTTAGCTCCTTCATGAATGGTGTAAAGGTGAACATCCCACCACACAATCAAAGAAATGAGCCTTGTATTTGGACTGGAAAGCAGTAAGATTTGTGGTGTTCTTAAGTTCATTTCACAGTCTTGGATTTCCTCAGCTTCCATATGAGGAGAGATTAAAAATGCTGGGACTGTTCTGCTAAGAAAAGAGATGACAAAGGGGATATATGATAGAGGTTTCTAAAGTAGTATAAATGAATATAAATTGAATGGTGTGGAGAAAGTGAACAGGCCACTATCAGAAGATTGAATACTGGTCTGGATGAACCATTTGTTGAACCCAGTATGATCATTCTTATGGTCTTCTCTGAATGATAGATATATTATTTGTTTTGATCAGGAATGGCAATAGCTGTTCATGATTCTATTTCACCAGCCAAGAATGGGATGGCTGGGTCAGATTCACAAGTCATTGATTGAGACTCTTTTAGGATGTCCAGTGAATGTTCTGAACTCTAGGGCTATGTCTACACTGGCAAGTTAGTTCGAATTAAGGAAGCTTAATTCGAACTAATTTAAGCCATGGCTACACTAGGCTTTTATTAGTTCCAATTAGGGGCTTCCTTAATTTGAACTAATACATTCGAATATACTATTCGAACTAAGGGTTAATTCAAACTAGTTAGTTTGAATTAACCAGTGTGGCCATGTTCATTCGAACTAATTGCTTAGTTCGAACTAACTGGCCCATTGAACTCAATGCAATTCACTAACTCGAACTAAGCAAGTACCATGAATGGCACTTGCTTAGTTCAAACTAAATTTTTCTAGTTCAAATTAACTTAAATTCGAACTAACTAAAATTAGTTCGAATTAGTTAGTTCGGATTAACTAATTCGAACTAACTTGGGTAAGTGTAGACATAGCCTAGAAATGCAGCTGAGCTATTAGATGGTAGGTATAGGCAATGTGGGTTCATGCTATTTGAGAAGACTTCCTGAATGTGTATGATCTTTTGGAAAAGCAAAGGTGATATTTCTTTGTGATGCTTGATGCTCAGCTCTAATGCAGATTGTGGGCGTTCAGGATTGATTGAAGCAGTTACCACCTTTGATAGCCGCTTGAGCGGGAATTTGGGAGCTTCAATGGAGGCTTAAAGATAAGTTACTTTGGTGTATTATACAGCCTTAGCATAGGTTTTGAGGAATTACTGTGTATCGTTTTATCTGAATCAGTCTTTTCCACCATTAGCATATAAGTTTCTGTCATTCTTTATCTGTTGCAGGATGTCAGAAAACTAAGAAGATCTGTGTGAGTGAGGGGGAGAAAGGTGCCATTTGGGAGCAAACATGTCAGTTGTTGAGGCTAGTATAGAACTGTAATGTTTCACCAGGCCCTCCGCTCCTCATCCTATGACTAGAATGCAATTGTCATTTAGCAGGCTTTGTAATTTGTTGGGAGTCCATGAGTCTTCATATCTGAATCAGGATAACTGGTCTTTCTGGTTGCCTAGGCAATACAAGGTCTCTCTGAGCACTACTTTAATGAGGTGATGGTCTGTGCAAGACAATGGCTGGGTTGTTATGTCCTTTATTTTGACATCTAGGCCAAAGATCAGTTCCAGGCGATGATTGGCTGTGTGGGTTGAACAAGAGATGACCTTTGAAAGTCCTAGGGACACAAATAAGGAGATGAGATTTTGGGGATTTAGTAAGTTTGAGTGTTTTTCTTCCCTGCCTCCATTTTGATAATTCTTGTCTCTGTTGTATTAGCTACCTGTTTTCTTTTCATGCATGAGTTTCTTGACTCTCCTACCTCTTTAATCTCCTTGGTTACATAGGCAAGGATTTAAATTAACTTTAGTAGAATGCTGATTGTCTATAGTACCATTAATCAATTCTTTAAGAAGTTTAGCAACTTTTCTGTTGTCAGCATATAGAGCAAGGGGCAATGTGGGAAAACAGCACAAGGACCTGGATTCTTAAAAGAATTGTTTTGAAGGATCTAGCTTTCTAAAAGAAGATGCCTGAGAAGTCCTGAACTTTTAACCTAAATCCGGATATTCCATTTTTATGTACATAAAAATTCATCATGATTTTGTAGGTAAAATACCTTGAACTGATCTGAGTATTAATTTTAGGATTTTAATGATCTTTTGATTATTTTTTATTTATGTTCTATAATACATAAAAGTCATAGTAGCAGTATTAATATGGCATATCTACAAAAATAAAATTTTAATTGTTTTTCTCCTTGTAGATGAAAGAATTACTTAATCGAACAACCCCTTTTCAGGAAATAGAAACTTCACATCCACTTGCTGAGGATATGCCTACTTCTCCAGAAACTGAGAAGTTCTCTTCTTCAGATGTTCCACTCTCACATGAACTAGCTTCTCCAGTATCTAAAATTTCGGATAATATAGAGAGAAAACAAGAATCACAGACAACTGTAATATCATCTTTAGAGGTAACATTTGTATGTCTGATTAATTAAAATCTTAGAAGTGGATTGTGTTTTGCCTGTTTGGGTATCCCTATACTGCAGCTTGAAGTGTGCTTCCTTTGTGGATAGACAGACACATGCCAACTCTGCTTGATCTAGCATGCTGAAAATAGCAGAATAGCTAAGGCAGCTTAAGGCCATCCTCCTGAGTACAAACCTGGACCCCTTGGATATGTATTCTATACAATCCCCTGTGTTGCAAGTGGGTGTGGCATCCCTCTGAGATGGACAGGAAGGACCACTCTTCACTTCCTGGTGGGCAGAGATAGGCAGGCCATGCTCACCCTGCAGGAAGTGGAGTGAGGAAGAAGGGAACAGGAAGTATCAAAACCAGACCCAGCAGCTCAGTTGAGCTGGAGCCACCAACAGTGATGAACTGGGACTGAAAACTTCCCTTGGCATTTAAAACACACTGACCCAAGTTCAGAGCTAGCACATTTGGCTCTGGATGCTGGGAAGCACATATACAATGTCATTGTAAACATACCCTTAGAAAGTGCAGCCTGGGGAGGAGCATGGCAAATTTGTTCCTCCCAGAGTCTTCCCCTGAAGCTGAGTTTGTTAAAGCAGCCAATATGGCTACCTTAATTTATAGCAACCTTAACTGTATTCTACGATTTGTTCTGAAGTGCAGAATTGCCAGAATTCAGAGTACTTCAACATTGATGAAAAAAATCCATCTTACTGAATTTCTTATAACATTGTTTTTACCCTTCAGTTTTTTTTGCTTTTTAGGCTGTATCCTCAGACATGCTACAAGTGAAAGGAGAAGCAATCATAAAGGCAAAACCAACTGAAGTTCAACAAACATTATCAGAAGATCTCCAGCTACAGCAATCACTGTCTTTGCTGCCCATATGGACTCCAGAGATCAAGTAACTTTTGGAACATTTCATAGTTATGAAGTGAATGTTATGCAAAATATTTTTGCAGATATTTTAAACACTGTTGAAAAAAATTAGTACAGTACATGTTTGAGGTGAGCTTAAGGCCATCTTCAAAACCTTGGATCTGAAAATCTAGAACTTTGAGGAAGTTCAGATCCAAACTTTTAGCTCAGAACCAACTGTAGTTTGAATCTGCTGTTTAACTCATTAAAATAGTTTTCAGTTACAACTTTTTAAATATATAGGGCCAAACTCAGCTCTGGCATTTAGTCAGCAGGAGTTGGAAGCACTTATACTGGTGTAGAATTTGGTCCATAAAATCCCAAACACGATCTAATCAAAATATTTAAGAGAAAACAATGCAAAATACCACAAATGCAATGAAACAATTCCAGATTTAAGCCATTTTCTTTATTTATATACTAAGAATGGCTGACTTTTATTTGTACTGTAGTCAGGGCTTATTGTTTTAGATTTAGCAGGAGAGTGGGTGCTATTTTTCAATGACTTTTTTTAAGCTAAAAATGCAGGTTTAGGTTTAGGCTGACTGAAACTTTCTTGAATTCATGTCAAATTTGCTATATTAAACAAAAATTCAGAAAGTCTTAATGTTTTGTTTAAAAAATGTTAAAACAAAACATCTTGATTTTTTGATTGGACCTTACTTCATTTCAAATTTTACTTTCATTTTAATTATTTTAAAAAGGAAAATAAAATCCATAAGCAAAATGAAATGGTTTGTTTTGGGTTGAATGAAAGATTTCACTCGACCCAAAACTAAATTTTTTAGACTTCTTTGGCTCACCAAACTTTTTTGCTTTGGGTTGATTCGAAACAAAATTTTTTATTTGGTTGGTTGGTTTTTGTCCAGCTACTGAACCAAAATATCATATATTCACACAGCAATATTCAGCAGTTTTTAGTTGAAGAGCTATAATTTGAGTACAGCTCTTGTTTTTCCTGATTTTTGTCATAGGTGGTATATATCATTCTGATGCAAGTATGCAGATATAGAAAGAAGTACAGTTTATATACTAATTCGTCTTATTCCATTCACTTCATGATAAGTGAGATTCTCTGGTTTTACCGTCTTCCTTGTCAATTAGATCTTTATGGCCAGGTTTGTTTTGTTGCACCTTATATTATGCCTCCACTTCACTCTTTATTGAGGTGAAAAAAGAAAATAAAAGCTTTAATTATTAGCTTTTGTTGGGCTTAGGGCCCTGAAAGGTTTGCTGGACACTGAAGAGAGCCTTTTTATGGCAGGCCTAAAGTTTGTAAATGGATATTACTTTCAGTTAAGTAACTGAGACTAGACTCACGGGAAAAGAATGCCTGAGTTTATGAAACAGTCAAATTGGCATTTAAGTGACCCTCTGCATGCCTTTGCTTATCTACTTTGCTTAAAGATCATTTGGTTAGCAAGATTATATATTAAAACAAATAGTAACCACAGACAATGAGTATTTTACCTTCAATAAATAGTTATTGTCAGATTATCAATGGTGCAGAAACTGCATGATTTTCTAAAAACACTCTTTATTTAGTGCATTAGATGAAGGTAATGTAGGCCACACACACAGTATTGTTTTTTCATGTCCTCTTTTCCAAAGAATGATAAATAGTCTGCTTAAGGGAGAGTGTGTGCTGTAAAAACACACCTTTACCTGTAACATGCCCCAAATATTTTAGGTTTTATTGCTTATAATTCCAGCTTGTCCATCCAGTGAAATGATAAACTACTGTATTAGAAGAGTAAGAAAGTGACCCATTTACACTTATACTCAAACTGTTTATAGGTATTTTAAGTATGTAAACGAGAACTTATTTTAAGTTATTTCATTTGTCTTCATTTACAGAAATCATTGTAACTATTATATTTTAAAGAAAATTTAAGAAACTGTTTATCCATAAAAGTTTATCTTTCTCAGTTATTTTTTAAATTTGCAGGTGAATTGTACTGTGGGGAAAATGTAGCTTTTAGTGCATGGATTAAAATAAACTGGCTATTGCATACATATATGGAGTATATACAATATTTCTCCCTTTTCAAAATACCACGTGAAATCTTTCTTCTCTTCGCTAAAATAAACCAATGTGTGAGATGCTCTTTAAAATATTGGTCTGAGATTTCACTCTAATGAATCTAAACTGACTAGGCTTTCAATCATTCTATGATGCAAAATTTATGAAATCTTCTCCTGAAAATACCCCCTGCATTGCATGGGATTCCAGGGGGTATCCTTTAATCCAGACTAGCCCATTCATCTCATGTGTTCCGTGCCTGTGAATCCCCTTCTTTCATGGATACTCCTTTCTTTTTTATCCTTTTACATTTTATCCCAAAGGCTTGTTGCTGTACTCTTTATGCAGGAAAAGGTCCCACTAAGTTCACTGAGCTTTTGCTTGGGTTGTAGGATCTGGTGAAATTTTGCATTGTTGCATTTTGCATTGTTAAAGGAACTAAGGCCTGGTCAACACACACAAATTGCACTGGTTTATAACTAAAATCAGTTTTTAAATTATTTTAGTTAAACTAGTCCAAATATCTTTGTGGGTGTTGGTTGAAAATTGTTTATATATTTTTAACTTGTGCATATAAATTTACTGACACATGCTAAATGTGACCCAGGTTTAAAATGAGAAAAGAGTGTCCACACAAGGTTTTGCATTCACTTAACTACAGTAAATCATTTAAAAAACCCCTCTTTAGTTAAATCTAAACTTTGTGCATAAAACAGACATAAGTAGTTTGTTTTTACCCCAGAAGTCATTTCTCTTTCATATAACAGTCAATTAAAATATATTGAATCAAATTCCCAAATAAAAATTAAATTGTAGTTTAAGATTTTTCAGATATCGACAAACTAAATGCGTGTTGCAGTTTTCTTTAAAATCTATTTATGTTATTACTGGATTGTATGATGATGATTTGCTGGTTCTTGAGTTGTACTGTTTTCTTCTGAATGGCTTATATGTTATGCATATCCTCTTGTCTTCATTTCCTATGCTTCCTCATCTTTCCTCTTTGCTTTCATTCTTTTTGTAATATTTTTACAACAAAGAAATGAAATATAAAATATTATTTCATAACATAGCAAATATGGCTTTTGGTTATACTAACTTTTTTATTTTTTCTGATGTCATTGATGATGTTAGTGCTGTTTTCCCCCTTCATAAAATAAAAATATTACATTCTGGTTTGTGGAGTTAGGCACATCCCTGAGAGCAAGGGTGTGATACGCAAGCTTCAAACCCCAGGAAGTAGCTCTGCGAGGTTTTGTGTCTCATGAAAGTTACTCAGTGTAACTATAACTTTGAATTTTTAAAAACAAACAGAGTCCTGTGGCACTTTTAAAGACTAACAGATTTATTTATCGCATACGATAAATAAATCTGTTAGTCTTTAAAAGTGCCACAGGACTCTGTTTGTTTCTCTGCAATAGACTAACACAGCTACCCCTTTGGAATTTGAATTTTTAGCACTTTCCTATGGATGCTTCCCTTAAGTAATTGATATGTAATTACAACTTAATTCCAGTTTAATAATTTTGTTTGTCTCTGATTTTCTCAGATTTTAAAACAAAACCCAAATAAAACATGTCAGAATGGTTCAGTGATAAAGTACCTTTGATCGAATTTGTAAAGTGCACAAAATTCAACACATTGGATGCATGCAATGTAGATATATTTGCACTATCAGTTTGTCTCTCTTTACTTCTCCTATCACCTTCATTCCCTCAGTGGGGTTTCTTACCTGCCACCTCCATTGCATCATAGCTGTCTGTATCCTGGTTATTTTTTAACTCTATGGAGCCTATAAAATGGATGGAAATGGCTTTTAGTTCCTGATACATAGCCAATTAAGTTAGTGGAAAGACTCTCATTGATTTCAGAGGGTTTTGAATCAAGATCCTTTATGGTGGTATTAAATATTTTAACTTCCTGAAGTCAGTCAAAGGCATCTTACAAAGCCAACAGATGAAAACAAATGTGAAGTTTATGGACCAGACTGCTTTGCAATTATTAACTGAAAGAAGTTAGGGAAATCTTTAAGTGAAGATGTTACCTCACTAACATAGTTAACTCCAAAACATTATTAAAATTATTTTCAAAGATCTCTGTCATGGGATTTAGGGTACATCCAGACTACAGTTGGGAGCATGCTTCACAGTTTGGGCAGGCAGGTACGTGGTAGCTCTTCTTCATGTAATGCACTAAAAAGAGCAATGTTTAGGGGGGTAGCATAGAGAGCAGCTTGGGCAAGTTTCCTGAGGACAAACCCACCAAGACTCCTTGATTACATACTTGGGTAGCTAGCCAGGCATTGCTCTGTCACTCGCAGCTACACTGCTATTTTTAGCACTCTAGCTGGATCAGAACTAGCATGTGACTATCTACCAATCCTGGGGAGCACACTTCAGGCATCAGTGCAGACATAACCATAGTCTCACGGATGAGTATGTGTAATGTTTCAAAGTAATATTTATATATGTACATTACTTATAGATCTTACAGTAAAACAACACGGCTACCTCTTTGGAACAGGTCTTACAGTGAAACTCTTAAGGTCATGAAAGTTGTGCTTAAATTGGAGAAGAAAACTTTGGCCTGTGTAATTAATTCCTATTTCAAAACTACCGTTGAAGATTTTGGTATCCCATTTTCCTTTCCTTTCCTTTCCTTTCCTTTCCTTTCCTTTCCTTTCCTTTCCTTTTTACAATAATTTCTATTAATTATTTGTATTAAAACTTAAAATACAGTATATGTGATTCTAATGCAGTATTAGACTAATCAGTATATGTGAAATCTAGATGTAAGACGACAGTGAAAATGCTAAGTTAGTTGATTTTATTGTTGTTATTTTTTATTGTCTCCTAGAGGTCACCATTATCCAGTTATTCATCACCTGTGTACTACATCTCCTAGTTTTGCATTGCCTGCTGATTTACAGCTAGCTTCAAGAGTATATCATACTTCTGACAGAAAAGGACATTATCTTTTATGTACAGCAAAGGATCTGGACCACAAGGAGGAAGCATCTCTTTGCTCAGAAAATATTTCTTTTAAAGAACAAATTGAAAGAAATAGGTATGAACATATCTGTTTTCAGTTCTAGCGTTGAAATTATTATTTAGTTTATTTTATGAATTAAAATGAATATTACTTAAGGAATGACTTTTCTGGACACTTCATTATTTTAATATTTTGTTATTACGGAAATGTTCTGAAAAACAATTCTTTATATAGTGGTTCTTAACTGGTGGTACGTGTACCATCAGTGGGACGCAGAAGTATTCTAGTTGGGACGCAGGGTTTTCATAACAATTACTAAGAATTCGCTCTCCTTCCCACTGATCTGCCCTGCCCACCTGACCGAATATCATTAAATATAAACAGTAGCAGTAAAATTTATACTCAACAGTATTATTACAGTTTTCAACTACTAATGAAATTATTATTTTTTGTTTGTTTGTGTTTTAAAACCATAGAAATAAAATGTACTCCCAACAATACTATTGCAATTTTTTATGTCCTTAAAACTTACCGTAAATGATAAATATAATAACAGAATGCCTGCAAGCATATAAATGTCCATCTTGGAAAAAGTGGGGTTTTGTTTCTATCAGGTGGGATCCAGGTTCTTTGAGAGAGTGATTGGTGGGACAGAAGATATGAAAGATTGAGAACCAGTGCCTTAATAGATTGTGGTTTAGGTTGGCGTTATGGATATATTTTAATATTCTTGTTTATGTTAATCTTTAAATTATAAATACCTAGAATTCACATTGTTCAGAATGTTAAATATATTGTTTTGCATTTGACTCATTAAAACAAATAATTGTTTAGTTTGTTTTTCAGTGACTATTTCACAAATTTTGTCTCAATCTTGTAAATGCTTATATGCATACTTAAGATAACACACATGAGCAGTCCTGTTGTTGTCAGTAGGATTACTTATGGGAGTTAAGTTATGTATGCCTATATGAATTTGGACTTTAAATCCCAGTCTGGCAAATCCTTACTCACAGAGGACCTGATTCTGAAAACGCTTACACTTCTGTCTACCTTAAAGCATCTGAATAGTTCCATTGACTTCAATAGAAAATTGTACATAGAGTTAAGTACAGATTGAGGGTCAATAGAACTACTTGCATGAGTAAGGGCTACTCATGGAAGAAAGTGTTGCAAGATCTTTAGCCTTTAATGTGTGAATAATTTGTTTATAAGGAAGTGACTATTATATACAATATTTTGGGGAAAAAAAACAAGTTAACAATGATAGTACAGCATACCAAACAATAGTGTGATCTGTCAACAGATAATTTGTTTTACAAGGAACGGTAATGAAACATTAACGGTATTTTGCTTTGGAGTCTGCCTACTCTTTTTTATAGTGTTGTCTCATCACTGATTTATGTCTATATGGTGTCATTCAGATTAGTTGCTTAATGTCTTTCTGATTTTCATACAGGTTTTGGCAGTTTCTTTCTCTTAACTGAAAAAAAGTTAAATATAAATAAGAATTATATTTCATCTTCGTTGCGTAGTGATTATTGTAGTTACATTTTTGCCATATTGCTTTCTGACTTACTGTGCTATGTTGTTGCTCATAAGATTTAGGACTGGACACCTAATACTCTCAGATTTACCGTCACAATTTCCAGACCGTTAATTTGCTTTTTATAAGCTGTTTATATTCCCAGATCCAGTTGTCCTTACAAAAAAAATAAGATATTTTCGATAAGTTTGCAGATGACTCAAAAAATTGTTACAATGGCAAATAATGATGACAGGTCTGTTCTACACATCAAATTGGGTTGCTTGATAAGATGGGTTCACTTGAACAACATGGCTTTTTTAAAATACAGGCACATATAAGGTTATACATCTGGGAGTAAAGAATATATGTCAAAGAATATAGTCCCCCACTTGGAGGCTGGGGAACTATATTTCAGAAAGCAGTGACTCTGAAAGGACCTTAATAGTCATTGTAGATAATCAGCTGGACATATACTCTAGGGGAATACACTGGTAAAGACCCAAATATTATCTTTGGATGTTTATATACATCCTTAGATGTATAGACAAGGCAATGTTGCAAAGATGTTGGGAGGTGATATTAGCACAGTATATGGAATTAGTGAGAGTATTGCTGCAATATTGCAATCTGTTCTGATGTCCATACTTTCTAGAAAGGATGTTGACAAATTGGTTCAGAAAAGAGCTATAAGAATGATTCCATGTTTGGAAAACCTCTTGCCTTATAGCGGGAAACTAAAGAAGCTCAGTCGATTCAGTTATCCGAGAGAGTTAAGAGATGGATTGGTCAAGGTGTTTAAGCACCTTCATGGGGAGAAGGTTTCTGACAGTAGAGAGCCCTTTAATTTAGCAAGCAAAGACATATGGGATTCTCTGTCACTTAAAGTGAATAACTCTAAAATATTGGTTAGAGCTCAACTAGACATTATAGACATGATGCAATGATCACTTACTGAAATTTTGTGGTCTGTATTATGCCAGAGGTTAGACTTAATGATCACAGTGATGTCTTACAGCCTTAAAATCTGAGTCTGTGAAAACTCTTGTGTAAAAATTTCAGTATTCTCTGAGTATTCAGTATTCTCTGAGAATTTTTGTCAGGCTACTATGTTAGGTGTTGTTCTTGCATTTTGATCTGTGCAGGCTTCTTTTCCCCTCAGTAGACTAATATGGCTCCATTCAATTTGGTTATTCACAGGGGGTAAGGTTGTCTCAGAAGCTCAGTGAGCAAAATTAGAAAAATAGTCTGGGAAGATTTTGTCTGTTTTCCCAGATGTGGATCTGCCCCCAATTCATGTATTCATTCCAAATCTAATGGATCGTTTCCAGAAAGTAGATAAAAAATTCTTAACAGTGAGAAATATCTGACTCTGTTTTTGAGTGGTGACCACTAGGATTTATCAAGTTGTCAACTCCCTGGAATTATGCCACTGGATAAAACTTTGTGAAGTAAATGGTGAAGGAGGAAAAACCTGCTGTAAAATAAGCTCTCTAACATATGATTGGGGGAAATTCCCAAGCCTCTAAAGACTTTTGAACCCAAAGGGTCATGGATAAGAAGGCATGTCATGCCTCTTTGTTGGCTGCATAACACCCATAAACTAAACTCTGTCCTTGGAATCATTTAGAATCACAATCAAAAGGCCTTCTCTAGTTATTGGTTTAATTGCTACATGGAACATTGGCCTTATCACCTGTGCTGTTGGTATCTTGTGTACCGAAGTCCTCATTTCTCCTAGATCTTCAATCACTTCATCATAATCAGTACCCAAATTGGAGCACAGTGGTGACCAGGGAGATGATGGTTGCTTGCTACTTGTACTCAAATGGGCTGATGTTCTATTCTGTTGCCAAATGCAGTTCTGTTGCAAAGAAACAGCAGGTTAGCAACTTTGCAAGAGAAGGTCTGACTTTCCTCCAGTTTTTTAAAAAGCTGATGATGTTGTCTGACTCTGAGTTAGCACTGGGCCAGAAATCTACAAGGGTTGTAGCCAAGTGAAAACTGGGCCATTCAATCGGATTGCTGTGACTTTGCAAGGAATATTGGAATAGCTGGTAAAGAATGTATGGCTGCCATCTCATACCGTCTCCATGGTTATCTTCCCTGATGCTGCTGCCCGCTATCAGTCCTATTTCCTGCATGAAAGGATGGTGGTTGAAATGACTGTGGCCAAAGAAAAGGCCAGCCAGGAACATGGTACTACATCTCAGAACTTTGAGCTTGTGTCATAGGATTCATTTGGAGTAAGGTGCTTACTTTTCAAGAGCTGCAGTCTTTCCTGTTAAGATCTGTCTTGCCTTCCTACTAAAGGGCAGGTTAAGGTTCCTCAGAACATGCACCAGAGGCTTAAAAACAAAGACTAACAAATTTATTTGTTGCAAGAGCTTTCATGGGAGAAAATCCCACTTCATCAGATACTTGAAGATGGAGAACTTAAAGAATGGGAGGAAAATAAGCTGGGACAAGTCATAGGATCAGGTCAGGCTGTTTCAGCAAATCAAAGCAGTTGTTTAGATTCAAACAGTGTGGAACAGCATATTAGAAGGAGTGGAGGTAGAAAGAAGGCAAAATCACCTTTTGTAATTAAGCCAGGACATATCCCTATTTAAGCCTAGGGCAACGGTGTAAATTTGAATATGAATTCCAAATCTGCAGTTTCTCTTTGAAGCTTTGATTTGTAATCAATTTGCTTAAGTACGGCAATTAACATACCTTCCATTGAGTGAGCAGAGAGATCGAAATGTTCCCCTATTAGTTTTTGAATGTTATTTCTGATGTCAGATTTGTGTCCATTTATTCTTTTGCATGGAGACTGTCCTGTTTGTCCAATGTACAAGGCGGAGGGGTATAGCTGGCACTTGATGGCATATATCACATTGGTGGATGAACAGGTGAATAAGCCCTTGATGGAGTAGCTGGTTTGATTAGGTCCTATGATAGTGTCCTTTATGCAGATATGTGGACAAAGTTGGCAGCGGGGTTTGTTGCAGGGATATGTGCCTGCCTTAATGTTTCTGTTGTTTGGTCTGTAGTTTCTGGTGAGTATTTGCTTAAAGTTGGGGAGCTGTCTGTGAGCAAGGAGAGGTCTGTCTCCCAAGGCTTGAGAGAGCGGTGGATCATCTTGTAGGATAGGCTGTAAAGTTAACCCTTACCTATAATTCCCCCCCCCCCTCATTTTTTTAAGGGACTTCTGGACAGATCCCAACAGTTTGATTCATGAGTCAGAGAATGCTAACTAAAAACATTTATCCGTATATGATGCTTTTGTATCTTGGAAACAAGAATCTAGAACAGGGGTAGGCAACCCCCGGCACGCGTGTCAACAGTGACACACGAGCCCATTTGGAGCGACACTCGGCATCCTCTGTGGCGCCCCAGAAATTGCCACTCCCGCCACCAAAAGACACTCCAAGTGGCTTCTTTCGGGGGCGGCTACAGTGCGGAGGTCCCTGCCATGTCCATGACCCAGGCATACCATGTAAAGAAGCCACCCAGAGCAGCTCCTCTCTGTGGTGTGCACCATCAAAAGGAGTGACTCCAGGTAACAGGAGATAGGGGTCCCCAGGCACAGTGCTGAGAGGAGCCCCTCCAGGTGGCTTCTTTCCATGAATGGGCTGCCAGCATCAGCTGAGGGTAGTGGAGAAGGGGCCGGCACAGGGGTCAGCAAAGGTTGCCAGCCCCTGATCTAGAACAACCTTTGATGATTTCCATGTTGTAAATAGTTGACTAGTTTTCTAGAGTTCATGTTGTTCAAGTGGTATTATGGCCTCAGTTTTTCACTTTTTTATTTACTAGGGACAGAAGTTACCATGATGTTTTTTATATTTTATCTATATATCATTATCATCTATATATCATGTTTTATCTATATATCATTGACTTTGATGGAACTACTGGCATACTTAAAAAGTTTTTAAGCCTACACTTGACCTTGAATTGGGGCCTTAATCTGTGGAAGTATAGAAAACTGAATCCTCTGGAGCACTGCCATCTTGTGACATCGCCTACTACTTTGAAGTTGTCTGCTTTTAATTTTTTTACAGTCTACATGCAACTTGAACCTACAAGGTCAGAAATACAATTTGTCCTATGCTCGGTAAGGCTTATTTCAGAATATAATTACACACGCTGAACTACTGAGGCATGACTAGTCCCTGCGTTTGACAAATTTTATAAATACAAAGATTCAAACTAGAGCAAACCTGTTTTTTTGTGCAAAGGATAGTCAAATTTAAATTATATTGATATCTGCAGTTAAAATAATAGTTTTTTAAAAGTACTTAGATAGACACTTGTTTGCTTGTAACAAAGACCATAGAAGTTTGTAGTGGTCTATTGTAGAATTTTATAGTGGGACTGATCAAGAAAGCTATAGATTTAAGCTTGCCCAAGGTAGTAATGCTTATTTCATTCTGTTGATTTTATGCACAGGTAGGTTTAATTTAAACATCAAAAGAGGTATTTTGTCGCCCCATTCCCAGCAAAAATATTCTACAAGAATTGTAAAAAAACAAAACAAAACATAGATATAGTATTGTATTATATTTTATAAAACTCCTTTTAGCAGGAATTCCTGTACTTCTCTGGGAGGACAGATTTAATTTTTTTTTTGCCAGCAGATGGAAACCGAATACTATTAGATCAGCAGTACTACTTCTTAGCACTCTCTCTTAGTTTGTTTTTGTCTCCACAAGGTCAACAGTCTGTAAGGCATATTAGGTTATATCAGCTTTTTGTTGTTTGACTTAGACTTCCTTAATCTTAAAACTACTTTGATCAAAAGTACAGTATACATAGTGGATAATTGTTATTGTTGCTCATTTCAATTACTTTTTAACTCAGGTGCTTGAGCATATTTTCTCAAGGATGTTTTATATCTTTTATCTTTTAAATTTATATTCATTCTACACAAACTCTCAATAGAAGAATCTGCAAAGTCTTAGAAATAAAGAGAAAACTTGTATAGATGAAAGGCCAGACACTTGCCAAAAGTTTTCCCCTCAAGTTAAGTTACAGATCTTTAGATGAAACTTCTGTTTCAAGAAAGAGAAATCTAAGATATACTCCAGAGACTGTTCAAGATCACATTACTTCTTGGTCCAAGGCCTTTCTCTCTGAGGCCCTCAATAAGCACTACAGATTCTTTTATCCCAAAGTTACTTTTTTAGAACTCCTTTCAAAAATTCATCACACCTCCAAATTAGAAGGCACTTGGTTTTAAACTGATACTCAGATATTCTAAGAGTCTTTACACTGTTCTAGTAGCGTAAAGAGGTCTTAAAATAGGAGTAAATGACATATATTGTAAATGAGAATCAGATCAGTTATATGTGTGTCAGTTAGATTGCAAAGAAATAGGAAATGAAATAATTGAAACGCATCTGTTGATGGCCTGTTTGAATATAAAGAGAAATGTGGTGGTTTAGCTGTGTTGGCTCCATAGTATTATTATTTACTAGGGACAGAAGTTACCATTATGTTTTTTATGTTTTCTCTATATATCATTAACATTTATATATCATGTTTTATCTATATATCATTGACTTTGATGGAACTACTGGCATACTTAAAAAGTTTTTAAGCCTACACTTGATCTTGAATTGGGGCCTTAATCTGTGGAAGTATAGAAAACTGAATCCTCTGGAGCACTGCCATCTTGTGACATCGCCTACTACTTTGAAGTTGTCTGCTTTTAATTTTTTTACAATCTACATGCAACTTGAACCTACAAGGTCTGGGAAGGGTAGTCAGAGTATCACAGCTAAATACAAGTTGGAACAGATTGTTTAGCCGAACATAGTTAACACAACAGAGTCCTGTTTAATCCAGTGCTTTTCAATCTGTGGTTCACAGTCCTCTGAGGGTCCACAGACTAAGTCAAAAATTTCTAAAGGGGTCTGCAAATGAAAAAAGATGGAAATCCACTGGTTTAGTCTTTTCAAAAAACAAAACTGTATAAAGCCAGCAGATGTCACTGTGAGCATGTACTTATGAGGTTAGAATGGTCAAGAGTCAAACATAATATATATTTTTATTTTTATATTTGTGTACACATAGATATTTAGTAATGCATTCTATCTGCGGTGTATTTCATTTCATCATTTCCATTTCTTCATATATTTTTGTAATTATATTATTAGTATAAAGAGGAATTATAACCAGAAGTTTGAGTAATCAACATTATGAAATTGAGACAAAAATACAAATTAAAACAAATATAATCCTTACTTTCTACTAAATTAATATATTTTAAACATATGAAGCAAAAATTTTCTATCAGTATACATTTTCTATCATTTATCAAGCTGAATGCTTTTTAAAAATAACTTAAAACAGGTGATAAATATTAATCAAACCTGGAAGAATGAAAATACTAATGTGTTTTGGGTAGCCCCATGTCCCAATTCCAAATCGGTTGTTGGTGTGGCAGCAGGCATAAAGGGAATAGAGGTAGAGAAAGGCAAAAATGGTTATCCAACCTGACAAATTTATATATACGGTGTAAGAAGTGGTTAGAATGTTTTAATCTGAAACATAATGAAAGATGCAAATTGTATCAAGATATGTTAATTTTTACTTCTGATCTTAAATACTTGAGAATGTCACTTTCTAAAGTAAGATACTCAATTTTTATTACATTTGCAGTGGATGATTTTATAAAATACTATGAAAAAAAACCCAAATCAGAATCCAATTGACAGTGTAATCACTTTTTAGGGTATAATCCAAAATCCATTGAAGTCAGTGGAAACCCTCACATTGACTTTACTACACTTTGAACTTAGATATTTATCTAACGTAAAGCATGTGAGTAAATCTACTGACTTTAGTGGAACTAGTCTCATGTTTAAAGTTATGCATATATAGTCAGGCCTCAATGTTGCAAACATGCTTAAATTTAAGCACAATTAATCCTATTAAAATAAATGGGGCTCCTTACATGCTTAAAGTTAAACATATTCATAAGTGTTTGCAGGGTCAAGGCCATAGATCCAGCACGCATGTGAAAACATTAAGAGGCCATCTTGTGACTTCATATAATGTGCATCATGGGTTTGATCACACAAGCTTTTCTGAAATCAGCTGGGGTTGTGCGTTTGGAGAGATTGCAAGATTAGGATCCATGTCCCTAGTGCTGGGTAGTAAACCACGTATTCTTCGAGTACTTGCACAAGTCTATTCAGCTGCGGGTGTGCTCATGTGGTTTGTGCACAGTTGTCAGAGAATTTTCCCTCAATGGTACCCACTGGGGTGGCTCAAGTGCCCTCTGTCACTACACATCACTGCATGCTGCTAAAGAAAGTGGAGCTGACCCACTTCCTAGTTCCTTCTTATTGCCAGTGATGGTTATTGGAATAATCTCAGATTTGTTCTCATAGGCTTCCCTTACTCCTTTGTACACACCCTGCTATTGTTAGGAAATAGTTAAGTTTTGGTTTTAGTGATGGATTTTAGTCTTAGATGTTTTTGGACTAGCTTTTGGTTTTTGGTATTGGGATCAGTACTGAACTGATGCCATGCTTATGAGGTTTTAAGTCTTGTCACACTTGAGCTAAATTTGTGTGAGTCAGTAACCCACACCCAGCCTGTTTGAAATGTTTGGGAGAATCCCATGTAAGTGACAAATGTCACATTTGCAACGGATGTAAGCACTGCTCAAAGAAAGATAGAATGGCAAGACTCAAATGTTGCTCATGGAGGCAGTGTTTCATCCCCCACCAGACTCATCTCACATGCAGAACACCCTAAGAACATCAGCCTTGGTATGGAGCAAATGGAAGGTATCTGCAGCTCTTCAGTCCCATTTGCTGGTACAGAAGAAAAGACCTTAGACCTTCCTCACGCTTGGTTACCTCACTTGGGAATGTTGGTGCCAAAGCCTGTAAGCAGAAACTTTAAGAGACATTCAGTGGAGTGTCTCTCACTGGAGCACTCTTCAGCTGAGAAGGAAGGATCACTGTCTCCAGAGCTGTGCCAGGTCCATTGCGGGTATCTCATGAAAGATCTTTTCAGCAAAGGTATCAGTCACTGCCACTCTCAACCACTGCTCAGGCATGCGCAGCCACCAGAAACCTGCTTAACCTCTTGATACTGTTATCCCTGGTGGTGCAAGAAGGTTTATAGTCAGTACTGGTGCCTGCGTCGCCTTCCTCTCTGTATCAGGAATTCATCATATTGTTTCGTCCCAAGTTTTTGTGAAGGGCTGGTGTAGTCAAAGGACAAACTTCCAGTGATATCCTCAGTATCACCACAGCTATTATCAATTTTGGACTATCTATCCACAGTCCTAGCTGGTTCTGCATCCCCAATGTAAGATGTTTCAGATTCTTCCTCTTTGTACTCAAAGGTGCATTAATCTGTGTCCTATTCAAGAGAGAGGGCATGCTCTGTCCTGGAGGTATGGAAGCCTTGTGTCACACAACAATCACAGCCCTAGTCTCTAAGTTAATGGTCCAGTCAAAGTGGGATTCAAGGCCCTTAACAATCGCTTTTCTGGTCATTGTGGGACATCTCTGCTTCCACTAGGACCTCACCATAACCATCTGCTTAGTCATTGAGACTGCTCTGGGCACATTAGCTCTGAGAGTAGTAGTGAGCACTGAGAAGTCACTGAAGTGGCTTCCTCACCACAAGTCATGGAGCAGCCTCCACCTTGGAGCGCTATGCTGTCCTTTTCCTCATCACCAGACAAGGCTGTTGGGGTAGCAAGTGATTCAGCAATGCCAGAGGAACACAGAGCTCATCAAGATCTATTCAGAAGAGTGGCCTCTGTTCTTGACATTGAGATAGAGGTGTGCTAAAACTCCCACAAGCTGGAGGACATTCAGCTATTGACACCCCATGTCAAGGTTGGCTCTGCCAATTAACAAAACCATTGGGGCCTTTGGAAAGGATGTCCATGAAGTGCTTCTGAATAGCAGAAAACCATCAACTGGGGGCATGTCCCTGAGTAAATGGAAGCACTTCTCCTTTCAGTCCTGGTAGAAAGGCATGTCGCCAGAATATGCACCCTGAATAGGGTGAGAATAAGTGTGAAAAATCAGGGCACTATTTTTTTTCCCAAGGAGAGGTATAGTTGCCTATATAAGACAAAGCCCCTAATATTGGGACAGTCCTGATAATATCAGGATGTCTGGTCACTTTACCCCTAAACCTTGCACTTTAGTCTTCTATATCTAAAACATCAGAGTTTGGAGATTAGCTCTGTAAGACTACATTTTACAACTATCTCAGCCTTCATACCTTGGTGGATAGTATATTCATTTTCTCCAGCTCCATTGTTAGCAGATTCCTAAAGGGTTTGATCTGATTGTGCCCACATGCACAAGAGCTTATCCCTCCTTGGGATCTGAACCTGTTCCTAGCCATTTGAACCAAACCTGCTCTCTACTTCACTTCTCCACGAAACAGCATTTTTCTTGCCATTATCTCAGCCAAAAGGTGGGCAAGTTGAGAGTTCTAGTGTGAGATCATCCCTAAACAATTTTCCACAAGGATAAAGTTTATCTCTGCCTTTGTGCAAAATTGGTCACCAACATAGTCTTTAATTTTCATGTTAACCGGGCGATCTTTTAGCCTACATTCTTGCCAATACACCATGTGTATAGAGATGAGGAGAGACTATTAATTGAATCTGAGAAAAGCTTTAGCTTTTTACTTGAAAAGTGCAAAGTTCTTTAGATCTTCCTTTCTGCTGTTCACTGAGGTTGTGGATAGGGCTAAGAGCCAACCAGTTTTCACTTAGAGAATCTCAGCCTGAAACTCTTTGTTCATTCGCTTATGCTAATATAGCCCTGCCACTTAAAGTACGGGTGCATTCTACTAGAGCACAGGCAACTTTGGTAACTTGCTTGGCACAAATGCTGATCATTGATATTTATAAAACAGAAATATGTGGACTTGGTCATCAGTCCACACATTTGCTTCTCATTATGCCATTTCCCATCAGTCCAGGGGCAATGCCCATTTTGGATGCTTTGATCACTATTCAGCTTGACTCCAAGCTCAGCTCCATGTTTGTCTGCTTGTGAGTCACCTACAGTAGAACGGACATGTGCAAGCACTCAAAGAAGAAAAAACTGTCACATACCTTTCCAAAATTGCTGTTTTTGAGCTGTGTTGCATATGTCCGCTCTACAATCTGCCCTCCTTCCCCTCTCTATCAGAATCATCCGATATGAATGAACGGAGGGAAGTTAGGAGAAGCTTCGTTCTCTTATACCAGCACAGAGTGATGTGTCACAATAGAGAGCGCACAAGCTGCCTGACAGGTACTACTGAGAAAAAAGTTCTCCCACAACTGTGCATGAGGTGTGTGTGCATCTACTGTAGAGTGGACATGTGTAAAACGTCTTGAAGAAAATCAGTTACCAAAAGATTTTAGTCCTGACTTCTCCCCTTCTGAGAGAAGAACTTGAGTAACTTTAGATATTTTATTTATTCTTTTGCCTTTGATTTAATCACAAGGAAAATTAATTAAAAATTTGAATTAAGTAACATTACATTATTTTCTTAATATTTCTAATAACTGACATTTGAGTATCTATATTCATGTTGTATTCCATTTCAGAATTTGTTATGAAGGAGTTCCTATTTCAGAATTATACCAGGATAATCAGAAAGATGGAATTAATATTTTGCCTCCACATACATCAGAAAGTCTAACTGAATGGCAAAACATAGCTGAATATTATGTTGAAAAGCCACGACTGGAACTGTTAGGAGAGAAAGTAAGAACTAATTTTGATAAAAATGTGCACTGTTTGTACAGTTTACAAATAATTACACACAACCTGAAAAAAAAAATTCCTAAAGCATTTTGTTAGCACGTGGCATTCAGGAATTAAAGATAACAGAAAAATTTCCTCAAATGTTTGACCATATACATTTTTAACACACCTAGTTTCAAAAACAGAAGAGAGTGTAGTCTTTTATATGCTGCTATAACTCTCTTTCATCTAATGTTCTTTATATGAATTATGATTACATGGTAACACAGGGATTGCCATATTTGATCAGACTAATGGTCCCAGTGTTCTGTTGCAATCAGTGGCTAGTACCAGATGCTTCATAGGAAAGGTCAAGAATCCTTGCAGTAGCTGATTTTGGGATAACCTGCCCCTAGAAGAGGCTTCCTCTTATCTGTCAATAATTAGAGGTTAACTTGTGATCTGAAGTGTGAGGATTTACATTCCTTCCAAAACTTAGTTGTAAAAATCTAATATCCTAGTATAACTCTGGATATTATTTTTGCCCATACATTTTTCTAAACCTTCTTTTGAATCCTTCTAAGCTCTTGACCTCAGTTATATCATGCGGCAAAGAATTCCACAAACTATTTGTGCACTGTGTTAAAATGTATTTTTTTTATATCAATTTTAAATTTGTTAACATGATTTAAAGGAAAACTGCACTGTTTTGGTTGCACTGAACAACAAACATTTAAGATGGTAAGCAATCTTTGTGACCATAGATAAACCAAAATATTTGCTTGAAGTTTTACAAAGCTAAGTTTTTAATTAAAAGGATCGTGTCTGAGCTAGAATCTGCTAGTCAGTTTCCTATCTGCTTTAGTATAGATTCAGTAATAATAAGGAAAACTTTTAATTTTTACAATTGAAAACATTTGCATATTAAAGTTTCTTTTAATTGTTAAATGATTCATAAAACAGGTTGGAAACTTTCTGTTCCATGATGTTGCTAGTGCCAAAAAATGGCCTCACTTTTCTGCAAGTTCCCACTGCCAGCATTTTATTCAGAAATGCCAATTACCAATACATTAAAAATTTAGAGTGCTACACTGGATAATTTATTTTGACTTAGAAGTGTGTCTCATCTCTAGAAATTCCATTATTCTGGTAGCAGCTTTCCTCAAAAGCATATTAAGTGAACACTGGCATTTTATCACAGAACACTTATATTCAGAGCAAAGTAATATTAAGATATTTAATAATTATTTTGGGTGTAGTAGATAACTGTAGTTTGTTGGTTTTGAAGGTTTCCATTTATCCAGGAACTCTAAAAATGTTTTGGGCTCCAGCGCCACCAAAATTTTCTGCTCCGCTATCTTTCATGAAGGAAACCTTATTTCCTATATACAAGGTAAGTATTTTAAATGTGCTCTGTATATTGCTACCTTTTGAAGTTTCACACCACTCTTACTATGAAAACACATTTTAGTAGCTATTATAGATACCATATATACTATTTTATTAGAGTTTCTGTATTGATATTTACAGTTAATATAAATCATTGTATGATTTATTATAGTATGTATGTATAATTTGCTGTAGTTTTTAAGTTCAATTTCTGGAATACTATTTCCATACTAATTATGCTACATGTTATAGTGGCCACTTGATATTATATTGTATAGAGTTTATTTTAATTATATTGTGATAAATACTACCATTCCCACTTAATGCTTCTATAATTCTAGTATGCTGGTTTTAAACATGTGTTTTTTCTTTTAGAAAAAACTCATAAAGCTACTTAACATGAAGTCTCCTAAATGATAGCTTATCATTGGTTCTTATTAAAATGTGGTATAACCCCTCCTTCCTGTCCCCCAGCATTTTAGACAGAGAAAATAATTTTAGAAACTGTCATTTTGTTTTTAAACTTGTGCAATAAAATATTTGTAGTGCAAACATGTTTGGCAGCCATCAGGTCATCCAAGCAAACAAGCTTGTCTAGTGCATGGTGGTGGCATTCAGAGTCATTACTCTGCACGGTTGCCAGGATCTGTGGCTATGGAGAAACCAGCAATCGATATACAATACTCCAGTGAAAGATATGCAGTAAAAAGTAGGAGTCTATAGCAGGAATAGACCTGGCACAGTTATTTCCTATGCCACCCCCGCAATAATTTTATAAATTACTGAGGCTAGGGAAGAGCTGTTTAGTGAATCAGGGAGCACTAACCAGCTTGACGGTAGTCTCATCCTCTGTCAGATTCTGACCATTACAGAGAATCTGACCACAGAGTTTGCGCATCATTAAATGTAAACAAAATAGCAATTCTATAAAAGCTGTAGATTAGCTATAGTACATGCCTTATTAATTGGCATATGTATTACAGTTTTAGTCACTACAGAAAATATATTAATAGTAATATAAAATTAATGTTAAATATGTTAATACTACAGAGCAATGTTATTGAGGGTGTTGTAATTGAAGACTTTTCTGCTGACCTTCAAGATGAAGATTCAAAGTCTGAGGATGATTTTGACATCTACAGTTATATGGTGGTATGTATTTATTTCAACAAGGTAGCTTTCAATTTAAATTGTTCTCAATTGCTTCCTTTGAAAGAATTTATTCTTACCAAAAACATTCTTTACCTTTAGATAAATTTATTCTACTCCAAGTTATTTTTGTGTCAGTCAATTGTTTTTGGTGTTCTCGTATTCCAGGTCTTAGCCAGCCCCTGCTTTCTGACTGGGCCCCAGAGTCTCCAGGGTGGACCTGGCCAGTCCTGCTTCTGGTCATGTGACCGGAAACTTCCTGATGCTGCTCCAGTTGCCTAGTGGCTGGCAACAGCAGCTGCCTGGGGCCTGAGCTGTGGGCAGAGAGCAGCCCACCCCCGCCCATCTGCTCGCAGCTGCCAGGTGCTGCTCGGTCTGCACTCTCAGGCACTGTGGTGGGCAGGGGTGGGCGGGCCTGCTGCCCAAGTAATTGAAATACAGTATTTATATTTGCTTCATTTGTAATTACAGATAAAATTTTCTATTTCATTATTTAAAGTCTAGAATGTCCTTGATTCAGAATGTTAGAATATTTCAGTGTAATAGTTCACTGAGATCAACCATCAGTTGAATTGTCACAAGTTCTAAAGTTCTTCTCTCTTTGCATTTGATGTGTACTTGTGATGGTGAACACTTACCTCTATTAAGTGTCTTCTGTCCACTGGGTGTGATCCGGCACTTTTTCTCTCCATTCCTGGTGCCCCCATTCTGCTGCCAACCTTGCTAGGCAGTTCTTCAGTGGCTCAATGTGCTGGCTAAGTCACCCAGTTAATAGGTAAATGGATGAACATCTTCCAGAGTAACAAAGGTTCCACAAAGACTATTCCTGTGCCCTTGTTGGTGTTTGCAGTCCTGTCTCTGGGCTCAGTTCTCAGCCCACTTCTGGGCTAGCTTTAGCCTCCCCTACCTTCGGGCTTTTTCTCTGGAGACTGTTTCTCCTCCATATTTCTCACTGGCCCAAGTTCTCACTCTCCAGCCAGGTCATTCCTTAAGTTCAGTCCCTTTCCTGGGATGGTTAAGCAAAAGGTCAGCAAACAGCCTACCCTTACCTGGGTCTTCAGACCTGTCCCTGAGCACTTTAAATTCCAGCCCTCTGCCTGGGCTTCTCAATGAGCTGTTTCCTTTTCTTGAGGCTTAGGACACTTCCCCAGTGGCTATTGGGCAGGCAGGCAGGCGGGGGGGGGGGGGGCGGGGGGAACCCAGGCCCCCACACTACTCAGGGTCCAAACCCAGGGACCGTATAAATAGCAGCCACATAGTGCTTCCTTTAATAGTTGCTGCTGCTGCATTTCCTGGGCTGCTCAGAACCATCACTTTCACCCATTACCTTAGGATTATAGTCCTTAGGTTCCCTCCATCTGTTTTCTGTTTGAGCAGGGTGTCTCCCAAGTCTCCTTGCTTGGAGAGTCTCCCTGTATTACCGCTTCTGATTCTAGCCAGGAACCGCCCTGTTCAGGCCCTGCAAATTCTTTTATCTGAGTCTGCTGTGCTCTGATTGGCTGCTTCTGTGGAATTTCTAGGCAGGTCTGGAGTACTCACCTTCATTGCTCCTATCCTGGGGCAGGGTGTGGTAGGAATGAAAGGCCTCCAGCAGGGAGCCTCATAGGGCCTGGTGCAACTTATCACACTCCTATAAAAATCATGGTGCATTATAGGGGTCTGTAATGCAATTAATAGTGGTTTAGGAAAGAATTTTAACTGAAAGGTAACATATCAAGCTGTATCTTCACTAGAAAAGTATTTTGTGTTAGAAGACAACTCTGAGTCATATTAATAATATGCTGTTAAGCATGACTTTTCAGTTTGGCATCTCTATGTTTCCCATTGTGTCAGGTGATTATGGGTAAACTACTAGATCCATTTATTTAACCATGGCATGTTTAATGCTGTATTTTGATACTGAACGTTTGGTGGTGAGTGTAGATACTAGTGAGACATGATATGCCCAATTTGTAGATCAGTAAGGTTTAATGTGCAAGGTTTTCTATAAACATACTAGTTAACTACAAAGCCTAAAATTAACTACAATATATCATACTCGCTAAACCTGGAGAGCTAAGCAGTCAAAGGCTGTACAGGAACAGCTTTCTTCAGGGCCCCCTCCAGGGAGTGAGTGGATCATCTGGTCCAACCGGCAGCATCTCCCGCGGAATCAGATGTTGATGGTGTATGCCTCTTGGTCTAAGTGGTGACTTTTTATACCTTTGTTTACACAGCTTTCACGTAATTACCTCTCTACTAATTATTACATGTTCTATTACTTACATTGGATTCTCATCCTTGACTACATTCCATTCTCCCCATGATAACCGGGGTCATCAAAACAACACCTAGTGATAGGACGGGTGGTGACAAAATATAACCCTTGGCAGTGGAAAAATGCACCCTCGGGCATTCAAGAATAACTTGTTATTCCCCTCACCGTTATCTATGTGCAGCTGCAAGCATTCATATTATGTATTTCTTCTTATTATGTGCCACAGTATGCCGAATTTGAGACATCTACCCAGTATTCCTGTTTGTCTCTGCCATCTGCAAGATAGGGCTCAAAACTGTAGTCAAGCAACTCAAATTGCACTGGACCTCCAACAGTATCATCTTGTTTTGTCCCTGTCTTTACTGTCTATGTCAAAGTAACATTTAACAGCTTGTTAACTGTTACAGCTCTTCAAAATCATAGACTCATAGAATAATAGGGATGGAAGGGACCTCACGAGGTCATCTAGCCCAACCCCCTGCTAAAAAGCAGGACCACTCCCACTAAATCACCCCAGCCAGGGTTTTGTCTAACCGGGCCTTAAAAATCTCCAAAGATGGAGACTCGACCACCTCCCTAAGTAGCCCATTCCAATGCTTCACCACCCTCCTAGTGAGAAAGTTTTTCCTAATATCCAACCTCGACCTCCCCAGCTGTAATTTGAAACCATTGCTCCTTGTTCTGTCCTCTGTTACCATCGAGAATAACCTAGCTCCCTCCTCTTTGGAGCACCCCTTCAAGTAGTTGAAGGTTGCTATCAAATCTCCCTTCAGTCTTCTCTTCTGTAGACTAAATAAGCCTAGTTCCTTCAGTCTCTCCTCATAAGTCATGTGCCCCAGCCCCCTAATCATTTTTATTGCCCTCCGCTGGACTCTTTCTAATTTGTCCACATCCTTTCTGTAGTGAGGAGCCCAAAACTGGACACAGTATTCCAGATGCGGCCTGACCAGTGTCAAATAGAGGGGAATTATCACATCCCTTGATCTGCTGGCAATACTCCTACTGATGCAGCCTAATATGCCATTGACCTTTTTGGCAACAAGGGCACACTGTTGGCTCATATTCATCTTCCCGTCCACCATAACCCCCAGGTCCTTTTCTCCAGCACTGCTACTTAGCCGATTGGTCCCCAGCCTGTAGCAGTGCATGGGATTTTTCCGTCCTAAGTGCAGGACTTTGCACTTGTCTTTGTTGAACCTCATGAGGTTCCTTTCAGCCCAGTGTTCCAATTTGTTCAAGTCTCCCTGGATCCTGTCCCTGCCCTCCATAGTATCTACCATTCCCCCCAACTTGGTGTCATCTGCGAATTTACTAAGCACGCAGTTTATTCCATCATCAAGATCATTAATGAAGATGTTGAATAGAACCGGCCCCAGGACCGACCCCTGGGACACTCCACTCGTTACTGGTTGCCAACTAGACATCGAGCCATTGATTCCTACCCCCTGAGCTGTTGATCTAGCCAGTTTTCTATCCACCTTACGGTCCACTCATCCAACCCATACTTCCTTAACTTGCCAATGAGAATGCTGTGGGAAACCGTACAAAAGCCTTGCTAAAGTCAAGGCATACCATGTCAACGGCTCTTCCCGGATCCACAAATCTAGTCATCTTATCATAGAAGGAAATCAGGTTGGTCAGGCATGATTTGCCCTTGGTGAATCCATGTTGACTGTTCCTGATCACTCTATTTTCCTCCAAGTGTTTCAGGATGGATTCTTTGAGGATCTGCTCCATGATTTTCCCAGGGATTGAGGTGAGGCTGACTGGTCTGTAGTTCCCCAGATCCTCCTTTTTCCCTTTCTTGAAGATAGGTACTATATTTGCCTTTTTCCAATCCTCCGGGACCTCCTCCGTTCGCCACGAGTTCTCAAAGATAATGGCCAGTGGCTCTGCAATCACTTCAGCCAACTCCTTCAGCACCCTTGGATGCAGTTCATCCGGCCTCATGGACTTGTGCACATCCAATTTCTTTAAGTAGTCCCTAACCTGACTTTCCATCACTGAGGGCCACTCTTCTCTCCATTCCGCATTACCCCATGTAGTAGCCTGGGAGCTGGCCCTCCCTGTGAAGACTGAAGTAAAAAAAGCATTGAGTACTTCAGCCTTTTCCGCATCATCCACCACGAGGATGCCTGCCCCATTCAGTAAGGGACCTACACCACCCCTGATCCTTTTCTTGTTGCTGACATACTTATAGAACCCCTTTCTGTGATCTTTCACATCTTTTGCTAGCTGCAACTCCAATTGTCCTTTGGCCTTTCTGATTTTATCCCTGCAGTCCCGAGCAATATCTTTATACGCCTCCCTTGTCATCTGTCCAAGCTTCCACTTCTTGTAAGCTTCCCTTTTATGTTTCAGCTCCCCACAGAGTTCCATGCTAAGCCACGCTGGTCACCGTCCACATTTACTGTTCTTTCTACACATCGGAGTGTTATCTTCCTGTGCCTTTAACAGGGTTTCTTTAAAATACAGCCAGCTGTCTTGGACACCTTTCCCCTTCAGATCAGCCTCCCAAGGGATCCTGCCCATCAGCTCCCTAAGGGAGCCAAAATCTGCTTTTCTGAAGTCCAGGGTGTGTGTTCTGCTTCTTTCCTTCCTTCCATTGATCAGGATCCTGAACTCTACCATCTCATGGTCGCTGCTGCCCAGGTTGCCATTCACTTCTACTTCCCCGATCAATTCTTCTCTGTTTGTGAGCAATAGGTCTAGAGGTGCAAGGCCCTTAGTTGGTTCCTCCAGCATTTGTACTAGGAAGTTGTCCTCAATATTCTCCAAAAACTTCCTGGATTGCCTGTGTACTGCTGTATTGCCTTCCCAGCAGTTGTCAGAATAATTGAAGTCACCCATAAGAACCATGTTTTAACTTAACTTAATTTTCAAGTGAAGAATAGCCCTTGAGGATATCTGACCACATTCTGGCCTGATCTGGAGCCTAGCAGGCATACAAGCTTCTGCTGGGACAATTGGATTAACTCAGGGGTGTCAAAGTCATTTAGCCTTGAGGGCCATTTCTGTCAGCAACTCAGTCTGGTGGTCCACAAACTGATATATATATATAAACCTCACAGGTTTATAAAAATAAACTGCTCTTGCCCCCCACTTCTCCAAACCCTCGGACTGCCTGGCCCCAAGCTGCTGCTCAACCCGGGCTGCAGGCCAGGCTGGCGCCTCTCTGCTCTGCTGTCATGGGGCCCTGGCTGAGCTGGGCTGGGCTGCCCTGGCACTGCTCTCACCAGGCCTGGCCTTGCAGGAGCCTGGGCCGCGACGCTCCACTCACCCGCACGGCACCCTCAGGACAGCACTAGAGGCTGGCCGGCCGTAGAGTGCGGCAGCCACATGCTGGCCTGCACTGCCCCTCTGGGGTTGACCAGCCAGCCCAGGGGCAGGGAGAGAGCACTGCAGAGCACAACCTCTGGCCCTAGGCCTGGCCAGGCCCCTTCCAGTGCTTCGCCCCAGGTTGGCCGCTGCTGTGGCGGAGAGAGGCAGGGATCAGGGCCCATGAAATCCAGCCCTGGAGGGACTGGCTCGGCTCCCCCCTGCAGTGCGGTGTCCAGCAGAGCAGTCGCGGGCTGCATGTTTGACAGACTGCATTAGCTCATTGTAACACACCTACTGTAAAGCAGTATGTACCTCAGCTTCAACCAACTCATGCTCACATGCAAAATTGTGAGGGGAATCTCAGCAACATTAGGGCAGAATAACTTTTGCAAACGAATGTACTATGTGATAGTCAGATGTGCTAATCTGTTAATATAAAACAATATGAGGTCACTATTAAGTTTCTGTATTACATTATGAATTGCATGGAGTTGCTTTTTATACCTGTTAGAGATGAAGAGAAGGCCCTCTATTTGGCACTGGTGAGGCCACATCTGGAATACTATGTCCAGTTTTGGGCTCCCCACTACAGAAAGGATGTTGACAAATTAGAAAGAGTCCAGCAGAAGGTGACGGAAATGATTAGGGGGCTGGGGCACATGACTTACAAGGAGAGACTGAAGGAACTAGGCTTATTTAGTCTACAGAAGAGAAGACTTAGGGGGGATTTGATAGCAACCGTCAACTACTTGAAGGGGCGCTCCAAAGAGGAGGGAGCTAGGCTGTTCTCGATGGTAACAGAGGACAGAACAAAGAGCAATGGTTTCAAGTTGCAGGTGGGGAAGTCGAGGTTGGATATTAGGAAAAACTTTCTCACTAGGAGGATGGTGAAGCATTGGAATGGGTTACCAAGGGAGGTGGTGGAATCTATGTCTTTGGAAACATTTAAGGCCCGGTTAGGGAAAACCCTGGCTGGGATGATTTAGTGGGAGTGGTCCTGCTATTAGCAGGGGGTTGGACTAGATGACCTCATGAGGTCCCTTCCAGCCCTAAGATTCTATGATTCTATAATATTGGAGTGTGTCAGTTGCCCTGGGGTTAAACAGGGACTATGGATTTTTCTCTCATTACAACAGATGATTTGATCTCACCTTCCTCTATGTGCTGTTCCCCACTGTTTGAATCCTAACACCTATTTTGATTTGCTGTTACAGCCTGACCTGATCCTATGTCATATACTCCCCTGCATTTATTTCCTCCTATTCTCTAAGATTCCCAGCTTCAAAGTGTCTGACAAAGGGGGATTTTCTCCCACGAAAGTGCAAGTGATAAATACGGTAAATCTGTTAGTCTTTAAAAGTGCCTCAGGACTCTGTTGTTTTTCTGCAAATAGACTAACACGGCTACCCCTTTGGAACTTGACTGTAGGTAATGTGAAGGTGAGAAGGGATGTTAGACACATTACTTTTAAGTTCTTATTTTAATGCTTTCAAAATTTAAGAACAGTGCATTATATCCTCATGCAACCTTAGTTGTCAAACTAACCAACATTTTTATTTGTGCTATTTTATAGTATCCACTTATTAACTTAACTAGCCCTATATTCAGTTCCATATCTAACAGCAAAAACGAGAGTCCTGTGGCATTTTAAGGACTAACAGGAAAACCAAGACTTGATAATATGAAATGTATATAACATGGCCACTTAACTTTTCCTGCTTTTGTTTTAATTTTTTATCTTAGTGTTGTGTTAACATAGATTTTGCATAAATTTATAGCATACAGCAGCTCAAAAACAGAATTTTGTCTGGAAGAACTGTCATTTTATTGAAAATTGTATAATTAAGAATGAAGTAAACGAAGGCTCCACTTCTACTGGGCATGGACTATGATAGACCTATTTTCATTTTGTTTTATTTGTAGGCAAAAAGCACCCTAAGAAGATGCCAGTCCTGCCCAGATTTTTCTGCCTTTGAAAAATTAAAGGTACTGTAATTTAGCCACTTTTATTTATTTTTTTCTTTAGATTTTATAGCCCAGTCTTATCCTTTTGCTGCTTGATTGTCTTAATCTGCAGTAAATTTGATAAAGAAATGCTTCCAGCATAATAATACTGTACAAGAAATACTTAAAAATAACTCTTTTTCTAATGTTTTCCTTTCTGTTCCTTTTCTTTTTCAATGCAATTAAATCAAAGTTCTCCTTCTAGTGGATTTATTGCCTGGAATCTTTCACTCTCAAAACTGGAGGCCTCTCTTCAGAGGCTTCAGAGGGAATTGATTAGGGCCTTTGATTACTCCTCTAGTTGATCCCATATAAATCGGACAAGATCTATACGTTTTTATAAGGTTTGCTCCTTAGAGTCTAAACAAATTTATATAGCAACATTGCAGGGTTTTTTTCCTATCTGTAAAGTGCCATGCACATTTAAGGTACTATAGAAATAAATAATATTTCTAGCAAACTCTCAAATTGCTTAAGACAGCAATAAATCATGCATATTTTGCTTACCAATCATATGATCTATGGAAGACTTTGACCTTGGCTGCATTTTAAGGGTAATATTTTATTAAAGCAGATCAGTTTGTGGACTCTATTTAAGATACCCCACTCCTGTCAGCATTCAGCAGGAGAGGGATTGTGACTAGATTGCAGGATATGTAACATGGTGCGAGAAAGGGGTGTGTATGTGTATGGTGCAGAGCAGAATGTGAAAATAACTGGCAAGAGGAAGCACTGCCCATCTCCTTTGGGAAGCCAATTCCTGTGCTGCCCTGGGAGTCTCAGTGCTCTGGGATGCTGGATATTGGGAGCGAGAGAGCGCCAGGGACTGCTGACTGAAATTGACAGTCTTGTCAGTTTGAATGCGGCTCTATTGCTGGTTCTGGGAATGTATTTCATATCAGCTACATAGTATGTTGCTGGTTCTGAAACATTTTTCAGGGTTTCTGGTTTGCAAGAAATTTTGAAAAATTTGATTTTGTTCTGACTCAGAATTATACCAAATTTTGAAATTCTAAAACTTCTTGTGTGCCAATGGTTCACAAACTCAGGCCTGCAGGGCTCATGGTAGCAGCCTGTTTCAACTCTGTCCCTAGCAGTCTGCTGCCAATCACTTACCTGACCCACAAAGCTCATCCCCAGTGCGAGCCTCAGAGGTCTGATTGGTGGAATCCCAGAGCAGGACCAGCTGATTGGCCTGCTCCACCTTGCTCTGGACTTTTTGCCTGTGCTTTCTGCTTCTGCTCCAGTGGCTTGATTTTCTGGCATTCTGACCTGGCTTGACTCCTGTCATCTGATTTGTGGTTCCTGACTACTGGTTTGGCTTCTGCCTCTGACCCATTGGTACCCTGACCTGGCCTGACTCTGGGTCCTGACTCATGGTTCTGATCTTCAATTTGTCTCCTGCTTCTGACTCCTGGTATTCTGACCCAGCCAGCTTTTGGCTTCTGTTCCTAGGCCTGGCTGCCTGTGACCCAGATGTTACAGATGTTGCAAGATGTTACAAGGGAGGTGAGGGTCACAGCAGTGGGCTGAGATTAGTTGCGGAAGAGTAGGGTTGCTGATAGCAGAGCTTCACTAGGCAGAAATCATTAAGGAAGAAACCATGATCTACACTGTACAAATTATCAAAGGTAGCTCCCAGACAAGTAATACATTTTCTGCCTAATTAAACTACATCACTCTCATTTTGCCTCTCTTTCCACATATCTAGGACAAGCAGTCTCTCACTAGTCCTTTCTGATTACATGCCTGTCTCAGTGCACGTGTCCATGAATGACAGCTCCACTGTTATAAATCTTTAGGTTTGAATAAAATGAAACTCGAATAAAAGATATGACTGCTCTGTCTTCATCTCTGGTGCTTTGTAGTACTTCACTGTTAAGGTTAACCTCTTCTGTCAGCTTCAAATAATTTATTACTGCATAGGCTTATATACTTTGAAAAGCCTGTTGACAAATGCAGATATGTTGTTTTTTTAGATCAAATACTATTTAAAATTTTTTTTGAATCATATAGCCTCTCTGAATTTGTGTCATTTACATTATTTGTTTAAATTAAATATTAAAATCCAGTCTACTAAATCTGTTTAAATGTAATACATAAATCTTGTTTTCAAATGAACATCAAATAAATCCAGCTTTCTTTTTTCTAACCAGATAAGTTTTATTAAAAGATCAGTTTCTGCACCAAATATGTCTGCTTTCAAAGACAAAACAGTGGTAAAGATTTCTGCCAATTTCAAAACCAGCATGAAAGAGTTGAAGGTTATGAAGCAACAGATATGTGAGCCAGAAGTTGGGACAGAGATTGAGAAAAGCTCCCCTACTAAGCATCTATTGACTGAAAGCTGTGATGAGCTTCTTCCAACACTGGTAGACATACCAATGGAAAAAACACCTATTTTGATCAGAAAAGAGGATAGTGATGATGACATTGTTCTTGCTGAGAAAGCTCGAAAAGCTGGGATTAAGTACATTATTTTCCCAAAAAGAAAGAAAACAAAGAAATCAAAGAAAATGATAGACCCTGGAAAATTAGAAGCTCTGTCTGAGGAACTAAGACAACCCTCGAAGATTCTTAAAAGGTTTTCTTTAATTAATTCATACTGCATTTGTAAAGAATTTATTTAAATTTGTGGTCATATTTTTTATTTTTGTATTTAATCTTTTTGAATGTGAAGTGTTACTCTGAATTATAGTAATTATGTACAGTTGTTCCTTAGACAGGGAGTACTTTAATTAATTAATTAACATATTTATAGAACAACAGTAGCCACTGAAATTTGAAAAGTAGTGTGGCCAAAAGCTTAATCTAGTTGTTATAACAGCACAATCTAAACTGAGATTTGTTTCTTTTGAAAGAGTAGAAAGAAATCCTGAGTTTAGAGGAGATTGAAATTGTTGGCTGGATTAACCTCTTGTGTTCTGTGAGTTGCACAGTTCATATCCAGGGGAAGGGGTTCTCTTTTTACCCTGCAGATTTCATGCATCACTTTAAATATATTCATTCTCATTGGTTATTTTTATTTATCTTATATAGGATATAGAAGAGACATGACTTTAGTAGGTAATCAAGGATTTAAAAAGCCATAGATGCAGTAAAAGAATGTTAATACTTTTACTTAACACTTTTGTATTAGTATATGAAATGGACAACAAATTAGTTCTTAAATCTGCTTGCATATATCTTCACTTTTGGATTAAGTTGTGTGTGTGTGGGCTTGTGAATTACTGAGAAATATACACTACCTGCTTTTGCATTGATCGATGAAAAGTATGCACACATTGTATGTAAATGGGTGCTCAATACTGGCCCTTCAGTTCAGTTTCTTCTTCCAGATAATTGTTTTTCTCTTTAGCTATCCTTCATAGGCTGTTACAAGTTTGTGTTTCTTTCTTCCTTAGGTTTAGCTCTTTGATTTTTCTAAACTAGCAAAATTGAGTACAGGGTGATTTACTGTGATGATACATTGGAGTGACAATATGTTTTCAAGGTAACTTTATAAACAAGAGGTCCTCTGCTTTTTTGTTGAGATATAGGTTTTCAGAGTACTTTTGCTGTGAGTAAGGGCTTTCCACTTCTGTCTGGTGCACTACATGACCGTTATCCTAAAGGTCAATACATTTCAGTGGTTTTGTATGAATTTAAGGTTTTTTTTTAAAAGAGTCTGGATAAATGTAAAATCTTATCTCCATTTCATTTTAGCACTTTATATTTTGGTGACAGAGATAATGTTACGGCTACAAATAAAGATTTCTATATTTCTTTGGCATTGAGTAGCTTGAAATAAGTATTAAATCTGACAGTCAGAGCAGAGTTTTATGTTAAATGTTGCAGAGGATTCCAATTTGGAGGCTATTTACTGACTTTAAAAAGAAATTATCACTCTGGGCTTGGTTTTAGCACTGTCCCTTGGAGAATAGTGTAGTTCATGCATTACAATTTGAATAATGCACCTAGATGTACATTCACTGGCCTTCTCAGAATTTCATTAGCATCTGTCATCCATCTATTTAATTAACTATTTTAGGTTATTATGCAACTCTTGAATTTGGTCCCTTTCTCAGGTCTAGCTTTGTCCTTGCATACCTCTGTTGAGAACTTTCTAAGGACGTATACTTGGAACTGAGGAGCAGGTACTAAATTATTTTGGGGTGTGTGTCATTTAGCATATCTGTGCTCACTTGTGACTAATTTGTAATTTTATTGTAATAAATGGTTCTTGGGCCAAAAATATTATAGTTATTAATTAAACTATTTAAGTAGGTAGTTGAAAGTTATTGATTGCCAAATTCTCTGTATTCCCCCCCCCCCCTAATTCAGCTCTGTGTCCCTTGGAAGACTTCATATAGAGAATAAATTCAGTATCAGAATATCTCCGGCAGTTCGACATTATCAAAGTCCCAGTCTCCCTTGTCTGTTAGATTTTGAGAAATTTGCAGAAAGTAAGAGTGGAATTCCAAAAGACCTTGATGTTCGTGAGTGGGTCAGAGGAATCTGGAATAGCTGGTTCGATGAGACTTTCCCTCCTAGTAGGACTTCTGCTGAGGAAAAGGATACTAAAGTACTACCAGACACTAAGAAGGTGGACCCTACAGAACAAAGAAAAACAGATCTAGAAATTGAACTGACTGACTCAGCTAATCCTGTTTGTGTAGAAGATAATGTTGATATTGAAGATTTGGAAACTGAAATCTATAGACTAACACTGTTAATTGAAAAGGAAGGAAATTCAGCGTTTCACTATTGTAGACGTGGAGCAATAAACAGGAAATTAGGCAAGTTAAAGTCAGCCATGGATGATTTAGAAAAGGTAAGTTTAGTACAAAGCTGGTCTGTTACAGATTTTTTTTTATTACCATATTGGGTCCCTGAGTTCTCTCCAGAGCTGGTAGAAAACAAGCTCTATGCCATCTTCTCTTGACGCTCTCCAAGAATGGGGTGGTTCCAGGTGCATATTGGGGGTATGGAGCTGCATGGCCAGAATTCGCTGTGCTCTAGCACGAAATAAGATTTCTTTGGAGTCCATAATAACTGTCTCAAATTAGAGAAGTTCTGAATTGGTGCTGGGGAGGGAGAGTGTAGAAAGTTGACAGTAAGTCTTTTTGTTTCCAGCTGCTCCAAGTACTATTCTGGGCACAGCTGATGATCAAGCCTTTATTTTCTGAAGGGCAGTTTCTTTATTATGCATTATTAAAATAAATGTTATTACAAAAATTAATATTTATAAAGTGACACTGGTAATTTTTGTTTGTTTTCTGAACTCTCTTAAGTCTTTTAGTAATTTAGAGGGTACCCTTAATAGAGACAATCTTCACCTCCACTCAAGAAACTACACGATCTAAAACAAACATAATAAAAAGAAGATTAACATAAATTATAAATAGCAAAAATAAAAAAGATAAAATCTAAAGAACATGACTAGAAGGTAGAAGGCGTATTTAAAGCAAAAATATTCATTTATAGCCAATAGCTTTGTTTTTCATATTTGCATAATTGTCTCTTACTTTATGTTTGTAGAGCATCTAACATGTTGATGTCCAGGCACTATTGTAATATAATGTTAATCATGATGATGATACTTAATCCTAGCCCCCTCAATACAGTCTATACATTTTTATACATGTATTTCAGTCACCTGTGCTCTCCTGCTCTCTCAAGATCTACAGTCTGAGAAAGGTTTAGGCTCCAGTCTGTCTTTGTTGAGAGATCTTATTTTTTTCATTATTAATCCAAATTGTATCCAAACTGTGCTCCTTCAACTTAAGTTTCTATTTTAGGTATTTCTAATGTGCCTATCACTAGGACATTTCTTGATGAAATAGTCTTCAGAGCAGTACAAGTGTTTATTTTAGATAGGTGCAATAACTATGCATTCCACATCAACATTGCCTATCTTTCATATCACCTGCCCCCATTATGCATAGACCCAAAGCATGTGGGTAAAAGTTTTGATACTACCACCAAAAATGTGCCTGTTTACTTATTGTCCTCAGAATCCAATAAACATTTATAAACCATTTTAACTTTAAATTTAACTGCTACTATTTTATAATTAAGAAACTAGATCTTTCCCCATAGACTTTCCATGTAAAGTGATACATAAGTGTATTTGTTTAATTTATTTTGATTTATAAAATAATATAGATATCTGCTCCATGCTGAGTCTTAACAGTACAGTACATTACAATATACATCACCTATAATCTCTAGGTAATGCCTAGACTCACTAAAACTACCTGCCTAGAAAACCTATCATATTCATAGGACACTCAGTTTATCCTTTTACTTCCCCTCTGTTATCATCCTCCAAACCTTGACAAACAGGTGAGCCTTTCAGGGTGTCTGGAAGATTAACAAATCCAGACCACTGGCAAATAAATATAGTCCTGTAAATTTTCCCTATACTGTACTTATGTTAGATGAATATTATGAGCACTATGAATAAAAGCCATAAGAAATTTTTTGCTTGATGAGATCTCATTAATGTTTTAAGATCACAATCAAGTGTTTTCTGTAAAGGAATCAATAATATTTTCATAACAATAACAATAACACAGTTCATATATGGCTGATGATGACATTTTCATATAAAATGGGAAATGCCAATTATTTATCAATGTCAGACAGGTCAGCAATGTACAAGATACTTTTTTATGTTTATCCCGTAGAATTCAAGTATGCTTTACTTTTTAAAAGGTGATAAACTATGATGATTTCCTACACTAATCTATATTTCAGATGGCATATTTCTGAAATTGAGGCCAATCATGCATACACTTAAACAAGTGCTTAGTTTGAAAATTGCGTGATTTCAATAGAGCTACTCATGTGCTTAAAGTTAAACTCACGCATAAGTGTTTGCAGTGTTGGGAGCTCACATTTTATTTGCCTAATACCTGTATTTTAAATGTATAGAACTTTGTCCTTTTAAGTGTAGGGTATTCAACATCCTTTATATTCAGGGTGCTCTTAGAACATTTAAGAAACTCCTATCACAATCTAAATAATAAATTATTATTATTTGTTTCACATTTTCTTTTGTAGGCCATAAGCTTAGAACCACTGCTACTTAATGCCTATTGGCACAGGCATTTGATTTACCTCTTTCAAGAAAAAAATCAGGCTGCCTTGGATGATCTGAATTTTATAATTAAATGGAATAAAAATAATGCAGGCAAGTATATACTGAAATAAGGCTGACTTTTTTTTAAAAAACAAAACAGGTTTTTTTCACTTTCTCATAAATGCTGTTTCTTCAGTTGTATTAGGCTTCAGTACCAAAAAGACCTATGGACATACTTAACTTTGTGCATCGTGAGTAGTTCCATTACTTCAATAGGATTTCTTGTAGTTTGTAAAGTTTTGTGCGGGTAAAAGTCTTTGAAAGATTGGGGCCCAAATTAGTATTTGTATTTCAGTATATAGAAATTGTCATATGGCCTGTTCCCTCCCCACGCTTGTAATAGCTGCCTTATTCAGTCAGTGGCTAAGTGATTTTTGTAGTGCGAGTGGTAAACGTCTGTGCCATGGTATAGAATTCTAACATGTGGATAGTGAGATTATTGTAACTTTTTGTCTTTCATTAAAACCAACCAATCAGAGACCTACGGGATTGCATACAATAGAAACCTGCATGAAAAGAATGATGCTTAGGTTGCACTTGAAAGTTAGAAAATAATAAATTTACAGTTGTCCATGCACTCTTAATTTTGTCCCCTTGTATGTATGATAATACAGACTTTAATTATAGGACTATGCGCCTTCCTCCCACCCATCTCCAGGCTCTCCTGCTTCACTTAGTACACAGGTTGAAAGCATAAAAGGGCAAAATAAAGGATGCAGAGGCAACAGTAAATTCTGGCATTTCCCAGCTTTTGAGTTCTGTCTTTGTAACTGTCTTTTAATGTATGCTTTAAAAACCTTTAAATTATTTTAAAATAAAACCAGATTCCATTTGTTGTTCACATTTTCCCTTTATGGTTCTTTTCTTCATTACAAGCACGGTAGTGGGATTGATAGCTACCATTGCAGTTAAGGTTAAAAGGTTAATTTTCATTATCAATTCCCTTTTTTAGCTGCTCAAAGGAGACAGTCATTTTGGTTTTCAGTTTTCCATGCTTTATTTACACCTGAAGCAAATTGTTTTTGGAAAGTTCCAGCAAAATCTGTTCAATCTTTTGGTATGTGCTGATGTGTATAAACACTGCCAGAAGTTTTAACCAGGAGCTTTATGCAAGCATAACTAACTTGTACCTGATATTATTTTCCTCAGATGTGCTTTGTTTTGAGTAGTACATCCCCAGGAGAGCTAAGAAACATGCTACATTTGAAATAAATTGGTTTATTAGTTTTGAAGTTGCTGGAAGTATTTTGTGCATGTACAGCTGTTTTTTATTTGATCTTTTTGCTCAATCTACAGATTATAATGTTGTTGAGAAACATGTAAAATAGGCCTGTTGGGTTATTTTACTCAGCCTAAAATGGCTTTGAACATTTGGACCACTGTGAAGTGTTTTATGTTAATTTGAGTTTGCAAAAACTCTCAATAATAGAGAAATCGTAGAAAAGCTATCAATCAACTTGGGGGTTAGGGTGGGGTTAGGGACTGAGTTGATGTTCCAGAACTTTTGCAGTGTATCACCCAGAATGAGAAAGAATTGATCATGCTTTACTTTCATGCTTGTTTTATTTTTCTGCTGTTGGCAGATGAACTTTCAGTATTTTGCGCTGCTAAATATTATCTTTTGTATTTTATTGGTTTTAGAGGCATATCTGTCAAAGGCTGAAATTTACAAAAATCAAGGCAATAATGCATTGGCAATCATAAATTGCACTTTAGCATTGAAATGCAACCCTACAGATGATGATATTTATTTCAGGAGAGCTGAGCTGTTGGAAGAGGAAGAGGAATTATTATTGGCAATGGATGATTATGCCAAAGTAGGTTTTCCTTTTTTGTAGCATAACAATAATACAATAACATTAATTACAAACGTGAATTTATCTGGCTCATAGCTTTCAGAAACTTTAAAATCCATAAATAAATCAATGTGATGGAATTAATACATAATTTCTGTAATTTATCCTGGAGAGTCATGTATAGCTAAATTTAAGAGTCAGTTTATAAGCTTGCATAATAGATTGTATGGACTGAAGAGAAAAGAGTAGCAAGTGAAATTAAATGACAAGGGGATTTTTAAAAAGAGTTTAAAATAGTTTTTACTTAAAAAAAACAGAATATATTCTTTGATGCCTTTTCATTCAGATTTTTAATTGATAATGCAAATATTATGTGCTTCTTAACACTTTCAATATAGTGTTTTCAATATAACCCAAAAAGAACAGATGCACTTATGAAACATGGAATACATTTCTTTGAGAAATCAATTTGGACTGTTGCTCTTCAGGATTTTACAGCTGTGATTAAGGAAGACCCAAACAGTTCTCGAGCAAGGTAAAATAGAGTCTGCAATTATTATTTGTTTATTAAAATAGAATTTAAAAATAATACAGTAACATCTCATCTGCAAACACAAATTAAACTACCATCTCTATGCAGGTAACTCACAGGTCTTCCTCTTTACTCCAGACCTGTCTCAGGCCTAGTCTACACTGGTGGCACTTTTCGGCGGCAGTCAATGGGAGATACGCAAGGTATCTCCCTTTGACTTAGTAACTCCCATCTACATCCCTGTCCACACTGTGCTAAGTCGAATGGAAATGCCGTCCATTCAACTTAGCATTACTCTTCTTAGTGGGCTGGAGTTACTGTGTCGAACTCCAGATTGATTGAGTGGGTCTTGACTGACTGCTCAGTTGAACTTGGATAAGCAGACTGATGGGGGCGAATTTGCTGCTGTCAGTGTAGACAAGGCGTCAGTCTATCCTGATGAAAATCTCAGCCTATTTCCCTGACTTCTCCTTGAGGATATCTAGCCACTAGCTCATGCTCAACATGGCTAAAATGGAGCTCTTATTCTTCCACCATTACCTGTTCCCATGATCTCTTTTCACGATCATGGGGGACAACACCATTGTACCTGTCACTCAAGCCTGTAATCTGTGTGTCATCTTTGAGTTCAACTTCTCTCTAGGTCCTCACATCCAGGCTAAGTCTAATTCTTGTAGATTCTTCCTGAAATACTTGCATATATGTGGATTACACTGGAGGTGTATGCATGTCCCACACACCAATACCAGAGAGTTTTTTCCTGTGGTGTTCATAGAGACAGCTCCTCTCCCAGCTGAGTGCCTTATGCTCCAAAGTGAGGATATAAAATATGGAGCCAATCCATCGGTCCTGTAGTTCCTTCATACCCTCCTTAGTCAGTGGTGTGACCGGGGCCTCCTGGGATACCCTCCTGGACGTGCAAAAATCAGGGCAAGCTGCAAAACTGGGAGCCAAACTCCCCAACACTGATGGGTGGTACTTAAACCAGTCTCCCTATCAGTCACAACCAGGCTTCTGGTTCCCCACACTGGGTACCAAGAACTCTGCCCAAAATAGAAACAGCTCCTTTTATTGCACTCCAGCTCCTCTGGCTCCCACTTAGCTGCACGGTCCCTTAGAGATATAGGTTCTCCTGACCCCAAAGGGCCAGCCACAGCACACAGAACAATATAGGTTTGGATCTTACCCAAAATACCACACTGATAGCCAATCCTTTAGCAACTACAACTAAAGGTTTAATATAAGAAGAAAAGAAGCAAAATATGAGATATGTTAAAGGGTCAAAGCGAATCACATACATACAAATGATTTAAAGTTCATGAAAAGCAGTTTGCAGGCTTGTTCCTCTGGTAAACACCCAGCATCAGGGTGGGCCTCAATCCTTTGTTCAGTCTCAGAGGAATAGTTCCAGAGATGGGTGTTGGCTGTAGACTGAGGACTTGAGAGCAAAATGGAGTTGGACTTGCTGCCTTATATCGTCTCTGGCCTTCTCCATGCTGTGTGCAGTTCTCTCCAATCAAACTGGAGTTGAGTCACATGTTTAAGTCCTAGTGGCTCAACAGGTTTTCTTCTTTATCCTGTTATCTGAGGAGCTTCCTTAATAGGCCCTTAAGGAGACAATGGCTGGGCAGACATTCAGTCTGGGGCATTTTCCCAACCTTACACAAGTTAAAATATAACAATCACATTCCTAACTTCTAATATGAATACAAATCCTACACAAACTATATGATCATTCCCACAAATTATTACCTTTCTATTGACATCAAACATGGCATAGTTCCTATGGATTATAACAATTATAAAATATTAATACACAATAATATAAATGGTTCCTTAAATCCTGACAGCATCACAAGTGGTCAGAGCATTTGTGTTTTATATTGACAAAAACTTTTAGTCTACTGTAAAATCTGTAAGTACTCCTTTTAGTGACTTGTTTAAGAAGTACTCTTTGCAGAAGGGAGCATCACCCTCCCCAGCTGGACTCTGGAGTAGCCAACCCTGGGAAAGGGATGGAAGGGCAGAGGGGCAGATTCAAGCCCTGCTGTGACAGATCTGGGGTGGCAAGCGGTGCTTATGGGAAGTGAACTGGTGTTTAGAGGCGTACGTCTGCAGGGAGGCAGAACAACAACAGTATGATGGGAGGCGGAGCTGGAGAAGGAGAAAGAGGAGGCCCTCAGTTTAGAGGCAGGGACCTGGATTGCAGAAATGCTTCTTCTCTGACCAGTTGGGTCACCTACAGTGGGGCTGCCTATCTGCAAAAGGCTGATAGAAACTCCAATGGATGAGGAGGAGAACCAGAAAGGCCAGAAACACTCTTCCTGTGAAGGGAGCATGGTGGGGTTGGACTGTTTGGCCTGTGGGCAGGCAAGGCACTGAAAAAGGGAATGCCCAGACAGAAAAGAAAGGGAAAATCCAAGAGAAGGGATGGGGCCAGGAGAAGACAGAGGGAGGCTTACGGTCAAGACCATGTCAAGTGGCTGGCTTGGGGACCAGCAGGAGGGCCACTTCAGGTGGCAGTGCCTAATGAGGCAGTGGTGGGCAGACATGCCAGGGAGCCAAGTGCACAGTCAGAGACTGACCAGTGGGATGGGTCAGTGGGAAGTGGGGGCCTGGCGGAGAGTGATCTCCTTAACCCAGCAGTGGGAAGATGGAGATGATAGGCCAAATGGCTGGGACTGAGAAGGCCCAGGTCAAGAAAAGCATCCTCGTGGGGATGAGCAGGCTGACTGGAGGACACAGCTGGAGGAAATGCAGGTTGTGTAGGTGACCCAGATTCTAGAAAGGAGTGAACTGGGGGAGCCCTTAAGTCAAGTGAATGAGCTCCAGGGGTATGTCTACATTTGCACTTTAAGTTGACTTAACAATGCTTAAGTCGACCTACAGAACACTGCATCCACACTGGGCGCTTCCTTAAGTCGACTTAAGTCGACCTTCAGAGGTGGAGTTATTAACGCCTAAGTCGACCTTATTAAGTCGACTTAAGCCAGTATGGAGGAGGAGTGCCCTTAAGTCGATCTAATTGGCCTCCAGGCTCCAGTGCATTGTGGGACAGCTACACACAATGCACCACTCCTCAGTAGACCTAGCAACTGCTAGTGTGGACATAGGCAGTTGACTTAAGTTTTTAGTGTGGACTCTCTAAGTCGACTTAACAAAGTTGACTTTAAGTCGACTTAAAGTGGACTTCGTTAAGTCAACTTAAGAGAGCCTCTAGTATAGACATAGCCTTAGTGAGCTGTCCCCACCTACCTGTCATCTTTCATTTAGTATCTGAAGGCCCACCTTTGGTTGACCCATGAAGTTAGCCTTTATTGCCCACTTGTTAAATTTGTGTTTTCTTCCATGCTGTGTCTCATGTCTGAGACAAGCTCATTGTAAACATCCACAAAACTAAATTCTTATCCTCCTTCAAAACCCTCCTTACAAAGCTTATGGTGTTCTGAGACCACAGCCTGCCGGGCTGACCATACTTTCTCATTGTTCCCTTGCACTCTGACATCTGTCTGTATCAATCTATTGTCTCTTGTCTTAGACTTAAATTATAAGCTCTCTGGGGCAGAGTCTGTCTTTTTGTTTCATGTTTGTACAGTGCCTCACATAGTGGGGTACTATTCCATGATTGGGGCTCCTAGGCTGTAATACAAATAATAATATAGGCTTGAGAAATGTGTATTAAAGAATAACAACAACAGTTTAGTTTCCCAAGAGATTTCTCATAGAAATTGAAAAGTAAGTTTTCTAGGCCAAGATATTCCTTAGGGAATCTCTCCATTGATTTGATGGACTTTGGATCCTGATTGAGCAAAGCACATACACATCTGCTTAAATTCCATTGAAGTGAATGTACGATGTTAGCTTGATTTAACTACATGCTAAAGTGCTGAATATGGATACATTTAAACGCATGGTTAAAAAGCAGGTACTGTGGGCTTAATTAGTTGGGTATCTAATACCTTGAAACTTACAGCATTGATGCCTGGCTGAATTAAGGTCTTAGTTCTTTAGTATTTCTTTTTATGAATCTGAATTAAGCTTTTTTTTTGTTTCTAAATTGTATTGTTGATTTGAACAATAAGCTATATTATTGCCAATACAGAGCTTGTTCTCTCTCTCTTAGATACCAGTCACACTCTGGGGTGGACTTTCCAAAGTGCACACAAGCTGGAAAGAAATGGCTAGCAGAGAATTCCACTTGTAGAGAGGAGTTCTCCAGTGGTGGAAGGGTCATAGCCGCCTCCTTCACCAGCCACTCCCCATACCCCAGCATAAGTTGAACAGAGGTCCCCAATGCAACCTGTGTTCCTCTGGTGTATGGTCACCGAGAGACCTTATGCCAGTGATGTGAGTTACAGTTGCTTGCTCCTCAGCAACTCTAATTTACACTGGAATAAGATTGTGCAGGATCCAGAGCTGCATGATCACTGAAAACCTGCCACCCTCAGAGGCAGGAGAGAACTTAGCTCTGTGGCTAGTTCCATTGTCTTCAGAGGGACAATGCACAGTGTGCTCATAAAGTTGAAAGCATATTTAATCTTTGAAGGATCATAGTCTTGATTTGTATGCCTTTTTTTTATAAGTCAGGGTTAATATTACTTTAAATTACCTTTCTGAATAAAAGTAAAGTCCTTCTATTATGTTTTATGGAATATGGCATAAGGCTCAATGTATGACATAACAATGAAAAACTTCCCAGAAAGAATCTTAGCAGCTGACTTTCCCAGTTAGTTCTTTTTTATCTGAGCCTTCATTCTACTTAAGTATGTAGCTAATGAATTGAATATAGTAATACTGTGAAATTAAGAGGCATAGATGAATCCCAATTCTGCAAGCTGTGTTAACAGAATATTGAATGATAGAATAAATGAATGAATAAAAATATTGAATGATAGAATAAATGTTTCTAGGCAGTTTTAATGGTAGTAAGTAGAGCTCCATTTCCTTTTTTTAAAAATCAGTGTGAACTGAGTAAGTCTGCTTGTTTAATCACTGCTAATTTAAACTGGAAAAAAAGAGAGAAAATAATTCTAACAAAAGAAATAAAACTTCTACTACCACTAAAGCTGTCATTATTACTTATTATATCCTCAAACTTTTCCTTCAAATAATTACTTTAAGAATATTCAACAAAGAAGCAAATTAAGTGCTATTAATGATAAGCTGATCCAAGTATTCATTTGTGAATAGCTTCATGTGGTTTCATTCTGTAAGAAAAATTTTACATAAAGAGAAATTATTTTTTCTGCACTAGGATATATCGAGGAAGAACATATGCTAAACGACAGCAGTATAAAAATGCAATAGAAGATTTTTCTGCTGCAGTTCATCTAGACCCTTCTAATTGGTTAGCATTCTATTGCAGAGGTTGCATACTGCGAAAGATTGATCCAAAGAGAGCCCTGCAGGACTTCAGTGTTTCTGGTATTATTGTTATTTTGAAATTTTATGTGGATGAGTGTGTATGCATTGTTGACTTTTTACAAAACAAACATTCTCCATAAGTTACTACACCGTCGTGTATGGGGTATCACAGTTATTTCCTTGGGAAGTTTTCAGTGATGGTTGCAAATTTGCCGTCATCAGATCGATTTATCTAAGTTAATTGAGTGATCAGTAAAGACACACTTAATAGATCCGAAAGTCTGTCTAATAAAATCACCTCCTCAGGTAGCATAGTGCTGTATCAGCAAGAGCACGTTTCCAGTCAGCATAGCACAGTGGAGGTGGAGTGTAAAGGGAAGTTACTAAGTCATTGGGAGTTACACAAGCTACTCTTTGTAGCTTATGTAACTTGCATCGGTTGCCAACAAACTTTGCTGCCAATGTAGACCTGACTCTAGTGTCAATGTTGAAAGGGAGAGAAGTTAATTGCTATCCCTCAAGGATCTGGTACCAATGCTGTTCAACATATTCATAAATGAGAAGGAAAATGGGGTATGACTGTGGTTACTGGAGAGGCTACACTGAGAATGCTGAATCAGGACAAACTGCAAATACAGCAGTTGATCCCCAAGGCAGGTGATTTATTCTGTGCTTAAATTCACCAAGCTAGTAAAAGAAGAGCTTCTATAATATCTTTACTGGTTTCCAAGAAGTCCAAAATACAGTTCCCTTTTAGCAATCCTGCTTTTGGCTCCCACCGAGACAGCCAGGTCATATAGTGAGGATTACTTAAAACCTTGTTCAGCATATATAAAGTTCTATCAATCATAAGAGATTGGACCCACCAAGTCAATGAATATTTCAGGTCTTACTCAAATACACGCTTACAGTCAATTCTTATTAACTAAGTCTAAGAGATATTAAAAAAGAAAAGAATTACTGTGGTTAAAATATCATTATAAAGACAGTTATGAATAAAGTTCTTAGGTCAGTTTCACAGCAGAGAGGGTGAGAGTGTTTATTTGTAAAAGTCTTCCTAGAATTAATTCAATAAGTTATAGACTCCAATAGGCAGTCCATGTGCAGAGTTTATTCAGAACTTCTACGAGGATTTTCATAGGTAATCCAGAGTAGACCTGGAGACCTCAGACTCATGATTTAAGATTTCCCCTGACATAGTTTAAGTAGATCTGAGATAGAACAGGATAAGGCCCAATTTCCTTTATAGCTGAAGGTCAGCAGTGGTCAGAGCAGGCCCTCCCTGACTGAAGAATAGGTAATGTATATTGTGCTTTGAAGTAAATCTGTATTTCCTAGGCATACACTGATAATTTGTTGCATTCATTAGCATGAGGCAATTAACCATTCAAAGAGTTCATTGATAGTTTACAACAAAGTTAAAAGGGAAATAAAGACAATGATATTATTATACCACAAGTTCCATCTAAATGTTAATATCCCTTTTTGATCTCTGTCAGTAGGATATAGTAATGAAATATTATAGTTAGGAACAGAAGTTTAGCATCTACAAACTAATTAGATCAGGTTGTTAAACTTCTAACATGGATAGGTACACAAACAAATATAATTATCTGATTCTGATTTTGTAACAATACATGTCTATATATCAAGAACCCTAATCTATTTAACCTGGCTTTGCTAACTGTCTGTAAGGAATGGCCTCGTGGTTACCGTTTCAGTATTCTTCTATTATGTCCTTATGAGTCATTTTCAGGTCACACAATCTGCTGGTTGCTTAATCCTTGCTGGCTCAGCATCACAGGAAGTGAACAGTGAACTGGCAAAATGTGCAGATCATACAAAATTGGTGAAGCTAATTAAGTCCAAAGCTGATTGCAAAGAATTACAAAGGTATCTCACAAAACTGGGTGACTAGACAAGCAAATGGCAGATGAAATTGAATGTTGATAGATGTGAAGTAACACTGGAAAAAATAATCTGAACTAAACCCACAAAATGATGGGGTCTAAATTTGAGTTACCACTCAAGAAAGAGCTCTCGGAGTCATAGACATAGTCTCAAAAATATCTGCTCAATGTGCAGTAGCAGTCAAAAAAGCCAACAGAATGCTAAGACAGAAAACATCATAACACTACTATGTAAATCCATAGTAAGTCCATACTTTGAATACTGTGTGCAGTTCTTGTCACCCTCATCTCAAAAAAGGTATTTTAGAAGTGGAAAAAGTTCATAGAAGGGCAACAATGATTAGGTGTAGGGAATTGCTTCCACAACAGGAGAGATTAAAGAGACTGGGACTATTCATTTTTGAAAAGGCATGACTAAAGAGGTGAAATTATTGAGATTTATATAATCTTGAAAGGTATGGAGAAAGAGAATAGGAAAGTGTTATTTACACATGAATTAGGGGTCACCTAATGAAATTAATAGCAGCAGGTTTAAAACAAACATAAAGAATTATTTTGTACAACACACAGTCAACCTGTGGAACTTGTTGCCAGGGGATGTTGTGAAGGCCAAAAGTGTAACTGAGTTCAACAGAGAATTATGAAAGTTCCTGAAGGGTAGGTCAGTCATGGAACCCCATGCTCTTTGTGTCCCTTAACTTTGAACTGCCAGAAGCTGGATCAGGATGTATCACTCAAAACTGCCCAGTTTTCATTGGCCCTGAAGCATCTAACACGAGTACTTGTCAGAAGATAGGATACTGGATTAGATGGACCATTGGTTTGACCAGTATGCTTGTTCTTATGTTCTAGGAAAAATGCTGTAGTCACTCAGCACTTTGTAATGGTTTTCTCCTTTTGATTTGTATTAATTTAGTGTTAGTATTGGATGTGGGCTGTTAGCCGTTTGCAGTTATTTCCCATTGTTTCCCAGTTCTTCCTCTTAATTTATTTTAATCATTTGAGAATAGAAGTAAGGATTCCAATTATATACTTGTATGCACTTGTTCCATTTTATACATGCCATTTTTTTACATTACGTAAATCAGTTTCTTTACATAGAGGTCAACCAGTTAATTTATACTTCATTTATGATATTCAAGATAACACTAAGAAATCTAAAGTAAAAGTAATATACAGATAAGATACATCATGAACCTAACCAACAATTAAATGTGGATAACAAAAAGTTACAATTAAAATATTCTTTTTTCTCTAGTGCTCCTCAGTGACTCTTTTGAAAATCTCAGTTCTTTCATACACCGTGGGATCTTATATACAGAACAATGTCACTGGTTACTAGCAATCTGTGACTTTGAAAATGCATTAGCTCTGGACAGGTGATTTGACTTTTAATATAGATTGTATACCATTTTGAATTCGCTAAGGGTGGAAAAGTTCTGCTCATTTCCATCTATCTATGTCCATCTATCTAAGCCCTGTTATGACCTTCATCAATGTATTATAGTGATTTACAACCATTTATGAATTTATCCTTGATGAAAAAGGAAAGTAGTGTTATTCCCATGTTAGAGATGGGGTGTGGGAGGGAAGAACTGAATAATAGACAGAGTAAGAGTGGCATTTTCAAGTGTCTAAGTGTCTTACAGGCACCCTTTGAAAATTCAACCTTTATTGATTTGTTAGAGATCACATGCGAAGGCTGTGACACAGGTGGATGTGAAATAGGGTCTCCTGCATCCCAATGCAATGCCGTAAGCACAATATTATCTTTCCTCTTATTTTTGGGAAACTAAAGTATTTTCTGTAGCTCACCATCTCCCACAATTCTGGACATCTGAGCTGCTGGCATCTCTTTGCAGCTTCACAGAGATGGTCAGTGTTTTCTCTCCACATCCGCCTGCTCCTGCTTGCTGTCAGTTTCTCTGCCTTTATGACAGCAGGCATGGCAGTCTCTGTTGCTCCTGTCCTTACTTTGCAATTTGAGCTGTTTCTGCTGAGCTTTTGGGTACTGACAAGAGCAGCGTTCTCCTTCTCCAACATCCCTCTCCTCTTCCTTGGGTCAATTTACCCCTTCAGGTGAATTGGTAAAGTAGCTCACTACTGGCTCCTCTGTCCCTTGAAGGCATGGCAGAGCAGCCACTAAAGAACAACAGTAAATCCAAACAGTGTGCTCTTTGTGAGGCAACCTTCCCAGGCTCAAGGGTAGTTATGCTGAGCCTGCACCCAGCCTTCTGTCCCTAACCCTGTTAGGATTCAAGACTGAGTCAGACAGGCAGGTATAGTCCACTGCCTATCAAGCAGCCATGTGTGAGAAAAACGGACCAGGAAACCCCAGTGTAGAAAGAGAGGCTTTAAAAGCAAGGAGGTGGACAAAAGAGACCAGTGGACAAAAGAGATAAGTTCCAAGAAACTCATATAACAGGGTTAAAAAAAGAACAAGATAAGCTAATGGAGGTTACATCCATCAATAGCTATTAGCCAGGATAGGCAGGGATTGCTCTTTGCTAGAGACTGGGAATGGCCAATGGGAAGGATCACTTGTTGATTACCTGTTGTATTCATCCCTTCTGAAACACCTGGCATTGGCCACTGTTGGAATACAGGATACTGGGCTAACTGGACTTAGTGTGGCCATTCTTATGATCTTCTGTAACCTTTGCAGAACAAAGAGAGGCGGCTTGTGGGTCCAAATATACCCCCAAGTCTTAAAGTAGATCCCAAGCACCCTGAGGAAAGAAACAGTGCTTCTGATCAGCCCCTCTCTCTCCCAACATGACCAGGAAGGCTCTGACTGAGGAGTTTCCCTTTCCCAGGGGGTGCTGGACCCCTTAGGGAGGTTTCTCAGGTCTGGCCTACACCAGTTTTATCAACTGTTGTCAACAACACAGTGCTGGTGTACACACAAATGCCTTCCTTTTTCAAGAAAATAAAACCACCTCCATGAGAGGTGAATGGTTTTTGTTGTCATAGTTAGGGCAATGCAGTGTCAGCGTAAATACTGCATCCCATTAAATTGGTGGACATGCTCTTATTGACAGGAAAGTCTGGGGGGTGCTGATTCCCACTGCCAGCTAGGAGCAGAGTGAGAAGCTCTGGCTGCTGCAAGTGTGGGTGGCTGGAACTTGCCTCTTGGCTGCAAGTAGGGACTGGCAAGCCACAGGCTGTGAGCTGGGACTCGAGCAGCTGGAGCCCAGCTCCCAGCAGCAAGTCCTGGGTCTTCACCTGCTTCCTGCCCAGGCAGCCATGTCATTTACACGGCTCAGCTGTGAAATTGACATGATTGCCCTACTTATGGAGAGTGGGAACGGCTTCCCCCAGCCTCCGACAGGGAAAGGGGAGGGGAGAAGTTCCTGGTGGCTTCCCCTGGTTCCCAGCTGGAGCTGGGGAGTTGGGGACAGGGAAGCCCACAGGGAAGCTAGGAGCATGTGGTTTCCCAGCAAGGAGCTGAGAGATGGGGTTCTCCACTCCCCATACTGCCTCTTAGATTGCGGGAAGTGCACCTGGTGAGGATGCACTTCACTGACCCAAGGAGAGCACTGTGGACATCAGCTGCCACTATAATTATAGTGGTGACTGTAAGTCAACATAACATATGTCGACTTTTTTTTTTTTTTTTTTAGTGTAGACAAGGCCTGAGACTGACCTTTAGAAAGGGCTCCAGGATCGAAGGAAAGCAAGCTGCAAAAGGCCTCATCAAACTGTAGCAGAGCTTCTTACAGTCCCAAAGTGCACAAAAATGTTTAACGCCCCCTGCCCCCCGCCCACACTGCGGGAGGGCAAAAATAAAGGAAAGAAAAAGCGCACACGCACAAAAATCAGGAGGTTAGAGAGATGGAGGCCACACTCAGGAAGGATTTTGAAACTTCCTCCATCCCATACATTCTTCATTCAGTTACTCAATTCCAGCAGCCCCATAAAAACCAATCTGATCCTGGGTGCAATATCCCATCTTCTTCATAGGGGAATGATAGAATGTGTTCCTTTAGAAGAAAGCTTCTTTGGATTCTAGTACATATTTCAATGTGCAGAAATGCAGAGAGGTGGGGTAGGAGAGTAGTATCAAAGTCATTGTTGACTTCAAAAGACTTAACAAGTGCATGAAGAAAATGAAGTTTCAGATGGAGACATTGGCGGCCTCGATGGTGTCATCCCTGACCCAGAGGGAATTCTTGACTTCAGTAGATCTAATGCATGCGTATTTTTATCAGTTCACATCACAACATACGTATGAAGTTTGTTTATGGTAAGAAACATAAGTACTGAACACTTCCATTCAGCCTATCCTTGGCTTCCCTGGGTTTTTTACAAAAGATGTTTGTAGTGATGATAACCAGACTCGGATAACAGGGAGCCCACCTTTACCCTTTCCAGGATGACATTCTAATCAGAGCCCTATCATCATAAGCAATTCACTGTGCTACCTCTTCGACATTAAATCTCCTGAAGTATAGCTTCATCATCAGTGGCAACAAAAGGTCATAGACTTTAAGGTCAGAAGGGACCAGTACGATCATCTAGTCTGACCTCCTGCAAAATGCAGGCCTCAAGACCTCACCCACCCACTCCTGCAATAGGCCACCAACCTATGACTGAGTTATTTACCTCCTTAAATCATGATTTAAGGACTTATTTAAGGGTCATGGTCCCATTCCCCAGAATAATACATCTGGAGCTGGAAATAGACACCTTGGTAGCAAACATCTACTCATAATTGGAAAGATGTCAGAAAATCTAGGGTTTTATTATCTTGCTCCAGAGCTGCAGGACACCTACCATAGCATTATGATTACAATTCCTGGGACTCCGGTGGCATGCATAGGGATCACTCAGGTCAGGCAAGGCAGGGTCGAAGTAGCAACTAGTATTGCTCAGACAAGGCCAGAAAGGAAGCCAGAAGTTTATACATGGTCACTAACCAACCAGAGTCATGATTATGTGGCCAATCAGGAAGCAGCTGGCCCACCCAAGTCTGTGGATTCCCTGATGATTGGATGAGTTGGCATGGTGCAACAGCCAAGTCTGCATCCCCATTGGATCTTGATTCAAGACAAGGGTTTGAAACAGCATCCTGACACCATATAGTAGGAATCCTGTTCAACAGGATCAGGGTTGACTTAAATGCCTTGGAAAAAAGTGAGCTGGATATAAACATGTATTAGTTATAGTTGATTGTCACTCACTAGCCCGAGGCAAGCCCCCTGCACACCCCCAATGCAAAGAGTATTGCAGCAGATCTGCTGAAAATCTTTGCCAAAGAAGGGGTACTTAAGAAGATCCTCACTGATCAAAGCATCAGCTTTACATTTCAGCTGCTGAAGGAGGTGTGTGATCTAAAAACAAAGATTAGGTATATGTCTGTCTATCATCTGCAACTGCTGGCTGAATGATTCAACTAGATTCTGAAAACGTTGTTAAAGAAATTTATTGCTGAAGATCCCCAAGACTGCGATCAGCTATTATTTGCTATTTGAGAAGTTCCACAATCATCTACTGGATTTCCCCATTTGAACTCACATATGGGAGACAACACTTAGGCATTCTTGACCTGATCCATGAGATGTGGGATAGGTAAGCTCCTAGAATGCAGAATGTCACCCTACTGACCTTTGCCAAAGAAACTCTCAGTGCTTGATGGAGACAGGAGTGAGCTTTTAACAAATGGATGCATATTTCAGCTGGATGATTGGGTACTTCTACATCTGAGTGCAGAGTCCAAGTTACTTGCTAAATGACAAGGGCCATATAAAAGAATTCACCAAGTTGGGCCAGTTAACTACTTAATCAGGCAGCTTGACAAGAGGAACCTAACCCTGGTTTCCTGAAGCATAGGACCAGCAGTGCTTATTTATCACTCCTTATCCCCATGAGCCTGAACTGGGGCCCCAGTTGCTCCACCTCACTGGTCTCAGATCCTATACAGAATGGGGTACATTTCCACCCAGAACAGAGAGTACAGGTGAGAAGCCTAGTAAAAGCCTCTTGACAGTGTTAATCTCCCAGCTGGGACAGACTCATTTCATGCAACACCATATCCAAAGAGAGCCAAACTTGTCTGGGAGAATTCATTGCCACTGCCCCCCAAAATATATGAGGCTGTGAGGCAAGAAATCCATGAAGTATCAGAACCAGGGTCACTGAAGAACCCTTCAGCATCTGTACTGGTCTCAAAGCTGTGTGAGTTTATCTGGTTTTGCACAGACTTTAGAAAGGTCAGGGCTATTTTCAGATGTGATGCCTACCCCATGCTCTAAGTTTGTGAACTAGCAGACCGGCTGGCTGAGGCCTTGTTAGACCTAACCAAGGGATACTGCAGATCTCTACTAGAATCATGGGAGAAAAATGCCTTCACAACATTGTTTGGTCTCTGTGATTTTAGGACTATACTTTTTGGCCTCCATTGTGCCCTAGAGATGTTGCAATTGCTCACGGATCAAATTCTTCAACCAACTGGCTTTATATGCAGCAGCCTATTTAGAGTATGTAGACATCTACATCTGAGACTGGGGAAAACATCAAACTCAAGTTGCCTCCATAGTTCAGTTTCTGTGGGAGGCTGGGCTAGCCATGAACCCAACCAAGGATAAGATTGGGAAAAAAGAGACAACCTACTTGGGATATACTTTGGAGAAGGGCTAGGTCCAGTCCCTTGTGACAGTCTAGGCCTCAAAGCATGTCCTACCCCAACCATGAAGAAACAAGTCTAAAGGTTTTTGGTATTGTGAGGTTACTACCACCAATTCATGCTAGATTTTTGATAACAGCCCACTTCACAGATCTAATGAAGGACAATAGCCCCAAGAAGGTTTTCTGGCCTTAGGTCTTTGAAAAAGCCTTTCAGAAGTTGAAAAACCAACTGTTCAAGAGCCTGTCTTACTCAGTGCCAGCTTCCTCAAAATAATTCATTTTGTGGACTGATGACTCAGAAGTGGCACTAGGCACACTGTTTTCCTAGCAAGCAGTTGGAGAGGAACATCCTATGCTCCATTTGACCAGTGAGTTGTTTCCTGGTGAGTGGGCATATTCTGTGATAGGAAAGGAGGGAGTGACCATAAAATAAGCCATGGACTCTCTCTGATATTACCTCCATGGAAATCCATTCCACATCATCACCGATCTTACTTCCATAAGGTTGCTAAAAGCCAACACGAACTCTCAGCTTATGTGCTTGTATTTGTCCCTCCAGCCATATGCCTCCCAAATTCAGCATAGAGCATGAAGAGCTCACCAAAATGCTGATTTTTTTTCCCATGGGGTAGGAGAGGGAGAGAAGTTATCTGGCTGGAGGGCCAAGTCACAGGAAATAGGCAGATTACCTCAGAGGTGGAGAAGCCATCTGTAGGAGACAACCAGTGGGGAGTGAGCTCCTATGCCATGCCAAGCCACAAGGAGGTGCCAGTGGTGAGTCAACCCCTTCACACTATCCAAGGTGGGTCAGCAGCATCACATAATTTATAGCATCAAAGGCAGGTGATAGAAGGGGGACCTGGAAGCAAAAAAAATAATCAGTAAAGGAAACCAGTGTAGTCTCTCTACTAAATTCAGATAGGGATCCATGAGGAAGTCAGAGGAGAGGTTATGAAACTGGACGTGCACCTCAGAGTCTTCTAATAAACATCCACCAAAAAACGTGCAGGCTGTTTTTTGGAGAGGTCACTCATTATGAATATATGTAGCTGCAGTCTTCAAGGGAATTTAAAAGGTTGCATCTGATGTGTGTTATCCATAGAAATGTGTGATGTAAAGCCTGCCTTTTGCCTTCTCACTGATGTGTTTTTATAATACTATAATAATTAGATTAAACGTTTTGTATTGAACACTGATCTAGATTAAGCATTTCATATGTAAAGCAAAGTGAAAAATAATAATTTTTTTTAGGGGTATTGCCTTGGCTTACATAAATATTGGCTTGATATTACTGTTGCATCTGGATCGCTACTATGAAGCTATTCGACAGTTCTCTAATGCCATTGAAGTTGATCCCACAAACATTAGAGCTTATATATGCAGAGCTCAGGCATATCATAAGGTATTTTATTCTCTTTGGTTTTTTATATCATAACACTACTTTTACATTTTATAGTTGCTGTGAAAAACATTGTAATAGATATTTTGGCCCTTGTCCTTCAAAGACATATATATGCTTAACTTTTTGGATAGTAAGTACTCATATTGATTTCTATGACCCTACTTAAAATACATAAAATTATGCACATGTGTAAATCTTAGCAGGGTTGGGGTCAAAGGCAATAACAGATCATCTCTTCTGTAGTAACTGTAGTTGTAGTCTTCCTCCATGAGTTGAATATTTAGAGCTCTAATAGCTTTCTTAGGGCCTTACTTTACCATCAGTCAGTCTTCAAAAAGGGCATGGATAAAATAATAGTTGTATGGGATAAGATGAATAGATAAACTTTCGTAAAACATTATAAGAGGTGTTTAGGAAGTTGGTTGCATATGTGTAATTTTGATCAGGATTAAGGATCTCTGCTGTTTTAGGTACTTGTTGTAGTGTCTTCATTAGATGTAGGGAAAATGTAGAATCCTGAACTCAGGTGTTGATTGATAAGTGAACCAGAAGCTGATTAGCAAATACTTTTTTTCAAATGTATTTATTCATTATGTGTTTTTTTGTATACGTGTACTCTTATTTAAAACATAAAAAGAAAAACGGTGTATCCATTAATTTACATATGTTATTACAAGGAAATCTCTTGTATAGAAGAATACACTAAATTGGGTAGAAAAAGCAATTAGTGAAGGTATGAGTAACTGATTAGTTTTTTTTTTTGTTAAAAAAAACCAGGTGCGCAATTTACCGCATGCATTAAGAGATATAAGTCGAGCCATTCATCTTTATCCAAATGAATCCCATTTATTTATACTAAGGTAAGAAAATTGCCATTTAAAACTTATAGGTATTCTCCTTTATAATTGTTATTTTTATTGCAGTAGGCTTGTTTAGTAGATGTCCTAATATAGCTGATGTTTTTAGTGTGTTTCAAAGTAGAAAACTACAAGTAATAGTAATAATCACGTGATAATATTTTAATAGCTCTTTTCATCCTTTACAGATTATATCCATTTAGTTGCACCTCACTGGTGTTACATCTGGGATAGAGAGAAGGATCTAGCATGATGTACATGATACTACTTGAAAAAATGCATGCGAGAGGTGGGGTAGGGAGGTTGTAAATATGGAGAGTGACAACGTGGACATCTATATACTTCTAAATTGATAATTTTAAATGTCCATTCAGAGTGGATAAATATTTCACTGTCCTATCTAAAGAATTGGTATAGTAAAATTAGGGTGAAGGGCTCATAGACTTGAATCCTGCCCCTATACTTGTACCAATGAGTTCGGAGAAAGTAAATATTTCAAACCTGATATTTAGCTGTTCTCTCCAGCTTAGCCGAAAGGCTCCTTTCTCCTACGAGTAGTGTCCCCGTGGGTGTTCCACTGTAGGTGTGCACGCCTGCGCGCACCACGGATTGGAGATATCCCTAGCTATACTCGCCAGGGTCGCGCGACCGGGAGGGGACTGCCTGAGTGACAGTTTGGCGCCTTGCAACAGTCGCGCGACCCGAGGCTCCCTCAGTTTTTTCTCCAACCGCTCGCGGCCACGGACGTAGCTAGGGAACTCTCCCCTCACTCGCCATACCTTACTTTCTTTCTTCTTTTTCTTCTTTATACCCTACTTATTCTTAGTTGTAATTCCCTTCTTTTCTCTTTTTCTTCTTTATACCCTACTTATTCTTAGTTGTAATTCCCTTCTTTTCTCTTTTTATTCGGTTCTTTATTGAAAAACAAACAAACAAACAAAAAAACCTGTGACTGGAGACCGCGCGGCCCGGGAGCCGGCAACATGCCGGGCTCCCCGGGATTCAAACGATGTGGTTCTTGTTGGGAAGCCATGCCCGCCTCTGATGGGCACCCGACATGCATAAAATGCCTGGGTGAGGAGCACATCATGACAAAGTGCTCCCACTGCAGAAATCTGAGCTCCAGAGCGAGACGTGACCGCGAGCTCTGTCTCAAGCTCTGGCTCATAGAGAGATCCCTGCGACCGGCTTCAGACCCTGGCCAGGAGAAACCCCTGTCAAGCGCAGCACCATCAAAGCGGCATTTAACCCCGCCGCCCGGGCTGCAAAAACAAAAAAAATCACGGACGCCATCTCCATCAAGGAGAGTAATGTGTCAAATGGAGGCTCAAGGTCCCTCCGACACACCTCAAAGAGGGACGGAACAGTCCTGTCCACCGGACCCAGTCCCCACCAGCACGGACACCCCGGCACCGCCGGCACCGCCGAAGACACCAGCACCCACAAAAACGACGGGGCCGAGACACCCTGACCAAGCTCCGGCAACGGTGCCGGCAGCAACCTCCGGAACGGCCGCGGCGCCGCAAGAAGCGGCGCCGCAACAGCTGATTTTGACAGCGGCCCCGATTCAGCCGAACGCACCGGCACCACTCACCTCAGAATCGGGCCCTGTCTCCATGGTGGAATCAGCTCTACAGGTGCCTAGGAAGCAAAAGGAGAAGAGAAGACATATTGAAGTTCAAGCTCCACCTTCTCCCCCATCACCTCTGGATAACCGTGCACCTTCCCCCAGACCTGACATCAGACCCCCCCATTACCCCTACGATAGGGGAGAAGAATATTATCGCCCACCCCCGCCTAGTGCCGTGGGATACCACTACAACCACAACACATGGGACCACACTCATTGGGTGCCACACTACCCATGGTACCCACCACCGTGGTATGCCCCACCTTATAATTACCCACCGCAATGGGATTCTTGCTCCAGATATTCGGGGATGAGTCACAGATCAAGATCACCCACAGGTTCGACCCCCTCCCAACACGGTGACCCTGCGCATGAACCTGAGGGATCCTGCCAATCAGTGCAGGATTCCCCCAAAGGGAACCCCACGTCTCTTCCTGATGACACCTTACCATCTTCACCGTCTGCATCAAATGACGACTTCAAGCACTTTCAAGATCTTTTTCGGAGAGTGGCCGAATCACAAGAAATATGCACACAGGAATCCATTGACTCACAACATAAGCTTTGGAGGATCCTGCAGACGAAACCCACAAATCGAATGGCCCTTCCCATGGATGAAGGAATCCTGGAGCCAGCTGATGATATCTGGCGTACGCCAGCATCAATTCCCCCGACCTCACGGAGGGTAGACAAGAAGTATTACATACAGGGCAAATCCTCAGAATTTCTGTTCACACATCCCTCACCGAATTCTCTGGTAGTGGAAGCCGCTAATCAAAGAGGCAAACAGCCTTTTAATAAGACAGCACCTCATGACAAAGACGACAAGAGACTTGACTTTCTCGGCAAGAAAACATACATGTCATCTACCCTCCTACTCAGGATCTCTAATTATTCAGCCTTATTAGTGAACTATGACTACGATAACTATCTAAAACTTAAATTCCAAAGGGGTAGCCGTGTTAGTCTATTGTAGAAAGACAACAGAGTCCTGTGGCACTTTTAAAGACTAACAGATTTATTTATCGCATGAGCTTTCGTGGGATAAATAAATCTGTTAGTCTTTAAAAGTGCCACAGGACTCTGTTGTCTATCTAAAGCTTGCGGATTTTATCAAATTTATACCAAAAGAAAAACAAACACAATTCCATGCAATCATAAAAGAAGGACAATTGATCTCCAGAACAGCTCTCCAGACAGCACGAGATGTTGCGGACACCTCCTCACGAATCATGGCGACGGGCATTGTCATGCGCAGAGCCTCCTGGCTCCACTCAGCAGACCTACCGAAGCCCTTACAATCTGCAATAGAGGAACTGCCATTCGACAGGAAGAAACTCTTTGCAGAAACTACTGACGACATGATGCACACGTCAAAAGACTCCCGTGCTACCTTACGCACGTTTGGTATCTATCCACAACCACCGAAGAGGAAACCACTACGATACCAGCCATATACTCCACGCTACCAGTCTTATTATCAAGCCCAATTCCAGCATCAACAAAATTACAAAAGACACGACCCCTTTACTTTCAGGAACCGCCAATGTCCCCAACGCAGGAGACAACCATCAAACCAGCCTCCACCGTCACAATCGGCCATGAACAAACCACAATTTTGATGTTCCAGTCAAGGGCCTGCAACAAACCAGCGTTTCCCACTTACCAACTACAATTCAGCGTTACCAGAACTGCCTCAGAAATTTCTACTCACAATGGACCACAATTACATCAGACAAATGGGTCCTCCAAATCATCAAAATAGGATATACCATCCCTTTCGTGATACAACCCATACCACATTACCCTTCCCCGTCCCTTTTCAGGGACACCTCTCACGAACTAATCCTCTACCAGGAAGCGTTACATCTCCTAAACATAGGAGCCATAGAAAGGGTCCCACCAACGCACAGGAGGAGGGGAGTGTATTCACGTACTTCCTCACAGAGAAAAGAACAGGAGGTTGGAGACCAATCCTAGACTTAAGGAGGCTGAACAAATTTGTCAAGCAACAAAAATTCAAAATGGTAACGCTCACAACCATAATACCAGCGTTGGACAAAAACGACTGGTTCGCAGCCCTCGACCTTCAGGACGCTTATTTCCATATTACAGTCCACCCAGCACATCGAAGATACTTAAGGTTCGTCATAGGCACCGAACATTTCCAGTACGCAGTTCTCCCATTTGGCCTTTCGACGGCACCCAGAGTTTTTTCCAAGGTATTAGCAGTGGTCACTGCCTACCTCCGCACACGAGGAGTCACAATCTTTCCATATCTCGACGATTGCCTCATAAAGTCCCCATCCAGGGAACAAACCCAGTGCGCAGTACAGACCACGATACGAATTTTCAGGAGACTGGGTCTACAGATCAACGAAAAGAAGTCCACCTTCACACCCACACAAATCATAGAATTCATAGGCGCCCGCATAGACTCCACACTAGCACGGGTGTTCTTGCCACAACAGAGGGTTCAGAATATAGAAAACTTTAGTGAAAACTATTCAAACAGCGCCGACCACAACAATTCTGTCATGCATTCAGCTGCTGGGCCACATGGCATCCACAACAGCTGTTGTCCAGTATGCACGGCTACACATGAGACCTCTTCAAATGTGTATCCGCAAATTATACAAACCTCACAGAGACAACCCGAGTCGGCAAATATCTATACCTCTACAGATCAAACACTCACTACAATGGTGGATAACACCACACAATCTCTGCAGGGGCGTACCGTTTACACAACAACCCCCAACAATCCTAATGTGCACAGACGCCTCTTTGTTGGGATGGGGAGCACACATTCCAACCCTAAACCTCACCACACAAGGAAGATGGACCCAGCAAGAATCCTTCCTTCACATAAATTTGCTGGAGCTCCGGGCAGTGCGCAGAGCATGTGCCCAATTCCAGGACCACCTGATATACAACCATACAAAAATCATGACAGACAACACCACTTGTATGTTTTACATCAACAGACAGGGTGGGGCCAGATCCAACTCCCTATGCGCAGAGGCCACGAAACTCTGGCAATGGTGCATCAAAAACGATGTAGCCATCTCGGCTGCCTACTTACCCAGAGTCCTAAACATAACAGCGGACTCTCTCAGCAGACGCTTCACCGATGCCCACGACTGGGAGATCTTCCCTCCAGTCATCAACAGAATTTTCAGGGCATGGGGTCACCCTTCAATAGACCTTTTTGCAACCTACCACACCCTCAAGTGCCATATATACTGTTCCCGGGCGGGCATTGGGAAAAACTCCAGAGGCGATGCGTTTCTTATCCCCTGGACCCACATCTATGCATATGCATTTCCACCAATTCCACTGATTTTCAAGACCTTACTCAAGGTGAAAATGGACCAAATCGAGATGATTCTCATTGCCCCTGCATGGCCCAGACAACCATGGTACTCTCTACTACTACAAATGCTATGCACAACTCCAATTACCCTACCTCTTCATCCAGCACTATTGTCACAGGACAACGGCAGAGTCTTACATCTGAATCCCGAATGTTTGAACCTAAAAACTTGGAAGATATCTGGTTCCAAGGTCAAGAGCTACTTTGTTCCGCCTCCGTCAGGAACATCTTATTAAACAGCAGAAGACCATCTACCCGCAAGAGTTACTTGCTTAAATGGGATAGATTCTGCAGGTGGTGCGATGCTTCACAAAACCCTCCATACTCCGCACCGGTCCAAGTCATACTGGACTATCTCCTACACCTGAAACGTACAGGCCTGACACTCAACTCAATCAAAGTACACGTAGCAGCCATTGGCACTTTCCACAACCAAATACAAAACACCTCAATATTTTCTCATCCCACCATTAAGAGATTCTTAACGGGAATCAAAAACCTATACCCTGAGATCCGCCCCCCCCAACCCAGCATGGGACCTCCCCCTGGTCTTAAGGTCCCTCACAAAACCACCATTCGAAGCTCTAGCCAATACACCACTAGGACATCTGACGATGAAAGTGGTCTTCTTGGTAGCGATCACCTCCGCCAGATGAGTGAGTAAGATAGCAGCTCTAATGGCAGACCCCCCGTACACAATTTTTCACAAAGATAAGGGCTGCCTATGACCTCACCCAAAGTTCTTACCAAAGAGATCCTCACCCTTTCATAACAATCAAACAATACACTTACCTGTATTTCGTCCAAAGCCCCACTCGAGTTTGGAAGACGCCGTCCTTCATTCCCTGGATGTCCGTCGAGTGCTAGCTTTTTACCTAGAAAGAACAAAAACATTTAGAAAAACAAACAGACTCTTTGTCTCCATAGCAGAAAGAAATAAGGGTTCACCTATCTCCAAACGGAGAATTTCAACGATAATTGTAAATTGCATTCGAACATGCTACCAACTTTCGAAAACACCATTACCACAACACATTACAGCTCATTCCACAAGGGCAATGTCCACAAACACAGCCTTCCTTCATAATGTTCCAATCGATGAGATATGCAAGGCCGCCATATGGTCATCGCCTCATACTTTTATAAAACATTACTCTATTGACATTGCAACAAAGCAAGATGCATCAGTTGGCATGTCAGTTCTCTCCTCTATACAAATCACCTCCTCAGAAGGCCCTCCATCCAATTAGGGCACAGCTAGGAGAGTCACCTACAGTGGAGCATCCACGGGGACACTACTCGTAGGAGAAAGGAAGGTTGCTCACCTTGGTGAAGTAACTGGAGTTCTCCGAGATGTGTGTCCCCGTGGGTGCTCCACTACCCTCCCTCCTCCCCTCTCTTCTTCGGGCTACTTATATCGCTCTCGGTTGGAGAGGAAACTGAGGGAGCCTTGGGTCGTGCAACCGTTGCAAGGCGCCAAACTGTCACTCAGGCGGTCCCCTCCCGGTCACGCGACCCTGGCGAGTATAGCTAGGGATATCTCCGATCTGTGGTGCGCGCGGGCGCGGGCGCGCACACCTACAGTGGAGCACCCACGGGGACACACATCTCGGAGAACTCCAGTTACTTCACCAAGGTGAGCAACCTTCCTTTCTGTGTATCTTCTTTCATTTTCTCTGTAAATCTGTTTCTCTCTTCATAGAAAATAGTTTTGCTTTAAGATCTTCCTTCTTCTATTCTCTCCCATTCCATCCTTTTTATATATACTGAGTCTCTCAGGATTCTACCGCCATTTGCTCCTTTTCTTTTTCTTGTCTTTATTTGGTTTCAGAAACCAAATGTGAACTTCCCACATTGTTCAAGAATGTCCTGAGTCTATTAGAACTCTGCATAGTTAGAGGTTATTGTATAAACTTCTTAAAGCTTGCCTAGAGCCATTTTACCATTTAGCATACCTAAATCCTGCCTGTCTCTACCGGCATGTGCAATTTGAGAAATTCTCCTTTCACTGGTATGGGTTTCCAAAACTGAAAACTGACATATTGACTTATGAGTCCATATGGCTCTTATTACATGCAGAAAACAAATTTTAATCATTAACTAATTCCTTCACCACACTCCCAAATTAGTGAAAGGTACTAGCCCTCACCCAAGTCAATGATGTTTTTTAGACAAAGCCAGTTTTCATCTGAGACCCAAAGAAACTGTAGGAAATGTTAAAGAAGTGAGAACATATCATTGTCATCTCATCTTAATTCAGGGGGCCTACTCAGTGCTCTATGCATCAGTTAATCATATTAAGGGCATAAGTGGGGCTCTTTTCTATATAGTGAATATTTTAAAATGTTGTTTTGCTCAATCAGTATTCCTGTAAGTTCTTTCAGAACCTCAGACAGTCATGCCCTAGGATCATAGGATACAACAGCTTGGAGGCCAGGCTTACCTAGCAGATCTCTTCATGTCTGGCAATCTCCAAGTATATCCAGGTGGTTGGGTGTGGCTATAACCTATAGCTCGGGCCCTAAGGTTCATTTGGTTCAGTTGGCACAAAACCGAGAAACAAGATAGAAGATAAAAGCAAACTGCAGCGAACTTAGCAGTTGCCCCGACAACGAGGTTCTAATTTGGGAGGGGCTTAACCAGTATTTTTATACCTTCTGAGCTCACTAAGTGGGTAAAAGGCATGCACATCTGATATGTTTCCACACTTATTTACAACATTTCTTTGCCCTGATCTTATCTTGTTGTTTTACAGAGCTTGCAAGTTATGTCTGCTACTTAGTGGGACCAAGGTACGTCCTTGGTCAGTAGCAGCTCTGTTTTGCTTATACACAGAGTAACTTTTGATCAGGGCTGATTAATGGCATCCACCACCTACTATCTTATCACGTCACTAGGTCTTCCATTTGGTACTACAGGCTAGGGCCAAGGGGTCAGTTCTTGCTCTGCACAATGTGGCCTAGTGGCCAAAAGGATGTGGGCTTCCACCCAGGGATGGGTTGATGGCCAGAGTGAAGGGAACTGTGTCCCCCTACTCCATCAGGTCCCAACCCAGGATCCTGTCAGCTGCAAGTAAATCCACCACTGAGTCAGCGAGGATCTGTCCAAAACATACTGATTTCGATCCTGGTTCCACAACTGGATCAATGTCTGGTTCCCCTGGGCTACTTCCTACTATATCTTCCTGTTCTGTGGTCCACAAGTCATCTAGATCTCTGGGCTAGTTGGCCAGCAAAGTTCCTGACTACTTCTTTCCCTCATTGGCTTTTGTAGGCAGCTGTGTATTCCCCTGAGACTGTGTGCCAGGCCCCTGCTGGCTGAGACTCTGACCCACCCAAACAGGAGCTTGTTTCGCATGTCCTCTCTTCTCCATGGTCAGGACAGACTGAGCTGGGCGTGCTCCAACTGAAGTATAAGAGGGAGCAGCCAATTAGGGGCAAGAGGGTGTGGCTTGCTTAGGGAGTTATAATGGTCCTCTCGGACCACTCCAGCTCCTGGCATGTGCCTCTTGGTGATGGTACTGGGGAATTGCTCAAGCGGCCCTCCTGTTCAGTGGCCTGTGCTCTGTCTTTCCCAAAATCTTTTCAGGACCTCAGCCCTCCGGCCGAGTCCTTAGTCCATTCCCCACAATTCCAGGGTAAGGCCTAGCCCAGGCCAGCCTACTTGTATCAGTGTCTACCACTAGCCCTCTCACTGCCCACTGGAAGTCTGGGGGAAGTGAGATGGAACCTGGACCCACCCACTTCTCCGGGCCCTTGTCCAGGGACCCTAAGCACTGCTCCTTTGCACCATCTTGACACCCAGTACAGCACAATAGGTCCCCTGGGCCACATCATTGCCTACTCCCAGGTACCTTCTCTCCCTTGTTTCAGAGTCACGACTCCAGCCACACCCTGGCAGTCCACATGAAACTGTCCTTGGTTCTGCCACCTGCAGTCAAGCTGACAGCATCCTTCCTCACCAGAGGAAGACTGCTCTGAGCTGGCACTGCAGCCCCTATATATACAAGTTCCCAAACCTTGATTGGTTCCCCAGACACCACTTCCTATTGGCCACTCCATTCCCAGGGCTTTTAGCCCCTTCTCCACCTGAGCAGGGAAACGCTATAGGGGTTAACCTGTTTTCATCCATGGGGCAGATAAACCATGCCACACCACTCTGTGTGCTGTTGTATGCGGAGTGCACAAAAAAGTTTTTGGTAGCCTTTCTATTTGAATAACTATACATGTTTTACATTTCTTAGTGACAGTGTTTTTAAAATGGCATGTGCAGAAGGAACAATATATAAAACCTGGATGACAACTTCCTTCCAGAAGGATAGCCACCTTAGTTTGTTTCAGCAAAACAAATGAAGAGTCCTGCGGTGTCTTAAAAACTGACAAATTTATTTGGTCATAAGCTTTTGAGAAGATGTGATTCTTATTAGAAACTTTAAACTGTTACTTATTCCTGCAATATTTGCACTTTTAAAGTACTGCTTAGTAAGAAATCTCAAACTCAAAACATAGTTTTACAATGAATGAATTACATACAGCAAAAGTTTGTTTTGTTACAGGGGACAATATTTACTTGAGATGAAGGAATATAAACTTGCAGGCTTCTGTATTCGTCAAGTAGCAGAAATGTGTGAAGGTAAAGTAAGTCAGTCTGTCTAGGTTCTTATTAACAAAATATCTGACCCCTAATGTAGGGAATAATTTAACTACAGTAATTTATTATAAGGCACTTTTGACACTTCCTTATGTTGCTTGCTATTCTTACATTTACCTTTCTTTATTTGTGCTGTTTATGGATATATTAAATGATAAATATTGGTAATAAAGCATTATGTAGAATTTATCATTATACTTTGTATTTGCTTAGGACCTTTTTTACTAAGATATCAAATGGTTTTACAAACATTAAACTTAGGAACATGCTTGTAGTGTGAAGTACTAGAGTGGTAATAGCAGCTCTCATGGGTTGTAATAGTGGTCTGAGAGTGGCAGAACTAGTGTTCCATGCCTTCAGTGGGGGTGATTCTATTGCCCTGTTGACCCTCGAGCAATGCCTATTTAGTTGTTTGGGGTTTTCTTTATTTCCTTTCTTTAAGAGGGAAGGTTAGTTAGATGCCCATGGTTTGACCCCAACTTTATTACCGCTTAGTTTATTAACTGCTTAGTTCGAACTAATCGGCAGATTGACCTTCCTGCAGCTGACTAATTCGAATTAAGCAAGTGCCCTGCATGGCCATGGCTAGTTTGAACTAGCATTCTAGTGGGGCCATGCTAGTTCGAATTAAGTTAATTTGAACTAACTAAAATTAGTTCGAATTAGTTAGTTTGAATTAACTAATTCAAATTAGCTTTTGTAAGTGTAGACATAGTCATGGATTTTTGAACAATGTAAAGTTTGTTTCTTCTTTGAAACTATCTTCTATTTTGAACATGTAGTGTGGAATAACAGAATATTGTGGTTATTTGTTTGTTTTTCTTATTGTCAGGATCCTTTAAAACCTCTCCTGTTCCGCAAGCTCTTGTTCAGTCATTTTGCCAAAATCACAGTAAAGCTATAGAGTGCCTACTTGAGATTATTACAAGTCAGCCTGTGCCTTCCATCTTTGTTCTTCTAGGAAAAATACAAATGAAAGCCAAGAAAACCAAGGTTAGAAAATGCTTTCTAATTTTTTTACAGTAAAAAGCCAAGCAATACAATGTCTTGGTTTCTGTAGACTTGATGCTTTACAGAGTATGTCATTTTATCAAATGTTCGCAACACTTCAATATTTAAATTACATAAGGGAAGAGTAACCCTCATTTCAGCTTAATGCTCCTGCACTAATATTTCAGCAAGTAATGTACAGTGCTAGGTTTCAAACCATGTAAAATGTTGTGTAAAATAAATAATTATGTAGAATGGAATTCAGTTAAATTTCACGATCTTGCTTTTTTCAAAACATCGTAAGAAAACAGTGTGCAAATATGTAATATATCTAATGGAGCTAGAGACAATACAAACATTTGGTTACTTTATATTTGTAGAATGAATATATATGAATTTAAAGAGCATAGTAACTAGTCTGTCAATTTTGAGACTACTTTTTTCCCATTTTATGTTACCAGTGGAAATATTGTCTTGTTGCTCCTTTGGCCCAAGCAATAAGCCAATAATCATGGCCTTGCAGGATTGTTTTCATTAGAAAGAGAAATTGATAATGCAAGTCAGGTATTTCTTTTGGTGAAATGCTGTTTATTTACAAAGAATGCACACAAAGTCCTGTTTCCTCGAATATAGCAGAAACAAACTCCACCTAGCAGTTTCCTTGCTCAGAAATCCTCAAGTGTGCCTCTCTAGCAAGTTCTGTATCCATCTCTCTGCTTACTCTCAGGGTCATGCCCACAACTGCTTTTCTGGCTTTCTCCTCTATTACACACACATGTGCATAGATGGCAAAAACAAACTCCCAGCTCCTGTATTTCCACTAAGCAAAACTCTTTGGACCATATCATCATACAGCCTAATGCTTTAGGCAGAAACCTCCATGTTTCCATCTGTCTGACTACATAAAGGGGCTTAATTTTCCCTTATACTGCACCTGAGGGAAAGGTGATTAGCTCATCCATTGGCTTTAGCCAGGGCTGTGATTGTTTTGGGTCAAAGATGGCATTCATTAGTAGCTTTCAACATAAGAGTACTTTACGTACTAGCTATAGATCCCATGGTTGGAGGGCTATCTGTACACCATCCCCTTTCTGGTCTGTCTCAGAGCATCCCTGCAGATGTCAGGCCTTGTGGCTTTACCGCTACCACAGTGGAATTATGCAATTCTCCCACTCTTAAACTGGGCCCTGGGCTACAGTGCCGTTTGTATCGATTGTGCTTGCTGAGCAGGTCTGACTGAGTTCTGGCACCTTTGGTGTGTGATCAATGGTATAGAGTGACCAAACAGCCTTCTTAAAACTAAAGTATTATTTATTTTAACAGTAGTAATTAACTATTTAGAGAGAGAGGATTTTAAAACAATTTGTGCTCTATATGCATATCTGTCCTACTACTCAGATACCACAGAATATGCTTTGAGGAGAAAGTTCAGGATATACACCTTAGTGCGCTCAAAACTGTCTTCACCAAACAAGGATACTTGATCACAGAAATAGGTTGTGTCATGGAACAGGCCACCTAAATAACCCGAGAGAATCTATTTCAGTTTAGATATAAAACCCCCTCTGACTGCACACCTCCAGTTGTCACCTCCTACTCCAAACTGGAACCCATACAGAGTATCATCATACAATCCATACTCTATGGGGACCCATCCCAAAAGAAATATTTCCCGATCCACCTCTTCTGGTCTTCAAACAACCCCCAGCCTCTCCAAGATCATCATTAGAAGCAATCTTCCCACAGACCATGACACATCGACTCAAGGTGTCATTAAACCCTCCCACACCAACAGATGCAAAATCTGCAAACATATCACCACTCCTAGAATGATCTATAATACCCCCAACAACAGACTTTCAAGATCCATAGATCCTAGACAGGCCTATCAAAACATGTCATGTATCTCATCCAGTGCACTAAATGCTCCAATAACAGCCATATACGTGAAACCAAGCTATCACTACACTCATGAATGAACTCATGTATCACCTATGGGTGAACACTTTTCAACAAAGGGCTCATTCTGTATCTGACCTCAGCCCTCATCCTCAAAGGAAATCTGCACAACAATTTCAAAAGATGGGGAAAGGGAGCTTAAATTCATAACTTTCTGGTCACTAAAAATCATGAATTATATAGAGACACTGGATTTATGGTTTATTACAATCCACAAACCCAATAAAAACCACCTCCCAGCTGCTTTTTTCTCCCCCCATCCCTGTAACTAGGGGGGGGGGGTGTTAGTGGGCCATTTCATGTTGAATGGCCCTTTGAAATATGTGTTAACTATTTACGGTAAACAGTCTGTTCAAACCTTGTATTTAACATTGACATTTTGAGTTAGGCTATGGCCACACAACAGAGCTTACAGTGGTGCAACAGACAGAGCTGCACTGCTGTACTGCTGCTAGTGCAGTCACTCTAAGCTGATGGGAAATAGGTCTCCCATCAACTTAATTACCCAGCTCCCACAAGTGGCAGTAGCTATATTGGTGGGAGAAGCTCTTCAACCAGTACAGCGCAATCCATACAGATGCTTAGGTCAGTGTAACTTACATTGCTAAGAGATGTGACTTATTCACACCCTTGAGTGACGTAACTTATACCAGAGTAAGCTGTGGTGTGTACATAGCCTTAGTTTCCCAGACCTGAAGAGGAGCTCTGTGGGTCTTGAAAGCTTGTCTCTCTCACCAACAGAAGTTGCACCAGTAAAAGATATTATCTCACTCACCTTGTCTTACCTAAAGGCTTACCATCCCTGGTGGTTTGGTTTCTCAGTCTTGTTCCTCCAAACAACTCGTCCCCCTGTTCAGAAAATCTTTCTTTTAAAACTGCTTAGCCCTTTTTTGTTCTTCTGAGTTCCTGGACTTTGGCCCTTCTGTGTGCTCTGCAGTAGATAGAGCCAGTCTTTCAGTGTCTCTGTCGTTGTCCTTTCATAACCCACTATTGTTTTCTGAGGGGTGGCTTATCTTGAACCACCCATTAACTTCCTGTTTGTTCCTTCTTAAAACCTCCTCCTAAACTGAACAAATATTTTCAGACAATAAACATCCCAATAACTAAGTCTCAACATACAGTATTAATAAATGATTGCAGAGCACCTTTACCTCCATCACACATGAATGTGAGTAACTTTAGTCAGTGAAATTACTCACTTGAGTGAAATTACTTCTGTGTATTTGCAAGATTAGGTCTTAACCATTGTATTATAACTGAGATGCTTCATGGACATAAATTGAATGTTGTACATACTTTATCACAGTTCACAGAGAAAATCCAATAGAAAGTATTTTAAATGTGATCTGAAAAAACAGGGAAACATTGAGTTTTTTGCCTGTAGCCATTATATAAAGAAGGCCTAAAAGATTTGGCTATTTAAAGTTGTTAATTGGTTTGTTTGCTTTAGAAATTCAGGTGATGTCTTAGTGGAAGATTCTCCACTGACTAGAGCATTAGTCAAAATATGACATCATGTATTAATAGATTCCCAGGCCAGAAGGGACCATTCTGATCATCAAATCTGATCTCCTATACAACACAGGCCATAGAACTTCATCAAAGTAATTGCTTTCGAACTAGTATATATATATTTTAAACCCAATCTTGATTTTAAAAATTGCCAGTGATGGATTATCCATAATGACCTTTGGTAAATAGTTCCAATATTTAATTTTCCTCACTGTTAAAATATTACTTCCAATTTCCAGTCTATATTTGTTTTGCACCACCTTCAGCCATTGGATCTTGTTATACCTTTGTCTACTAGACCAAAGAACTCATTATCAAATATTTGTTCATCATATAGGTTCTAATAGACTGTGATCAAGTCACTACTTAGCCATCTCTTTATTAAGCTAAGTATATGGCGTTCCTTGAGCCTATCACTTTAAAACTTGTTTTCTACTCCTTTTATCATTCTTGTGGTTCTTCTCTGAACCCTGTCAAAATCCTTCTTGAATTGTGCGCACTAGAACTGGACATGGTATTCAGCAGCAGTCGCACCAATGCCAAATATAAAGGTAAAATAACTTATCTACTCCTTCTCCTTGAACCTAACTCCTATAATTTGATTCCCGTTTATGCATCCAAGATTTCATTAGTCCTTTTTGGCTACAGAGTCACACTCGGAACTCATGTTCATCTGGTCATCCACTATGATTCCCAAATCTTTTTGGGAGTTGCTGATTCCCAGGATAGGGTTCTCCAAAAGAGACAAAAGGCTGAAAATTGCTAAAGAACAGTAACAGAAAGAGAATATTAGTCAGACTGTTTAAAGTTCTACTTTTTGTTTTTGTTAACACTTATTTAAACCAATGACTAATGAACAATTTGAAGAAACGTTGTACTTAATCATGCCAACACCTTCAATTAGGGTATATATCAGAGCAACACAATACTTCCAGCAAAAGCAAGGAAGACCAGACTTGCCATTTCTTACATTTATAAGGCTAAAGTAGCCCTTTAAAGAAAGAAAGAAAGAAAGAAAGAAAGAAAGAAAGAAAGAAAGAAAGAAAGAAAGAAAGAAAATACTTTTCGGGTCTTCTTTAAACATAATAAAGACGAAAAAGGGCACAGGTCAAATTTAAAAAATTTTGTGCATGTTGCCTTTAAAACTCACAGACTTTCTTTTAATAGCAGTGTTTTACAAATATTAGAATAATATCCTTTGTTATTACAGGATGCTGTGGAAAGTTTTCAGCAAGCATTGACGATACTGACTTCTTCAGCAAACATTTTGCCTAATACGTTTGAAGCTGCAGAAATTTATTATTTCATAGGTCTATGCTATATGGAGCAAGTCAATTTATTGCAGGTATGTATTGATTATTTTGACTCATAGACTCTAAGGTCAAAAGGGGCCAATAGGATCATTTAGTCTGATCTCCTGCGGGCTACAAAACCTCACACACCCACTCCTGTAATAAATCTCTAACCCATGACTGAGTTACTGAAGTCCTCAGATCATGGTTTAAAGACTTTAAAGTACAAAGAATCCACAAGCAAGTGAGCCGTGCTCCATGCTACAAAGGAAGGTGAAAAAACTCCAGAGCCTTTGCCAATCTACCCCAGAGGAAAATTCCTTCCTGACCGTAAATATGACAATCAGTTAAACCCTGAGCATGTGGGCAAGACTCACCAGCCAGACACCCAAGAAAGAATTCTCTGTAATAACTCAGAACCCATCCCGTCTAACATCCCATCTCAGATTATTGGCATATCCACTACTAGTTGTCAAAAATTGGTCAATTGCAAAACTAGGCCGCCCCATCATACCATCTCCTCTATAAATTTATCAAGCACCGTTTTGAAACCAGCTAGGTTTTTTGCCCCCACAACTCCCCTTGGAAGGCTATTACAGAACTTTACCCTTCTGATGGTTAGAAACCTGTGTCTAATTTCAAGTCTAAATTTCCTGATGGACAGTTTATATCCATTTTTTCTTGTGTCCACATAGGTGCTGTACTCAAATAATTTCTCCCCTTCTCTGGTATTTATCCCTCTGATATATTTATGGAGAGCAATCATATCTCCCCATAACCTTCTTTTGGTTAGGCTAAACAAGCCAAGCTTTTTAAGTCTCCTCTCATAAAGCAGGTACTCCATTCCGTAGATCATCCTTGTTAATACTGTGGCTTTAAGAGCTGGAAACAAGATGGATTAAAAAAATTAAATATTTTTAAAGGATACTTTCTACTCCTTTTCCCACATACTTTTATTTTTTAGTCTTTATCAGATGCAAATGTGTGAACAATTCTTTCCATATCAATATTCCCATATTTATTTTAAAAAACAAGGATTCCGGTGGCACTTTTAAAGACTAATAAATTTATTTAATGCATGAGCTTTCATGGGAGAAATCTGAAAGTTTGTGTGTTAAAAACATTTGTTAGTCTTTAAAAGTGCCAAAGAATTCCTTATTTGTTTTGTTGAACTAGACTAACATGGCTCCCACTCTAACACATATTTATTTAGTTATGCATACCTTTTGCTGTGTTTCTAATGGAGATGAAATCAACTTGAATATCTTATCTGTACATTAATGTTCTTACTATTGTTGTTATAAGCAACATATGCCAGGCTGGGGATAACATTTTAGATAATTGTTTGCTGTATTTCTGTAGAGGTTAAAAATTCCCCCAACCAATTAATCCTTTACTATTTCAGGTTTTGGTATTTATTTTACAACTGATATACTTTTTTTTTTAGCTAAGTATTTTTGTCATGTAATTTAATACGTTTCTCTAGTTACATTTTAATATTAAAGGCTTTTTTTTCTTTGTATGTTTTTAAAACTACAGTCATAAGATTGTTCATTAACAGTCTGATCTGAAGCCTATCAATTGGACTCCTTCTGTGGGCTTTGGATCAGGCCCTATATGAGTAAGATTCATTTTATAAGCTAATAATGCCAACTTCAAAAAACTGATAAACCTAGCCTTCACCTCATTTTGAAAACATTAAAAATTGGCATTAGAAAATCTTTTTAAACCTGCCTTTTTGGTTTTTGTTGCATCTCTTTTTGCCATTCTTCTTTCCTGTGTTATATTTTTAGAGCCTGATCCTGCAAACATTTATGCATGTGTAACATGTTTGAAGTCAATAGGATTAGTTATCATTTATTTGTATTTCAGTAGCACCTACCTGTCCCAAGCAAGATCAGGATCCATTGTGCTAAGCATTGTTCCAAAACACTATAAGAGATAGTCACTAGTCTGAAAAGCTCACAGTCTTATGTAGATATGACCACCAAGGGTAGGTGCAAGGAAGTATTATTATCATGCTTATTTTTACATATAGGGAACTGAAACACTGAAAAAAATAAAACCATAATAAAAATAAAATAAAATAAAACCCTGGAGTAGGGGCTTCTTTCACACTAACTATTTTGTTTTGGGTGGAGAAGGGAATAATATTTGGCTAAATAGACCCTGTCTCCTGCTTGTGGTTTACCCCCAAAATAGATTTGTTCGCCTCGGATATCACTGCATCTTCAGCCTCTTTAAATTTCCTGGCTGACTTGAAGTTTAGTTGTGAGGACAAGAGTCTGTCTTTGTGTGACGATGTTGTGAGACTCATCACACATAGTACTATCACCACATTATCCATGTAACATCTGTTAGCTTCCTTTTCTGAAACATTATAAATGGTAGTGAAAAGATGGCTGAGATACCTGATGTGGCATACCAGGACAACTAGGACAACTACTTTCCCTTTATAATATATGGTTGCCCCCCACATTAACAGCTCCCAGAAAAATCAGAGTTTTTGTCTCCAAGTTTTAAGAAAAATATCTGTAGAAGGACCTTAAAGAAATCACATTTTGGGTGTTCTCTAATGTAGCAAATAATTTTAGCATGTCAGTTATGTATGGTTATACATTGTAGTCCCACTGAAGAAAATGAAGTAAGAAGTATTTAATAAGGACAGAATTTGACTTAGTGTATTTGTCTCAGATGTTGTATTAATTTTTTTTTAAAATTAAGTACGAGTAAAATAGTGAAAACAAAAGGAAAAATTGTTACTGAATTTTAAAAGTTGATATTCTGCTTATGATTCCAATTGTGCAAGTGGCTTACTTTAATTCAAATCATTACATCATCTTTTAGGCCAATGAAGCTTTTAGTCTTGCTGTCAAGATATACTCAAATTATCCTGATGCCTTTTATCAGCGAGGGCTGTGCAGAATGCAACTCAAACAAGCTAAGTGCATCCAAGATTTCAATCGAGCACTTGCCATTAATCCAAAACATTTCCAGGTAATATTGAATTTACAGTTCTGTGTTTTGTGCCGATTTTGAGAGAGATTTTAAAGAATTCTGAAGTTCTTCTTATATTAGTGTATGTGAATGACATAGCATTGATCTGATCATGTATTTTCCTGACAGTTATGTCCTCCATGTGTTAATACCTCTTTTTCTAGTGTGCTTCTAATGAAGAAATCATTAACAGAACCATGATTTCCATAAAAATACATAGTGATCGAGGTATAATCATAGAATCATAGATTCTTACAGTTGAGAATGAGGTCATCTAGTCCAATCCCCTGCTAAAAGCAGGACTACTTCCACTAAATTATTCCAGCCAGGGTTGTGTCTAACTGGGCCTTAAATGTTTCCAAAGATGGAGATTCCATCACCTCCCTAGGTAACCCATTCCAATGTTTCGCCATCCTCCTAGTGAGAAAGTTTTTCCTAATATCCAACCTCAACCTCCCCAGCTGCAACTTGAAACCACTGCTCCTTGTTCTGTCCTCTGTTACTATTGAGAACAGCCTAGCTCCCTCCTCTTTGGACCACCCCTTCAAGTAGTTGAAGGCTGCTATCAATTCCCCCCTCAGTCTTCTCTTCTGCAGACTAAATAAGCCTAGTTCCTTCAGTCTCTCCTTGTAAGCCATGTGCCCCAGCCCCCTAATCATTTTCGTTGTCCTCCTCTTGACTCTTTCTAATTTGTCAACATATTTTCTGTAGTGGGGAGCCCAAAACTGGACACAGTATTCCAGATGTGGCCTCATCAGTGTCGAATAGAGGGGAATAATCACATCCTCGACTGCTGGCAACATTCCTACTGATGCACCCAATATGCCATTGGCCTTTTTGGCAATAAGAGCACACTGTTGACTCATATCCAATTTCTTGTCCACCATAACCCCCAGGTCCTTTTCTACAGTGCTAGTACTTAGCCGATCGGTTCCCAGCCTGTAGCAGTACTTGGGATTTTTCCGTCCTAGGTGCAGGACTTTGCACTTGTCCTTGTTGAACCTCATGAGATTTCTTTTGGCCAAATGCTCCAATTTATCTAGGTCTCCATGAATCCTATCCTTGCCCTCCAGCGTGTCTACCATTCACCCCAGCTTGGTGTCATCCATGAACTTACTGAACGTTCAATCTATCCCATCATCCAGATTATTAATGAAGATGTTGAGCAGAACCGGCCCCAGGACTGACTCCTGCGGCACTCCACTCATTACTGGTTGCCAACTAGACATTGAGCCATTCATCCCTACCCACTGAGCCCAATGATCTAGGCAGTTTTCTATCCACCTTATGATCCATTCATCCAACCCACACTTCCTTAACTTGCTGACAAGAATGCTGTGGGAAACCATATCAAAACTTTGCTAAAGTTGAGGTATATAATGTTGACAGCTATTTTCGCATCCACAAATCCAGTCATCTCATCATAGAAGGCAATAAGGTTGGTTAGGCACGATTTGCCCTTGGTGAATCCATGTTGACCTTTCTTGATCACTCTATGTTCTCCCAAGTGTTTCAGAATGGATTCTTTGAGGACCTGCTCCATGATTTTTCCAGGAATTGAGGAGAGGCTGATTGGTCTATAGTTCTCCGGATCCTCCTTTTTCCCTTTCTTGAACATAGGTACTATATTTGCCTTTTTCCAATCATCTGGGACCTCCTCCGTTCGCCACGAGTTTTTAAAGACAATGGCCAGCAGCTCTGCAATCACATCGGCCAACTCCCTCTGCACCCACGGATGCAGTTCATCCAGTCCCATCCAACTTCTCTAAGTAGTTCCTAACCTGACCTTCCATCACTGAGGGTTGCTTTCCTTCTCTCCATTCTGTGTTACCCAGTATAGTAGCCTGGAAGCTGACCCTGTCTGTGAACACTGAGGTAAAAAAGCATTGAGTACTTCAGCCTTTTCCACATCATCCGCCACGAGGATACCTGCCCATTCCGTAACGGACTTACACCATTCCTGATCCTCTTCTTTTTACTTACTTACGTACTTTTTACTGACGTAGAACCCCTTCCTGTTATCCTTCACATCCCTTGCTAGCTGCAACTCCAGTTGCCCTTTGGCCTTTCTGATTTTATCCCTGCAGGCCTGAGCAATATCTTTATACGCCTCCCTAGTCATCTGTACAAGCTTCCATTTCTTGTAAGCTTCCCCTTTGCATTTCAGCTCACCACAGAGTTCTCTGCTAAGCCATGCTGGGCGCCTTCTGTATTTGCTGTTCTTTCTGCACATCAGAATGCTATCTTCCTGTGCCCTTAGTAGGGTTTCTTTAAAATACAGCCAGCTCTCTTTGATTCCTTTCCCCTTCAGATTAGCCTCCCAAGGAATCCTGCCCATCAGTTCCCTGAGGGAGCCAAAATCTGCTTTTTTGAAGTCCCGGGTGTGTGTTCTGCTTCTTTCCTTTCTTCCTTTGACCAGGATCCTGAACTCTACCATCTCATGGTCACTGCTGCCAAGGTTGCCATTCACTTCTTCCCTGATCAATTCTTCTCTGTTTGTGAGCAGCAGGTTGAGAGGTGGAAGGCCCCTATTTGGTTCCTTCAGCATTTGTACCAGCAAGTTGTCCTCAATGGTCTCCAAAAATTTCCTGGATTACCTGTTCACTGCTGTATTGCCTTCCCAGCAGATGTCATGGTAATTGAAGGTCCCCCATGAGAACCAGGGCCAGTGAGCTGGAAACTTCTGTTAGTTGTCCATAGAAACCTCATTCACCTCCTCCTTCTGGTCTGGTGGTCTATAGCTGACACCCACCCCTTGCACTTTCCTCTAAACTTAACCCAGAGACTTTCAACAGGCTTGTCACCGCTTTCATAGTGGAGCTCCGAACAGTCATAGAGCTCTTTTATATACTGCTACTCCTCCTCCTCTTCTTCTTCCCTGCCTGTCCTTTCCTGAACAATTTATACCCATCCATGGCAGTGCTCCAATCATGCAAGGCTATCCCACCATGTCTCTGTTATTCCAGTTGCGTCATAGTTTCTTATCTGTGCCAGTACTACCAGTTCTTCCTGCTTGTTTCCCAGGAGCCTTGCATTTGTGTACAGGCACCTAAAATCCCGGGCCGACTGCCCTACTTTCCCCTGCCGATTGTCCCTCCTGTTGCATCGTCCTCCTTGCATTTTCTCCTGGTGTCCTCCTTCCCCACTCACCTCAGGTATTCTGGCTTCAGTAGGACACCTAAAACACTGATTTGATTTGCCCTTCCCCAGTTCTAACTAATCTCTCTTTTATCCCTACTTTTACAGCCCCGGCTCCCCCCAAGTTTCGTCTCTTCCCCCAGGTCTCCCTTATTGTGACTTATCTGTGGGCTTTGGTCACCTTCCCCCTTCAAACCTAGTTTAAAGCCCTCATCACTAGGTTAGTCAGTCTACGTCCAAATATGCTCTTCCCCTTCCTCGTTAAGTGGACTCCATCTCTGCCTAGCAGTCCTCCTTCCTGGAACAGCACCCCATGGTCGAGGAAGCCAAAGCCCTCCTAGTAGTACCATCTTCACAGCCAGGCATTCACCTCCAGGATGCATCTGTCTCTGCCTAGGCCCCTACCCTTGACTGGAAGGATTGAAGAGAACACTACCTGTGCACCAAATTCCTTCACCTGTGCTCCCAGAGCCCTGTAGTCACTTTTGATCTGCTGAGGGTCACATCTTTCAGTGTCATTAATGTTTGTGAGTTAACTATTTGAAGCAAAGTAGCAGAAGAAGTTCATACATTAGTTTTGTTGTGTTGCACAAAACAGTTATTGTTTTGCTGCAATAGGGTGATGGATATTAAAAAATCTAGGACACATTTTCCATCGCATTTCTATGAGCCTGTATACTGCTTGGCGTCACCCCTCGGGGGTGTTATTCATCAAGGGGACCAGGCAGACGCCGGGTTCTTTTTCCACCGGGGTTATAGCCCGGCCTTGATCTGATGGAAGGGAGGCGCTGACAGATACATCAGTAGTCAGGGGAACTAGAACTGAATAATAAAGGGTTAAACCGAGCCAGCCGATAACCCAGGTAATTACCAAAGGAATTAAGTGCTGTTTCCATAGGGGAAACAGAAAAAGGGGGAGTGAAGTTTCAGGAATTAACAGTACCATGGCAAATAACAATAGAATAGAATCAAGAGAATTATAAGTGTTTATTACAGATCATCTTGGGTACAAGAAGACTTATATTTTTGCTTATCTCTTTTGTTTGTGCACTCTTTTTTAACTGTTACACACTTGCAAGGTTTATCTATGCTGTTATATTATGATATTTTTGTGCTGCAGCATGCTTTAGAATTACTTGTTATTTAATAACTAAAACTATTCTTATTACTCTGCACTTGCCCCTAGCAACAAAGGGGTGCCCCTAACTTCAAAGGGGACAGCAGGCTATCTACCTGTACTCCCAGGCTGGGGTGCTAAACTACTTGATCCCTAACCTTAGCCCAATACCTTTTGCAACCTAGGTTTGGGGAACTAAAACTAACTTCTAGTTTATCCAGTTGTTAAAAGAACAACCTTCCTGCTGCAATCCCTTTAAGGGGACTGAGCCCTACACATCCCTAACCTTATACCTATCCCCCCGTACCCTCGGGGACCAGGGTGCTAACCTACTTCTGTCCTTACACCAGGACTCAGGGTACTAAGCTTCAATTTCTATTTCAGTTACTTATATACCTGTTACACATATACCTGTCACTTATATACCTGTAGCTACTCTCGAACCAGTGTTCACCTAGGCCTCTTGTGGTTTCTTAATACTCACCGAACTCCTTACCAACGTGTCAGTTTTGCCACCATCGGGGATCAGGTGCTGACCTTTCTTTGATGAGCTCGGGCCAACGTGCAAGTCCAGTCAGCTTCATGACTAGGACCTGACCTTTCTCTTTCTTCTCTGGACTGACCCCACTTGCTATAGTGACCGGAGCCACTGGGCGTCTTGAGTCAGTCCAACCCTGTCCGCCTCAGTGTCCCAAGAGCTGATTTTTTATAGAGCTTTAGCCCTCTGTGCCCCTCCTGTTTTTACAGGGGTTCCCACAGTCTTTGCCACATTGACATCGATCATTTTAGTTAGCTGTCAGCCATTGATCATTTTTAGTTAGCTGTAAGCTTATCAGGAAGCTATCAGGGAGTTCTTTTTTCGTTAGGGTGCTCGTTAGGGCTGCAGCTGCTCATTAGGTGACGTCTGAGTTCTGGCATAGGTTCATGTGAGCTCTTATGCTAAGGCCTTTGAAAACTGGTTCAGGCTTGGGCCTATACTTGCTAACCACTACTCTTAAAACTACTTTCCCTTAATAATATAAATTCCCATTAACCTAACCCACTCTATACAGCATTATATCTGTAGTGCTCCCAATGGTAGTGCAAGAATGTGAGTACCAATCTCAGGGCAGACTGTTAAAGAACTAGGACACAAGACCCAAATAGGTCATGAGTTCTCAATTTTGACTTCACCAACCAACTGTACCAAGTGCAAACTCCTCAGGCACATGAACAGCTTTCAATGAAGTCAAAGACAGTCCCCTTGGATCCTCCAGGCTGTCTTGTCACTCAGATGAGCATATCTCTGTAACGGATGGCCCTTAGACGCAAGAATCACAGCAGTAGTCAGGTTATACCTAGTCCCAAAGGACCAGTCACTTTCCCCAGATCTCACCAGCACAACATTTGGAGTTGATCCTTTAATCATCTATC
>ML685764.1:19785229-19879166 GCA_007922175.1 Pelusios castaneus
AGATCTCACCAGCACAACATTTGGAGTTGATCCTTTAATCATCTATCTGTAGATTTATTAAATAGGAAATGGAAACTAGAGTGCAAGTGAATATAGACAAAAAATGAGTTATAATCTTAGGTTTTAAGAAGTAATAGAGGCTTCTATAATCAGCAATCTTTCTTTGTCCTTTAGGATTAATGCATACTAAGCGGCTGTGGATCTCTTGTTTATGCCTAGAAAACTCATTGCTTCCCAGAGTCCCAGCCACATGAAGATCCTTAGTTCCTTTTGTTTGGGGTTTTTATTCCTGTCCTGCCATCTCCTGTCAGCTGCAAAACTCATCTAGTGTGGGGGGAGTTCACTTGCATGTCTCATCTTCACAAGGAGGAGAACAGGACAGAAATAGGTCTTTTGTCCTTTTGTTGACAATTCTTCAATCCAGCGAGTGTTCAGCTGTAAGATCCAATGATCACCTGTCTGGTATTGATGAATATTCTTTTGGGAGGGGCATAATGATTTCTGTAAAAGAACAGCTCTTCCCATAATTAATGCCCCTCTCCTGTATAGTGATTCATATTGTACTCACACTACACCTGCTCAAATAGAACATTACATTATGGAATGCAGATATTACAAGTAAGATTAATGCATGCAACAACTCACAAGCATTTGACAGAGTCCAAACACTAAGAGCTCTTATAATTCTAATACTTACTGTATCAATATTAACCCCCAAGTGAGCCAGACAGATTTAGCTGAGATTTTGGGACCTTGGAATGAGCTGGTGCCTGGTCTGCCAGAGTCACAATAACACTTATTAATGGACATATTTTGTTCTTAAACAGCTTAGTAGTTGTGGGCATGGGGACAAAGGAAGCCGGCGCTGGGCCAAATTCCTGGGGGGCAGGGGGTTAGGCCTAGGCTTTGGGCACTAAATGTCCTCCACAGGACAATTTGGTTTGGGCTGAAAGGCTCTGTACTATGCACAAGCAATAAGCAGCAACCCTGTGCTGCTCACACAGCAGCGCCCTGGCCTTGGAGTTGTGGGTAGGGGGAAGCAAACACTGAAGCTGAGCAGAGGTACCATGGTAACGGTGTTACAGCACAGTCAGACAGCCAATTCTTCAGCACCTGGACAAAAAATGTAGTAAGAAGAGTATTATCTCCTGGTTCGCATGCCTGTTAGAAAAAAATTGTAATACCCTCCTCTTTCCCCCCTTGCAGACTGCTTGTTAAGGAATTTGAAGTTATTTCTATTGCAAAAATATGTTTCAAGGTAAAGTGCCTGTGCTCTGTGAGTTAAAGCTGTAGATAACAGCAACAATAATTATATTCCTCCTATAGCCATGCCTATTCATTTTGTGACCATTAATATTACCATTACCAAATAGGGGGTTTTAGCTAGAATATGTATGTACATATTATTTTGAACAAGAAGTTGTGAAGTAGTTAACTTGGGGCTCACTTTGTTGGTTATGACACAAAGGGGAACGAGTGGTCTAAATGCTGTTACCAAATACCTCGCTTCTTATCACTCTATCCCCTGCAGACTGTGCCAAAAATAGTTTCTCTTTAAGGTATGGCTTCAACATCATTAGTAATGATACAATTTAGTCACGGAGGTCTTAGTGGTCATGGATTCCATTACTTTCTGGGACCTTCGAGAATTCTAGGGCAAGGCTAGAATGGTTGTCAGCCCCAGGGCTGCTGCCGAACAGCTGATGGGTGGCCAAACTAGGGACCATGGAGCAGGAACCACCAAATGGCCAGCCCTGAGGCTGCTGCTAAATAACTGATCAGACCTACCCCTCTATTTTCCCCCCACCAGTCTTCTGCTGCCACCAAACAGCTGGGGTTGGCCACTGACCAGCTGATTGGCAGCAAATTTGCTGGTGCTAGAACAGCTGCAAGCCTGGGAAGCTCTGATTTTTCCTCCTCCCTTGGGATATTTTTAGTAAAATTCAGGGACTGGTGATGGATTCTGTGATTTTTTTGTTTATTGCCTGTGAGCTGTCCCTGACTTTTACTAAAAATACCTGTGACAGACTCTTAACCTTAATCATTGGTATTGTTTAGTTAGTCTGTTTCCTTTTTGTTCTTCCCTTTTTTTTGGAGGGGGGTGAAAGGTTGTTTATTTTTGTTTATTAAATTCCACAGATATTTTTCTGCATTTAATTTTTGGTAGGTGTAATGGAATGTAAGTTAATTCTTGTTTCAATGTTCATTTTGTTTTCCATAATTATAACCAAAGTACCCACTGTTCATTTAATTTGCTTTGTTTTATGACCACTATACTTAGAGGTTTTAAGTTCTTTATGAAAAAAAAGTCATTCCTTACTTTTACTCAGTGGTTGTTCATGATATTATCAAAAAAATACATTATTTGTACTGCAGCATTTTTCTGTCTTCATCTATAAAGGCATATTTAAGTCGTGCTTCTTACTATGGTAGCAAGGGAAGATACTCCAAGGCAATAATGAATTGTAATGAGGCTATCAAAATTCATCCTGACAGTGTGAGAGCCTATCTCTACAGAGGAACTTTAAAATATCACAATAAGGTAGGGATGTATTTTATCCTATGGATGAAGTGCATGAAATATTTTTGTTATTCACTTGAAGGAATTGCTAAAAGCTTGGGGCTCAATACTACTTGGGAAATGGAGAATGTAGCATGCTTCCACTTCCCCCAGCACCTTGGAAGCCACTTTGGGGGGGTCTCTATGGATCTGGAAGGGTGAAATGGGGTAGGTTAGCTAAGCTAGCTGGATTTATCTCTATTTTACCTTTCCAGGACCCTTGGAGAGAGCTCCCATAAGTGAATATGGCCACAAATTCAGTCACAGCTCCTTAATAAACTATCAGATGATACAAAGTGATATATCATGAAAGGGTCAAAGAGATCATAAAGAACAATATAGCTAGATAACATTAATGATTGATTAAGTAATACAACCAAGTGAATGGCAAAATTATAAAGTAATAAGGCTAAATTGTGCAATCCTTGCTCAGTCAAAATCCCATAGAAATCAGTAGAAATTCTACCAAAGGGAAGACTGTAATAATTGGTCCAAAGGGAATACTGACAAACTGGTATGAGACAATCCTTTCCAGTACTGATGAAGAGACAAGAAATGTAAAATTGTGCGGTCAAATTTTATACTACTTTGTTTTTATATGCAATAATGATGACAAGGAGTCCTGTGGCACCTTGGAGACTAACAAATTTTGGGGGGCATAAGCTTTCATGGGCTGGAACCCACTTCATCAGATGCAATGTTCATATGCAATCGTTTTTTATGTGCAGACATACAAAAATGCTATTGAAGACTTAACCAAAACTATCGACTTGGACAAAATCTGCATTTTGGCATATTACAACAGATCAATCTGTTATCACCAAATAAAGGACTTTAGAAAGGTATTGTATCCTTTTACTCAAGAGCACTTGATTATACAGTTGTTCATAAATGTTAATAAACTGTTTCTGAATATTAGTAGCAAGCTCTGATGTCTTGTGATAATTTTCTCCATTGTTCTGCCATTTAGAAAATAGATTTTCAAAAGCTCTCTTTCCTTTTTGCATTCACAGTCATTGGCAACTGTATCTGCTGTCAGTTAAAGATCTAAATCCATGTTTTGTGGGTATAATCAGGTACTTTGGATGTATACATGCTAGTAAATGTACTCATTGAAGGCCAAGCTGAAAATCTGGCCTTATATCACTAACATTTGCCATGCTTATTTCAGGATGTAATGTCGTACCGACTTATCCATTTCTGCAGTACTGATGTGCATATTTTACTTGTGGGGTACCAGAAGGAATTGCTATTAGAGATAAACACAGTGGAGTATTAGGTGTTAGATGGTGGTAGTGCTTCTGGTATCTAAGCATCTGAAATCTTCATTTGTAGCCCTTCTAATATTAGATGTATGTAATGGTTTAAATGCTAAATTCTTGTGGGGGAGTTCACGAAAGGAAAGGAAAGAAGGGTAGCATAGAAGCAGGGCAGGACAAGATTAAGGCCGTAATGGATACTGTAAAAAAATCGAGCCCATCTTTACCACGTAGTGTTGATGTGATCCTGGTCCTCTGTGGCGCTGTCTATATCCCGTGCTCAGAGGAACAGGATTGGGGCAGAAGCCCCACAGAGCCCATTGCATTTGAGAAAAAGGCAGATGACATCTCCAGAGGTGAGATTGGGCATCAACAGTTGGGCCACACAGAGCCCTTTGCTTGCTTACTTCCTCCCTGCAGATCCTTTTGCTTCAGAAGGAGATGACTTACCCTGTATAGTTTCCAAAAGTCCCAAAACCGTACTACCCTGAGTTCTCTGCAATACTTATTCTTTCTCTTAAAGCTTCCCTAATACCTATTCCACCCTACAGGTCTTCATGCTAGCCTTTTCCCCAAGTTCTCTTTGCTATCCAGAGATACCTCAGTCTCCATTCCTCCAAGAAACTGCAGTATTTATTTTTTTTTCTGAATCACTGTTCCAATCCTTGAATAGGCATCAGGAACATCAAGTGACAGGAATAATGGGGAAGTAGGGCTGAACCATCAACTCATGTAGACACATAGGACTTGGGAATGGAAAAGACCTTTTAGATCAAGCCAATGTCAGATTCTTTTTTGCAATACATTTTCTAATGTTTGCTTTTCACTAGCACTCCAACGTTTAAGCATCAGTAGCAGTAGGACTTTCCCTGAGAGACTATTGTACAGCCTAAGATTACCAGGAGGCCTTTCATCATATGAAGGCCTAAGCTGTCCCATTATTTCTAATTATCCCACATTAGTTATCACTTAAGCCATATATTTTATTTTCAGATTTAGGGTTTTGAGATATTGTCCAACTTTGATAAGTTTGTGAATTGATGCCTGAATTTCCATTCCACCATTGTGCTCTCTATTGAGATGTAGTTGTTAAAACTAGACTAAGGTGTTCAAATGCTCTTAAATTAGGTTTGGAGACATTACATTTTCAGAAGCTTTTAAACTTTTTGTTAAAAATGTGTAATGGTCTAAAATGAAGTTAAAATAAAAAATAAAGTTTAAACAAGAATATGGGAAAGAGAAAATTATATATAGAAGGAATAGCAGTTTTATTTCTAAACACAAATCTTCTGTAGCCTCAGTGCACACTTAATTAGTCTCTGCTACTGTGTTCTGCAGACTGGGGTATATGTAAATACAGAGTGAAGTACTGAGAGGGATAGAATAGGAAACATTGCAGGAAAAAAAACCTGCTGTATTGTGTTCCCCTTTATCATTTAGACCCTAGTCCTGCAAACATTTAAGCATGTGCTTAACTTTTAGCATCTGAATAGTCACACTGAAATCAGAAGGACTACTCAGGTACTTCAAATAAAGCATAAGTGTTTGCAGTTTTAACTATAAACTAAAGTATCATATATGCTTCTCAGTGAAATGTAATATTTTAATACTAATATTTTAACTTTTTTAGGCTTTGAAAGATTATGGAATTCTTCTTCTTCTTGAATCAAGTAAAGAAATTGTCTTTACAGTGTTAATTAACCGAGCACTAGTCTATGTGGAACTGGATGACTACTTTAATGCCTTAGAGGTACAAGATTCTCCTTGCACATATGACATTCCATATTTCATGTTTATTTTATGACATATATAGCTGATATGATATTAGTAACATTTCTAAGGGCAGGTCTATATCACAAAGTTATGTCAGCTTGACTACATTGCTCAGGGTTGTGAAAAATTTCATGCCCTATGCAATATAGTTAAGCTGACATAAACCTTGGTCTAGACACCGCTGAGTCAACAGAACAATTCTTCCATAACAGAGGCATAGCCATGGGTGGGTCCGGGTTGACGGGGTCCACTCACTTGGAGATCAGGCCCGCCCACTGCAGCGCCCAGCCACGGCGCAAACGTTGCTGCCACGGCTACAGGGCCAGCCGGCAGCCGGGGCTGTGAGCGGAGCAGAGGCGCCGGTGCTGGCGCTTCTGCTCTGCTTGCAGCCAGAGCTTTTGGTTGGCCCCACAGCCACAGTGACAAAGTTCATGCTGCTGCTGGGCGCTGTGGTGGGCAGGCCTAATTTAACTCCCTCTTCCCCTCCCTGCACCTCACGAGAGCTTCAGTTGATACCAAGCAATTGGAGCATCTCAGGTAGCTTCAGATCACATGACCAGAAGCTGCCTGTGGCTGGGCCCACCCTGCAGACTTGGGGGCCCAGTCAGAAAAGTTGGGCTGGCTGTGCCCCTGTTCCATCATCTTAGCTGCTGCCTCTCTGAGAGGTGGATTTACTACAGTGATGGAAGGATTCCTTCTATTGCTATAGTAAGTATCTGTGCTACTCTGGCTCAGCTGCAGCATTGCAGCTATGGTGGTGTAATATTTCCAGTGTAGATAAACCCCAAAGAACTAAAGACCTACATCTCATTTACACTAGGGCCTCTTTACACCAATCTGGCAACGAAAGAAGTCTTAGAATGGGCATAAATGACTGTGACACTCATGTTACAGCCCCTCTATACTTCCAAAGTGGTGTAAAATGGCCTTACTATACAAGAATCAGGACCAAAATATGCAAATAGTATACTAAATTAAAAAGTGAGGTCCTGCCTCCATTGCCTCGCACCTTGAATAGTAATTTTCTGTTTATGCAAGGTTAGTGTAAGCCTATGCCTGAGAGGGGAGAGAATGGAGGATTCTGACTGGTTTTGTTCTACATTCTCTTTGCACAAGATGAAATGACCTCCCACCTCTCTTCCCCCACCCTTTTAGGTTCTGAGAAAAAGGTTTGCAATCTTGTCATTGAGCCATAATCCAGACTCCCTTTTTATTCACTGGAAATTCTGCCCGCAAAACAATAGCAGGACTGAGACTTAAATATATTAAATAGTCTCATAGACACATTTTTTATTCTTAAAGTTTAATTTCTCAAAATCCAACATTTGTTATGACTTAGAAGGAATACTTTTATCAGTATTGTTTGTGTCTTTATTTTGGATGGGTAACTTCAGGCTTTAAATATTTTCTCCATGTGACAGTAATTATTTCAGCATGGGCATTCTACAAAATTGGGTAGTTTCTTTGTTTCTAAGATAGCTATCGTAGGAAGATGCAAGAACAAAGATGGATATCTTTGTGATGATCCAGGAATGTCCCATAGAAATGCATGGAAAAAGCCCTTCACATTTGATAGACCATGCATAGAAATAGCTGAACTAGAACAGTTACTATATTGTTGTCTGTCTTGTGCTTCAAAATGTAATTCATCAGAGTGGCTCAGTTGTGAGACTCAGATGGTACATATTTTGAGGTGTAGGGTCTCCTGGAGGGAGAATAGAGATTCATGGTAATGGGGTAGTACCAACATGATCAGGAAAAAGTGTTAACTCTTGGATGAATTTAGAGAAGACTGATTTACAAAATGAAGGTTAAACAACAGAAACTCAAAATCCTAATTCTGCTTGTGTAGCTAAATATTTTCACAAGATCAGGTTCTTCCTATATGTAATTTCTTCCTATATGTAATTTGCTGGTGTGCAAATCAGTTTTATTAGTGTGCTATTGGGGGGGAACTTTCAGAGCACCCACACGTACGATGTCAGTCACGTCAGGCAGTAGTCATTTAGGGCTCAGTCGTGGAAGGTATTTTCTGCCATGATCCAGCAAGAGAGACGAGGTGAGTGAGGTAATATTTTTTTATTGGAGCAACTTCTGTTGGTGAAAGAGAAAAGCTTTTGAGCTACAAAGAGCTCTTCTTTAAGGTCTGGGAAAGGTACCCAGAGTGTCATAACTAAATACACTGTGGAACAGATTGTTTAACATAAGTGGTTAACACATATTGTAAGAGATCAATCAAAGTGAAGTGGCCTGTTAATACCTCAGCAGTCCATAGAACTAAAAAGTTGAGGGCAACTTTAGTGAGTTACAGATTGTTGTCATAAAGCATAAATCTAGTATCTTTATTAAGACCATGATTTTTAGTGTCTAGCAAAGTGACGAATTTAAACTCCCAGGGTTATCTTTTGAAATTGTTGTACAGGTTTCCTTTGAGGATGAAGATTGATAGGTGATCATTTTGTGAAGAGTGTTTGCTCACAGGTGATATGGTCATTTTATCATTTTTCTGTGTGTGAGTTCATTCGATAGCACAGTAATTGGTTTCACCCATATAGTTTTGCTGGTACATGTAGTGCACTGGATGAAGTACACAATGTGTTGTGAAAGATATGTGTAGGATCCATGCATCTTGAAAGGTATGTTGTGGGGACCGTCAATCACATCAGTGGAGATATTTCTGCAGGTTTTGCATCTGTTGTGGCAGAGTCTGGTGCCACTTTGAGTTCAGCCCTATTTGGACCAGGCCTTTCTTTTGCAATATTTTAAATATATAAGTAAAGTAAAATTGTCAACACAAAAGAGAGCTTTGTACTAACATAATAGGACATTTCTTTACATATATGTACATCTCATTACAATATCAGGCTGATGTGATGGTCTCTGTAACATTAAATCTCTATAGATGGTGAGAGATTCATTTTTTCTATTTGAGGAGCTAGAAAATACCCTCTAAACTATTTTTTCCATTGGGTACATCAATACAAGTAGTGTTGTAAAGCCGAACAGTTTTTGTCTCTATAGGTTGATGGGCGGTTCTGTAGACTATATAAAGCCTGTTTGCCTTGCAGGGACTTTAAAGTATTTCCTTATTAAAAAGTTTAAAGGGTTTTTCCACATATAAGAAACTTCCAAAAAAAAATTTTTTTTTAAGATTTCAAACTGCACATACTTAGATGAGGTATTCCAAATTTCAGTTAAAAGAAAAATTAGATATCTCTAAACTAGTGATTTGTAATGGAATATTGTCACATCTTTAAATGGAGGATTATGAACAGAATACGCTAACCAAAGAATCACTCAGTTCAATTATTTCATTTATTTTTAAACTGCTGTAGTGTACCTGTTTACAAAGACAATGGCAACAGGGAATGAAAAAGTGTTAGATTTTTATTATTGAAAACTTTGGAGTGAGATTGTTCATCAAAATATAATAAACCGTTCAATATGTATATGTCATTTCAATTATACATGTTTATGTCACTATAAAAAAGATTGGAAGTAATGTGGCATCCAGAATTGTAGGAAATACCCAGATTTCAAATATATTGCCTTTCTAGAAAGGCTGTGTTCCCCAAGACTCTGAGCATTAAGTAATGAATGGAGAACAGTTAGTGCATTAACTCTGCCAAACCTATTGAAAATATACTGTGTTCTTGTTTAGATTTCATCCCTTTGTGGATATATATTTAATTTGCTAAGACCACATGATTGAAGTGAAGCAAAACAATACAAACATATATAATTGAGTGTCTATTTTTTCAGGACTTTAAAGAGGCTACACTGAATAATCCAAGTGATAGTAGGATCTATCAAGCTATTGGAATTTGCTACCACAGGTATCATATGTGTTTTTTTGTATGGTATAGAATAGGAGAAGAGAAGTAGAGGGGCAGCTGGATTATGTTCCTATGTACCTTTTGATATCAATCCCACTGAGGTCTGGGTAAAAGAAGAGGAAGAAAGGAAAGAAAAAAGAGAGAAGAATAGGTATTTTCAGATTTGCCATTGGTGCCCCAATCCCACATGGGTCATCTGTTACCCAGTAATAAGATATTCCAAGCAGCAGGGAAGAAAAAATAGTATGACAGAAAAAGTAAAGCTAAGAAGAAAATCAAGAAAGGTGAAATAGAAAGAAAGATGGGGAGGAGGCAGAACAGAGACAGTAATACCCAACGTGGGATGGATTATCAAGTAATTATGGAGTCATAAGAGTGTCTCTGTAATTCTAGTAGTAATACAATTTCTGTTTTAAGCCTGCACTCCCTTCCTTTTTACAGAAAGGCCACTGACATTTTAACTTGACATTTTTAATGTTTAGTGTCAGGTAGCAGAGATGTATTCTGAAAGCATGAAGTAAACCTATTAATCACTTTAAAAGTATATAACGTAGAAGCATAAGGGTGTACACTGTTAAGTTATTCTTTTTTATTGTAGCAATACTCAGGATGAATGGGAAGTCTCTACTTTTTAATGTGTGAAGGAAAGTAGGCTGTAGCTGGATACCAGTTGATGAGCTGTATATTAATTTATCCTTATCTATTGTATTCTAGGGTTTTCTCTGGCAAGGCACTCATCATTGTAATGCCTAAGTGCTGCTTAGGTAGTTCTTGATTGGGCATTTTTAAGATCTGTAATCAAGATTCTTGCCCAGCTATGGCTGATTTGTGCTGTACTGGTAGTATAACCAGCTCCCTGATTCTCCTTGTGTGAGGGGAGTCCTGAGATGGCCTACAGCTGATACAATGACACTCTGTTTTCTGTCTGCCGAGGTGCCAGGTGTGGGACTGGGGTGTCCTTATGCCTAAGAGATCCTCAGCTTCTAAAAGAGCCACTTAGGGGCTATCATCAGCTAGTGCAGGTTAGAAGCTGTTCTAAGTTATGTCCTGGGATTGGTCCTACAACTCCAGAATCAGGGTAGAATTTTACCACTGACTGCACTAGGGACAGGATTTCAACCTAGGTGTTTAGAAGTTCACAGACTAACCACCTTGGCAGCTGTAATGATCAATAACATTGATGGTGGCATGGAGAATTAATCATACTCGTGGGGGTTTTTTTGTTTTTGTTTTGTTTTTTTAAAGTCTTGTCCTTGAAAACCAGGATTAAAGTACTTTCTCAGGACAGCATGGGGAAGCATGCACTACCAGTGCTATCTGTTTTGTGGATGAAGTGAAAACCTGAGTCTCTGGAACTGTAAATTTGGCATCTTTCATTAGCAATTAAAATCTTTTTTTTTTTTAAGCAAAACTTTGACCTTCAAGTCCATATTTATTTTTAGACTTGAGCAGTTTGAAGAAGCTGTGAAATCATTTACCCAGGTGCTTAAACTAGATCCCTTTTCTCTGGATGCCTATGTTGCACGAGGAAATTCATACATGGAATATGGTCATGAAGCTGGCAATATTCAAGCACAAAAAGACTTCCTGAAAGCACTACACCTTAACCCAAAATGTGTGAAAGCCAGAATTTGCTTAGGATACAATTTGCAGGTAATACACCAAAGATCATAGTCTGTAATATCCTGTGACAAAGAGCATGAATTTTCACATATAAAATTGTTTAATCCAGACTCCATACGTAGTAATACTGTCAACTAGTTAAACACTGTTCAGACAAATAAAATAACTTGTATTATTAATGGAACTCTTATGGTATTGTTCTTCTATTTCCCCCTTATTCACTTTAACTGTTGTTTACAACTAAGGGATAGGCTGCAATTCCTTTTGAGGTTTGTCTGTGCTGCATCTTATTTGACTGATAGATCTAGTGTTGAGTACCAAGAGACTTGGTCTCCTTAGTCAGCCCAGAGAGAAACAGTGTGGTATTGGTAATTATGTCCAGATCCTTTGTATGGTATTGTAAATAACTAACACTAAGCACTGGACTGCTAAATAAAAAGTGGCCTAGATATTTTTGGTGAATGTGTATAGAAAGAAAATCTTGTGTGTTAAGTCAATCCACCTCTTACTCTTACACAATTAGTAAGGCTGGTCCCACTTCTAGGCTGGGGACAAAACTTATCTATGAGCAGTTAAGAGTTCAAATTTGTCTACATGACAATAAAATATAGCTGTCCCAATTTTAAGGTTATACGTTTATGTTTACAAGTTCAGTGTTCATTGTTGCCACTGGATCTATCTAACAGAATTTCTCTGCTTTCTGCATATACTCTTTTGAAGAACTGTGCTGGTGTTTCTTATGTTTATTCTCTTGTTTTTAGTGAATGGCTCTCACTAGGACTTACTTATTTAGTTTTGGTTAGTGTGTAACCCAAGAATTATTATTATTATTTTAATATCTCCAGGGAGAGAGGGTCACACCAAGCCATTCTGATGTTATTGTGGGAAGGCAGGTGCATAGAGATGTGTCTTCACTTCATTGTATTATCATACAGGGTCAAACATATAAAACTTGAGGCCAGAATCCCAGGTACAACAGCAATTGCATGTGCGGTTCCTGCAATGGTAGCATGTAAATAAAAAACTTGCCCATGCAGCTGTGTGTGTGGATATCTAACTAGCTATTTGCATGCTTCTTTTCCCAGTTTGTGCACAGAATTAGATAGCTGAATGTGCCAACATTGCGGCATGTGAGCCTGTGCAATTTTCCCACATACCTGTAGTTGTTGAAAATATGGCCAGGGTTATGTTTATTTTTAATATGTACATGTTAAAACTCATTTTAGGCCCTTGGAAAGTTTCAAAAAGCTTGGAATCAATTTACAGTTGCCATTGATATTGATCCAAAATGTCATGTTGCCTATGATGGACGAGCTGTGGTCTGTCTTCAGATGGGTGATACTTCTGCTGCATTTCAAGATACTAATGCTGCACTAAAGGTAAATGTTGGTTTTCAGTTGATTTATAAATATAAACTATTATTAATTCACTGAATAATGCCTGTAAATTTGAAGAACTGTGTATGATTAATTATAGGTTTAGATTAGGAGGAACTTTGCATTTTTGTATGTTTCCTTTAAAGAGTCATTATTGTTATAGAAATGTGGACTTTGCTCAAATAAGAGTGCATATATTATTATATTTCAGCTTACCACCAATGCTCAGCTGCTTACAAACCGGGGTGTCATTAACCAGTTTATGGGTTACTTAAACTGTGCTATGAAAGATTATCAGCAAGCAATTTCTATCAACCCAGACTATGCTTTATCTTATTTCAATGCAGCAAATATCTATTTTCATCACAGGCAGTTTTCACAGGTAGGTCTCGTGTTCTATCTTCACTGCATTTTCAGAACATTTTTCCTTGACTCATGAGTAATGTTACTGATACAAATTAGTTTATAAATGCAAGATTTTACTTGGAAATTTTTACATTTAATGTAATCATTGACATTTAATGTAATCATTTAGCTCTATGAATTATATAATGAGTAATACATAATACTACTTTGTTCTAATACTGTCTTGTATCTGACAATATCAAAGAGCTTTACGAATATTTATGAATAAAGACTAACATCAGGGGATTTTACAGATGGGGGCAAAATCTTCAAAAATTCCTAAGTAATTTAGGAACTTAAATCTCATTGACTTTCAATGACACATAGGCTCCTAAATCAACCAGATGCTTCTAAAATTTTTTCACTGAAGAATCATAAAAGAATGGGAGGGGACCTCAGGAGGTCATCTAGTCCAACCTCCTGCACAAAGCAGGACCAACCCCAACTAAATCAACCCAGCCAGGGCTTTGTCAAAGTGGGTCTTAAAAACCTCTCAGATTGGATATTCCATCCAAAGGCCAGGTCTACGTGTATAGTGCTGCAGCACATCTGGTGAAGATGTTCTGTGCCAAAGGTAGAGGTCCCTCCTGTTGGCCTAATAAAACTACCTCTATGAGAGGTGGTAGTTACATTGGTGGGAGAAGCTTTTCTGCCAACATAACACTGCACCGAGTGCTTATGTCGGTGTAGCTTATGTCGGTGTAACTTATGTCACTCAGGGGGATGGTTTATTCACACCCCATAGCAACATAAGTTATTCCGACTTAGGCTGTAGTGTAGACATAGCCTAAGCTGGACCAGGAGAGGAGCCATGGACCACTTTTGGCCCCCCAGGCCACAGGTTGGGAACCACTGGCCTAAGGCAAAGAGCAGTCAAGTTAGGATCCTAGTTTATACAGTAATTCAGTGACAGACTGATGTAGAACCCAAATATCCTGTCTCACAGGCCTGTACTTTAACCACTAAGCCAGGTTTTCTCCCTGTTGTAATAAGCTCAGGATCTTCTGCAGAAATACCCCTGGAGAGAGGGCCTGAGGTAGTCAACCACTGAAGTTCCCCATGTCTTTTCCTATTATGCTCTTTGGAGGCAGGGACTATTTCTTATTCTCTGTACAGCCTCTAGCATAGTGAGAATCCAAACCTGTTCGGAGCCTCTGGGTGCTACCATGATACCAATAATATACAATAGTAAATCATTCTGTTAGGATAGAATGAGTGAGTTCTTCTCCTCAAAGATACTTACAAAAGCCTTGCTATTCTTGCATCAGTTCTGTGGGTTTTTGCTAGCTTACTTATTAACACAATAAAATATATATATATATAGCATTTCAGAAATTTACATATCTTCATTTAATATATTTCCCAGGCCAATTCCTACTATTCCAAGGCATTACAGCTTGATCCAAGGAATGAATCTGCAGTCATGAATCGAGCTATTACAAATACATTATTGCAAAATATCGAAGAAGCAAAAGAAGATTTTGAGAAGGCAATTTGCCTCTGCCCAGTCTCTGCAGCAGTGTACTTTAACAGGGCCAACCTCTATATAACATTAAAGCAATATGAGCTAGCCGAGAAGGATATTTCCACAGGTACTTTTTGTTCAGTACCCGGCAAGATTCCACTGGCTGACATAGTTTCAGTTATAAAAAGAACTAATTATTTTGGCTTTGTTTCACTGTTCAGAAAGTGTTAGCAACTATTTCCATTTATGTATTTAATATATTTATTTAAGTTCTTAACTTCTAAAGATGTGGCAATGAGATTGAAAAGGGAGTTATAATGAAAATGCCAAAACTTATCATTGTTTTTCTAATAAAAACTTACTGGTAGAGGTAGGTGATGTTTTTTGCCAAAAAATGTAATTTGGGGTCAACTGAAATTATTTGTGGATTTGAGATGAATTTGACTAATGATTTCAGCTGGAAAAAAATATTTTTTTGAAAAAGTCTGTCTCTTGTCACTCTTTCAAACTAAACATTTTGACTTTTTGTTTTAAAACAAAAGCTTTGTTTTAATTTAGTTAGGTTTATTTTAAAATTACCCAAAAGGATTAAAACCAAATAAACCCAAAATGGAAAACAGAAAACATAAATGTTTGTGTAGTTTGGTATTTGTTTTGGTGAAAAAAAAAATCTGTTATAGGTTGACCCAAAATTATTTGATTTTTGAAATGGGGAGGTAGATTCAGTCCTGCCACCAAACTAAAAAAAATAAAAAATAAAATCATAATCTGTTTATTTCTAATTAAAAGAGTGTGTGTCATATATAATGTGTGCTAGTGAGGTGGACTTCAAGTCAGGTTTTCAGAAGAAGTTGTAGCAAAAAGATGTGCAATCACACTACACTCAAACCCTGAGGGCATCTGTGTGTGCTAATGGATATTATAGCACGTGCAAACAGGGATGCACTTAGTTGTTTGCACACACGAATATGGGGTATGTGAAACGTTTAGCTCTATATACACATTATAAAATTAATTTTAAAATATCTTTGAAATTGGCTAAAGCAGTGTGACTGAGTAGGTAATGAACACTTCAGTATAGCTCAGAACTTCTCATATAATTGACAAAGATTGTTCAATACAAGGAATGAATGTACTGCTCCATAGAAAACAAGATCTGTACCTTTGCCCCTTCACACCAATCAAACTTAAGACTTTTATTTAGTTTCAAATCAGCTGAGATAAGGTTCCGCCCCACCTTCATCTACTTCCAAGTACCAATACAATCACTGTTCTTCCCAACCATCTTCAGCCATCCCAAATTCAATTGCTATGTTTCCCTCTCAGCTACCTAAGCCAGGGACAGGTTGTCTAAACGTTCCAGATGAAGCCTTATGCAAACTAGAGTACTGTTATGCTGCTGTCTGTGCTTTGAACCAATTAATAATTGGTTGCAAGTGCAATACATTTTGACCAATAGTAAATATCAAGTTTTATTGAGAAGTTAACCAGTATACTCTTACAATGTAAGTTTGTCTAAATTATATGAAAGCATAATTTAAGTAAAGAGGTATAATATTCCCCATTTTCACTGTGAATTTTTGCCATTAAAAGTAGATTTTCATGATGTCAAATGAAAAGAATTGTGAAAGCTCATCTAGAGGTTTGATTACTGAAAAGCAGAGAATTTGCTGGAAATAGACTCTTTAAACAACAGTTTAAACACTTGCCAACAGTTAGTTACCGGTATTTAAATACCTTTGAACAAATACAAATCTGACTTTGAGACAATGGCATTGTTGGCATCAAAGAATAGATTGAAATGGTTTCCTACTATTTGATTTTCGTTTTGATGTTGAATCTGATTTGGGAGGGAGAGTATGGCTTCTCATGCTTTTTAGCAATCACTGGAATCAGATTTATAAACATGCCTGAAGGTATCTGATATCATGAGGAGAAAAAGGAGAATCGAAAGGAAATAATAAAAGTATAAACATCTAAACAAAATTACTTAGCTTCCACTATAAAAATAATACGAATTAGACATATCTGTTTTCTATTTAAAAGATGTGTTTTGAAATGTACTTTCTCTCAACTTTCAGATAGGATTTTAGCATGTTGTTTTTTATAATAATAATAATAATAATAATAATAACAACAACAATCTTTTGATATTTAAAATGCCTTAACATTTATTTTTCATTTTTACAGCATTGTCAATTCAACCTAATGATGCTTTGATGTATAAACTTAGAGCTGATGTTCGAGGTAAAATGGGTTTCAGTGAAGAAGCCATTGCTGATTACAAGCAAGCAATCAGCATTCAAGAAATGGTCAATGCTATTTGAAAAGATTCTAGTTCCTGCAAAGTATGGTAATAAGTTAGGTCCATTTACAAAGATTTGTCTTCTTTAAAATGAAAGATATATGTTTAATAGCTCAAATACTACTTAGAAGAATGTGATATCTTAGCCCTACGCTTGGTACAAAAGATTAGTTTTGTATATGAGAAAAAATAATACTGTAATAATCATCTTCAGTTTTAGATGAACTTCTGCACATATGTTATCTTCCTACATAATTTAATTGCTTGATTTAGTGCAAAATTGAATAGAGGAATTTTAGAACAGAATGCTAACATTAAAGAAATAATTTCACAAAATGACCATTAGACTTGTTTTATTCATTGGCACCCCAAGGCAGAAGGACAACAAAACACTGATACAGGAATAGATATCTCTGAGGATGGCCTCATTTTTATTAAGTGTCACGGAGGATGGGGAGGCAAGTATTTACTTGGGTTCGATGTAACGTTAAATGACAAAATAACCAAAGTGTACCTGAATCTTTCATGACTTCAGCTCTCTTTCCCCTACAGTCCAGCTGATGGTTGGCTGGAGGAAGCAGAAAAATCACTCCTTTCCCACCCCCAGATTCCACACACGCAGTTTCCATGTGCATTATGGACAGGGAAGGTGTGGGGCAAAGTTTCAGAACAGCCAAGCCAGCGCCTCCTTTCTTCCTGTTCTCAGAAGTTGTCTGTCCCTTGCCAATTGGATCAGACATTCTCCTATTTGAATGGAGGGGAGACATTAACTGAGATATAAATACTGTAATGTTTCCTAACCCAAACTGAAATTTGAAACACAGATAATTGTCCATTTACCCACACTCCCAAGTTGATGTCTTAGAAGAGCAGGTTAAGGGAAAGGATTTAAGGACATAAAGTAAAAAATTGACATGAAACAAATTACATATAAATACAGTACACTCAGGATATATTTTGGACATTTCTTCAAAGTGAATTAAATAATAGATCACAATCTTGGGCACTGAGCCTTAAACATGAGATTTAGACATTAGTTCAGTTGAATTTTGCTTTAATTGTTCATGTTCTTTCAAATTTGAAACTTGAAGGTCCTCCTGAACAGAAATAATAATAAAAAAAATGTTAATCCCCTAATCTCATAATTTGAAACTGACAAATTTGGTCCTGTAATGAGGGGGTGTAGCCTCTCCCTGACTATGTCTACACTCAGAAAGGTAGGACAACTTTCTTAAATCGACTTTCTAAAGTTGACTTTAAGTCGACTTAGAGAGTCTACACAAGACTCTTAAATCTACTTAAAGGTGCTCCTATTAAGTCGATTTAGAGAGTCTACACTAGACTCTCTAAATCGACTGGATAGGTGGAGGGAGAGCCAGCCTTACAGGGCTGGCTCTCCCCAGACCAAGAAGCCTCTCATGGCTCATCCCAGTGAGAGCCACCTGGCTCTCCCTGGGACGAGAAGCCATGGGTGGCTTGTCCCAGGAGAGTCAGCCAGCGCACGGCTGGCTCTCCACGAGACCGAGAAGTTGCGGGCGGCTCTCCTGGCTCCCTTAGGGAGAAAGGAGTGTGGGCTCCCTTCTGGCCGGGACAGTGGGGTCCCGGGGAGAAGAGAGCCCTGCGGTCCGTTCCCCAGACCGCGCTCCAGCAGACAAGGAACCCCCGGGGTTTCCTGTCAGCTGGAGCACAGGGCAGGCAATTGCCAGCACCGTGCTCCAGCTGACGGGGGAAACCTTCTTGCCAGGACTCTGCGGGTTCCGGGGAGAAGGGAGCGTGGGGCTCCCTTCCGGCTGGGACCGATCGGGTCCTGGGGAGAAGGGAGATCAGGCTGCGGCCTGGGTTTCCTCTGGGTTTCCCCTGGGTTTCCTCTGTCAGCTGGAGCATGGGGCTGGCAATTGCTGGGGCTGGCCAGAAGGGAGCCCGCGCTTCTTAGAAGGATTGTATGACAGGGTTGCATGTGATGATGGGGGGCAGGGCTTGACAACTCTAAAGTCCGGTTTATGTCTTATGTTTGTTAAAGCTCATGCTTCAAGACTTCAACTAGGCATCTGTAGTTTTCAGGAAGGGATTCTGACCCAGAGTATTCTGGGTTGCTTTGGGGGGGGGGGGGGGGAGTGTCTCCTTTCTCTGAAGTATCCAAGATGGTCATACCTGGAGATGGGACACTGGATTGGCTAGGCCAGTGCTCTGAGATGGTACTGAGTTTTCTCTATCACGTGCTTGGCTAGTTGGGGTGTTTGTTGCCTTTCTCTAGAATAAATGGATGTGATCACTTGTTGGGATTATCTGTGTACATCTCACTTAATCAATTCCCTGCCATAGCAGAGGCATCAGACACTGGAGCACCTTCATCTGTCCTGTTCTCTGCCTTTGGCACATAATAGTTTAGTCTTCTGGGGGGTGGAACATTTTGGTTGTTGGGTTGAGAGTCTGGATGCTGGGTGGTGCTGGTGGCCTGTGCTATACAGGGAGTCAGACTTGATGATCTGGTGGTTCTTTCTGGCTTTAAGCATTATGACTCTGACGAAACAAGCAGGGAAACTTTTGCTTATTCCAACGGGGATAAAAGGATTTTTGTGTATGACATAAATTAGAAATTAAATTTAGAATCTATAAAATATTAGATATGAATTCCAGTAAACTTCAGTAAATAGAGCATTCTTGTGAAGGACAAACTGTTTCGTATAATGGGTGAAATCCAAGCTCCACTGAAGTAAACGGGAAAACTCCCATGGACTTTAGTGAGACCAAGATTTCATTCACTATCTTAACTGAACCAAAATGGTGTTTGTCTGTCTTTGGTACTGAAGAACTTCACAATACAGAATCATTAGACTATTAGACGCATAATACTTGATATCATCACATCACCCTGTATAAATAGTTTACATTGGCTTCCAATGCACTAGAGCTTTACTTACTCCACACTTATCCGACGGGGAAGCTCTTTCTTAAATCAAAGAAAGAATACATGACCAGAGAGGGAAAAATGGCTAACCATCAGCCTAGTTTATTAAGAAAATGAACACTCAAAGAGCTATTCCTGCCTCCAGCTCTCTAGTAATAAATGAGAGATTTGTAGTATTTCTACAATAGCCTGTACAGTTCTTAGGTTTCTGACAGATGATAAATTCAAACAATTTATCCACAGTGCTCTTTTTGCTTTTTAAAAAAAAAGGGTGCTGGTACTCGGCCAGGGACCTGGGGCCGCTGGCAGTGGTGGCAGGAGCCAGGGCTTCATCGTTGTAAAAAAAGGTGCTGGTACTCAGTACTCCTGAGTACCATCACAAAAAAAGTCATGAATGTCAATAAAGAGAACCCTGAGACTGACATCACAAAAGACAAACTCTTTTGTGGCTATTACGAAATACCAGAGCCAGAGTAACTGCCCAGCAAATTTGCTACAGCATCATAATAACATAGTTTTCTATGGCTAGTTTTACTCTTCAGAAGTTTCACTTTCAGATTCACTGATAATCTTTCTTTTATTACTGGTTGTTTGGTCAGCCCATGGTGGACATACTCAGTTCTGGTCACATTTTTATTTTTGCTCCATTTCCTGGTTTGTTTTCTCTTCTCTACAGTCTCTACACTCCTACTTCGCTTCCCTATGAAAAGTTTAATACTGAGTGATAGGTTTGTGATAATAGAGACAACAACTGTGAAGGGTAATGTCCCATCCGTCCCTGAGTTTACACAAGTGTGAGTACACCTGTGCCCCTATTGATGTGTACAATTATGATGATTGCATATGCAAATAAGGTTATTATGCACCTAGTTATCCATATATATGCACATTCTCAATTTAACAGTAGTAATGGGCAAACATATTTGCATTCAAAGATATTTCTTACATTTTACATGTTAAAGTAACATCATTTTTTGGCCAGCAGTATCTTAAGTCAAATGTGGTATCATGGCCTTGTCCCTTCTTATACTTTTCCTCTTTCTGTATCCCAAAGAATGTGTCAATGACGGGTCATGAGATTTCAATGGTCTCCTTGTGAATATTGCAACATCAGAGTTAAATCAAAATGAACAGAAATCCATGTGTTTCCTTGGATGCTTTCCTTGCCACTACCTTGGAGTGGATATAGCTCTTTGATTTACATTTTAAAACCCTTAAACCAAATGTTGTCAATTATAATTAACTGTACAAATCTCCCTTTGCTTAATATTGCAGGTTCAGGCTATTTTAAATAGTGTTGGCTAAATGTCCCGCTTTCAGTTTGTTCTGTCCTTTATGTTCAATACTGTAGATTTTTCAAAATCTGAATACTGAAACATTTTCACTTCTATGATTGGCTCAGTAATGATTTATTTTAAAACATTTAATCTATCAGACAGTACTAGAGGGATGGGCTAGCATTGCCTATTTCTGTGTTCTGTATTTGACATCATTGCTATATCTCTGACAAGTACATTAATTACCTTTAAAATTAATCAGGAAATAGCTGATGATCTTTGCATAATAGAACATGAAACCTTGACCTACCTAAATCAAACCTCACTGCCTCATTTGAAGCAAAGTGGCAAGTAATAGCTCTCAGATTTCCTTTTCTTTAGTTTTCATTTTAATTTCCTTTATGATCCAAAGAAAATTGCACAGGCATTTTTTTAAAATATTGGAAAGATTTATGTCAAAACTAATTTCAAGTCTTTTGAATAAAACGGAAAGTGACAAAATCTGTGATACCTCTAATAGCCATTGCTACTTCTTATAAATTAAGGTTATATTTGGTAGGCTGTGGTTCTGTAGTACCATTTGTGCCATATTGATGGAAGGGATTATGAATGGTTCATGCCATTTTAACTTCACCCAATTTGGTATAATTTAGACTCATAGAATCATAGAATATTAGGACTGGAAGGGAAGTTATGAGGTCATCTAGTCCAACTTCCTGCTAAAAGCAGGACTATTCCCACTAAATCATCCTATCCGGGGTTTTGTCTAACCAGGCCTTAAAAGTTTCCAAAGATGGAGATTCCACCACCACAGATTCCATAGGTTCCATGCCGCACAACTGTGATTATTATAAATGCTGTTTTTGTTCAATATTTGTAACTTTTTTTTTAACAAGTGGTTTCTTTACACTGGGTATTTTACAATTTTTGTTTTAGTTTTTCTTTTTTTCTGGGTGGCCCATCAGCACACGCTGGGTATGTTTTGACAAAGAAAACAGGTTGTATTTTAAAACATCTGAGCTAGGACGTTTTAACTACCAAGATTTTAAACCTTAATGTAGATAGAGTTGTCCACAGTATTTAAAAACATGGTAGTTAAAATGCATTAGCTAACATTTTTAAGTATGACCTATTTTCCTAGTCTAGACAGGTTTGCAATGTCCTCCATTGGTGGTGTTTATAAGAAACAACACTGCATTAACTCCACTGAATACTGCAGTCCAACCATTCCTTGTTATTCAAGCTCTTGGCCCTGTGCTCATCATATAGAATTCCATAAAGATGTGACCAGATTGTATCTGACCCTTGCATAGTGGTATGGTGGTAATGGATAGATGCAAAGAGCCTTCTAATACATTGTAATTGCTTCCTCATGCAAGGACCAGGAAAAAAACCAACAGTTTTTGCATCCAAAGGGAAGGTTCAATGAGTGCTGTCCCTGAATCTCTCCAGCACACAGGAGGCATTTCTGAAGCACAATCCATCACGGAGATCTCTCATGGATGGCGCAGTTCTGCCCTGGATTGTGGCTAAATGCCAGAGTCTAGCCTTGTATGGTAGTTGAGTGGGGGAAAAATAAGTTTTCTGCTGACAGCAAGACCTGTTAGAGATGGATGGGAGGTTCAATAATTATGGATACTCAGGCAGAGTAAAATCAATGTGCACATTGCCTAGGTAACAGCCAGGTAGGGATTTCTGTTGCACAGCTTCTCTCCATACTCATTACCCATGGTCTTATTCTCTCACCTGTGGAACTTGGAGGCGGTCTGTTATTGCTGGACACTCCAGAACGAGAACTCCACTCTTCTGCTCCAGCCCCGATTTTCTGCCTCCTGCAGTGGAAGAAGTTGGCGGTTCAGTTTCTCCCCACCACTTCGTTTTAAAACCTCTATTTTTATTTGTTTTCGTGCAGCTGTGACTTATAATCTTCCTCCCCTGCATCAGGTATCTATCGTGGTTTCAGTCACCTGGACCTGCTGTTGTCCGGACACATGATTGAAGGGAGGAATGGAAATAGGCCTCAGAGTTGCAGAGCACCTCCTTGTACAGCATTCTTCTCCCGGTTTTGAAGATTGTCACCTTGACCGGCACCAGGAGGAGGCTGATGCGGAGGTCTTGCGGATTCATGGAGCCATGGATTGGGTGTACATATATTAGGAGGTGTGGGAGAAAATGCAGCCAGAACCCAAGAAGAAGGTTCTGGAGCAGCTGAAAAAGAAGCTGTAGCCTGGCACACCCCAGGTAGACATGCCCCATGGTGGTCTCCCTCATGCCACAGAAGGAGCTGATATTGGTGAGAGGGGTGAACTGTACCAAGTACAAATTCATTTTCACAGTTCCATGAAGAAGCCACCAGCTGATATCTCCAGTGGGCTGTGGGACCAAGGTAGAACACAAACTGGCCCATCAGATTTCCTCACCCTCTATAGTTGATGAAAGGTCCTGCCACTTGGTATCAGGACAGGATACAAGGGTGAGGAAATAAAATGCATGGAGCACAGTCATGTACAGCTGAATTCTAGGCAGTTTTGAAATGAGCTGGCTACAAGTCACACAGCTGTCTTGTGGTGTGCAGACAGAGAGGCTGGAGAGAGGTGAAGGCTCTTGGGACAGGGGCCCAATGAAAAGGAGGGCCTCTGGAGGGCCAGGGGCAGATAGGGCAGATAGGGCGCACCCTCCTGCAGGATCCACTCAAGGAACACCTGAGAGGCGTGCAGTAAGGGAGCCCTCACCCACTGAAGTACATGCTGGGGAGCTTGAGGGCTGGAGAGGGCCATGCATAGGCCAAGCATAAAGGGATCCACTGAGTTCCCCATGCAGTTGTAGTCCAGGAGGTCTCTGATTATGGTGGTTCCTGCCAGGACTAACCTCTGGCACACCAAGGGGTCTCTGCCACCTAAACCCCAAGCTGAGGATTGTGTAGCAAGTGCTCCATGAGGAAATCTGCCATCTTGGTGGCCACCACAGACCTGGTCATCGAATCCAGCTTCCAGTCTGAGCCAGCTATCTGATCATCACAGCTCTAATTACACCAGAGCAGGCCTAATTAAGAAGAACTGTGCTTAACTGATGTGCTGAGTAGAAATAAGATGCTAATTAGGCAGATACAAAAGACACAGGAAGGATGTGGGAAGCAGAGACAGAAATATTGCTTGTTCTGTCTCTCTCTTCCCCACTTGTCTCAGGAGCTGAGGTCTCCCTGGAACAGTAGGAGTGAAATGCTATAGAATAAAGGGTTGTGGAAACTATTGTATATAAACAGCACCTCAAAAAGGTCTCTGAGCTCTTTGTGGGCGTGAGGAGAGGCAGGATTGAACAGGACTTGCTACACATGCTCATCACCCCTTCCAGAGGTGGCCTTAGGCTATCTGGGGCCCTAGGTGAAGGCCCATTGTGGGGCCCCCTACAAGGCCTAAGCCCCAAGCTGGCCCCTGAGGCAGGCCGCACCAGCTCCTGGCCCCCGCGCCAGACCCCGGGCCACCACGCCAGTTTCCAGGACCCCGACCAGGGCTGCGCCGGCTCACTGCCCCGTGCCCTGAGCTGGCCCCTAAGCTGCCCCGTGCCTGCTCATGAACCCCGAGCCAGCCCCTGCGCCAGCTCCCAGGCCCCCGAACAGGGCCACACTGGCCCCGGCACCCCCAAGCCGGTCCCCGGGCCAGCTCCTGGGCCCCTGCGCCAGCCCCCGGGCTCCTGAGCCAGCCCCTGGGCCCTCGAAGAGGGCCGTGCCGGCTCCCAGGCCCCCACGCCGCCTCGGGCCCTGAGATCAACCCCACACTGGCCCCTGGGCTCCTGAGCCAGCCTTCAGGCCCCCGAACAGGGCCGCGCCGATTCCTGGACCCCCAAGCTGCCCTGCACCCTGAGCCGGCCCCCCAGCTGCCCCGCGCTGACTCCCGGACCCTGAGCCAGCCCTCGTGCTGGTCCCCAGGCTCCCAAGCTGGCCCTTGGGCCCCCGAACAGGGCCATGCCGACTCCCATGCCCCGATCCAATCCCCGGCCCCCAAATCGGCTCCCCCCACATCACTTACTTTGCTGTGGAGGCGGGGACAGGGTGGAGCGGGGAATCGCAGCCAGCAGGAGGGAGCCTGGACTCAATGTTCCCTCTAAAGTTTGGCGGCTTGTGTGCAAAATTTTCAAGCCGTGTGCAAAACATTTTCTGAATAAAATTTTTGTGTAAACTCACACAACAGAAATTATAGGCATTAATTGAAGTTAAAGTGATTGTAAATAGAATTAATTAATTGGGGTTAATTAATTGAATTTGAATGAATTTTGAATTGAAATTTAATTTTTAGGAAGGTTTTTATTTAAAATTAATTTTTTAAAAGTTTTTTTTAAAAGAAAGAAAGAAAGAAAGAAAGAAAGAAAGAGAAAGAAAGAAAGAGAAGGAAGGAAGAGAGAAGAGAAGGAAGAGAAGGAAGGAAGAGAGAAAGAAAAAAGAAGGAAGGAAGAGAAGGAAGGAAGAGAGAAAGAAAAAAGAAGGAAGGAAGAGAAGGAAGGAAGAGAGAAAGAAAAAAGAAGGAAGGAAGAGAAAGAAAGAAAGAAGAGAAAAAGAAAAAAGAAGGAAGGAAGAGAAAGAAAGAAAGAAGAGAAAAAGAAAAAAGAAAGAAGGAAGAGAAAAAGGAAGACAAAGAAAGAAAGAGAAGCTGAGGCCGCTGGCTGGGGGGATCCGACTGGGGCCCCGGGAGGCCGCCGGTGGGGCTGAGCAGATCCCGGCCCCGAGCCAGGAAGTTGAGGTGGCTGGCGGGTAGGAGCCCGGGAGCCCGCCCCAGCTGCAGCCACTCTGCTGCCCCGCCCACGTGGGGCATGCAGGCCCGCGCACCTGACCCGGCCCTAAGCCTGCTTGCTCCGCCCTGGGGGCGGGGAGGGTCAGCCCAAAGGCTGGGTGCCGGCTGGGTCTGCCGCGGCAAAGCCGCAGCCCCTGGGGTCTGGAGGGAGCGGCGGGGGCTGCTGGGCTGTGCAGGGGATTAGAGGGAACGTAGGCCTGGAGCCGCAGGCAGCTCTTGTGGCCCCAGCCCTCAGGCCACGCTGGGGGGTGGGGCCAGCAGGAGGAGCCTGAGCGGTGCTGCTGCCACTCAGGATTGGCATGCCGGGGGTTGCTGACCCGTTAGGGAAGCAGGCGACCGACCCTGATGGGGCCCCTTATTGCTCGGGGCCCTAGGCGGCCGCCTGCCTCACCTACCCCAAAAGCTGCCTCTGGCCCCTTCCACACCCTGAACGTATCTAGGCATGCAGAGATGCCTATACCTCCTGTGCAGCCATGCCTCTGGCTGCAGCCTGATGGGAAACTGGCTGTCTGGCTTTCAGCCCAATATCCTTCATTCTGCATAGGAAATGGGCTTGGATTTCGGACAATAGCAGAAAGGGAATTGTGTGTTCTGGATATCACTGTGACGCTGTCAGGATTTAAGGAACCATTTATGATATTATTTTGTATTAATATTTTATGATTGTTATAATCCATAGGAACTATGCCATGTTTGGTGTCAATAGAAAGGTAATAATCTGTGGGGAATGATTATATAGTTTTTGTGTAGGATTTGTATTCATATTAGAAGTTAGGAATATGATTGTTATATTTTAATTTGTGTAAGGCTGGGGAAAACTCCCCAGACTGAATTTCTACCTGGCCATTGTCTCCTTAATGGCCCATTAAGGAAGCTCCCCAGTATAATGGGCCGAAGAAGAAAACCTGTTGAGCCACTAGGACTTAAACATGTGACTCAGCTCCAGTTTGATTGGAGAGAACTGCACACAGCATGGAGAAGGCCAGAGGTGATAAAAGGCAGCAACTCCAACGCCATCTTGCTCTCAAGTCCTCAGTCTACAGCCAACACCCATCTTTGAAACTATTCCTCTGAGACTGAACAAAGGATTGAGGCCCACCCTGATGCTGGGTGTTTACCAGAGGAAGAAGCCTGCAGACTCCAGAGGAACAAGCCTGCAAACTGCTTTTTATGAACTTTAAATCATTTGTATGTATGTGATTCGCTTTGACCCTTTAACATCTCTCATATTTTGCTTCTTTTGTTCTTATATTAAACCTTTAGTTGTAGTTGCTAAAGGATTGGCTACCAGTGTGGTATTTTTGGTAAGATCCAAACCTATATTGTTCTGTGTGATGTGGCTGGCCCTTTGGGGTCAGGAGAACCTATATCTTTAAGGGACCGTGCAGCTAAGTGGGAGCCAGAGGAGCTGGAGTGCAATAAAGGGAGCTGTTTCTATTTTGGACAGACTTCTTGGTACCCAGTGTGAGGAACCAGAGGCCTGTTTGTGACTGATAGGGAGACTGGTTTAAGTACCACCCATCAGTGTTTGGGGAGTTTGGCTCCCGGTTTTGCAGCTTGCCCTGATTTTTGCACGTCCAGGAAGGTATCCCAGGAGGCCCCGGTCACAAACACCATAAAACTTTGCTCTGTCAGGAAAGGGATTTCTTTTCCCTCCCTTCCTGCCTCGATCCCGCCCCATATTAAAGCCTTAAGAGAAGTTCAGGTAGCCTGTGACCAGAACAGAGGCAAATGAAGATTGCACTCTCTCTTCATGGAATGACTGGGGGGAAGGGGTAACTGAGAAATTCCTCTCCATGTTCAAAACAATTCTGTTTTACTCAATAAAGTCCCAAGTTGTACTAAGTTCCTCAAACAGAACTACTTGGATGTTAGCTGGCCTGGAGTAGCAGGCAGGCAGCCATTCAGGCTCTCGGGGACATCTAGGAAGCTACTTCCACTATTGAGATATAGGTATCAGTAGCATTCCTCTTTTATGTGGTCCCCATGCCAGGATGAATAGTGCACTACCTCCTTTCTGTAAACAGCCAAGGAAAGAAGTACCACACATGCATTGCACACAATTAAACAACAACAAAAGCCCAGATCACAATCCTTACAGGACCTTTCCAGGATGGTGGTCCATCTAGACCAGTATCCTGTCTATGACTATGCTCATCAGCTGTATCAGCACAAGGTGCAAGAAACCACATATTGGGCAATTATGGTACTCACAAAGGAAGTCTCCTACTTCCTGGCTGATGATTGAGGCATGAGTATTAATCCCTTCCAAAACTAGGGAGTAATCAGAGGTCAAAGCTTCTTGCTGGCAATGTAAACAACATCCTGGTTAGAGAAGAATCTTCTACCTTTCAAAAAGTTCACATAAAGGATACAGAAAAGAGAAAAAGGGAGGGTTGTGCTGTTTCTCCTATTCTTCCATGGGCTCAGGAAGCGCTGTGGACTTGCTAGACAGTCGAGGACCCCACAGTATACCCACAGAAGACACCAGAGTTCCTGAGGCAGGGACTTCTTCACTCAGACTGGATACACCTTCAGTTAACAGCCTGGGCATCCGAAGAGAAGTGTGTCTCGGCAGGAATTCTCTGATACAGTTTGCTATTTGGATAGAACTGAACCAGGATATTTTATTAACTGATCTGGTCAAATTTACATTTCAGGTGTGAGGGGAAACAAAGAGCTGTTTGAGGCAGGCACTGCCTCTTTGTGCCATGTGCAGCACAATAGGGCTATGATTATAGTTGCTATTATGATACAAATATTAGAATAATCCCAACGTTCTTGTGATCTTAGCTACACTAGAGTTCCTCCAGGAGCTTTGATTGGAATCCTACATCGTTGAAACCAGCCATAGCAGCATTTTGTAGATGGGCAAATTGGATTCTTCATTTCAGTAACAGGTGCCAAGTTCAATCATAGTGACATATTAGACAAGCCTGTGGATGGCCTTTCTGATCATCATTACCTCTGAAAAGGCAATTTTGGAATTTGTTCCCATAACCTTACAAAAACCACACTGCCTTGTCATAAGGAAAAGTCTATTCTTATAGCTTCAGAGACTTTTCTGTTAAAGGTTAAGTTCCTCTTTCCACAATTCCTGGGAAATAGTTCTGCCATAATTTTGTTCTAGCCTTTGGAAGGTTGTGATATAAATGGGTATTTCTAGACCTCTAAAGATGCAGCTCAAGCACATGGAGTACGTATGCCAATTGTATCCTATTCATCTCATTCTGTCCATGATGCCAAGTGCTTCGGGCCTCCAAGTTGCTGTAGGCAAGATGTATAAATCCTGCACCAGTTGGCAAGGTAGACATCTAGTAACCTATTCAAGAAGTCCCTAGTAACACTGGTAGAATATTGAATGAGCATCATCTGAGGAAAAGCTGTAAATAAGCTTCTATTCCTCTGCAAAGACATCTTTTGGTATGAAGGTGCTACAGTGCTGGTTCCCACATAACTTCTTAGTTTGTAAAGCTCTTGCTGTATCTGGGGAGAACTTCCATTTCTCCCCATTACTCCACTATCATAATTTAATCCTGTTTATCATTTCCCTCCCTACTTCTGGGATTCACTGCTGACTACTTTCCGTGAGTAATCAATGAGGAAAGAAGCTGTGCAACAGAATGAGAAATTTCTTACCTGATCATTTTTGTCCTGCCAGCAGCTTCTTTGCAAATTCAACCCTGTGGTAGTCTGGTAAATTACTAGATTATAAAATGAAAATCTGCTCTAAAGAGAGACAGACATATATGGTTTTAAGGTAATTTAATACCTTAGTTAATTAATTAATCAGATTCTCTTAATGCTAATAATTGGTTGCTGGAGTTTCTGTAGCTGTGGAAAAACTCTTCTGGCACCCTGCGGTGGAGGGCAGAGCTTAGTCCAGGAGCCTGCTGCATCAATGTTGAACTGTCTCCGAAGTCCACAGGTGGTGGGCATTAGCCCATGAATACTGAATTTGGAGAGCAGCTAACTGGAAAAAAAATGATCAGGTAAGAAATTTTTCATTCACGATACATCCCAATGATTTCACTGAGACTTTTGAATGAGTTAGGACTTTAAGATTTGATCTATTGCAATTCAGTAAACCACTCAGAATCAACTGCTTGAGTGTCTGCACAACTTCAAGATGTTTACTGCATTAGAAAAAATTGGAGCATTCTTTCATTCTCCTGTGAATGAATCATCCATTTTCTGTTATCTTAACACTTAGATGCAAAACTTTTATTAGAGGTAAAGATGTGAAGGTATTTTCTGTCTCTCTTGTTAAATGATAGGCCCCAGAAATTTGCTTATTGGAACTGTCAAAGTGATTTTGCTTTTCAGATTTACTTAGCGTAAGAAAAGATAATGATCATCACCAAAAGATCAAAGTGATCCCTTCTGACTTTAAAATATGAGAGTCTCATTGTGATTTTATTTTCGTGCTTCTTCATTCCTTTTTTTCCTCCAAGTGAAAAATCTATTTGATAACTATAGCTTGAAAGTCAGATTTACTAAGAATCTCTGCCTTTTTTCCGCTAGATAGGGAAACTGTCACTGTAAATATTCTGCCTCACATATCTCAAAGTGAAGTAGTGGCACATCCTTCTGGTTCTATATCATTCTGTTTTGTCTGTTACACTTTATTCATTGAGGATTGCCCATATCTTTTTTCCAAGATATTTTACTAGTCATTTTGTGGTTATAATGATGACATTTTATTTCATTTTGCATTTGATTGATCTTTTATTCAGCAGAAATAGCTCAAACAAAATTTTCCTATCTAATATGTTTTTTCAAGGAAATGACATGAATGAGGAACTGCATGCTATTGCTTCAGAAAAATGATCCTTGTGATTGTAAGTTTTCAGCTTTCTTTGTTTTTTAAATGCATGCCATAGTCACTATGATTTAAAATCCTTATAAAAACCAGAGTTTCAAGTAGAATAATTCCATGTTCACTGATGCAGATTCATAAGTGTTAAAGAAGTTATATCAAACTAGATAAGAGAAAGTTTGAGGCATTACTGAAAAGGATCTTTGTTACCTAAATATAGGTCTAAGTATTTAAAGCAGTGAAGCCCCTCTTCCCCTCACACCATTTTGCTTTAAAACATTGACAAATAGATGTATCAGCAGAAAGCCAGTTGCTTTCAATTGATGAGCAATTGAAAACAAAATTAGGAGGTATTGGGAAAAAGGAGTGGCAGCAGGAAAATAGAGAAGAAACTTGTAATTCTTTCTAAAATTTTGACCAAACAATACAAAATGACATTATTATTATAATCCTGGATCAATACCTGCTCACTATTCTGAATTTGAGTGATAAAAGGATCTCACTGATATGATTCAGGAAGAATAAAATGTTTTAGGACAAGCTACTCTAATTTTTTAGAAACATCAGTCTTCTGCTCTACAATAGGTCACAGTAAAATAGGAGATTAAAGTAAGATTAAGGCTCTGAGGTGGGGTGGAAGGTACAGTGGGTGCACTATTCATTTATTGTATTGATTTATGGAGTGCCTATTGCTGAAGCAGTTAGGCCTCAATCCTCAATGGTGTTGCTATCAATGGAAGTTTAGAGCCTAAATAGATCTGAAAGTCCTGGATGCCTGTTTACAAAATTATAAACATAATGACAGTGGATAGCATTCAGGAACTGCTATTGTATTCTACAGAAGTGTACGCAAACTCCATTGTCATTCTGGGTATTAATGTCTTCTCTAACTGGTGAATGATGAGCTATGCCATAGTCTGCATCAATGCTGGACACCCCTTTTGTCATGTGGATTTGTGTTCTCATATTTTATAACTACATTACAACATAATGTCATTGGTGGCTTCCTGGACACACGAGAAATCCCCATTAACGTATTTGGATATCTGTGTGACATATCCCTTGGGGTACAATCTGGAACTGTGGGACTGCAGTGCTCCCTTGAACTCTTCAGCCTTGTCTGTCTCTCACAGTGCTATGCTACTGACAAACAGCCAACCTCTTCAGGTGCTGTAATCACTCAGCCATCAATATGTGGAGGGAGATGCAGCTGAGTTGCATAAATGCTCTCTAAGTCTAAGCCACTCATGAGGAATACACAGGGAGACTACAGCCCCCGAGCCTCATACCCTAGTGATGCATCTCCTTACACTACTCAAGACCTTTTCTTGACCAGTGCAAGCTCATTAAATAGCTCTCCACTTCATCAAAGGAAAGTGGACATGCACCAGCTTTCATAATCTGAGCAGATTCTCCAAGCACTTTAGGCAAATGCATTGGTAAGGATATACATTAAAATAAGTTTATTAACTACAGAAAGAGATTTTAAGTGATTGTAAATGTTATGCACAGAGATCAAAGTTGGTTACATGAGAAAGACAAATAGAATGTCCGACTAAACTCTAAGGCTATGTCTACACTGGGGAATTTAGGTCGACTTAAAAAAGTCGACTTTAATAAATTGACTTTAAATAGACCTTATTAAGTCGACTTAGAGAGTCCACACTGGACTCTCTAAGTCAACTTGTTCGGTGCAGGGAGAGCCAGCCCTGCAGCAAACCCCTGAGCGGTCTGGGGGAGAAGGGAACGAGGAGCTCCCTTCTGTCCCAGACCACTCAGCTCCCTTCTGCTCGGAACTTCCCAGGTCCCCAGCAGAAAGGAACCCTCCTAGCCTGGACCACTCGGGTCCCAGGGAGAACTTCCCCGGGACCTGAGTAGTCCGAGCCAGGAGGAAGAGCTGGAGACCCGCGTTCCAGCTGCCGGCTGCTGAGCAGCTGGAGCGCAGGCTGGGACCGCTCCCCAGCTGCTCAGCAACTGGTAACTGGAGCAGGGATCCCAGCAAGAAGGGAACGCGGGGCTTCCTCCTAGCCAGACTGAGCAGTTGCAGCCAGGAGGGAGCGCGGGAGACCCGTGAGCAGTGGCCGCGACCGCAGGGTCCCGAGTAGGAGGGAGTGTGTGGCTCCCTTCTCCCCGAGACCCGCGCTCCAGCTGCCGAGCTGAGCTGAGCAGCTGGAGCGCGGGTCCTGGGGAGAAGGAAGCGAGCCCCACTGTTCCTTCTTGCCAGGACCTATGCCCTAAGTTGACTAAGTCAACTTAGGGCTACCCCACGTCTACACTGTTGAATTTAATAGTCGACTTAAGCCTCAAAGTCGACTTTATACGAGGTGTTATAAAGTCGACTTTGAATTTCCTTAAGTCGACTTAAGCAGCTTTTCAAGTGTAGATGCACCCTAATAGACTAAACAAGATTTGAATCAAACAACTTTTCCCACCCCAGTAGATGTTCCAGGCTCTATACAGTTCTTAATATACAGTTCTCCACCTAAAACCAAACTTCCCAGTTCAACGTCTTTGTCTTCCAAACAATTTTTCAGGTGATGCGATTGAGTAGTAGAGAGGCCAAGTGATATCATCAACTTTCATTTGTACTTTTCCTTCAGGTTACTAGAAAGAGCCTTGCTGTGATGTCAGGGTTAAGTAACCCCCATTGTGCACGTTCCCTCTCTGAGGAATATTTCTGAGTGTGGATTCTTCTTGATGGACGACCAAGATATGTTTGACTGGTCCTAATCTAAATGTCAGTGGGTTTTGCTCCTTTATTACTACTGAAAGGCTAGTTTTGGGGAATACTTCATAACTTCATTTGCAGTGATTGTACGTACAAATCAACTCGGTAGTAATGTTCAACAAATCAAAACTTCTTAAATAATGCCTCACAAGGCATATGTTGTACAAAACATATCCTACTCACATCACCATGGTAAATAGGCGGATCCGGGACATTAGTCTGAGGTAAGGAATGTCACAATCTGTGTCTCCTCAACTATTTTAAAAATAATTGAATCCTTTGATTAAGTTACTGGTTGCCTGATATTTTGGCTTTGAACAAGTGCTCTGATGTTTGCAAGTATTTCATAACAACCTAACAGTTAAGGAGCAGTATTTATTGTTTTGTACAACACTGTAAACCGAAAAAAGAATAGCGGCTTATATCTCCCTGGCACCGCACCGGACTAGACTTGAGCATGCACTTGAGCGGGCTGGGTCAAAAACACCACTTTTCAGCTACTCCCCTTATATGTCCCTGGAGTCCACAAGTGGGGTCAAAACAGCACTTTCAGCTGTCACCCATATATGCCACAGGTTCAGCACATTGGTATCCCCACTGTCACTTTACAATTGTTCTGGTAGTAAACACCTTAATGAGCAAACTTTACAGGATTTTTGGGTATTACAAGGATCTTTGACTAGGTAAAAGAAGCGTTGCTGCAGAGCAATATAGGGAAGCCAAGAACACAAAGGAGTAAATGAAGTTTGGAGAGAGTCTGGCAACCAGCTTGATTACAAAAGTTACTTTTTTGCCAGGTACATAAAACTTACGATGCTAATAGTAATTATAAAAGGAAAGAAAAATACCCAAACAATTACAATATTAATAACCATACAAAGACAAAAACAATCAGTTACATTATTACCCAGTTTCAAATGTAGTATTGGGGAAATCTAGCCCAAGTGGATTACAAAGATCAGGTTTAGAGAGTTATATTTGGATTAAGAGAAAAAGAAAAGAAGGGGAAGGGGGTGGGCGTGTCTCACCACTCAGTGCAGCTCAAAGGTTTCCAGGAAACAAATTAAACAAATAAGGAGTCCTGTGGCACTTTTAAAGACTAACAGATTTATTTATCGCATGAGCTTTTGTGGGAGACAGTCCCACTTCGTCAGACACACTGCTTAGGGTCTGGAGTGCTAGAAACAGGCAGAGCCCCCCAACCATGATCAGTCAGGAAAAGGTGAAGTTCCAGTAGAACTGATGTAGCTTTTGGATCCAGGCATTAGAACTTTTGAATTTTTGAACTTGGACATGGATTTTTTGTAGAGAAGAAACAATGGCTCAAGGCAGAACGCTAGGGTTGTTTTGGGGTAAATAATGACTTAAGGGAGCATACCAGAGTTGTTTTGTTAAGGGAGACAATAGGAAGTGATCAGTCCTGGCTATGGGTGGCTTTCCTTCGAGGGAGCTGACAATGCAATCAGATAGATTCAATATTTCGGAGTTGGTCTGATAACTGCTGAGCTGGATATGTGCAGCCATGGGTTCCTTAGCATCAGGGGCAGAGATGTCCCATCATGCACTGCTTCCCTGCTTTGCTAATCCCAGAGTTCAGTGCAGTTCCTGCATTGGAGTTTGGTTCTCCATCCTTGATGGACATGACATTTTCTGCTGTCCATTCAGTGTGCTAATGGCTCACATCTTTGATGTGGATGAGGCTAGGGGAGTTCCCCTAATTCCATCACCCTTGTTCAGAGGGGTTTAGTTGTGTTTCCCACTGCCTTTTCATTGTATTGGTTTCTGGTTCAAGCAGAGGCTTGGAGTGGGTGTGGGGTGAGTCACAGAGGTGGGATATTATGCCCTGATTCCCCAAGAACACAGAGCTAACAAGTAACACTGTGAGCCACTTTTGACCCCTGGGCCACACGTTGGACTAAACAGAACAGTGGTTAAAGCACAGAATTTGGAGAGAAATATGTGTTGTCTGCCTAAAATTTGCTGTGTGATCTCGCCTCAGTTTTACTATCTGTAATATGGGAATAATAATACTTCACCAACTCTCCAGGGGAGTTGTGAATCTTCATATTTTTAAAGCATTTTAAAGTCTTTGACTGGAAAGTGCCACAGAAGTGCTTTTAATTTCCATTGAGTGAGAAATTCCAGAATTTTGAAATTTGTTTTCATCCCAAATTAGTATAAGAAGTTGACATATCTGAAGTTAGAAAAATATTTGATTCTAAAATGTCAAGGAATTTTGTTTCAGCATTTTTGATTGAAATGAAACAGTTAGCCATTCCTGAATTGTTTAGATTTTCCTGTTGGAAAAAGCCACCAAATCTGATCTTTTCCCACAGCACCTTTCACCGTCAACACAATCCTGTTTTCCAATGGGAAAATGTTTCATTTGAATTTTTTCCAGTGAGTTCTACTTTTAACATTATCAGTTAAACTAGAGTCACATTTTGTGAACATAATTTTAATAGTCCCATAATTTTCTCAATTCCAGCATCTAATTTATTTGGTTGAGCTACCGAAATTAAAAAAAAAAAAAAAAGCAGCAAAATGAAATTTGTCTTCATGGGGAGCGGGGGTGGGGAATCCAGTTTCAGCAGTAATAGCACTTGTATTCAATGACAAATAGCAGCCAGGCTGTCTGAGTAAAACAAATAGGACTCACGAGTTCTACTTTTAGTTTCTTCATAGTACACAAATGGAAAACATTAGCTGTTTTTCCTGCCCAGTGACAATTGCTAATGCTGTCCAAGTGCTAACCTCCTTCTTTGTGAAACGCAGGGGATAACATTTCATTCAGAAATCTTTTCAAATATTCCTCTTGATGAAAACAATTCAGGTTCGTGGCAATTTAGCTTGAACAGAGTGATAAGTTAGTAGTCCTTAGTTGACAGAAATAAAGCTGTCAAAGGAAAATGGAAGTTAAAGAAACAAGAGCCAGAAACTGCCAACATCAACAAACGAAACAGAACAAAAACAAAACAGAAAGTCACTGCTTTTTCAATGGGGTCATTTGTTGCTCTCAGATGATGTGGATTTTTTTTTTAAATAATAAAAAGCAACGCCATAAGATAGGAAACATGAGGAATAAAAACAGGACTTGTCCCACCCACACATGTAACAGGAAACCTAACAACTAATGAAATTAACAACGTAAATTGGTAGCTGGCAAGATTGCCAAACCGATAAAAGTGAAAAACACATGAAAGTGAACTAAAAACACTCTGACTTGGCATGAAAGAAACACTTGTGGGGTAAAGCTGTCTGGGAATAAAAACCCTTATTAAATATGTGTCTGGCAGTTGAAGTGTTTTACAAGATCACCTGAGCAACACAGTTAGTGTTTAACCAATAGCTAGTCAGACACCTAATCTACTGCTAGATTTGAGCTTTTTGTTTATTTCAGCCTACCTTGTTTGAGCCTAAAAACATAGATGAGTTGTAATGTATTGCTGGCTTAGTGTGTATGAATAAAGGAAGGACGTTGCCCTCTAATGGCTGTCTCACAGAGGGGCAAAAGGACTTATCACAGCTACCATCTTCCTGTAGGTCAAGTGGTAAAGGTCTTTGTTTCTAGAGTGGATGAGACAGTGTTCTGGCTTCTGCTCTTTAGGCGTATGCATGTGATATGTCTAGCTAACTGTCCCTGTCTGCTGCACATACCCTTGTTTTGTGAGGCTCCCTAGTAAGTCTACATGAAAGAATAATGGGGAATATTCTCAAAAACATTTCCTTGGTGTAAAAGCTCACACTGGTCAAATGACAAAGGGGTAGCCGTGTTAGTCTATTGTAGAAAGACAACAGAGTCTTGTGGCACTTTTAAAAGTGCCACAAGACTCTGTTGTCTGGTCAAATGATTACAGGATGACTGTGTTTAGCAAAATGATATATCACAAATAAGGCCAATAGTATTTAATAGGAAGGCTGTCAGTAGAGTCCTTTATGGAACTAATCCCATGCTTATTTAACTGAAATGCACTTAATTTTAAAAATAAATCTGGGTGTATCACAGAATCATAGAATTATAGAATAATAGGATTGGAAGGGACCTCACGAGGTCATCTAGTCCAACCCCCTGCTAAAAAGCAGGACCACTCCCCCTAAATCACCCCAGCCAGGGTTTTGTCTAACCGAGCCTTAAAAATCTCCAAAGATGGAGATTCTACCACCTCCCTAGATAGCCCATTCCAATGCTTCACCACCCTCCTAGTGAGAAAGTTTTTCCTAATATCCAACCTTGACCTCTCCAGCTGTAATTTGAAACCATTGCTCCTTGTTCTGTCCTCTGTTACCCTCGAGAACAACCTAGCTCCCTCCTCTTTGGAGCACCCCTTCAAGTAGTTGAAGGTTGCTATCAAATCTCCCCTCAGTCTTCTCTTCTGTAGACTAAATAAGCCTAGTTCTTTCAGTCTCTCCTCATAAGTCATGTGCCCCAGCCCCCTAATCATTTTTGTTGTCCTCCGCTGGACTCTTTCTATTTGTCCACATCCTTTCTGTAGTGGGGAGCCCAAAACTGGACACAGTATTCCAGATGCAGCCTGACCAGTGTCGAATAGAGGGGAATTATCACATCCCTCGATCTGCTGGCAATACTCCTACTGATGCAGCCTAATATGCCATTGGCCTTTTTGGCAACAAGGGCACGCTGTTGGCTCATATTCATCTTCCCGTCCACCATAACCCCCAGGTCCTTTTCTACAGCGCTGCTACTTAGCCGATCGGTCCCCAGCCTGTAGCAGTGCATGGGATTTTTCTGTCCTAAGTGCAAGACTTTGCACTTGTCTTTGTTGAACCTCATGAGGTTTCTTTCGGCCCAGTGTTCCAATTTGTCCAAGTCTCCCTGGATCCTGTCCCTGCCCTCCAGAGTATCTACCTTCCCCCCCAACTTGGTGTCATCCGCGAATTTACTAAGCACGCAGTCTAGTCCATCATCAAGATCATTAATGACGATGTTGAATAGAACCAGCCCCAGGACTGACCCCTGGGGCACTCCACTCGTTACTGGTTGCCAACCAGACATCGAGCCATTGATTCCTACCCGCTGAGCCCGTTGATCTAACCAGTTTTCGATCCACTTTACGGTCCACTCGTCCAACCCATACTTCCTTAACTTGCCGACGAGAATGCTGTGGGAAACCGTATCAAAAGCCTTGCTAAAGTACAAGGAGTGCAGGATTGGAACTTGCGTGTTTTCTATTTTATGTACTGTGGATGCATCCAAACACTAGTTATATACTTAATAATTCATTGTACCCAGTTCTTCTGCTCTGTCCATTTGGGACTGCTTACAAGGAGGGCCGGATTAACACAGGGGCTATAGGAGCTGCAGCCTCTGGATCCCAGGCCTGAAGAGGGACCCAGACTATAGCCCCTAAAATTCCTACTTATCTGGCCCTGTCAGCTAGGCTGGTGCACTGGTGCGGGAGAGTGTGGAGCAGGGCCCTAGGGCCAGAGGCTGCAGCCAGCCATGGCACTCCTTATACTGCCCCTGGACTGGTGCTCTGTTGGGGGAGGTCCAGCTGGTGTGTGGCCATTGTGCTTAGAGGGTAGGGCTGTCCGGCATGCAGAGTGGCCTCCAGTGTGGCCCTTTAGGCCCCACAGTTCTGTCGGGCCCCACAAGGGCCCTCAGGGAGCTGGCCATGCTAGTCTGACCCTTAGGGTGCGTCTACACTTGTAAATTAAGTCGACTTAAGCTTGCTTAAGTCAACTTAATTTACTCTGCGTCTACACTACACTTTCCTTAAGTCGACTTAAGGAAAAATTAAGTCGACATTGTTAAACCTACATTTAAGTCAACTTTCTGCTTAAGTTGACTTTCTAAAGTCGACTTAAGCCAGTATAGACGTGGAGTAGCCCTAAGTCGATTCTAAATCGACTTAGGGCTCTCCAGGACTTCCCCACTGCCTTCCCTGCCAGGGTGGCTGGCACAGGGAGAGCCTGGCATGCCCCCCCACAGAGCAGGGTAGAGCCCTGCCCACCCTGCCCCTATGCCCTGCCAGGGTCCCTGTCCCCCTTTGCCCCATTGTAGGCTGAGCCCACTGGCACTTGGCAAGGGGTGCCCCCCCTGCCACCGTGAACCAGTCCCAGGTTCACTTAGACCCTAGAAGTTGACTTAGGCATCCAATGTGGATGCTCTAAGTCGACTTTGTAGGGTCCCCCCTAAGTCGACTTAAAATTTAGGTGTGGACATGCTAAGTCGACTTAACAAAGTGAACTTTCTTAAGTCAACCTGAATTAATAAGTGTAGACATAGCCATAGGGCCCCAGCACAGCCACCCAACAGCATTGCGGGGCCTGGAGGGCCTCACCAGAGGCTGCTCTGTGCGCTGGCCAGTTGGCCTCATCCATTGAGTGCAGCAGCCCAGTGCTGGGCTGATCCCACCTCCTGGGGCAAACCAGCCTGTCTGGGGGTGAAAGTGCTGAGGCCACCTTTGCCAGTCCATTACCTGTAAGGCGAAGTTTGATAATTGAACCTCAATTTCTGAGTTCTCTAGACATGAGGTCATCTAGTCCAACACCCTGCTAAAAGCAGGACTGCTCCCACCAAATCCCAGCCAGGATTTTGTCTAACAGGGCCTTAAAAATTTCCAAAAATGGAGATTCCACCACCTCCCTAGGTAACCCATTCCAGTGCTTCATCACCCTCCTAGTGAGATGTCTCCTGCAGTGTCCTGTCCTTCTCACTGGACAATCACAGCGAAATTATTAAGTTTGCTGCTTCCAAAGAGACAGAGCACACACCAGCCTGAAAGGTTAGCTGAAGACTCACATTTCACTTTAATATGCAGCATTCAGATGGATATTGTAATAAAACAAGAATAAGTTTATTAACAAAGAATAGAGATTTAAATGACACTAAGCAAGAAAAAATGAAATAGGTTTTATTAAAAACAAAACAAAAACACATTCTCTAGTGACTAAAATGTAATCTTAGCAAATTGCAATCTTTGCATAAGTAATTTTCTAATTTACATCAAGTTACCAGCATCCCTAGCCAACTAGATTAGGGGATCCAACTTTCACAGGCTTAGACAGTGCTATATCCTATGTGTCCTCAGAGATGAATAACTATAAGTTCTTTTTGCTCCCTTTACCTTAGCCAGAGTCCATTGTCTCTGCCTCAAGAGCCAGGAAGGCTTCCTGGGGTGCAGATTCTGTCCCTTCACATGATTGTTAAAGGTCTTCACTTCACTTGTTTATCTTAATGGCTTTATTTATCTTAAATGTCAATGTACTTTCATTGTCCTCTATCAGTAATCAAGCCAGTCAGACAGGTAGATACACAGTCCTTTGTCTAGGTCAGCCTGGATTGAAGCTTTGCTTCCCAAGCACATTTCAAGAACATATTTCCAGCACACATCTATAACTCTTCGTATACAACCCATACAAACATCACAGTGATTTTTTGAGGCCAATGTATCATTGGTTAACTTTATATGATACCTTTGAGATACATATTATGACAATGACGTGTTGAGAAAATGAGTGCGTCAGGTACAATGATCATGCTGCAAGAGTGAAAAATTGAGTCCCTTGCTTTTTGGTGGGGAGAAAGGGGGTTGGTGAGAGGTTAATATTTGTCTATATAGCTCTTACCAATCAAGAAAGAGATCTTGGAATCATTGTGGATAGATCTCTGAAACCATCTACTCAATAACGAGAGTTCTGTGGCACCTTATAGACTAACAGATTTTCTTCGGCATAAGCTTTCATAGGCTATAAATTTATAACCCACTTTGTCAGATGTTTTTGCTGTACACAGACTAACATGGCTACCCCTGTGGAAACATCTACTCAATATGCAACAGCAGCCAAAAAAGCCAACAGAATACTGAGAATTACTACAAAAGGGCTAGCTAAGACAGAAAATATCATATTGCCTCTTTATAAATTCATGGGATGCCCACATCTTGAATATTGCATGCACATCTAGTCATCCCATCTCAAAAACAAATGATATATTGGAACTGAGAAAGGTACAGAAAAGGGCAACAAAAATGACTAGGGGAATGGAAAAGTTTCTATATGAGGAGCAATTAAGAAGACTGGGACTTTTCAGCTTGGAAAAGAGATGACGAAGGAGGGATATGATAGAGATCTATAAAATTATGACTGGTGTGGTGAAAGTAAATAAGGAAGTGTTTTTTATTCTTTCTCATAACACAAAACTTAGAGTCATCAAAAGAAATTAATAGGCAGCAGGTTTCAAACAAACAAAAGTATTTCGTCACACAATGTACAGTTAATTTGTGGAACTCCTTTCAAGGGTATGTTGTGAAGGCCAAGGCTATAACAGGGTTAAAAAAAAATTAGATACATTCATGGAGGATAGGTTCATCAATAGGTATTCATTTGCCAGGATAGACAGGGTTTGCTATTTGCTAGAGGCTGGGAATGGACAAAAGGATGTATCACTTGATGATTATCTGTTCGGTTCATTCCCTTTGAAGCACTTGGCACTGGCCACTGTTGGAAGACAGCATACTGAGGTAGATGGACCATTGGTCTGACCCTGTCTGGGCAGTCTTATGTTCTTATATAAGACAAAGCCCCTAATATCAGGTGGGCCCAATATTATTCAGACTTCTGGTCTCCCTAGTGTCATGTCTGATTTGAGTTACGGATTGGTAAGTTCTCTGCTAGTTGGCATTGAGGGGCATCCAGGGTCACCTCCTGTCACACAACTAAATCTCAGAAAACTTCAACCAGAACATCGGATTCTGTTCAATATTTTCATCAATGATGGCATACAGAGTACACTTATAAAGTTTGCTGATGATACCAAGCTGGGAGGGGTTGCAAGTGCTTTGAAGGATAAGATCACAATTCAAAATGCTTTGGACAAATTGGTGAAATGGTCTGCGGTTAATAGGATGAAATTCAATAAAGACAAGTGCAAAGTACTCCACTTAGGAAAGAACAATCCACTGCACATATACAAAATGGGCAATCACTGCCTAGAAAGGAGTACTACAGAAAGGGATCTGGATGTTATAGTGGACCATAAGCTAAATATGAGTCAACAGTGTAACACTTTTGCAAAAAAAAACCCCAAATACCATTCTGGGATGTATTAACAGAAATATTGTAAGAAAGACATGAGAAGTAATTCTTCTGCTCTACTTTGCCCTGATTAAGCCTCAACTGGAGTATTGTGTCCAGTGCTGGGCACCTCATTTCAGGAAAGGTGTGAAGAAATTTGAGGAAGTCCAGAGAAGAGCAACACAAATGATTAAAGGTCTGGAACACTTGACTTATGAGGGAAGATTGAGAGCTGGGTTTGTTTAATCTGGAAAAGAGGAAACTGAGAGGGCACATGATAACAGTTTTCAAGTACCTAAAAGGTTGTCAGTTCAATCCGTCCATTCCAGTTTCAAAAGTGTGGGTGGGTATTCGTGGCTAGTCAGCAGTTTGTAGACCTGATCCAAAGATCAGTGAAGTCAACAGGGGTCTTTCCACTGACTTTGACAGATTTTGGATCAGGATCTTTTGGGGAGGGGGAGGGCGGCGAGGGGAAGCACATCTAAAAGTGCTTTTCAGCAGGGACATTAGGTCCATGAACTTGTCTTTCTTCCTGTAGTGTGAATAATATCTGCTTTCCCTTTGTTTATTAGGATTGACAGTAACCGTCATGGAAGGCCTCAAGCTGCTTTCATTCTCGGATTTATATTTTTACTTAAAAGAGAAACCACTTTGATTCTATAAAACAAAATAAAGGAGAATTAGCTGCAGTTGGCAGAGTACTACTCCCAATTAGTAATATTCATCCCTTCTTAATTCTCTTTTGTCAGGGCTGGCAGGGAAGGGAAGAAGGGCAATTCAGACAGGCAGAATGCGTGCCTCACAGACCAGGAGCTGTCCATCTTTTCATTATTTTTCTTTTTTGTTTGTTTCCTTTGGGTGCAATGAATGGGTGGGTGGGTTGCAATGAATGGGTGTGGGTGTGAATGAAATATAGCCATTGAGGCAATCAATCAAAAACAACAGGCTGGAAAATATAATTATTGGAGTTGGTTAGAAGATGTTCTGTTCTGTTTGAAGATGGTTAGAAGATCATCTATTCTGTACTGTTTTCCTTCCCTTTCTGAATCCCTCTCTTTGGAGAGATCAATAAATCCAAATTAGGCAGAGAAATCTTAGCAAGAAATGAGTAGTTATGCCAGACCTATGGTACCTTGTTTTGTTTTAAATATCAAATAATGTTATTCAGCATATTAGACACACAGAGAGAATTATATACTCAATGGACGTGATGACATTATGTGATTACATTCTACTAAGAATAGCTACAATACCAACAACTGATAATTATTACGCCAGCATCTCTGATTATACACTTCATAAAGCTGTACTAGAAGAAAGTCCACATTGCCACTATAGTTGGCTATGCTATAATTCATTCTTTGTACAGATGTCACAGTATGTAACGTTCACTGAGTTAAGTTTAATTCTATATCCTTTACTCACACTGTATTCTTCAATGCACATTTTCAAAACTCACCTATTACTGTACATTTTCTTGATGCTCCGTGGAAGAACTTTCTATAGACAGAAATGTAAGCATGAAGACTGAAAAATTGAAGCATTCTGTATATGATAGTAAATTTATAATTATATTTTGGAATTTATATTGAGAATAAGCAAAATGAATATTGTTTCCTTTTTACTGTTTTAGAACACCATCTTGGAGCAAACATACCACAATGGAAATTTGCTTACTGAAAAAGGTACATGAAGTTGTGCAGTAATATGTGGCATGCATGGCAGTGGATCTACAGGGGTGTCACATAATTCTTATAATGCTGAATCCTAGGCAAGACACCTAAAATACGTCATTTTCCAAGTCAGTAGTAGCATGGTATAGGTATAGGTGATTTACTACTGGCTTCTAGCTTATGTGTGAAATACCTCAAGCTCTTTTGATGTGCGTGACACATGAAACAAAATGTAAGCAGTGCCAGATTAAGAGGCCATGGGTTCCCTCCTTGTGTGAGGTCCCCAGCCTGGGGCCCCAGACCCTCCCCCCCACCCCATGGCTATGTCTACACTTGTGAATTTAGGTCGACTTAGCATGTCCACACTTAAATTTTAAGTCGACTTTGAGGGGACCCTACAAAATCGACCTAGAGCGTCCACACTGGATGCCTAGGTCGACTTCTAGGGGCTAGGTGGACCTGGGACAGGTCCACGGTGGCGGGGGGGCACCCCTTGCCAAGTGCCAGGGGGCTCAGCCTTTGCCCCACTGTACCTTGGTTGTGCCAGCTACCCTGGCAGGGAGAGCAGTGGGGAAGCCCTGGAGTCTCCTAAGTCGACTTAAAGTCTACTTAGGGCTACTCCATGTCTACACTGGTTAAATCGACTTTCTAAAGTCGACTTAGCCAGCAAAGTTGACTTTAAACTAGGTTTTAAAAAGTTGACTTAATTTTTCCTTAAGTCGACTTAAGCAGCTGCTTACGTTGACTTAAGGAAAGTGTAGTGTAGACACAGAGTAAATTAAGTCGACGACTTAATTTACAAGTGTAGACGCACCCCATGGCCCCCCCCAGCTTTCGGCCCCATCTCCCCTGCCTGGGGCCCTGGCCCCTACCACTGTGGCCTAGGTCATGCAGTGGGACTTAAAATCTAAGCTGCTTTGGGTAATGCTTTAATGCCAGTGTCAGTGTGAGGAAAAGCACACTGCAGCATAGAAATATGCATATATGTGTGAGCACCACACATCCTCTTGTCTGTAGGTACTGCTTGGCTTGCCCTAGTGGTCTCTATTTTGAACACATGCAGACTGAGGGCAATTCCCAAGACTTCCTCTCCCCATAGACCTCCTCATTCCTCGAAGCCTTCTTCTTCCCAAAGAGCAATTGCAGACATTTTCCCCTTCAGCAACCTTCTACTTTAAGCTTCTGGGCTTTACATTGCTGACCCAGCTGGACTTCATTCTCTATTGACCCTGGCCCTCCTCCTTTCAGGTGACCTAAAATTGGCCTCTGAGGCCCTTATTAATCCTGTCAGAGCAGGTGTGGGGTGCGCACCCCATCACAGGCTGTTAGAGTCAACATTTGAGTGAGTCCATGCTAATTCTGCATCGAAGACATATGCTTAGAGACACAACATGGAATTTCCTCTCTTCCTTTCTTTTGTTTTTTGTACCCTGCCCATCACCACGGTATCTGATTTGCCACCACAGTGGCTTTTTTGCAGAACACTATATTCTTATTGCTATTTCTGTTGATTTGGGAGGTGCTGGAACATCTTGAAGATGAGGGCCATGTGAGTGCTAAAGAAATAGATAAAAATGGCTCTCCCAGGCACATCTGCAATGCTTTCTCTCAGTCACTGAGAACAAGATTCACTTGTGGCCCATTCAACCTTGTCTGAGGCATCACAGTTCACTAGATTTTGCTCTTAATTCTTCCTCTACTTTCTGGAAAATGCTAACAGATGGATTCTTGGGTTAGAACAAACAGGGAAGCCAATAATACTTCACTGCCAATAGTATGGATATCCTAATCATTCCCTGACAATTTATTATTTCAGTTATTGTCAAGACTGTTTTACCAAGTGGGAATGGGCTGTGCAGTCACATGTGGATAGTGAATCTTTACCACTTTCTGTTCTACAGACTAAGATGCCAGGATTCCTCCCAAATAGTTTGTTTCTTCAAACAAAACATAATGACTAAAAAAGTAAACCATTGGGCTGAAGATGAGAACATTTTGAAGGCCTTCTCTAGAAGGGAAGAGAAAGGAAAGTTCAGAATGTGGTGGCAAATTAGTTTTCAGGTAAAATTTTCAAAAGCATCTACATGATTTAAGAGCTTTGGGATTTCAAAAGTGACTCAGGACTAGATTTTCAAAGATATTTATGCATATAGATGTGTTTGAAAATCCCACAAGAGCCTTGTGGCGAGAGGACATGGCCTCCCTCTGAGATGGAGAGGGAGACACCAGTCCCTGCTGCTTGGTGGGCAGAACCAAGGCAGCCAAACTTACCCTGCTGGAAGCAGAGGAGTGGGGCAGGAGGAAAAATATAAAAGGCAGGCTCTCTAGCTCAGTTGTGTGGCAGCGGGAGCTGTGGTGCTGCCGCCACCCGAAGCCCTGCAGCTTCACTAGGGGGGTGGCCCGAACCAGTGAGAGCAGCCGGTTCTACCCCCCCGCCCCCCAGCTCAGCCCAATGGCGAGAGCAGCCGGTTCAGGCCACCCCCCTAGCTCAGCCTCTAGCTGGCCGCCCTAGCCGGCCAATCCCCCCGCCGCCGAACCTGGCCATTTAAATATGTCAATTTCACTGTTCAGCTAGAGCAGTGAAATTGACATATTTGACAGCTCCAATGTCCCAGAGTGGCCCGGTTTGGCACTCTGGGACATTTCCGGAGGCTGTCAACGGCGCAACAAGCGTCCACACAGGCTGTACCATGGAACAACTGTTCCGTGGTAAGCCTTACCACCCTCGTTTGTGTTAAGGGGCTGTTATGAGTACCCCATAAAATGGCCACCACCTCCCTTGTGATATAAAGTCACAAGATGTTGTTTACCAGACACTCTCCCCGGCTCACATGAGTAACTCATGACTGCTAGGCTTGTGACCAGCCACAGGTTTCATTCGGACCCTGATTCGCTCTCAGCCAGCTCCCAAAGGGGTGGGTCATCCCCCTCACCCATGTGAGGGCATCTGGAGGGCAAGTCAATCATGGCTGCTCTGCCCCCCCCGCCCCTCCCCAGGGGTGTATTAGGCTCTGACCCGGAACCTAGAGAGCTGGTGAAAATTCCTTTGCCCAGATAAGAACAGGGGGAACCGGGCAGCCTTTCGCCCCCCTTCCTACTGCAGCAAAATCTGGCCAATCACAGCCCTCGGCAGGAAGCGGCCTAGGCCATAAAAGCCACCATGCCGCATGGAGCAGAGTGAGTCTCCACGAGTTAACTGCCAGGCCTGATCACCCTGCAGTAGGAGTTCTCCCGAGAGTGCCGGCCCGAGTCGATTTCAACCTCCGTCTTAGATATCATGCTGTTGCTGGTCACCTGCCTGATAGTCATGATACATATGTGAACCCGAGTTATCCCCCACGTTTACTTCTCATGGTTGTTTCCCTTCCCTTTAAAATGTATATAGTTGGATATGAATAACGCTTCTACCTCAATCTTAACCCAAGGTATTACAATTGGTGTAGCTTTGTGGATTATTGTTACGCTTATTGTTTTATGTATTGGATTCTGTCTTTTTATATTTTGCCTCTGGGCTATTAAGAGGGTCCAAGAGGAGGGATTATTCTGAAAGTTTTATTTCTCTGTAAGTCAATGTATGTTCAAACTGTTGGATAATCATCTGTGGTTTTCCTGTCACTTGTGAAGCTGACTTCCGAGTCTAGCTCGGCTAGCAGCGCAATTGTTAACCCTTTGCGCCCCAAAGAGGGAGATTAATAAAGTTTATATTTTTGCCACCACTTTAAGTTTCCAGGAGTCCTCCTTCTCCCATCCTTTACCTGCTGTGGACAGTTTGGGGTGGTTTACATGTTGCGCAGCAAGAGGCTGTTGCCGCGCAACAAGAAACTTTCATGTGTGGACGGTTTGATAGTTATCGCGCGGTAAGGAGTCTTACCGCGCGATAACTCTGTCGTGTGTACAAGGCTTAAGGAATATACTACACAAAAATCTTATTTACATAGTAATACCAGAAAAGTGTATTGATATTTTTGTTATATTATCTAGGGCTGCGTCTACACTTGTAAATTAAGTTGACTTAAGCTTGCTTAAGTCAACTTAATTTACCCTGCATCTACACTACAGTTTCCTTGCTTAAGTCGACTTAAGGAAAATAAAGTTGACTTAAGGAAAATTAAGTCGACTTTATTAAACCTCAATTTAATTTGACTCCCTAGAGTCAACTTAAGCCAGTGTAGACATGGGGTAGCCCTAAGTCGACTTAGGGCTACCCCAGGACTGCACCAATGCCCTCCCTGCCGGGGAGGTACAGGGGAAGCCTGGAATGCCCGCCCCACAGGGCAGGGCAGAGCCCTGCCCACCTGCCTCTATGCCCTGCCAGGGTCCCTGTCCCCCTTTGCCCCATTGTACCTATGTACAATGGGGCAAAGACTGAGACCCCTGGCACTGGGCAAAGGGTGCCCCCCCTGCCCCCGTGGACCTACCCTAGGTCCCCCTAGCCCCTAGAAGTTGACCTAGGCATCCAGTGTGGATGCTCTAGGTCGATTTTGTAAGTTCCCCCCAAAGTCGACTTAAAATTTAAGTATAGACTCGCTAAGTCAACTTAGTTAGGTCGACTTAGATAAAGTCGACTTAAATTTCCAAGTGGAGACATAGCCTAAGAGAAACTGATAAACTGCCTAGACTAAACAAAACAATGAAGAATCATGCCTCACAGAAATAGGGTGACCATATAGCAAGTGTGAAAAATCAGGATGTGGGTGGGGGGGTAAGGAGCGCCCATATAAGAAAAAAAAAGCCTGATTATTTGTACTGTACCTATAAAGTCGGGATATCTGGTCACCTACACAGGAAATAATATCTATGGAAAGATTTAAACAAATCGCTATAGTTGTAAGTATATCTGATTTCTCACTATGGTGAAAATATTTTTGAATTGTTAAACAGTAGTGAATAAAGAAGATCTAGCACATTTATTTTTGGTGCTAACTGAATTTTACCTCCATTATTTTAATCACAGACAGAAACCAAATTTGATAATGTTCATTGGCTATCCAATTAACAACATATTTTTAGCTGTCTGTAATTCTGTTGTTTCTTGGATACAAGATTATTTAATTTGCTAATAATTATTTTAATTTGAATTAATGAAAGTCTGAGGGCATTGCATTTATAACTGCAGATTGCAAAGAAGCTTAATGGTGTTGCATGCTGTAAATAATTGTGTCAGATGAAGGTCAGTGTTTGGATGCTGTATTTCTTGTGCCAGAAACTAGCACAATATTTACTGGAGAAATAATGCATTGGCTTCTGGCAGTAAAGAAGGTAAGAATTTCTGCTTTGTACATTAACCTTTATGGTTGGTATTAAAGATTATTAGATGTATGTGCTAGCTGAAAAAAAGTTACTTATCTAGATTAAATTAAACTGTAGATACACTCGGTATTTTCAGTTTGCAGCTAAATTGGGCAGACAAGCCCTAAATTTAGTCTCTAACCTATTTTTATATACTGAAAAATTGGGTATCAAGCATATTAGTGATAATTTCCCATTTGATTTGTTAAATCCCTTCTCTGTCTTTCATTATAGGAGGTATTGTAAACGAAGGATCAGATTACCAAATGCCTTTAGGAAATTGAATAACATATTAATGTTAACTGATTCAAAAAGTCTGGTTACATCTAGGAAAATAGAAATATTGAACATCACTGATAGGTGAAATAGGACACATTTTTGCATCTTGGCCTGATTTCTTCTTCACAATGGTGTTAACTGTTTATTTATTTGAAGCACTTGATTTTTAGTTTGTGGGATAGGTTGTTCTCTTTGTTTGACAATTTACAGAGTTCTTAAATGCCTCTTCCTTAATAGACATCCGCTTGCCCTTTGCATAGTTTACATAGTACATATTACATAGTACGTAATACACACAATATAAAATATGTCAAGTCTCCACTTTCAGTGGGAAGGTGGGTCTGGTAGTTACTAAAGAAAAGGCTCTCACAGTGCCTGGTTTGCAGAGATCCAGAGTGCAACCATAAGAAGGATATGCTACACCATTGTAAAAATGCATTTGGCATTTCTGGGAAATAAAGCTGATCTCGGAGATTCACATGCATAATTATTGTGGTGATTCGTAAATTTTTTCTTCATCTGGCTCTGTATATTCCCACGTTTGGGTTTTTTGCCATCCGGTGGCACCTAATGGTAGAACCTTCTCCAAGCAATCTGTGTTAAATTCCAAAGGGGTAGCCGTGTTAGTCTAGTTCTCCAAAACAAACAAGGAGTCTGGTGGCACGTTTAAAGACTAATAAATGTGTTAGTCTTTTAAAGTGCCACCAGACACCTTGTTTGCTTTAAAGTACATATGTACCCATCCTATCCTTCCTCTTTCTGTGTCATCAAACGTTTTCAACACGAGGCTATTTAAGGGGGTGGTGCATCTCATACTGCTTCTGCTCCTTCCAGCCTCTGCACCAGCTAGAAGAGCACTGATCTGGTTCATTCGGATCTCAGATTTTTTTCCATTGATCCTGTCTCAACAGTCCGTAGTTTATAGCTGTTATTTTTGTTTACTGTTTAATATAAAGTAGAGCATATATAGTATAGTGTAGTTTGTGGAGTTGGTTCCATGTGCTGGTGGAACTAAGAAAGAAGAAGTCAGGTTTTAAGAGATGCATTTTGTACCCACCTGTCTTCCTGGTATTAGATGAAGTATCTTTAGTGCCTGAATGAAGGTCATTGTCCTTGTTGGTGTTCTATTTGCCAGAGTTTCATGCCCAGCACTCGCAAGGAGAGGCAGACCTGACTGCAGGTGCTTTTGCTTAAGGAAGCTCTTGCTAAACTGTTTGGTTCCAGAAGGTCATTGGATATGAAGACCAAGAGGCCTCTTTTAGCTCTGATCGTTTTCTCCAGCAACATTAAGTTGTGTAAAAGTTCTAAGTCATTGGGATCATCATCTATTCTGGCTCTGGATCCTTCTGTCGAAGCTATCAAGGCCCTGAAGGCCCCAGTGACTCTCTTCCTTTATATATATATATATATATTAATAAAACTTTAGTTTTTAGTTACTAAAGGATTGGCTACCAGCATGGTTTTGGGGTAAGATCTGAAGTATATTTTGGTATGGTGTGTGTGTGGTTCTTTGGAACCAAAAAGAACCTAATATGTATTACTTGGTTTTAATAATCATTTATCGAAGAATTCCGATTTGCCTGGGTGGTACAGGAGGGGCTGGAGGGCCTGGAAGGGACCTTCTGTGGATTCATAACAACTAGTATGGTATTTTGGAAGCACACAATTGTTTCTGGCTTGGTAAAATCTTGACATCTATTAATATTTAAGTAGGAAGTCAGAGACCCTATTTGCTCTCTGGACACTGTAACTGACATTTAATTATTCTTGCATGTGTTGAGTGAATGATGGATGTGTTGAAAGAGTTGTATGTGTCAGATCAGAATTAAGTTTGGGGAACATGCAAGATAAACTTTTACATTATACTATCATAAAGTAAATATACAAATCTAAAGGTGATGAAACATTTAAATTACATTAACTGCTCATTTTCTTTATTCTGACTTGGATTTCTTATTGTAATACTCTTGTTTTGTTGTTTGCTTAAGGGTTACATTAAAAACACGGGAACCACCTTAGCTGTATTTTAACAATTGGTTTTTGCCTGGGAAATTAAGCTAGAGTACACATACTGCTGTATTCCACTGCCAAATGAAAAATTATTATTGATAGACATAAACTCATCTTAAATTACGATGACACAAAATGGTTTCTGGATGCTGCAAACAATACTACTGAAAGACTGATCTTGCTCTTTAGAATTTTTTATTTGACTACACTGTAGCTAATCTTGATTGCATTGTTTGTTAATGGCTGGCAGAGATGGGCAAACATTAACACCTACTTGAGAATGTCTTCCCAAATGCAACTTTCTTATTTGTTCTGTGGTGATTTGTCTATCCAGCTTTTCATTAGTTCATTCATGAAAATGTTCTTCAATAGAAAATGTGTTACAAATTCTAGGAGTAGAAAATTCCTACCAAAAGTGCTTTTGCAGATGTTTAGATTTTTTTTTAAATTTTTGTCCAGTAGATTCCTCAAACAATTGTGAATGTTTGCAGATGATCAAAAAACCCAAGCAAAACCCTAACCTTTTGTGGCTTATTTTATCCAGGTCTGGAGACTGAATTGCAAACAATATCAAAAAACAAATCACATAGTGATGATCACTCACATATTTTCTCACAGATACCTTAATCAATGGCTCTCAACCTTTCCAGACTACTGTACCCCTTTCAAGAGTCTCTTGCATATCCCTAAGTTTCACATATAAGTTTCACATGGCATATAAATATTGTACTTATATTTCAGTATAGAGAGCAACATGAACAAATCATTGTCTGTGTGACATTTTTGTTTGTATTAACTTTGCTAGTTGCTTTTTATGTAACTTGGGCAAACAGACAAATATCTAGATCAATTGATATGCCCCCTGGAAGACCTCTGTGTAACCATGGGTATGCGTACATCTTAGAGTGAAAACCACTGACCTAAATCAAGTGCCCATGTTTCTTTCTCATTCTGTAAAGTGGTATAAAGTGCATTGAGAGAAAAATAGTTTGAGTAAAGGCATGCATAGGACTATTAAATATTCAATTTGTCTGTTGTAAAAAAAATCAGTGTATGTTTTCAAAATCACAGTACATGTTTATGTCCTGCTTTTATTATTCACATAGTTATACGTCACTGCTTCTTCTGTGAATGGCTTTGGGAACGGATATTTTGGAAAGATATTTCCCCAATAAAAACCTAAATTATCTTTTAACACATGAAAATTTAACTCAGCTTCTGAGCTCTGAAGGTTTCCTTGTCTTAGGAGGGTGATTTCAGTGCAGTAACAGATGTAGCACTTAATAGAACTGCTGGTTAGTTACCCTAAGATACAAATATATCAGGAAGACTCAGGAAAAAGTGCAGAAATGTAGTCCTTTACACATGTCAGTGCTAAAGAATTACTCCTGAAGCATAATTACATCTCATTTGTTTGTGGTTTTCCTTTCACAGTATTTCCAGGTATTTCAGCATCATAATGTTTATGTTATCAGATATAGCAGGAAAAAAAGTCTTTCTGATGCTAATGTCTTCTTTTCATTACGCTTATTACATTATCTGACAACTTTCTAAATATTAGTGAGGATTTGGGGAAATTAGCTACTGCTTTAATTAGATGGAAATTGGAGACCCTATCACTTAATTACTGCTGCCATAAACAGGCTTTGGGGCACTACTAGTTCAAAGGAGTCTCCAATGTCCTCTCATTTCATTGATATAGTCACAGTCTGGGTAGAAAACACAAAGAGAATTAGGAAAGTACAGCCATAGGCACAATTAAATGAAAACATTATTTTTATGCACCATACAGTTTTAATTTCATGTGCAATGTATTCTTAAATTGTCCAATTCTCAGATGCTGCCACTAAATCAAGTGCCACAGATTTTTTTTTTTAAATCTATTTTTCCTTCATTTTCCTTGAATTTTCATCATGTTGACAATGTTGTTCTGGCATGTTTTACTGCTGAAACACATCATGTACTTGATCACTCATTAGGGGAATATTAAATGTGGCAAAACTGATCACAGCTGCTCTTCTTGTACAGGGCTCTCACAAATTACAGCTAAAGCTGGGCTCAATTTACAACTATTTTTCAAAATCTCACAAATTTAAGTGGATTTTATCTCTGTCTCTTTCACATGGTATCTTGTACATAGAGCAAGGAACCCAATGACATTCAAGTAAAACTTACAAACATGTAGTTTCTGAATACCAGTGAGTAGTGTACTGTATGGAGAGCTACCCCACAGTCCTATCCAGAAAAAACGAGGGGGAAAAAAGATGAACAAATGTATATTTTAAACCCTTCACAGCTGTTAATTTAACAGAATGGGCTTCTAGATGAAGAATCCCAAGATGAACCGGAGAGGTTAGGGTTCTCATCTAAGTAAGGAGTACTTGCTCCAATGCAATGCTGTAAATGTCAAGCAGAGATAGGCACGTTCCTCTAGTCCATAATTAGGTGCCTAAATCAGACCCCTCTGGGGGATATGGGTATGTGACTCTCGTCAGTGGTTTTCAAACTTTTTTCCTTGGGACCTAGTTGAAAAACATAGTTTATGCCCATGACCCAACAATTACACCTTTGAGCAATGCGTTCCAGTCTTTTGATGGTAGCAGCAGGGTGTGGCACAACCCAGTGCCTGAGGGTCTGTGGCCCAGTACTGGGTCCCGACCCATGGTTTGAAAACCAGTCCTCGTTGGCATTTCCAGCTAACTAAATTAGGCATCTTCCTGCTCTGGGTGCTGGCTTCTGTGAATCTTACTCCTAGGAGCCTATCTCTTCCCAGGCATTGATTGCGACAGCCTGTGAGCCTGACCCAGGTGCCTTTAAGCATTGCAATAAGTCACTTTTTTGGATCTAGCTTTCTAAATAATCAGAAGCAGCAGAACTTTGCCTGGATGCTGCAGAAGTGCCCTTAAGTACTACACATAATTACATTCTTCTAAGGCAGGGATGTCAAATATACGGCCCAGCCCACAAACCTCTTCCATTCAGCCCGTGACTGTGCTCCGTTGGACAAACACTCTTTCCTTAACAGGGTGTGGTCTCACGGTATCGGCATCATGGAGCACATATCCAGTCTTCCAAAAGTCCGCAGGTCTTGTGTGTACTCCCAGCCAAGCAGAGCTGTGGGCCATGGCACATAGACTGCCTTAAACCCTGGCGCGCAGCCTGCCTTGCACAGCGGCAGGCCTGGGAGCTCAACTGGGGCCAGCAGGCAGGGTCTTTTAAAAATCTCCTGCCCTGCACGTGGCCCAGGGTGGAAGAACAGCCATGTGAAATTTAAAACCCCCATCTGCATGGTCCAGGCAGCTGCTCCTGCTCTGTCTCTGGCAGCTTGGGGTTGGCGGCTTCTTCCTGAGCTTCAGGACCAGCACAACAGCAGGACGAGTGAGTAGTGCTGGCTGCTGTGCTCCACTGGGTGAGGTGGGAGGGAAGGGGAGCTGTGAAGGGGGGACGGGGAGCGGGAAATGAAGGGGGGAATCGGGCAAGAGCAAGGGAGTGGGTGGGAGGGGAGTCTGTGGGTGGGGATGGAGCCCTGGCAAGGCGGGGTGGTGCTGGATGTGGGGCAGGAGGTGTCTGTCCGTGGGGAGCTCTGTGGAACTGGGAGGGGGGTGAGGAATGAGGAGTGGGGTTGTCATGCCTGGGGGAGAGCAGGAGAATGGGGCAAGGTGTCCAGAGCCACAGGCAGTTGCATAAAGGGGGTGTCTGCTGGAGCTGGGAGGACAAGTACAGGGGAGGTGGGTCTGGAGCCAGGGATGGAAGATCAGCAGAGCAGTCCCATGCTCTGTGCTGCCCCCAAGTAACAGCCTCTTTCCTTCCCTCTGGAATAACTCTTTCTCCCCCCACCCATAAAACAGTGGCTTTCAATGCCCTTCCACAGGTGAGTCCAGCTGGGGCTCTGCGAGGCTTGGCAGTGACTGGAAACCTAGTGAAGAAAGTGTGGGTATCTGCAGGTTCCTCATGTTATTCTGCTGTCCATTGTTGCTGCTGCCCATCCTCATCAGCCTGCCCACCAAGGTAACCCCAGCCCTTGCTCCACACTGAGCTCTGTCCCTAGACCCCCCTAGGGAAGCCTGATATCCCTGCTTGTCTCCAAGAGAAACCTCCAGACGGCTTCCATAGAAATCCCCCCTCCCTCCAACCCAGGGAACCCCATCTGCCATGGCCGCTGTGCTGCCCCAACGGGAGCCCCTGCCCATTACACTCCCTTCCCATGCGTTCCCAAGTATTGTTCTGTTTCCTGTGCCTGGTCCTGCTCCCCTGGACCAGTCACCATTCAGACCACACATATGGAGGGACTGCCTAGTGCGCACAGGCCCTAGGCCTATGTCTGAAGGGCGGGTTGGTGGCCAGTGCCCAAAATCAGTTTCCTATGTAGCAACACCCCACAGGGTATGAGAGACTGCGCTCCGCGAGACCATACTTTCTCCTTAACAGAGAAAGAGAGTGTGGTATTGCAGAGCACAGTCTGGAATACACAGCGCTTCGGGATGCCATGAGAATGCTCTAGTATCTTAATTTACGGTATGTACGGCACATTTGATGTAAATTTAAGTCAAATCTGGCCTGATGTAGCAAATGAGTTTGATATCCCTGGTCTACGGGGTTCTAAGCAGCAGCACAAAGATAGCGCTGATCTGCCTGTCAGGCACAGCAGAAGCACCGAGGGGCACTTTCAGAAGTACCCTTAGTTAGAACATGTAGAAAGTGCTTAATCCAAAATTTTACATAAGAGCAGCCATTCTTGAGTGGGTACAAAAATTGGCAAAACAAGTTCACTCAATCCCAGTCAAAACCACCTCTGTTCTCAGACATCTCTGTTTGAAACAGAACGGCCCAAGTCAGAACCAATTATCTAGACACCCCTGTTGTCCCAAAATTTGGGGTCTGGCATAAAATGGGCCCCTGGTTTGGCGTTAGTACATTGAAACCGTAAACTGAGACCCTGTATATGAGAAAACAGATAAGGAGTCCTGTGGCATTTATAAAGACAAATAATTTATTAAGACATAAGCTTGTGTGGCTTACAACCCACTTCCTCAGATGTATGAAATGAAAACTGCAGTGTGCTAGGGAGATATATATGTATATGAGCTAACACGGTCAATTCAGTTCAAACAGTGTAGATGTGGAATATAAACAAGGAGTCCTGTGGCACCTTTAAAGATAAATTTATTTATCGCATGAACTTTTGTGGGAGAAAAATCCCACTTCGTCAGACGCTTTGAAGATGGGGAACTTACAGAAGGGGAGGAAATTAAATGCAGGGAAGTGTATGATACAGAATCAGGTCAGGCTGTAACCGATGTGGAATATGTGGATGATGGAAACCACTGCAAGCCAGTGAATGCAGCAACACCTCTAGTTCCAGTGCCTATGAGGCACTGCAATACTGAGCACAGCAATTTTACAATTCTGGGCCGTGGTGTCTCTTATTATCGACTCTGCAACCCGTTAAAGATAGTCAGATGCTCAGATACTACTTTTTTTGGCGGTCACATAAGTACCAAAGATAGAGCTAAACTGTACTTACATTGTAAACTCTCAGGGCAGGGAGTGTCTCTTCGTTATACGTTTGTTCAGCGCTTCACACATAGAGTGCAGGAGTTTAGGGGCCATTAGAACATTATAAATAAATAATAATCACCACTTGTCCTCTTTCAAAGATTTAAGGTTAAATTCTTTATATTCTTAACATGCATACTGCAGGCAAGACAACCCATTACTATTTGGGTTCTGTATGTAATTGCTCACTAGGTGTCCTCACAGGATCATGGTTGATTGCTATTTTCATGATCATGTTTTTGGGGTGGTTATATTTGCTCTCTGCTGGATGGTTAGGATCTATAAAGTGACACTAACAATGTATATTTGTCACCAGATGAGTTGGAAGATTTCAAAAGAAAGATTGGAAGGATCCAGTGTTACATTAACACTATTACACTTCGGGTTTAAATCCTTTCTAGCTTTCCTCTGGCTTTGCACAGCTGCTGTGTAAGCTTCTGAACACAGATACATAATTGTCACTTGACAAAAGCTAAAAACTGTACAGTCGTTCACAACACAAAACAAGTAGCTGAGAAGTTGGTGAATATATTTTAGATTACATGTAGAATAACTGAATGATGAGTCTCAAATTAAACGTTAGCTCTTTGGGAAAAATGTTTTACACTACACAACAACAATAAAATTACTATTTTACTCAATATATTAAATTACTATTTGTTCATTCTGTTGCTTTCTTGACTACACAACTGTTTGGCTTTGTTAGCCATGAGTGTAACTGAAATTGTTTGTCAAAATTGCCGGCCTATCTCTGACTTTCTCAGTGTAAGCTTCTTCTTCCCCTTCTTCGGAGACCATATCTTTGAATCTGCTATATAATAGAGATCTATAAATGTCAAGGCCAAAAGTGATTATCTAGTCTGAACTCCTGTATCACACGGGTCATAGAATTTCCCCCCAGTACGCCTGGCTGTATTGAGTCCAATACCTTGTGTCTGTCAGGGGGCAGACCAGCTTCCCTGTTTTCCTCACTGCTAGGCAACTAATCAGTCCAAGTGCATGGCCTGATTTAGAAAAAGCTCAGCACCAACAGCAGAGCTCTGGATGCTTAACACACTCTACCTGTAGTTGCTCCTGTCCATGTCAGTTTGCGATCCTTTGTTCCTTCCCCAGACCCCTGCTCTGAGCTGGCTTCTGACTCCTGGCTCTGACCTTCATTTACCTCCTCACTGTAATACCAGTTAACATTCTGGCTTCTGACTCCTGGCTCTGCCTCCTCACTGCAACTCCCGTCTACCCTTCTGCTTAGACTCTAGCTTCTGACTGCCAGCTCCAAACCTTGGCTCTGCTTCAGGGTCTGTCCTTTCTGAGTTCACTCTAATTGGTGACCCAGACTCTTGCTCCAGCCATTAGGCTAGAGTGCCTATAACTTGGTTGACCACAATTCAAACAGCTCACAGATAGAAATACAAGTACAAATCCACCTTGCTGGCATGGATTCCATGAAAGCCAGTTTCTCCTTGACGGAGCTGGTGGATGCCATACAGAACCTGCAGGCATAGATGTCCACCCTATCGGCACAGAACTTGACCCAGTAAGCAGAGGCTGGTCCCACCAGCTGCCCCGGTAAATCTGATGGTGATCATGGCCAATTGAGGATTCCTGAAGTAGTGCTGTTATGTGTCTGCTCATTCGACACTGACCAAGCCTGAGTAAGGCTTGTCATTAATTTCTTAACTGTGGGCCTGGTCTTCTCCCTCCCCCCCCGGAACAATTCAGTCCCCTGCTAGGCCAACTGGAGGAATTTGTTTGAGCCACGTCAGCCATGTTTGGTGATTCCAACTTCACGAGCCACCAAGGCTGCACTTCAAGCACTCCAGCAGAGGCACTGATGTTGCCAAATACAGTGATGAATTTTGCTGCTGGGCCTTGGGCACTAAGTGGAATGAGGCTGCACAACATCACCATTTTTGGCTGGGGTTGAATGAAGATATTAAGGATGAGCTGGCGTATGTACAGGGGTTGACAGAATATTTCAGATCAGGTTCTCCAATGAATACCAGCAGTCAGACAACCAGCCCTGACCCTCAGCCACTCCTCCTGATTGTGTCTCAAGTTAATCCTGTGGCTTCTGGCTTCTATTTCTGATTCTTGACTACATCTTCTGACATCTCCTCTGACTTATCCTTTGGCTTAAGCTTTGACTTCAGCTCCTAGTTCCAATTCTTGGCTCCACTTCAGGTCCTCCCCTTCTGAGTTCAGCTCAAACTGGCAGGGCAGGCTCCTGCTTAAACCATTAGACAAGATAACACATAACTTGTTCATTGAAATGTTTCACTACGGTGCCTCTTCCAGACAGGTATCCATTCTTGATTTGAAGACATCAAGAAATGGAAAACTCACCATTTCTCTTGATAGTTGATTGCAATGGTTACAATGCAACGTTGTAAACAGTCAATACCTAAAAGTAATATTATGTACTATTTGTGGATGACTCTAAATGGACATCTGGAAACTCATATTAAAAAAGAGCACAGGAGTCCATGTTCTTTGGTATAATCAAGCTGCATTTGGTGCAGGACTAGCATTAGGTGAGTGATAAAAAGCATTTGCAACTCTTGTTTCTGATTCCAGCTAAAGAATAATTTGGTGCCTGGCAGAAATTCACATTCAAATTCAAACAGCCTAATAGCAGTCCACACCAAGGTATATTGAAAACTGCATTAAAATTACAAGTAATAAGCGGCTTTCCTGGTTCTGCTTTCCGGCTATGGGATTCTGTAGGAAAGCCTGCAATCTGGGTCTTTCTATAGTCAGTCTACAAAGAACCAGACTAAAGAAATTTGAAGCGAGTTGTGTCTCTCTGCATTAAGAAACTGACTGCTTTTTCTTTCTTTGTTTTTGGTTCTTGTGTGTTAAGGTTCTAAATTTTAAGAACTAAGGTAGTATTTGTTTCATTGGAACATCCATCTGTTTGCAGTTTTATGTTTTTATCCAACTTCTCTGTTTATATGTCATGAACATACTGTAGCAGACTGGGGCAGAGCTAACCTCACCCCATCTCCCTGAGCTGCGAGAGCCACCAATCCACAGGTAGGGTGGCTGAGTAAAGCCAAGCCTGGAGAGAGCAAAGGGCCAATTAAGAGCAGTTGCTTCCCCCAGCAGCTGAGGTATATAAACTGGCTAGGGAAGAAGCAGAGGAGGGGCATGGCCTGAGATGGACTGGAGCTTTGCAGCCAGTTTGTAGCCAGCAAGGGCAAAGAGCTCAGTGCCCAGGGCTAGAAGGGCTGACCTCTGTATGGAACAGGGGTTCATATACTGTTAATATAGAGCATGGGGACAGTCACACACTGCTACAACACTCTCTGGCTATGCCTACACTTGTTCAAATAAGTCAACTTTGCTAAGTCGACTTAACAAAGTCAACTTTAAGTCGACCTTGTTAAGTCGACTTAGCATGTCTACACTGTAAATTTAGGTTGACTTAAAGTCCACCTTGCTGAATCAACTTAGAGCATCTACACAGGGCACCTAAGTCAACTTGCAGGGGCTAGGTGGACCTGGGAGTGGTGCATGGTGGGAAGGGGGGCACCCGAGAGGTGCCCCCCTTCCCCGGGCACCCCTTTAAAAGTGCCAGGGAGCTCAGCATTTTCCCCATTGTACCAAAGTACATGGGGGCTGAGCAGGACAGGGACAGGGCAGGGTATAGGAGTGGGGTGGGTAGGGCTGTGTCAGGCACCCTGGCAGGGAGGTCAGTGGGGGAGTCCTGGGGACCCTTAAAGTCGACTTAGGGCTACTCTGCATCTACCCTGGCTTAAGTCGACTTAATAAAGTCGACTGAGCCAGTAAGTCGACCTAAAACTAGGTTTTTATTAAATTGACTTAAAATTTCCTTAAGTCGTCTTGAGCAGCAGCTTAAGTCGACTTAAGGAAACTCTAGTGTAGACGCAGAGTAAATTAAGTTGACTTAAGCAGGCTTAAGTCAATTTAATTTACAAGTGTAGACGCACCCTCTGTGTGGAGACTAAGAAGAAAGTTGGTGCAGAGCTGCTAGGCTGGCTCTGTGCTGCATGGGGTCATGACAGCTTTGCATTTGCTATATACCTCCAGGGTAGAGAGCAGAATTTGTCTCCTTGGGACACAGTATTGTCTGATGCCTTTCAATGCAGTAGCAGCTCTAACACAATTAGGAGTAATGCAATATAGCCCTTATTATATTACTTACATTGTCTGATAGGCACTTGGTTACCTTGAAAATTGTTCCTAGGAAATATCCCTAGTAGAACAGACCAATATTCTTTTAATGAAACAGGTGTTTGACATGGTGGGGCAGCAGGGCCAGATTAACCAAGGGCCTTAGGGGCTGCACCCCTTGCCCCTCAGGCTTGAGAGGGCCTTGAGCCCTACAAAAATAAATCAGATGCTGGCCTACTTGAGCCTGTGCTGCCTCAACCATGGGGCAGGCTTGTCTGACGGGTCCCAGTGCCACCCCATCACTGCAGCTGGCCAGCCTGTGGGGCTTAAGTCCCCTTTGCTGGATGTTCCCCCTCGCCCCCGTGCCAAGTGCCAGCCCGCCTGGCACCCATGGCTGGCTGGTCTGTGGGTCCCAGACCCTATGTGCAGCCCAGTCCCAGCTTTAAGAGCTGGCCTGCCTCCCCCTGTGGCTGGCTGGTCTGCAAGCCCCAGAACCGGTACACCCAAGCACCACCCTGCCCCTCCCCCCTTGCTTTGGATGCCACTGTGGTGGCGGGGCCACAAAAGTGGGCAACCTGGGCCCCCAATAGCCTTAATCCAGCCCTGCGGGTTAGCAAAACAACTGGCCTTCAATAAATATAATTCTATCAAAATTGATTTTGGTTGGATAATGAAAGACTAAATACAATTTGATGGAGAAGTCAAAATAAAGCAGCTGTTTTTAAAATGCAGTAAATAGAGCTATCTCAGTTCTTATAAATGCCAGGATTTCCTGTTTTCTCTACAGAGATTTTTTATTGAGTCTGATACGATGGTGTCCAATCACCTTCCAATGATTAATTAAACAATACGACTAGCATCTGTCACATGTGATTCCTTCTCCATTCTCTCAAGGGGGGAAATTGCATTTGGCTTTTACCCCATGTACTGTGTGCTTTAATTTGAAAAGGCAAAAAACAACGTTGTATTAGGTCACTTGGATTCAAACTCTTGACTTGAGATATAAATCTCCAACTGGAGCTGCGCCATGGTGACAACTTATTGAAATTGAAAAAAGTAATAATGCACCTGAGTCACTATGCACTTTTAAATCTGATGCAATAGATCTGTCTAAAAAGTCAACTGAATGTACTGGGCACAACTGTGATTACTTCTGAGGAAATTCTTTACAGATTAGCAGTACAATATTTTAGATTATGAAGGCAGCATGTAATACTTTTAAATATATGTGTTAAAGATTTTAAAATCATGTTAGCCAATAATAATTATATTTTGCTCTTATTTAGCAGGATCTCAAAATATTTTACAAACATTAATGAATCCAACTACAACACAGATCTGTGAGGTAAGTAACTATTTCATCTCTGATATATAAACAGAACTAATAATACTGAGAATAGAATATTTAATTAATTGGTAAATTTTAAAAAACAAACCATAGGCTATGCATTGAGTAATTTCTGCTGGTCTTCTCAAAATCTTATTAGACAATTTAATTCAAATTGGCTTGGATATAAGCATTGTCAATTGAATTGCACCCTAGCTGAGAGACAAGGAAACAAAGAGTAATGATAAACAGGAATGCATTAAACTGGGGCAGTGTATGTAGAGCACACCATAGGGAACAGTATTAAGCCCAGTTTCATTTAACAAATTTTTAAATGATCTGGAAGCTGGAAACAGATAATTAATCCTCTGAACAACGTATCAAAGGTGACTATGCCAGGCTGGGGAGGAATCTCAAGGAAATAGAAGCTCAGGTGATCTTTAGTGGGATTCTGCCTGTCCATAGAGGAGGACAACAAAGGTGTGAGAAGACCCTGATGATAAACAGATGGCTCAGGCAGTGGTGCTATAAGGAGGGCTTTGGCATGTATGGTCACTGGGAGGCATTCATAAACAGAAGACTGTTCTCCTGGGATGGACTGCACCTGAGTAGGGAGGGAAATAGACTTCTGGGAGGGAGATTAGCACAACTGATCAAGAGAGCTTTAAACTAGAGAACTGGGGGAGATGGTTGGGAGATGCCCGAATAATCTCCACGCCTGCTATTAGTGTTGAGAAGGAAGAAAATGAAATAAGAAAGGACACAGAAATAGGGAGCGGCATGAGGGTTACGAGAAGGAGGAGTAGTGTAAATGCCAGTCTAGTGAGTGATATTGTCTGTGGAACGACTGTGCTGAATCAGGCAAAGAACGTGAGTGAGGCCAAGCAGCACAAACTAAAATGTTTATATACTAACGCGAGAAGCCTGGGTAACAAAATGGAGGAGCTGGAGCTACTGGTAGAGGAAGTGAGACCAGATATTATAGGGATAACTGAAACATGGTGGAATAGTAGTCATGACTGGTGTACCCGTATTGGAGGCTATGTGCTCTTTAGGAAAGATAGATATAAAGGTAAAGGTGGGGGAGTGGCATTGTATGTCAATGAGGAGGTAGACTGCAGGGAAATTCAAAGTGATGGAATTAACAAGACAGAATCAATCTGGGTAAAAATCATGTTAGGGAAAAAAGCTACTAAAGTTTCTCCTGGAATGGTGCTTGGAGTGTGTTACAGACCGCTGGGTTCTGATCTAGATATGGATAGGGACCTCTTTAAGGCCTTTAAGGAAGTTAATACTATTGGGAACTGTGTGATTATGGGAGACTTTAACTTCCCAGATATAGACTGGAGGATGTGTGCTAGTAGTAATAAGAGGGCCCAGTTTTTCCTGGATGTGATAGCTGATGAATTCCTTCTCCAAATGGTTACCGAACCAACGAGAGGGGATGCCATCTTAGATTTAGTACTGGTGAGTAGTGAGGACCTCATAGATGAACTGGTTGTAGGGACAACTTAGGTTCAAGTGACCATGAGCTAATTCAGTTTAAACTAATTGGAAGGATAAACAAAAATAAATCAGCGACCAGGATCTTTCACTTTAAAAAGGCTAACTTTAGAAAAATAAGGGAATTAGTTGGGGAAGTGGACTGGATAGAAGAACTCAGGAATGTAAATGCAGAAGAGGCTTGGAATCGCTTCAAATCAAAGTTGCATGAACTATCTGAAACCTACATTCCAAGGAAGGGGAAAAAATTCATAGGCAAGAGCTGTGGACCAAGCTGGATGTGTAAGCATCTCAGAAAGGCAATTAGGAGGAAGCACAGAGCCTACGAGGAGTGGAAAAGGGGAGGGATCAGCAAGGAAAGCTACCTTTTGGAGGTCAGAACATGTAGAGAGAGAGTGAGAAAGGCAAAAAGTCAAGCTGAGCTGGACCTTAAGTAGACTTAAAGTCAACCTTATTAAGTCGACTTACCAGAGTCAACTTAACTTTACAAGTGTAGACATAGCCAGAGAGAGTCAAAGCTGGGCGCATTCAGGTTTTATTCCCTTCTCTTTCTTATCAAGCCTTTCCTGAAAGTAGTGGTCTCTCAGCTCTTAAACATTATCATACACTCAAGGAAACTCTTATGTCTTTTATGGGAAAGCTATTGTAGCAAAAGGGACAGAATCCTTGGTCCCAGCATGCAATAGCTAGTCCTTATCTGGTTTACATTTGCTGTTTCAGAATACAGAGAAGGGAGTAACGGATACAGCCCATTGCTTCTCACTTTCATGAGGTTTGCATTTGTCAATACAAACAGTACATGGACTCACTGACGTCGCTGTCATTCCCCCAACATATATCCCTTTCACTTGCAGTACAGAAAGAATTCTGTAGTACACAGGAAATAGAATAGGTCTTGTGTATATACACTCTATTACCTGGCCTCTAGTGTAGCAGTAATGAGATATTTCTACTATATTTGTGCATCTGTACAGGCAACTAATGTAAGTATATGTTTAGTATGGCCTATTAGATCTTAATGTAACTCCAGGCTTTAGCCTTCTCCCTGTTCTCCTCAGAGTTTTGGATCCTCGGTTCACCAATAAGGGCACCTGAGAATCTTCCCTTGGGTAGGAATGTGGACACAGCCAAAACTGAAAATGAAACCAAAGCATTTGTCTTTGAATTCTGCTTATGATTAGTTCTAGTTAGCCAGTTCTATCTCCGCCCTGAATCCTAGGCAATCTGGTAAATTAGCCCTCAGCAGCTGTACCTATTGCTGCTGTAGTCCAGGGTGAGCCCCCTAGAGGCTCAGCGTGGTATTTCAGGAGCACCATCTCTAAAGGAGTTAATTAATTTGGGTAGAAATAAAAGAATAAAGCATTCATTTCTTTTAAGTTTTAATTTTATTCACAGATAATACCAAATAGAAAACATCAGGAAAGGTAGAGCAATTCTATAAAAAGGGAAAAATAAATTGAGGTACTTCTTGTAAAATGCACTTAGGGAAAAATATAATGTTTCATAATGGGACAGCAATATCTATGCAGTAAAGCTGGGTGACTCCCCCTCACACACCCACCATACACATACACACACACAAAATCAACAAGAATCTCAAAAAAAAGTAGAATTTGAGCTACATATACCAAAATATTCCATCATAGACTAAGAAGGGAAATGCCACTTGTAGAGGTGGGCACATTGGTGCCAGAAAGATGTAGATGTTACAGGCTAGGGGCAGTTTTAAAACTAGAGATTTGTTAAATTTAGTAGATTAAAAAAAACCCAAATACCGCTGCAATCAGTACAGAATTATTTCCTTGACACGCTCAGCAGACTTTCATTCCTTATTAGGCACAAGTAAATCTATTCCTGACCATCCCATATGAGTGCTACACTCCCCCTTTGTAAATGTAATGCCATCCTGACATTTCTATTAATAAAATATAACCTATAGTGTATTCATTTGTGTGATGTCTGGATGGGATATAAAGAGAATGCTATACTCAGGAAATAATCCAAGAAATTGAGTGGACAATTCCCCAAAACAAGTGGTTTAGTTTATTATAATTAGATTTACCAAGCCAGTAACAAAACAGCTTCTGCTATACCACAAAAGGGGTAATAAGAAATCAAACACAGTCCCCTATGAGCAATCCAGTGCTTGGATCCCATCTAGACAGCAAAGTCTGATACAGTGAGATGTTACTGAAACCTTGACTCACTCTCTGTGAAGTTCACCAGTTCCAAAGGACCAGACACTTATCCCCAGGTCAAATGAGTCTTAGATTTTGCCCAATAATCACGCTGATGCCAATTCTTTAGTTTTAGTAACTAAAACCAAAGGTGTAATAGTAAAAGGAAAAGAAAGGAGTTGCAAATGGTTAGAAGATCGATATACATACACATGTAAAGTCCTTAGGTTAGTTTCATAGCAGCGATGGTAAGGTTGCTGATCTGTAAAAGTCTTTCTGGAATCAATTTAAAAGATTACAGTCCAACAGGCAGTCCGTGTATTGCATCCATTCAAATTTTTGCATGAGAATACCAGGGTAATCCAGGATAAACCTGGAGACCTCAGTCTTCTGCTTTAGACCTTCCCTCTTAAAGTTTAAGCAGACCTGATAATCATAGAAGGTAGGATCAGGCCTTGGGCTTACCTTAGTAGCTCTCTAGCAAGCTGATGAACCTCTTGTCACAGCAGGACCTCCCCCAGGAAGAACTGGCAGCACAGAATGTCTGTGGACTGTTGCTTTGAAGCTAATCTTCTTCCTGTGCATGCTCAGGTAAACTAGTTGCATTCATTCACATAAGGCAATTAGCTGATACTTCATTGTAGCATAGATAGTTAAGTTGAAGACTATTTAGATAATATTATTAGTTTTGTGCAGCATCTTACATCTTTGATCTTGTCATTAACTGAGACATATGCATGCATAATATAAGGATATAAAGATGTGAAAGAGAATTAGCATCTACAAACTAATCTGCTTATATTGTTAAATTTCTAAGAAGATATAGGTAGACATACACAAATACACTTAGCAACTACCCTTGATTTTTATTACTACAAATAAATGAATTGAGGATTGCCAATCTAGGACATATCTTTGAAATTCATATATAAGTAGATTGTCTGGGTTATACCTAAGTTGGCTGGTCTGCCAGTGTCACAATTTGATTTATTAGCAGTAATCAATGAGTTCCACAAGCCAATTAACTTGTCTTTTTCAACTGAATCTTTAGGTTTCTCTCCTTTCACAAGTTCTGGTATTGGTGGTGGAAACTTCTTCATCTCTCTCCAGTTTACTTCACATTAAACACAAAGATTCTGCAGCAGTTTTAGTTCTGCTACCCAACAGAAGAACCAGTTCTGAGAAGCTTAAATTCCAAAATATATTTCTATGTTATGAAATAATGATTCCTATATGCATAACTATGTAATTCCAAGTCAGTAGGCATATGGCAAGCTATTAAGAAGAGCATCTACTAATTTAATACAATAGAAACTATCCAGCACTGTAAAAGCTTCATTTAGAACAACATCCATAAGTCAATATCACATCATTTGCAAACCTTATATCAGCCTTGGAAAGAAATCAGGATCAAGTACCAGAGTAGGTATTTGGTATGGCATGTGACAAATGTAAGGAAAATCCCATGGTGTAGTCTCTCTATAGTTGGATGACCTCGCATGATCATGTATTGATCTGGTGATCTGTCCTCTTGTGCACTACTGGTTTCAGGTTCCATGGTCTCATTTTGGCATTCGTGTTTTTCAGTGGATAATGTGAATGTCACATCAGTCTGATCAGCAGTCTCCAAGTTTACAAGATCGACATCATCCTCATTTCCCAGATGTGGTTGAAATGTTTCTACCTCTGGATTCCAAGTCTCTGTGGCATGGACTGTATCTGGTACCATCACATCTGCATTTGCACTCTCACTGTCAGAATCACTGGAGTCTTACTTCCTGTCCTCATTTTGGTCTCTTATTGAGCTAATTTGCCTTGTTCTCTGGATCTTCCGTTGTGGTGGTTTTAGTGTGTAATTTTGTATTCAAGGGTAAGAAGTCACTGGAAATTAGTGACTTAGTGTGGCAAAGCGCTCTAACACATCCTTTTCCATCTTTTGCTTTTACTTTATAGACTGGATTATCACTTTCCTTTCAAGTACTACATTAATTTTATCTTCCCAGTAGCATCTTAAATTTGGCTGGTCCTCAGCTCTCTGAAAGATTCCTGACAAGTACTCCGACACCTAGTAAGAGGGCAGCATCATGTACTTTCTGGGCATAGGAATAGTTTCCATAAGCAGCAGGTTTTTTTAGACTATTGTGACGCTAGCTCATATGTTCTTTCATTTGATGTTTCCATTTCTCACTGTAATCATTGTGGTCTCCAGCTGCAGATTCAGAGTTTATAGGTAGACCAAATGCTATGTCACTGGGCAAATGTGATGATCTTTCATATATTAAATAGAAGGCTGTGAACCCTCCAGCCTCCTCTCACATACAATTATAGGCATAGATTATCTTATTAAGAGAGCCCTTCCAGTTTGACTCTGGTTCTTTTAGGAACGTTCTCTACTTAACCAGCAGAGTTCAGTTCAGCCTTTCTGCTTTCCCATTGACCTATGTGGGATATGGAGTTATGCAAGATGTTTCAATTTTACAGTTGTGCTGTAACCTCCTGAATACATTATTTTCAAACTCTTCCTCTTGGTCATGATGATTCCTTCTGAGAAAATCAAATTTTAAAACCAAGTAATTTGAGCTTTCTAAGGCATCTCTGAGAGATTGTCTTCCATCCACTGACTCAAGCCTGTGTCTGCCAGTGTCCTGCAGGGCTTGAGTTTTTATTTTATTGAGGAAATGTCATGTCATCCATCTCTTTCCAACTAAACTAGTTACCCTAGATTGCTGCTTGGGTATTAGATGGCAAATGTAAGCCAATCCTAGAAAATCAGAGATAGTGTCAGCTTTGTCCTTACTTTCTTGTGATATTTCTGCATGTCATCCTGTCTGATAGAGTTCTTTACTGCCACATATGAAGCAGTAGTCACAAGTACAGCCTGGCTGTGCCAGATTGCCAGCTGCTAGCATACCCTCTCTCTAGGATTGCTTGGTTGATTGTCTGCTAGTCCATTATCAGTGCTTTTGTTATTCAGCTGGACAGTTTGCTTTACTATGTTAATTTCAGTTCTCATACTTTTAAGCTGGCCTTTAGTTCCCTCATCTCATTCATCCACGACTCACATTTTTGAGAGACCAGGTGAGTGAGGTAAAATCTTTTATTGGATCAATTTCTGTTGGTGACAGAGTAGCTTTTGAGTTTACATAGAGCTCTTCAAGTCTGGGAAATTTACTCAGAGGGCAGGTCTGTACTGCCTCCCCCAGTTGAATGGAGATAGGCAAGTTATTTTAAGTAACTTTTAAGTTACTTAAAATAACTTGTCTACCTGTGTTCCAACCTCCCTGCTCTCAGCACGTCCACTGGGCTGAGCCAAAGGGAGGGATCTCACAGGTAGAAAGTTTTTCAATCCTGAAGAAGAGCTCTGTGTTGTAGCTTAACAGCTTGTCTTTTTCACCAACAGAAGTTGGTCCAATAAATGATATTACTTCACTCACATTGTTTCTTGAATAATCTTGACCAACATGACTACAAAAACACTGGTTACAACAGGGAAAATATATCACTATGGCTATGTCTACACTTGTTAATTTAAGTCGACTTAGCTAAGTCGACTTAGCATGTCCACACTTAAATTTTAAGTCGACTTTGAGGGGACCCTAAAAAATCAACCTAGAACGTCCACACAGGATGCCTAGGTCGACTTCTAGGGGCTAGGTGGACCTGGGACAGGTCCACGGTGGCAGGCGGGACACCCCTTGCCAAGTGCCAGGGGGCTTAGCCTTTGCCCCATTGTACCTGGGTACAAGGAGGACAGGGACCCTGGCAGGGCATAGGGGCAGGGCTGTGTCCCTGGCAGGGAGGGCAGTAGGGAAGCCCTGGAGCCCCCTAAGTCGACTTAAAGTCAACTTAGGGCTACTCCACGTCTACACTGGCTTAAGTCGACTTTCTAAAGTCAACTTAAGCAGCAAGTTGACTTAAAAGGAGGTTTTACAAAGTTGACTTAATTTTTCCTTAAGTCGACTTAAGCAGCTGCTTAAGTTGACTTAAGGAAGTGTAGTGTAGACACAGAGTAAACTAAGTCGACTTAAGCAAGCTTAAGTCGACTTAATTTACAAGTGTAGACGCACCCTTTGAGACTTTTTTCCCCTTGGGAAATGTGCTGCTTCCCTTTCTGACTGTGCTCTGTATAGGACAATTGCACAGCACTATAAATTACAGCCTTAGGATGTGCTCCATTCCTCAACTTCTGCTATTGCTGTACCTCATCATTTACAGAAGTGTGCAATCTCTCAGATAAGTCTTATCTGCAATCTGATTAGCTTTTAAATAAGGATTCATCCAATATTTTCCCCAGGAATTGAAATTGGATGGGGCATTTGAATTTACAATGGGGTGAGGGCCAAGGGATGAGACCGTGAGGGCAAACATGGGCTGCATGTCACCACAGTAAAACCTGAAAAAAACCTGAAAAAGTTTCACAACCATTTTCTTAAATTTAAATCATGGTTTAAAATCATTACACAAATTAAACTTCTATGATGCACCATATCTACATCTTTCTTATTTTAATTTTGCCCAACTCTGTTAATGAACTTCTCAAAGTATGTACATCTTTGGTGGCTTCTTCTGTGTCCGGTACTTCCAGTCCTTCAATTGACATGCTCATCAGTTCATTTATGTGATCAGGCAAAAGGCAACTTCTTTCACAACATAACATTTTATTCAATGATGAAAAAGAATGCTCGGCTATAGCTGTTGTGATTGGGGATAGCAAGAGATGAATTCCTACTTCTTTCATCCCAAGAAACATAGCACAAAGATTGGATCAAGCTACTAGTGATGATAAAAAAAGAGGTTGAAATCAAATCTTCATTCATACATTGTATGGCATGCCACTTTGTGTTCAAATTTGCTGTTCTGCCCTAATCATATGGCAATCCATTGCAGTGCATTGCTGGTAGTGCCTCACTCCACTCAGCTATTGGTGTTTTGTAAGACAGGCATCTGTAAAATCATTGTAGATGGTGAATAGAATCCAGTATCTCCTGTTGTAGATTTGTAAGTATCAAGTCTGTGCACGTTTTCAACTGGCTTAACAAACACTTTTCTCTTCTTCGCTTAAGGATTCAATATCACTACCTTCATTACTCAACTTTTAGACTGAAGTCCTTCTTCCAGTACATTTTCAGTGGATATCTCTCTGATTGATCCAAGTATAGCTTCTATTGCTGGACAAAGATCTACTACTATTGTAGCAGATGCCTGGATGGGATGGCATTGTTCAATGACCCAAGTGGTTTCAACAGAATGTACAAGAAAGAAGAAGGTATCTTCTATAATCTGAACATCTAGAAATGCATCTATTGGCCTACCACTCACATCAAGATAACTTATACCATCACTTAATACCCATTAGCATTGGTGCATTCATCAGTCATGCATGAGGATTCTTTGAATGTTCTTCACTATTTCAACTTCTGAGTCTTTCACTCAGGGCCGTCCCATGGGGGGAGCGGGGCCCAGGGCCAATTGGCCTGCTCCACCCCCCTGAGAGCTGGCCCTGGGCCGGGAGGCCGAGGCTGCCAGCACGGGGAGCCGGCTCTGGCACAGGCCCCGGAGGCTGCCTGTTGTGGGGGGGGATGGAAGAGCTGGCTCCAGCCCTGGAGGCTGAGGCTGCCTGCAGGGTGGAGCTGGCTCCGGTCCCAGAGGCCGCCTGCGGCAGGGAGCCATCTGGGCCCCACATGATCCACCTCTGGGCCTGCCTGCTCTGCCCTGCAGCGGGGTGGCTGTGGGAGGAGGGGCTGTGGCATGCAGGACCCACGTAACCGTGGAGCCCGGGGCAATCACCCCGTTTGCCCCTCCAGGGACGGCCCTGCTTTCACTGTTACACCACATGCTTCTAACTTGTTAGTTGAGTTTCTTGCAGAAAGAGAGTGAACATTTGCTGGTCTTCTTCGGAACCAGAGCCCAACTTCAGGGTTAACAAGTGTCAATTTACTTAACATTGGCTGTCAGTTTGTACCCTGTGGTATCTCTTGCTTAAATAGAAAGGATGATGAAACAGCCATATTTGGTTGCATAAACTCTGTTGTGTTTCCAGCATTCTTAACAGCCTCATAAAGTACTTCTAAAATTGGGTTTGACAGTGACTGGCTTATAAGGCTTTCTGCTTGTCAATGCATTCATGAGGGCTGAGGTTTTGCAGCCTTTTCTCATAGTTTGTCAGCATTGGCTCTGATTATTGACCTGGTAAACCAAGCTCTTCCAGCTTTACCAACTGTAGCTGTGGAAAGCTTTTCTTCTTTGTAAGCTTTTTTGCAAGTGTTGCACTGTCGTGTTGCATCTTTTGTAACTTTAATAAATGGAAAGAGTTTGACTGACAAATATCTGGAATTGCCTTTAGGTTGTGGAGATACAGTTTCTTCAGTGGGTAACTGTATTTGTGCTTTGGGCTGTTCAGATTCAGATATCCCACTTGAACTTTCAGATGACATGTTGCTATATTCTTGGTTGTTCTTCATCTTGGTGTGGTGATGGGGAAGTTCAGAGGGTGTGTAGGTAAATCCCTGGTTCCATCACATTCAGAATATTGTCATTCTGCAGAGCTGTCAGGACTGAATGGAGGAACACATTTTATACAAAGATAGCATCACATCTTAGGCCCGAGTCAGCTTTGTGTGAGGCATGCAATATTAATTGTCTCAAATCAAGTTTTTGAAGTCGGAAATCCTTCAGTGTCTCTTTGGGCTCTTGTGCTGCTCTCGATAGCTGCAAGCAAAAAGTTCAGGTTGCACTTTTTCCCTGACGATAGGCTCTTGAGACACTAATCAGTTTTGGCAGACTCAGATTAGTTTTTCCTTTCAAGTAGCTCCTGAGGCTTAGTTGTGAGGAAACTTCTCAGAATCCAGTTTCCATTATCTCTGCCTTAGTGTATCCCTTTTCAAATTAGGTTTAACATTTCCTTTTGGTGGAGTTCCCAAGATGTCCCTGTTAGTTTCGTCTTTCTTTAAAATTGGGGATGGGGAGAGGGCACAATTTTCCCACAATAATTTGCCTTTTAATGTATAGACTCATGGACTCTATGGTCAGAAGGGACCATTATTCTAGTCTGACCTCCCGCACAATACAGCCACCAAACCTCACCCACCCACTCCTGCAATAAGCCTCTTACCTGTGACTGAGTTATTAAAGTCCTCAAATCATGATTTAAAGACTTTCAGATACAGAGAATCCACCTGACTTGCTTTTGATTTCTTTTATGCTTTCTTGAAATTGTATCACAAGCAATTTTATTTTTTCATCATACTGTCTTTAAATATTCTCCCTTTCAGCTGTTTCAGTTTGCTCCTCTTTTGCTGTAGCAATGATGTGTAAAATCTTTTTAAGGCCAGCAACCGGAGCAGTGCTATGCATAAGCAAATTAAGCGATTTCTTAGGGCCCCAAGCTAGTCAAGGTGGTCTCCTATTAATTATTAATATATGTTTGATGTATATGTTGTTGGGGGCTGGGGGTGAAGAATATTCCTCCTTAGGGACTCCAAAGGGTTAGCACCAGACTGCCAGTATTATAAACAATCCAAGTGAGAGATTGTGCCATAAACTCTCTCAGAAATTAAGAAACATATTACACAGACTACAGTGAGAGATTGTGCCATAAACTCTCTCAGAAATTAAGAACATATTACACAGACTACAATCCCTGATCCTTTAACTCTTCCTACTCATATAAGTGGCTTCTTATATATGCAATTAAAGCAAAATGGCTTTTTGCTGCAGTTTTACTATGACTTGACTCAGAAATGCCCAGAGAGTCAAAGACTTCTCTTAAATGCTCATCCATTAGCTAGTACAAAAGTTTTATCTCCATGTGAAAGTTCTGTAACTTTCTCCCTGCCATAATACTTGCAAATAATTAAATCTTCCCTAGTTGCTTTTCCTGGAACTGTCTATTGCAGCTTCTAGAGAGATAGTTCTGTCTCTCAAAGAGGGCAGATCATTGCAGTAGAGCCTCATGCCTGTTTTTGCCAAATATTATACTGCCAGACCAGGCACAGTTTTAAAAACGGAGTTCTATTAAACTAAGAATTAAAAACAAACACCACAGCTTGCACATGCCCCACTGCTGCTCAGTCCTTTCAGAACACAAGCAACTCTGGTGCTGCAACCAGAGCTGTCTCCTTAACCCCCACAAGAGACCTGAATCTTTAAAGAGATAGGACACAGATAAATCTGTCTTTGACATTCCCTTATAAAAGCTACACAGACAAAATGGCGAAAATTCAGAGAACAGCATCGTATAAAGTGATTAAAGGTGTAAAAGGATTGATGTATGATAAAAATATAGTCAGCTGTATGAATCCCAGCTATGAGATCACTAAGGAAGATGTGATAACCATCTACTAGGATTTGAGAGACAAGGTGGATGAGGTAGATACAACAAGAATTTGAAGCAGGTAAACACATAGAAGGCAGGCAGGGGGTGGGGGAGGGGAGGTTTCAAATCATGCAGGTGCATGTAACCGTTGAAAATGAGTGGAAGAAAATGTAGACAGGTTATCAGGAAAAAAATCCTAACAATCGCATCTTGCAGTTGTGCCTCTGCGAAGTGTGTAGGTAAGACGCTCTGTGCTGACAGGCGAGAACTCTCCTATTGGCATAATAAAACAAATCACGGAATCTATGTTGTGTCACAGTTTCCCGTGTGTAAAATGGGGATAGTACTTCCCTATCTCACAGGTATATTGTGAGGATAAAATTTATTAGTGAATCTGGAACAGGTATTACAGTGGTAAGAAGGAACATATAAGTAGAGGGATCGATCGTCCTAATACAGTACAGCCCGGCAGCACATTTTGCTCCATTTGTAGCTTGTCCCTTCCTAGATGTTGGTGAAAGAGGATTTGTAATAACTTTTATAGTTTTCAAAGGATGTAAATGTTGTACTTTGAAAACCCAGGGCTGATGGCACGTCACATGTCTCTTTTTATCTCCTGAGTTTTGTTCTGGACTTGTAAATGAAACTCTTTTTTGTTCTTTCCAGCTGGCTACATTGATTTTTATCAACAAAAATTTTCACAAAGGTAAACACTCACACTAAGTGCTGTATTGGAGTTCAATCCATGTGTACTCAACCCACTCTCCTTCATTGCTTTTCTTATCCTTTTATCTCTGGTGCAGTCATCAATTTGGTCTTGGGAAAAACCTTATTGTACACCGAGATCACAGTGTACTAACCTAATGATGAACATGAGTTTTCATTCCAATGGCTTATAAGGCTCAAATGTTAAAAATTTGTTTTCACCAACTCAGAATCACGATATTTAAGGTTTCCCCCCCCCCCCCCAGCTCTTGATCAGGATCCTTGGGGATGAATTCTGACTTGAAATAAATAGTGCCTGCCCAGTGACATTTTCTGAGCAGATGCTCACAAGTTTATATGATGAGTTTGCTTGAGCCCACTTCTGTGCCTAACTAGTTACCAGATGGAATTAGACATAAACATAATAAGAATTTTAACACTGAATTCCAGGCTAATGTTTTACTTATTCCAATTGTAATATTTTATAGAAATGTTCTAGTAAGCTGCTGGATATCATACAAGCAAATTGCCTGACAGTTATATACACATTCCCTGATAGCGGCTTCTAGAAATCTTACTTTCCTGTAGCTTACAGTGAGGATGCTAAAGTAATATGGGAAACAAATATAAAATATTGCATTACAACAGAACATCTTATTCTTTGAAATAGCAGAATTTATGAGTGTGTAGGTTACCAAATGCTCTCTGTACCAAAATGGTGCAGATTCTGAGTTTTGCGAACATAAAAATCCATCACTGTGCCACAGGAGACTATCTGAAATATGTGACAAATCCCACTAAACACCTGTCTGCATATTTTAGTCTTTAAAAATCCCCCCCCCCCCCCACTCTGTGCAGTAATTGTTTTGAGCAGTATGTATGTAACTATTAAATTGTTCAATTGAGTCACAGGAAAACAACCTTAGGTTAAGAAAGGAATACCCCAATGTTACAGAGCCAGCATTGTCTGTTTTATCACCCCACCTCCTTGTGGCCAATTTATGGTTCATACCTGGGGAAACTGGAGATGGATAGACTTCTCTGTGCTCAGGGTGCCTGACCTTTAGAGGACTATGCAATGCCTGTTAAGGAATTCAGTGAATAATTTCAACAATGCCAGCAATGTCCCTCTGCCATGTACATTGGCCAAACCGGACTGTCCTTACGCAAAAGGATAAACAGACACAAAACCGACATAAAAAATGGCAACATCCATAAACCTGTAGAACACTTCAACCTCCATGGACACTTAGTAGCTGACCTGAAAGTTGCCATACTTCAACAAAGAAACTACAAAAACAGACTTAAGCGTGAAACTGCAGAGCTGGAGCTGGTTTGCAAACTTGACACAATCAGATTGGGTCTGAATAGGGACTTGGAATGGTTATCACACTACAAAAGTGATTGTTCTGTTCACACATTTATCAACAGGTAAACAGGTTTATTTATCAACAGGTTTATCAATAGGCCCCATCTGCTCTCTGAACTGACTTTCCTAACACTTGCCCTCCTCCACCCTGGCATGGGTATATACACCACTCCACTGTGATTTCCACTTCATGCATCTGATGAAGTGGGTTATAGCCCATGAAAGCTTATGCCGAAGAAAATCTGTTAGTGTATAAGGTGCCACAGGACTCTCGTTTTTAGTGAATAATTTGACCCTGTGTCAGGATTGGGGCTCCCCTGAGTCCCTACCAGACTTGATTCAACTTGTTTACAAGGTCCTTCTCTTCTTCATAGCACACTAGGGTCTCTAAACAAAAGAAATGTCCCTTTCTCTCTCTTTCCCATGGGAGAGATGGGAAATCAGAGTAAAAGAAAAGAAAAGAAAGACAAAGGTAGTCTGCTTCTTAACTAGTCTTAGTCTTATCTAGTTTAGCCCTTTTGTGACTTTTCTTAGCAGCTGGTACAGTATATTTTATCAGGGGCTATCTGCAGCCTTGCATCTTTGTGGCTCCCTGCTTTATAGTTGCTCCATGGAGTTCCAGAGTCAGTGACTGTCTCCCTCTTAGCTGATTTAGAATCATAGAATCATAGAATAATAGGGTTGGAAGGGACATCACGAGGTCATCTAGTCCAACCCCCTGCTAAAAAGCAAGACCACTCCCCCTAAATTATCCCAGCCAGGGTTTTGTCTAACTGAGCCTTAAAAATCTCCAAAGATGAAGATTCTACCACCTCCCTAGATAGCCCATTCCAATGCTTCACCACCCTCCTAGTGAGAAAGTTTTTCCTAATATCCAACCTTGACCTCCCCAGCTGTAATTTGAAACCATTGCTCCTTGTTCTGTCCTCTGTTACCCTCGAGAACAGCCTAGCTCCCTCCTCTTTGGAGCAACCCTTCAAGTAGTTGAAGGTTGCTATGAAATCTCCCCTCAGTCTTCTCTTCTGGAGACTAAATAAGCCTAGTTCCTTCAGTCTCTCCTCATAAGTCATGTGCCCCAGCCCCCTAATCATTTTTGTTGCCCTCCGCTGGACTCTTTCTAATTTGTCCACATCCTTTCTGTAGTGGGGAGCCCAAAACTGGACACAGTACTCCAGATGCGGCCTGACCAGTGTCAAATAGAGGGGAATTATCACATCCCTCGATCTGCTGGCAATACTCCTACTGATGCAGCCTAATATGCCATTGGCCTTTTTGGCAACAAGGGCACACTGTTGGCTCATATTCATCTTCCCGTCCACCATAACTCCCAGGTCCTTTTCTACAGCACTGCTACTTAGCCGATCGGTCCCCAGCCTGTAGCAGTGCATGGGATTTTTCCGTCCTAATTGCAGGACTTGGCACTTGTCTTTGTTGAACCTCATGAGGTTTCTTTCGGCCCAGTGTTCCAATTTGTCCAAGTCTCTCTGGATCCTGTCCCTGCCCTCCAGAGTATCTACCATTCCCCCCAACTTGGTGTCATCCGCAAACTTACTAAGCACGCAGTCTATTCCATCATCAAGATCATTAATGATGATGTTGAATAGAACCGGCCCCAGGACCGACCCCTGGGGCACTCCACTCGTTACTGGTTGCCAATCAGACATCGAGCCATTGATTCCTACCCGCTGAGCCCGTTGATCTAACCAGTTTTCGATCCACCTTACGGTCCACTCGTCCAACCCATACTTCCTTAACTTGCCGACGAGTATGCTGTGGGAAACTGTATCAAAAGCCTTGCTAAAGTCAAGGTATATCATGTCAACGGCTCTTCCCGCATCCACAAATCCAGTCATCTCATCATAGAAGGAAATCAGGTTGGTCAGGCACGATTTGCCCTTGGTGAATCCATGTTGACTGTTCCTGATCACTCTATTTTCCTCCAAGTGTTTCAGGATGGATTCCTTGAGGACCTGCTCCATGATTTTCCCAGGGATTGAGGTGAGGCTGACCGGTCTGTAGTTCCCCGGATCCTCCTTTTTCCCTTTCTTAAAGATAGGTACTATATTTGCCTTTTTCCAATCCTCCGGGACCACCCCCGTTCGCCACGAGTTCTCAAAGATAATGGCCAGTGGCTCTGCAATCACTTCCCCCAACTCCCTCAGCACCCTCAGATGCAGTTCATCTGGCCCCATGGACTTGTGCACATCCAATTTCATTAAGTGTTCCCTAACCTGACTTTCCATCACCGAGGGCCACTCTTCTCTCCAGTCCGCGCTACCCCGTGTAGTAGCCTGGGAGCTGGCCCGCCCTGTGAAGACTGAAGTAAAAAAAGCATTGAGTACTTCAGCCTTTTCCGCATCATCCTCCACGAGGATGCCTGCCCCATTCAGTAAGGGACCTACACCACCTCTGATCCTTTTCTTCTTGCTGATATACTTATAGAACCCCTTTCTGTTATCCTTTACATCTCTTGCTAGCTGCAACTCCAATTGTCCTTTGGCCTTTCTGATTTTATCCCTGCAGTCCCGAGCAATATCTTTATATGCCTCCCTTGTCATCTGTCCAAGCTTCCACTTCTTGTAAGCTTCCCTTTTATGTTTCAGCTCCCCGCAGAGTTCCCTGCTAAGCCATGCTGGTCGCCATCCACATTTGTTGCTGTTGTTAGCAGTCTCTGAGATCAGAAGTCTTCCTCCTGTTCATCAGCCCTTACTGTGGCAGGTTTTCCCCATTTAAACTCCCCTCAGCTCCAGGCAGGCCTTAACAGTGCATCTAGCTAGACCTGATTGAGCCCAGGGCACCTGGTTAGTTTCCTGCCCCCTCACAGACCAAAAAATGAATGTTATCAAGTGGACACAGTCTCATGTTCAAAATGACACCACCACCACATCAGGCATTAAACACCTTTCACATTTGTCTATCCCAGATACTGACTATTTATACCTCTGCTGTAGAAAGGAAATCCAGAGAGTCCTAAATTGTGCCTTTTCAAGGCTACAGATATGTCTGTAAGAGAACAAGCCATGATGCTCAGTGACCTCCAAATTCCTTGTGCTTTTGGAATGTCACAAGCACAGTAAGCATCTGGCATCAAGAACAAGCCACAACCTTTAATCAATACAACATAAGCAGTAAATCTGTGAAACAACAAAAGTCTCACTATTGCAGACTGCATGAGGCAGGTCAGTAAGTTCCAATACTGGGTTTTAAATACATACTGAAATGTTGTGGTCCCTCTCCTCATCTAGGAGGACATATGTCCTCTCTAGGAGGGGAATGATCTGCATATTTGTATGAGAATCTATAGGTCTCAAGATTCTGGGATGTTGACAAGTTCCCTGTTACTCTAGGTCAGCCAAACAAACAAGGAGTTCTTTGGCACTTTTAAAGACTAACAAATTTATTTATCACATGAGCTTTTGTAGGAGAAAATCCCACTTCGTCGAAGTATCTGATGAAGAAGTGGGATTTTCTCCAAAGAAAGCTCATGCGATAAATAAATATGTTAGTCTTTAAAAGTGCCACAGGACTCCTTGTTTGTTAAGATTCTTGGAGAAGGTGAGTGAGTGGAGTTGTACCCACACTGAGGTTGCCCAGTATTTGGAAAGGAATGTCAAATTTGACAAGTAAAATTACTCTGTGACACAATGTTTATCCCAGATGACAGGAAAAGGGAAGACATCTTCTATGAATGAGGCAAATGTAAAGACGAGCTACAGGAACGCGAGGCTGGTCTGGAAATGGTGACAGGAGATCATGCTATTGACTCAGAGGAAACTGAACATATTATTTTATGACTAAAGAAGAACGTGTGGCCTGTCAGAACTGGAGTGCGTTGTAAGCAGAATTGTAAGAGAAAGGGATCTTTAGGTATTCTGGTCTGGTCTATGCTCATGTGAGGGGTGAGCACATGAATGCTTATTATGCTATGAAGAATAAACTGAAGAAGCCAAAAGATGCTGCTACAAAGCAGAATAGAGACCTTGAGCAATTGCAAGCTGAAAGGGAAATGTTTGAAAAAAAGTAGTCAGGAAGATACAAGAACAAACTGATGAATTTACCAAACAGAATAATAAAAAGGTGTTAAAACATGCAGAGGCTCAGAGTGTAAGTGCAGCTGAGGGAGTTAACAGACAGAAAGCAAATTAGACAATTGTTGGAGGAGCTCTGGATGTGCATTAGCAGTAAAACAGAGAAAAGGGAGAACCAGAAAGAGAAATACATCCTGCCTTCCATTCCTTGTCATTCAAGGAAAAGGGGGGACAGATCCCCAGCTGGTGTGTATCAGTGTTGCTCTGTACACTTCAATACTGTTACTTTTTAAACCAGTTATTACGTTATTTGCTTTGGAAATAGAAACCATGCCCACAAGTATAGGCTTCCACACAAAAGCACAATATTTGGTGGATATTTTGCATCCCCTATGGCATTCCATATGTTCAGATTGCCCGCACAACAGTCCTGGTTTCTTCTACATTGTCTATGTGCCCCCACAAATGGATTTTTCAAATATAATCAAGTGATCTGTCTCCCTACCTATTACTTGTGTGGTTTTTTGGGGGATTGATGGAAAAGAAAAAAAATTACTTTGCTTTGGAGTATGTGGGCTCTTTCATATGCTCTCTGAAAATCTGGGCCTAGATCCTCAGCTCTGTCACAGTTCTGCTTAGCACAGCTGAGGAAGAGAAGTTGAGGGATTTGTGGTGCTTCTAAGGACTGGTTTGACCTATGACATAATTTGGAGCTGCCTCAGTTCAGCTCCTAAAATACATCTATATTGCACACTTCTTTTGGCAATTTGTAGTGTACATCTACAGGGAGACCTCTAGCACAGGTATAATTGGCAGTATAGATAGTCAGGCCCTGTTTAGGTGAGTAAAGACAACCCTAAAACTGGTTGATTTGTACCTGAGTACAGACCCTACACAGATTTCTATTTGTCCAAGCAGTGCATCCCAGCAGTTTAGTGTCCCACTGCCTCCCACTGCTAGAGCCTTTTCCTGCCACAGGGGATGACTTCAGCAGAGAAAGACTCTGGCAGTCAGGAGACTGCAGAAAAGTTCTGATAGTTCCCTTCCAGCAGCAGCCTTTCCCCACTGCCTCTCTACTGCCAAATTCTTTCACTGATGTGCAACTACACACCAGTGTGGACACAGTTTGTTTTCACTTTGATGTGTTGCCATACAAATCCTATTTACCACTAGCACTGGACTGTGCTGTAGATGTAACCTAAATTACAGTTCTCAGCACACCGATCAATCGGTCATTTCACAGCTATGAGCACTCAAAGCATGGGGTGCGCATTGTCTCACCTGTATCCAGCTATAAGAATTTATTTACAAAGAGTCAGGAGTCATGTATCTGATTCCCTATGAATATTAAGAGCATGGTAGAAAGAACAATTTTATAGCCTTGTTCCAGAGTCCTCCTTCACTGTCTACTTGGCATTCCAAAGCTGCCTTTGATCTAATTGAATTCATGTTACTAACTTCTGACATGTGCCCTTATTACTAATATACAAGGAAAGAAAAGGGCAGATGTTTGCGTCTGCAATATTTTGCAGTAGAAGTGAATATGTGTGGGGAATTTATGAAACAGTGTTATTGCACTACTTGGCAAAATTCCTATTACACATATCCTTTTTGAGGTACAATTTCCAATTACCCTCATTGGAAAGACTTTTGAAAACTAATTTTGCTGGTAAAAATGGTGCTTTACTAATACTGAAGCTTGCAAATCTGTTAATAAGCCAAAGACCACCATTTTTGCTGCATGTTTTGTCTTTTAAAAATCACTTCCAGACACTAAACTAAATCTCTTTTCTGTCAGACATTACTTAGGTCATGAATGGGTCTCTGCAGAGGCGGCTTTTGGGGTAGGTGAAGCGGGCGCACGCCAAGGGCCCCAAGCAGTAAGGGGCCCCATCGCTCGCTTCGCCTACCCCAAAAGCAATGTCTGCCTTGGTTGGCAGCAGGAGAAGGAGCTGGTTCAGGGGGCTGGGGCTATGTGGAGAGGAGTTGGGGCCGGAGGAGGGGTATTGGGGGTGTCAAGGGGGAACTGGGGGCAGGGGAAGCGGGGCCACAGACAGGGTCCTTCTGGGCTTATAGTTGGCCCTGCAATGGGTCTTTGCCTAGGGCCCCCAATAACCAAAGGCCACCTCTGGGTCTCTGTTATCCCTTGTCTCCTGTGCCACTCTCTGCAAGTCCTCTCTGTTGTTAAATCCCATAAGTTTTCCCACTCTAAGTACTGATCTATGGAGGAATTCTTTCAGTTGCCCCCTTTTACGTGTTCCTCAAACTGCCAAATGGCATGCCTACCATGGGAGGCACTCTGATTTCATTCTTCACACATGTCCCAGATATTTCCACCTGTTCTGGATACCATTAGAGTTAAGAGGTTGTTGAGCTCTCTGATGAATCTCAGCAGTTGTTATAAATTCATTCTATTTGATAACTAGTATTTTTCCATGCCATTTGTTACCCAACAAAACAATATTCAGCTGTATCATTAACTAATTTGTTTCTTCTCTCCTATTACTTTTATTGAGCACTGCTACTAATATTTCTATCTCTGGCCTACATTAGGATTCAGTCATATGCAGAAGGTTGATGGGCCAGACTTCAGTTGTAATTGCAACATGAGAAAGTAGCAAGAGAACAATGGCCGGAGTCTGAAATGTTTTTTTCAGATAAACAACAGTGTGAAAGTCTGGAATGAATTTAGAACATTATAAACCTGATTCTTTGTACTGCTCCAGCAGGACAAAGGAGCCATAAACTAGGCAAAAATAGCTCCTCAGCATGAAAATAAAACCTTCCTGCAGTATGATCCCAGTATGATCTATCCCAGCACACACAGCTGCCAACATCTTTGCGGCTACACAGGTGCAGAGACAGTCTGTCAGCACTCCTGGAGGGAATTCTTTCCCTGGTGGGATTTCTACTATTTATAATGAAGTTTTCTCACTATATGTATGTGCTTATGTGACAGACTATACCCCTATGTTCACCACTTTTTCAAGACTAAGATGAATTTTGTACAAACTATGCCTTGTGAGATAACTCATAATTTTCTGATCATTATTGTCCTGGTAAAATATGTGTGGCAACATTGTTTGTAAAGTTATAAGATTCTGCTTCATGAGGTTACTAAAGCATATTCCAAATCTGGGGAAGCAACCCAAACCAGTTCCTCAGAAGCAAAGAAAAGCTGCTGCCTCAGCCAGATGTCAACAAAATCAAATGAACTATCACCTGGGTAAATGGCCATTCTATGCCTAGAAGATGGGTATGAGGGAGAAATTTACAATAGAAGGGTTGGCAGTTCCCATGTAAATAGATCAGCTGTTGCCTGAAACCCAGCTGGAGATGATTCTCAAAGAGGAGGAAAACATATATATACAAATGAGGAAAAGAGGCCCTAAATCACCTTCCTCCCTCATCTCTACTCACAACTTCAACAATGTTTGAAAGACAAGGACGCTTCAATGAACTGGGGAATGGTCCTGAAGGAATCCAACCAGACATCTGTGAATGTATGGTGAGAGAAATCCTTATACTTTAAGTTCATTTAGCTTCTTAAATTAGGTATTAGTTTGTGTTTTACTTTTTATTTATTCATAATCAATTCAGATGTTTGTCTCATTACTTGTAATCACTTAAAACCAATCTTTCTGTAGTTAGTAAACATGTTCTACTATTTTATTTCAGCCACTGTGTTTGGATTAAAGTATTTGGGTGCTTCCAGTTAAGATAATGAGGTTTGGGCATATAACTTTCTATTAATGAAATGATGAACTTTCTATAAGTTTGTACTATCCAGAAGGAAATTGCTGACAGTACCACATGCACATTTCTGGGGACAAGTCTGGGACTGGTAATTTGCTTGTGTCATTCTGGAATATAATTCAGAAGTAGCTGGCTAGAAGGACTCACACATTCATCTGGGAGTAATTTATGTGCTGGAGTGGAGGCTGTGTGAGAGCAGGCCAGGAGTGGCTATCCTCACATCAAAGCAGTGTAAAAGGCACCCCAGACTGGAGAACTGAGGGGATGCAGCTGTTAAATCATGCAGATTATACTCTGAGAATTTCAGAGTTTGTGAGGAGAGTAAACTTCATTATAACAAAATTTTGTTTTATATGTGCCCGGGTATATCACCATACCCTACTATGGTCTTTATGCAGAGTCTCAGTGGCAATTTATTTGTACTGCCCCAGAAATAATCAGATTAGAAATACTCTGCCCAGGGAGGAGGTGTATTAGTGTTGGTGACTGTGAATGAGACTGATATTAGCCAGAGACTAGCAATGTGTTAATGCTGGACATTTTGTGAAGTCCCAGGCATGCATCAATTTTATAAATGTCAATATGATTGACTATTCTGAGGTAATTTGCAAGGTGAACTAATAGATGACATCTAGGCAAACTCTGAGATGTGGGGGTGTCCATCTCAGTCTTTCTGAGTCTCTTCCTGTCACTTATTTTCTAAGTAAGAATAGGTATATTTTGTTCACTGCAGCACATTTCATCTCTCTTTACTTCTTTCTTCCATCTCTTGGAAATATAGCCTGCTAATTAGTCCATTCTTCAATACTGCATATTATATATGTGCAATTTAGATTCCTGTTCCAGTGTCCTTATTAGTGCTCTGTTGAAATGAATTCTTTTCTCCCTAGTTTGAGATATCGTGCCCAATACAGCATTGGCTTTCTTTGTTTCACTAACTCATTGCAAGCTCAGATCTAATTTGCTGTTCATTATCACCTTGTGAAGGGCCGTCTGCCTCACGCTGTCACTGAGGGGGTTAAAAACAACCTAGGGAGGCTGCATGGGAAGCAGTCAATAGGAGAGGGTTGGGAGGAACAGCCACTCAGGGCCCATCAGGCTCATATAAAAGGAGTTGCAGGGTAGGACAGAGCAAGGCAGTCAGTCTGGAGCTCAAGGTGGGAAGACCACAGCTGTAAAATGCCTAAGTTTTAAGTCTCCCAGTTCTAAGTTGAGAAACATCTTAAGGGTTCATTTCAAAATTTGCATGCCTAATGTTAGTAATATAAATCTTTATTTTAGGCATCTAAGTACAGGACTTAATTTTTAGAGATGTTGAGATATAGACTTCATAAAGCTGTGGATGTTCAGCACCTCTAAAAAAATCAGGCTATTCATTAAACTTTGGGTATGTCTAGACTGATTCCGTTGCGTTGAGCTCCACGGATCAACACAGTGGAATCAATTGAGTGGCCAATGGAGACCTGCTCAGTCAATCCCAGAAGTACTCTCCATTTGATGAAGGGATTCAAATACCCGAAAAATAATTATGCTGAGTCAACCAGAGGGCATTTCCCAACAGCGCAGTTCAGTGAAGATGCCATGCTAAGGGGCATAATAAATTGATGGGAGATACCAAGCTACATACTGTAGAATGTATATCTCCCACTGACCCAGTGCAGCAGTATAGACCAGGCCCAAGTGCTAAGCCAAATTAAAAAAACTGTCCTAAGTGATTTGTCCAAAGTTATTAAGGAAGTATATAGCTGAATTGAGAATAGAATTTACGTATCTAATCATCCGCTTCTGCTGAATATCAGATTCCTTTTAAAAGATGTCTCAATTTACTTTTTTGAAGGTGGATTTTCATTATCTTTTCTCCATAGAAGGATTTTTCTAATCGTTCTCAGTCACTTTATACTATTTCTTTATCTACACTAGAGTTTTTAATGCATTCCAATTTTCTTTCATCTGTGGATGAAATTAATGTGCTGTTTATCACATTTCCCAAATCATTAATAATGATGTTAAATTCAAATACTGAATTCAGGTCAGTCCACTTCTCTGTCTAAGCAACTACATCATGCCAGTGTTTCAGATGGAAGCATCTTTGGAATGACTAAATAGATAAATTAAAATTCTTGGTAGGCTCACACATTTAGGGCATCCTTCTAGGCAAAGTTCCAGAGGGGTAGCCGTGTTAGTCTGTGCAGGGCCGTCCTTGGGGGCGAACGGGGCGATTGCCCCGGGCCCTGCAGTTATGTGGGCCCCATGTTGTCCCGGTCCCAGTATGTGACCTCACTTGGGAGAAATTTTCAAGGACACAAACTGAAGGTAGCAAGCCCATCTCCCATTCACACTCCTTTTAATTTTTTCTGCTTCAAATATTAATTTGTCCTTTTAGGAGGCTTCTTTTATGAAGTATCAGACATTTTCTCCAATCAGGAACACTGGTGTTACCTTGTTTTATCTCTTTATATATTTTAGCTCTTTAAACTTTGTGATTTAAAAGAAAAATATTAAAGGCCTGGTTTTCATAGATACTGAACATGCCAACTCCTTCCTTTTGTATGGAGGAACCTTTGAAAATTAAGCCCTTAATGACTGTTTTTTGTTAGATTATTATGATACTGACTAAGAAGTGGAAATGAGGGGTAATAACAATAATAATGGCACTGGAGAACTATGGAGCTAGCACTTCTATGTCAATTAACATGTGACCTGCTAAAAGAACAGGGTGCACTTTGTGAACAAATCACCTAAAATAGACTTACTGGTACTCACCCCAAAGTGTAAAGTGACAAAATGCCTTCTAGCCATCACTCTGCATAGATCATTTCTTTTCTCTCAGAAATAATTGCTTTTCCTCTCCCTGAGTGGTGCAAAAATGTGTGCTACTTACCAGCTACAAGTTTTAATCTGGAGCAATTTAGTTACAATAATTCATTTAAATAGTACCGTTCATTGGGAGGGAAACCAGAACACTATACAAAGGAATCATTTTGTCTACCACTGAAAGCTACCTCTGATAAGGAACCTGGCAGCCACGTAACAACACACAACAAAATTATTAACAGCGTCAGTCAAGGAGCGAACAAGGGTTGACAGAGAGAATTTAGGCAAGTGGAATGCAGAATTGAAACTTGGCCAGAAAACTTGTGGTAAAACAATTCCTTTTGATTCTTTATGTTGCTTTTCCTGGTGAGGGTCACCATGGCAATGTCTACACTTGTTAATTTAAGTCGACTTACCATGTCCACACTTAAATGTTAAGTCGACTTAGAGGGGATCCTACAAAATCGACCTAGAGCATCCACACTGGATGCCTAGGTCGACTTCTAGGGGCTAGGTGGACCTGGGACTGGTCCACGGTGGCAGGGGGGGCACCCCTTGCCAAGTGCCAGGGGGCCTCAGCCTTTGCCCCATTGTACCTGGGTATCCAAACTAAAGCAAAACACAAAAATCTGACAAGGCTTTATGCTACATCTAAGGTGCATTTGGTCATTTTTTCATGAGGTATAGCCAATTGATTTTCCCCAATTGTTACTGCTCAAAATAACAAATACGTACAATAATGTCATTGTATTTTCTTCTTTGATAGAGATGCTTTACTTTTATACATCAGTTTAAATAATCTGCACCAGTTTGTTACCAGACCAACTGCCAGTTTAAATAAAACAGGATATCACTGTCTTTGTGCAGCTGAAGAATCCTTCAGGGCAATGTTCAAGATACTTCAGTTTTTCCATTTCAGTGAATTGTGTTGTTGGGAACATTTCATTGTATTGCTTGTGTGAAAGGTTTCTTGTTTTTCTTCTGCAAAGAGGATTTACTTAGGTATTTTCCTTCAGTTTTAGCACTGTTTGAAATATTTGCAGCTGGAATCTCATGTGGGTTTATGTTTGCTACAAGCTTGGAAATATGAATCATGTTTATTGAAAGATTAATGAAAAGGACTCAACATTTGAGTGGACCTAGACAAATATGAGCAAATGTAGGTTAGTGGCTGGGGGCAGAAGTATATAGCTGAGGAGTCAGCATGGATATTTACCAGCTTTGGGCCCAGTCCAACTCTTACTGATGCCAATGAATGCCTTTTTATGGGTTTCATTGGAAATTTGATTGTCTTATATTGGTGAATAGAATTTCTCCTTTGTTAAGCTTTCCTGGTTGGCTGGGTTCAGTTCTGGGAATGTACTCTAAACACTATCAAGACCCTGAGGTGCAATCACAAACAGATAGCTGGGAACAGAAGACAAGAGTGAGACTATTGTGGGGGCTGATCCTGGCAGGAGACAAGGACATACAAATAACTTCTTATATTTACTGTTTTTGTGATGTTACAAGTCAGCTATTTAAGCTTTATTTATAAATACAAAGCAAATCAATGAAGAATGGATAGTTGTCCCAGGCAGAGCCCAAAGACAGCAGAGTCTGTGGCTGGCACAAGATCAATGATTACCTAAAATTATGTTTAGAAATGAGTTCTGTGCAGCGATTTGTCTGACACTGTTTTTTGACCATCCATGTTATGTGCTTTGTATCATCTGTATCCCAATGAATCACAATAAGTTATTAAAAATTCTCTTTTGGCTCTTGTCAGTTCTCACCACCTGGTTATTTGTTTTCTAATGGGTTTGTTAGTAGTGGGTTCTGAACTCCCACCCCTCCTTTTGGGGTGGAGACCATTCCAAGTGCCTTTGAGGAGGAAGGAATTTTCCCAGAATTCACTATTATAGGTAACAAACACTGATTTTTATCAGCAAGTTGCCTTGATCAGAAACAAACAGTGCCAGTTTCTCTCAGTGTCTCAGTCCCAGATAAAGGTTCCTTCACTTCCCTGCTGGGTCTGAGCTGCTTTCTGAGGAACCTTTCTCCAGCAGCATTCAGCTGTCTCCTTCCCTGCTGCCATCCTCTCACAGCACAAAACAAGACTTCAGCCAGCCACCACCATGTTAAACCCAGCCTCTGTGTCAGCCACAGCCCTTCAGTCATGGATCAGGAGCATCTCCTTCCCTTCCAGCTCTGGCTGATTTTTACATGGGGTGTGATACAGGATTGTGGGACCACGCACTGAGTTTGGCCACTGGGTCTGTCCTCCAGCCCAGAGCTGATTCTCAACCAGCTGTGTCCCTGAAAGGATTGACAATTGATAAGACTTTTCATTAGGGAGTAACAACAAAGAGGTTGCTGTGTATCAAGTACTCTCTGGTGAAAGAAGACATCAGAAAAATAAACAGGGAGTCTAGTGGCACTTTTAAAGACTAAGGGTATGTCTACAGTGGGGGCTCTGTTAAGCCAACTTAACCAAGGTCAACTTAAAGTTGACCTTGTTAAGTCTACTTAGAGAGTCCACAGCTCTGCGTCCATACTGGCAGGTGCTAGGTCAACAGAGGCGTGGCCAGGAATTCTGCAAGGGGGCCTGGAGGCCAATTAGGTTGACTTAAGGGCTATTCCCCGTCTACACTGGCCTAAGTCGACTTACTAAGGTCGACTTAAATGTTAGGTTGACCTTAAGAGGTGGTGTTATTAAGTCGACTTAAGGAAGCACTTAAGTCAATTTAATAAAAGCCCGGTGTGTACGCAGGAGTCTGTAGGTCAACGTAACCTTCCCTAAGTTGACCTAAGGCTCCAGTGTGGATGTACCCTAACACATTTATTTATCTCATGAGCTTTCATGGGAGAAAATCCCATGAATTCATCAGACAAATAAATAAATAAGTATGTAAATAAATAAATAAATGTGTTGGTCTTTAAAAGTGCCACAGGACTACTTGTTTGTTTTTGCTGAACTACATTAACATGGCTACCCCCTTGGAACTTGTTGTCAGAAAAATAATGAAAGAGAGAGGAAAAAATAATAATTTCCATTTATTCTACAGATTCCCAAAACTCAGAAGAAGGGGAACTGCATAATTCAAGCAATTATTTATAGGATATGGATCCTTCTGCCAGTAGATCACTATTTTAAGGCCCCAATTTAGCAAAACATTTAAGCACCTGAATAATTCCACCCCCATCACCAAAGCACTAAGTATTTAGCGAGTCATCATGTGTTGAAAGCTAAGCATATGATGATAAAATGCTTTGCTGAATCTGGCCTTGGTCTGTAGTTAAGCCCTGAATTCTGCAATCAGATCTATATTACTGAAGCCTGATACCCAGGTGGAAACCCACTGGTTTCAATGGAGTGCTCAGCAGGACCTGAGGATTGAGCCCTAAATCTTTTTAGAATGAAACAGATATTGGAGAAAATCCTGCCCCCATCTGTGTCAGGTTTGCCATTGATTTTAGTGGTAGTGTAGGGTCAGCTCCTAACTCAGGAAGTCGGTGTAGAAGTATGATGCAGTTATGCTGTCTATAATAATGAGATACTTTTACAATTACACGACAAAACATAATTAAAACAAACTTAATATGGAATACTTGAAATGCAGAGGAGGGCATTGAATAATAGCTTTCCATGTTACAATATACTATCCTAAGAAATATCACAAGCAATCAGGAAATATTACTCACAAACTCTGTGATTAAGTACAACATTTACTGAGTGAAGTTTTCTGTGCTTCAGATATACTGTGGTAAAACTCCCACTACTTATGTCATTATTGTGTTCAAAATGAAGTGAGCAATAAGTAGACAGGGAAAAAAAACATTTCATACACATAAATGTTGAGTTAAGTTGGTTTCATTTTCTCTTCATAATTAGAATAGGAGACTCAAGAATTACTCCTCAGCCTCAGCTGGAGTTGAAATATTGATTACCTTACTAGGATTCTACATACATGGTTTTGCCTACAGCCTCCCATTAATTGGTGATCCAAAACAGAATGGCATCACTTGACATCTTTGGGGCAGCTAATGATCTGATTCAGAAATTTTAATTTTTAATTGTGATTTTTCGCTTTTGCAATGTTTCTTTTGCTTGCTATTAAAAGGAATAATGAAAGTGCTGGGTTCACAGTCAGTTTGGAAAGTAAACCAAAAAGAAAAGTGTAAGGGTGCGTCATACATAGTAACTCTCACCCAGGATAACCTTAAGAGACTGATTTCACAAACAGCCCTTGAAATTCCTTTATCCTACCGAAAGACACAATGCGGCCTCCATTACTTAGCAGTGTAATCTTGATTTGGAGTTGCTGGCCTATGACCATTTGTTAGTACTTTACCATTATATGTGGTACACATGAGCTTTTTCTTAAATTTTCGTTATATGAATGATATCAGTCAGAATATTTCACTGGTTCGAAGTCTGCAAATTAGGCTTCTATTTCATGAGAATGATGATGTTGGCTTATTGGTATTTCAGTAGCACTCAAATGGCTCGATCAGGGATATATTGTGCTAAGCCCCGTATAATGAGAATCTTCTCATTGACTATTCTGGGTTTTGGATCAGACCCTAAATGAATAGTAAGAACTGTCCTTAACTCAAATGATGCCCTAGAAACTACCTTTTTATTAGCCTATTTATCCTTTTGGTTTTTATCAATCTATTGATTAATATCATTCTGAAGGAGGGCAAAGGGGAATAGCTGTTTGGTGGCATCATGAACTGAGCTGGAGTTTCCATCCAATTCTTAGTGAGCAGTTGTCCCTATCAAATATATAGTTGCCTTAATCGGCCCTCCCTTGGAGTCTCTTTAGAAAAGCCTAGGATTGAACAGCATGGTCTGAGTACTGAGTTTGTGCTCTTAGAGGGGGTTTCTGCCAACCAGAGTTAAGGATCAAATACCAGCCAGTTTATTGGATCCTTCCTCCACTCCACCTATTCTAAAAAGGACTTTAGTCTTTGGTGGTGGCACCATGATGAATTTTATTTAAATTAATTTTAAAATGAAGCATTCTGCAAATACAATGACATCTGTGGCAGTAGATTACCGGTATGTCTCGTCTAGGCCAAGATGGGGAGGAAATAAAAACTTAATAATGTTCAGGAAGGTGACAGTTTGATTTTCTCTTTGGTACAGTGATGGGGGGTGTCTACTGCCTCTCAATGGACTAGAAAGGGTTAACCTCAGCAGGCAGCAATAGAGGTGAATCCTCCTAGGGGTCTAGCGTGGCAGTATGAAGCATAGCCAATGATGGAGGAATTGCAGGAAGCAACCATTCCGGGCCTGGCAGGCTCAGAAAAGAGGAGCTACAGGGCAGAGCAGAGTCAGAGGCTGCTGGGAGCTTAAGGAGTGAGGATTGTGGCTGTAGCAGATCTGTGGCACTTTGGACAGAGCAACTGTTGGCAGGGGGTGTGAGCGCAGCAGAGAGCTCCTGGGTGATTGTGGGTCTAAGCAGCTGAGTGTCCTGAGGCAAGGACAAAGAAGGTGCTGGGGCCATGGGGAAATGGCCCAAGGAGACATACTGTCATGGGGAAAAGCTAAAGTGTAGCAGAAAGAGGTTAAATTCCAAAGGGGTAGCCGTGTTAGTCTATTGTAGAAAGACACCAGAGTCTTGTGGCACTTTTAAAGACTAACAGATTTATTAATCGCATGAGCTTTCGTGGGAGAAAATCCCACTTCGTCAGACGCTTTGAAGATAGGAAAGTTACAGAGTGGGAGGAACTTTCCTATCTTCAAAGCGTCTGACGAAGTGGGATTTTCTCCCACGAAAGCTCATGCGATTAATAAATCTGTTAGTCTTTAAAAGTGCCACAAGACTCTGTTGTCAGAAAGAGGTTGTTATCGATACGGTCTCTGAGTTGGGGCCCAGAGTATTGGGTGGGCCGAGATTGTCCCCACTTGCCACTGGGGAAGTGGCAGGATTTGCACTGGAAAGGAGAAACATAAATGATGATATGGCCAGAGGGCTAAGCCACGAACAGGATGCTGAGTAGCGAAGAGGATGATGCAGTGCTGGAAGCCGAGAGAGAAGCTGTAGACAGATAACCAAGAGAGTAATAGGGTGCAAACTCTGGATGGGGTGTGTTGACTTTGAGCTAATCCCCAGAGTAACAAGGAAGAGGTGCTGGGACTGCGACAACTGACATACCTGAAGACAGGTACTATCAACATCTTCGGGGCTGAATGAGGGTTCAGAAGCAAAGTTCTATTTAGGCAAGGGGTAAAAAGAAACCACTGGAGTTATTGGTTTGTGTGTTCTATGGAAGAAACTAATGTTTTCATGGTTTAAACCAATGGTTCCAAACCTGTTTCTGGGGGCCAAAAGTGGCCCTCGGGGGCTTTCAGAATGGCCCCCAGCTCCCCTTCTGCTGGCTACACAATGGAGTCACTGCCTAAGGACCCAGGTGAAGTGTTTCTGCAGGGCTAACAGATGGATACAGGCCATTGATGCAGCCAAAGGGATACTACAAAGTGCTCTGCTTAGGTCCACAGGTGCTGGGGTACTTGCTGGAGCCGGAGGGAGGAGAGCACTGATCTTCCATCTCCCTGGCTCCAGGAAGAAAACTGCTGCATCCTGCAGTTCTGAGCACTCTATCTGGTTCCAAAGGCAGTGGTTCCCTTCTGCAGCCAGGGGGATGGATCCCGGCAAGAAGGAAGCCCCATGGTCCCTTGTCCTGGCCGGACCGAGCAGGCCTCCCGCGCTCCCTCCTGGTTGGGACTGTGGGGCTCCCTTGTCCCCAAGACCCACACTCCAGCTGCGGCAGCTGGAGCGTGGGTTCCGGGGAGAAGGGAGCCCTGAGGTCCCTTCTTGCTGGGATCCCCGCTCCAGCTGCCCGCTGCTGAGCAGCTGG
>ML685764.1:19881515-19898994 GCA_007922175.1 Pelusios castaneus
ATAATGGCCTGAAACCTTAAACATCAACTTAAATTATTATTTGTATTGTAACAGAATAGAATAATGGCCTGAAACCTTAAACATCAACTTAAATTATTATTTGTATTGTAACAGAATAGAATAAAACAATCAAAATGATGATATACATAAACGAGAGCTGGAAAGAGATTTTTTTTTCTTTGTGTGCAGCCCACTGACATTTCCAGTTTTTGAATAAATGGGCCTGACACAGCAAACTATAAGGTAGGAAGACAGCATACGTAACTACTTACGGAAAGGGCTATTGGGCTCACACTCGATTGTTTTCAGAGTTAAAGTCATTGCTTAGAGCTCCTCTTACACAGATGACATGTGCAGGGTAAGATGAAAGCAGAAAATGTATTCCAGGAGGAATCTACTTGAAAATGTTCACAGCCAATTTTGCAGCCTCAGGATTTTTTTTCCTGAGTAGATGTGAAAATTGAAAAGTTCACTGGTTTTTTGAGCAAAGATATCCCTATATGGTGTCAGAGGTCTTCACCAACACTGAATCAGTTTTGTGATATCAAAAGAGAAATGTTTTTATGGTTTCTTGTGAATATTTTATAGTTTGTTGTGAATATTTCCCATGTCAGTTACGCATATCTAATAACAACCTCTACTGTACCTGCTCTGCCTTTCACTCAGGTGCTTCAGGCACATTTTATATCAGTTCAAGCATATTTTATATCAAGATACAGTGCCCTGTAACTTGTCAGAGCTTTTGAAGAAAACTTTAATGCAGTATTTCTTCTCACTAAATATATGGAGTGAGTTTTCTCCCATGAAAGCTCATGTGATAAATACATTTGTTAGTCTTTAAATGTGCCACAGAACTTCTTGTTTGTTTTGTTGCACCAGATTGACACGGCTACCTCTTTGGAACTTGTTAACCTGCAGAAGAAAGGCTCTGCAACTGAGCATCTGGGGTGAAATTCATTACTGGTGCTCAGAGCCAGTATCAGCCCTCCACACCACTATACTGCCGGGAAGTCAATTAACATCCTCATAAGAGAGAGTTTCTGCTCTGACTGATACATGCTACACACAGTGATTATTGAAAGAGAAGGCTGTCCCTTTTAAGATAGGACTCAGATCCAGCACTCTTTTTTTAGTCTGCAGGCCCAGGACCAAGCATTCTGAGGATTTTAGTCCCCAGAAAGTCTGATGGGAACTGTAGTGTGAGAGTAAAGCAAAGTAAAGTAAAACATATGCATATGTTCTCTACCCTCAGAGGGATCAGAGACATGGAGCAGGAGACCAGGGACCGAAAAGAATCTGCAGACAGCAGCCCAGAGGTTTGTGGAAGGACTATGGAAGAAGATGTATGTAAGTAATAGGAGGGCATGGTCTCTGCTATTATGGCATCTATTTGTAGTAGGGAATACCCCAGATTTTAAGAGGAGTTTACCCTCGTAACCAGCAGATGGAAGCCCCACATGGCATAGAGAGAGGCTGAAGCTCCAGACAGGGTGAAGTTCAGCGTTGTTTGAAGACTTCTGTTTAGGTTTTTTTTTACATTGGTAAGGTGGTGGTGAGTAATTTGTACTGTATCAGCTGTGAGGAAAATGAAGGTAAAGCAGGAGGGGTAAAGTGAGGTAGTGGCTGTACTTGATGACAAGGAAATAATCTGTCTTCCTTGAGATGGGGTAGGAATACCTGGGGCAATACAATTGAAGCAGTACACCACCTGGAAGATATTACTGAGATGAAGCTGACTTTTATTTAGGTAGAACAAGCATAATAGAAAGCTACAAAGTGTCATAATATATTATTAGCCATCTGCTTAAAGAAAAGTTAATTGCTGTTGAACAAGAATTACAATACAACAAATTAGCTGTTAGTAAAGCAACTGGTAAATCACTCATGTGACATTTCAGATTGAAGTGTAACTGGAAATTATTATTGCAGGCAGTCTATCTAGCACCCAGTAAAGCAAAACTTAAAGGCCAGAGAAGATGAACAATTAAATGCCTCTCAAATTGCTCTCCAGCTGAGGGAGAGGGGGAAGAGCATGGAATTTTGCAAACAGCACAACTTAGTTACCTTTTTTTGTTTTTAAACTGCATCTAAAACTTATTTAGGTACAATAGAGCTTTAAAATACCAAAGGAAATTTGCATGCTACGTTGAATAAATATAAAAGTGACAATTTCTTGACAAAAATGTGTCTATATGTATGGTGGCTCACATTTGTAAAGCATGTATATAAAGGAGATAACTGTTCCAAACTTGAATAGCTTTCTTTAAAAGTCAGAATCAACTTCCAGTTGATTAACTGCTCAGCTATATTACCAGAATAGTTGTGATTTACAGTGACTATAGGGTGTGTCACAGATCCTCGTGAGGACCCTTTTCTGGCCATCCATCAGGACTACTGTATGGGAGAATCCAAGCTCTGGGTACTCTCAATCCCCTGGGCTGTAGTAAACTTGAGTCTGAACAGAGTCCAGCCACTGCCCCAATCTCAGTGTCCCTAGGCACACCCTCAGAGTGCAGATCTACCTGGCACCCCCATCTCAGTGTTGGAACCCACTCTGCAACAACCTAGCCCCTCCATATGGCACTGACCTGTCTGATTTCCCAATACTTAAACGCACCCCTCTCCCAAAGCTCTGCCTGAGAGGTGTGAAACTTCTGGTTTTTAATTTTTTTTTTTTTTAACATTTTAACTCCCACAGGGACATACAGGTTGTGAAGCAGTCACTGCTCTCTCTGTCTCTCTCTGTTAGGCCTAACTGCTTTAGGATCTTTCTATTTAATGGTCTAAAGCACTGCAGAGTATGGATCACACAAACGAGTAAAATATCCTAAACAGAGAGTCTCCCACTAGCTTACCCTTCCCTTGGGAGATCATCTATGTTCTGGCAGGCAGAATCTTTCATTTCATTGCCTATTTTGCCCTTAAAGCAGCCTCTACCAGTTTATTATGGTGCAAGATGGCACTTGCTCCCAGTTCTCCCTTTTGAGTCCCTTTATAGACCTCTCCAGGGGTCATCTGCTTCATTTGTTCTCCTTGTGGTAACTTTCCATTATTTCCAGCCAACACCCCTGACCCACTCCCCCTGCATGCACTTTAGACAAGAGGGGTAAGGGTCTTTTCCCAGATAGTGCAAACCCATTGTTCCAGAGTATTTTACTTTGAATAGAGGATGCTGATCACTCATCATTTTGTCTGGCCTAGAAGAGATATGACATAGCCTTCCTTACCCATCAGAGATCCAAATACACATAGACTTTCAATGATAATAATTTTAGATCATCCACAAATCAGAAGTGACACAGACAGAGCCCCCAATTTGTCAAGATTTATAACAATTACTTGTTTCCTGTAAAAAGGACATATTTCTGAAGATATGTCAAAAAGGCATCTCTCTTTTTTTTTTTTTTTCTTTTCTTTTTTTTCTTTTTTTTTTTAATGCATGCCTTTCTGGACTTCATTTTTTTTCACAGCTTTCATTGCAGTGAAAATAATCCCAGATAAGACATTAAAGAGGAACATAGTGAAGAACTCAAATCAGTGTTACCTTCTGCTTATTTAACTGCTTAATCCTTTTGACCATAATGCTGAGAATATTGGGATTTTTTTTTTACAGCAATGTATCATCAACACAGACTGCTAGTGTAGCTTCCTTTATGCTGTCTCTTAAACTGTCTCTTTTATCTCTACAGTCAATCTACTTCCAACACATGGCAATGATAATGACCTCTTCTTGGCCTTTAACAAACGTGGCCGTGATCCAATGTCCAAGAAAGGTTCACTATGGGCTCCTATGCTACTTGGGGTTTCCATGCTTACACTAAATGCTGACAAATTATCATAAGGACATCTGAAATAGGGGGTCTCAAACTAATAACATTTAAGAAGATCTTTCTGTAATCTCACAGCTTTTTCTCTCACCAACAGAAGTTGATCCAGTAAAAGCTATTACCTCATTTGCCTGGTCTCTAAAACTTAGTCTCATAGAACTGAAATTCTTCCTTTTGTCTGGTCTGTGTACTCTATGAATGTAAATTCTAAACACTTGGAATTTACTCCCTGCTCTTTAATTTCCCCTCAAAGTGAATTTTTGTCATATTAAAGCTAAGTTTCTCAGACACAGATGCTGAATAAATGTTTTCAAGTGTGAGTGCTGCTTCTAAACTGACAGCAGCAGACAAATGCTCTAATGTCCAGAATTAGCTTTTTAGCCAATCTCTGAAGTATTGGGCAGTGAGGAGCATTTGCTTGTGTGGTGGAGTATCTATCCTGCATTGGCTAGGAGGGGGTTAAGAAGGCCCTTGGAGTGGCAGGCAATGGGAAGTGGCTTCAGGATAGCCAATCAGGGCCCAGGAGCCCAGTATAAAAGGGAGCTTCCAAGCAGAGCAGAGTCAGTCACTCCCAGGAATGTGAGGAGGGAAGACTGGCTGCTTGCAGGTGGAAGGTGATCAGCAGCCAGGACCGGGACCGAGCAGTGGCTAACTGCTGGAGCTCATCAGAGCAGATCCCCTGATAGAAGGGCATAAGAGATATTGGGGCTGTAGGAAAGTGGTCCAGGGAAGGCTGTCGAGGAGTTGAGGGACAGATGTTGAAAGCTGGCTGTGCCTAAGGTCCCTGGAGTGGGACCCAAAGTAGTGGGTGGGCCTGAGTCCCTCCCTGTCTCCCCAAGACCACCACTGGAATGGTCCTAGACTGCAGCAGCCACTGAGATAAGTGACAGAACGAGGATTGCAGAATTCTCTGGAAGTGGGGGGTTGGGGAACATGGAGTGTGGGTTTGCAGAGGGCTGGGTTAGGAAGACTATGCAGTGGGTCCTGACAGTGGTGAGGAGGATGCCCGACGGACCCTGAAGAAGAGTGATGGAGCACAGACAAGATTTGGAAAATGAAGTTCCAATAATAAAAATGCACAGAAAAGCTGTTAACTAGTACAGATGGTAGCACCATTTTAGACCTCTTGAAGAATCAGGAGACTGCTTTTTTATTAGAGATTTTATGGAACCTTTTATAATCAAATGCCAGAAAGTCTGGTCTGTGCACATCATAGTTCATGGAGAATGAGGAAAGCTCTAAGAAGTCTCCATGTTAATCAGTGGTCCTTCCCAGCAGGAATTCTCCCCACTCTAAGAGCAGGATTTTGGGAATCAGCATAACTGGATGAATGTAATTTTTTCACTGATGATCCCAGTCACATATTTTGAAAGCAGTCTCTGAGTTTTTCACATGCAAAAATTGTTTATGGAAGAAGTACTGTGTTCCGGTTGGGTAGCAGTGTGCATAGATGTTGTTTTAATGTAAAACTGAAAGCTTTCAGTTGCACAAAATTGTTGGTGTAAGAGGCACACATGAGGCCCCTAAGAAAATTCATCGATGTACAGTAGGTACAGTTCTTTGCTACAGCATCTGTATGTGAAAGAACAGTTCATTCATAAAAAGTGTAGTATCTGAAAAACAGCCATGCTGGGAAATGACAGTTTAGGGCCCATTCCCATACAGTTGGTTCATGCCAATTGCCTGTAGCAAGCTGAAGCAGCTATCTAGTGTACAGCATCCCATGCAGTATAATAATTATTACTTCATATCTTGCACTGAATGCACATGCAATGGGGTTAGGAATATTATAAAATGGGATCCTACCCCATCCTAAATTATCTCAGCAGTAACTCACCTCTCACCACCTCTGTTATCTAGAGGAATGGGTTGGGTGTGGTTCCTTACCTGTAGGAAGATGTGGGATAAGTCACAGCAGGGGACTTCTTTCTCCTGATTTACCAAATCAGGCCACACCAGCAAGGCCTTGCCTACTATGTCATAGACTCACAGGTAGTTGGGACAGAAAGGTCCCAGACCAATCAGGAAGCCCAGGTTGAGGCCATGTGGGTGGAACATTGTGAAATCCAGACCCTTACGGAAAGGGTCCTGAAAGAAAGTCTGGCAGCTGGATGAGCTGCAAGAGGAGCTGGAGTTCAGTGAACAGGCACTAGAGGGGACCAGGTTAGAGAAAGGGGAGGCCTGTCAGTGCCTGGCAGAAGTCAAAGGCTGGAAGAAAAGACTGGAGGTGCAGAGTAGCCCAGGACTCCAGGAGGTATCATATCACTCCCAGGTGGTGATCTGGGGGGAAGAGTATGTGATGGAGCAGTTGCCCTGTACTGGCCTTTATGGGGTTAAAAAGTGCCAGAAAGCTGCAGCCAATGGGTTGCAAGTAGTAAAGAGCCAATCAGAGAGCAGCAGCCAGTATAAGAAGGGAGCTGCAGGGACCAGCAGTTCAGTTAGCCAGGGAGGCAGAGAAGGGAAGGTTGTCACTCTGGCTGGTTGAGGGAATCAGCACTCTGGGGAACTCACAGTGCAGCACTGGGAACTGATTAGGGGCCCAGAGGTCCTGAAGGCATAGGAAGCAGCAGAGGTCCAGAAAGTGGTCCCGAGGAGAGGGCCGGCATGGGAGAGAAGGCTGTGGAGGTTCTGGAGGGACAGCAGAACCAGATCCCTGCAGTGGTGAGTCCATGGACTGCACTGGGGCTGTGGAAATTGGCAGTGACTGAGATAGTGGAGGGAGACAGTGGTGATAGTGCTGAGGTCGTGGCACTTAGGTCCCTGGGCTGGGACCCAGAGAAGTGGGCGGGCCTGGGTCCCTCCCTGCTCCCCTGGAATGCCAGGGCAGCACTAGACTCCCAGGCCATTGAAAGGCTGAATAGTGGCCAGGACTAGGGAGTGGATTTTCCCCAGAAGGGTGGTACATGGACTAGGTACTCAGTGAGTAGGCTGAGTAACCTGCAGTACTCAGTCAGAGTGCTGGGTAGCCAGAGAGTGGCAGAGCATGAGCTGGATGGAAGACCACTTGAGCTGACTTCTCCCAGAAAGACCATTACTAGGGGTAGCCCATCCAGTGAGGAACATGCACCCCTTCATGCCAACCCAGTGCTGTGTTTAAACTGAACTGTTTAGTAACTCTAGTTTAAGAAGCAAACTGTTGAATAGAGACTCTTTATGGGAGCATTAGATCTTAATATCTGAATTGCTAGGAGATGGTTAGGAAAACTTGGCACTGGGAATGTGTTGAGGTCACCCTGCAGGTAGTAACTAAGGCTGATGGAAGCCAGATCGTGCTTGTATGTTGCTGACAGGATGCAGGTCAGAGCTGCTGCACCAGGGCTGCAGCTATATACAAACTCTCAGGGTTCAACCTGCATACTGGTTCATTGATTGGGAGCTACAACAGCAAAACACTGTGCAGTACCTAAGATTGCAGGGCAGATGGCGACAGAACCCCATTGTCTGGATGACCCCAGAATTTTGTACAATATATTTGGTGCCTTGAAGGCAAGTTGCAAAACAGATTGCTGCAGTCTGGATCCCCTACTATCCTAGAAACAGACCCACAGAAGGGAAAGAATATTCTGCAAAGATCACCTCAGTCTTCCCATAATTCTCCTTTTGGGGGTGGGGATGGCCAGAGTTTGCTCCATCGTTACATTAACAAAGGGCTTTGCCTTTATATTCTCTGCTATTTATATGGATCCTATAGGATCTCACACGTGGCAAAGGTCATCCATACCTGGTGTGTGAGCACTTGGCCATCTATCAGCATTTTGACAATGAGACATGTTTGAAGGCGTGTTTCCAGGTGTTCCTGTGTTAGCAAGAGACCCCAGCATGGAGTCTGTTCGCTGCAAAAAGTAGGACAGCTTGAGGTTCTGTCTTTTGGAGTGCGGTTACAGATCAGCTGGGAGCTAATGTCCCCAACTCTGATCCTGCTCCAGGCCCACTTCCTACAGAGGAAAGGTCAGTAGTGCCAGGTAGGTGGCATATCCCCCCACTTCAAAAGAGATCTGGCCAATCTACAAACAGTTCGTTCTGTATGTAGCTACTGGGGATATGATCTGAGCCCAAGATGGACATGTCTCTTTCACGAACTCCCTCATGTGCAGTGAGAGGGTGCAGTATGTATTCCCTGCTGAGATTCATCAGCTCTGCTGAGGGGGTCAGAGTGGGAACATGGAAACTATAGCCCTGCTTCTTTTTTACTGACTTGGGTATCTAGTGCTCAGCCTAGCACATCACTATAACTGGTTGCTGCTTGTGCAGGGGTTGGGAGAAGCTTCTTTAAGCATTACCCCATGCAGGAGCCAGCAAAAGCCTCTACTAAAGAATTCCATTAAGGAAAGGAAAAGGGTCCACCTAATTAGAAATCTAGGACAAATACTTGGGATTGTCTGTCGTATAGATGCTATACCGAGTACTGCAAAAATCTAATGGGGGCTCCTGATTTTGAAACCCCATTCATGATTACTTTCTCTTCACTCTGTGTAAGAATTGGGCCCACAATATGTGTGAAGGCTGACGAAAATTGGAAGTGGCACCTTAACAGACCTGCCATAGTCAGTGATGGAAATATTACCTGCTATGCTTTTGAAAATTATCTGAGCCTATATGGTAGTCTGACATGCACAAGAACATTTCCAAATGGTTCTAAAATTAAGATGGTGTAGCTGCAGGAATCTCATCTCTCAGGATTTGAATTTTCGTGACTAATCCCGCCTCCAGGCGTATTTAATAATTCTCATGAAATTACTTCCCTTTGCCTGAGAGGCTGGGGATGAATAGCAAACTTTAAAGTTGCCGAGAATGGTGCTAAGCCTTTGCTGACAATTCAAGCTGCTCTGAGTCTGGAGATGAGCAGAGCAATTCCCAGCCTGCTGATGCAAGGCAACAAGAGAACTGAGTATGAGATTACTGTATTCTACCTAATCTCATTCTGATGGGGATTCTCTTGCTGGGCAGGAGCATAAATCTTAAAATTGAAAGCTTACAAAATGGTGTGTTTCACTCTGAAGATTTGTGCCAGGTTTATACATCCCTAAATATTTTTTCCCCTCTTCAGTACTGTGATTACGCAGGCAAGGTCCCAGAGCACCCCAAATTCTCTGGAGCATCAAATTCTGCCTATAATTAACTGTACTGTTTGCAGTCTTCCAGATGGTGTGCTGGCCTTTATTTTGATATTCTGAGAGCCCTATATGACCTAGATCTGGTCTACACTGCTGTGCTGTGTCACTAGGGATGTACATGCTGTGTACTGTAGAATGTATATTTCCCATCAACTTACTTACAGTCTCCTATGACATCTTCACTGCTCTGTGCTCTTGGGAAATTCCTTCTGATCAACAAAGTGTTACTCTTTTCCAGGAGGTAGAATCACTGTGTCAAATGGAGAGCACTTCCTGGATCAAATGAGCTGGTTTCCACTGCCTACTCAATGAATCCTGCTGGGTTGATCTGTGGAACAGAAACAATGTAGACATACCCTTAGAGTCAGCCCTGGTGTGAAGTCTCATCATATATAAATTATACCACTTCTTAATTTGTTTGTTGCCATTAGAAACCCAGATAGAACATTGGCTTAAAAATATTTTTTTTAATTTCATATGTTTAAAACAAGGTATCTTTGAACATTCAGTTCTTATTGTTTTTTTATTTTTTCTGATAAAATAAAGTATTTTAAATATAGCTATATAAAAGCTTTTCCCCCCTCTGACACGTCTTCACTGGTGAAATCCTATAAATTCACTTTAGATGGTATTACATTTTAAAATGTGTGTGTACACAGATACCTACTGGTAAACACAGTGGCCTTACTTAAAATCTTGCCAATTGTTTTAGATAAGACTCAATACTATGAGGTGCTAAAAACCTCATGGGGGAGTGGACAGGGGAAGAGACGTGCCAAGTAGCCTCCACTCCCATTGAAGAATAAGGCCATGTACACACAACAGACTTGTCCTGCAATAAGCTTGCTTGTCCCGCAATAAAAGTTATAATTATAACGCTTTACTGCATCCACATAGCATTGCTTCTAGCTAAAGGAGCGTTCACACGCTCCTTTCAATTTCAGCTAGAAGGAGCAGTGCATGGTGGGTACCTATCCCCCCCATGCACTGCCCTGCCAGCTGAAAGGCTGGCAGTGGTGCTGCCTTGAGCCCCAGCCCTGCTGGGGCTCAGATGTGCTGGGGCTCAGCTGCTGCTGGCCAGCTGAGCAGCAGCTGAGCCATGGCTCAGCCAAGCCTGGCTTTGCAGCTGAGCCGGGCTGCAGATGCTCCAGCTCCCCTGGTGGGGCTCCAGCCGCCAGGCAGCTGAGCCCCACCGGGGAGCTTAAGACCCCCACGGCAGCCGAACCCCACAGCCGGCCCGGCGGGGCTCCCCACGCAGCTCCCGCCACCCCCCACTCCCCTAGCTCAGCCCCGGGGTTTCGGGTGGCGGCGGGAACGGCTCCCGCTGCCACCCGAAGCCCTGCAGCTGGACTAGGGGGGTGGCCCGAACCGGCGAACCTGCAGCTTTAATATGTCAATTTCACTGCTCTCCTACAGCAGTGAAATTGACATATTTGACAGCTCCAATGTCCCAGAGTGGCCCAGTTTGGCACTCTGGGACATTTCCGGAGGCTGTCAACAGCGCAAAAAGTGTCCACACGGGCTGTACCTCGGAACAACTGTTCCGTGGTAAGCCTTACCACCCTTGTTTAGGTGGTTTACATGTTGCGCGGTGAGAGGGCTGTTGCTGCGCAACAAGAAGCTTTAGTGTGTGGACGCTTTGATTGTTTGGAGCCTTACCGCGCGATAACTCTGTAGTGTATACAAGGCCTTAGATGCCACTGGGATAAGGGTGGTAGAAATGAGTTGTAAAAGTATCAAATTTTCAAAACAGTCTTGCCCTCTGTCCCTAAAAATATCAGGATGTTTTAAGGAAATGGAAGAAGTTTCTAAATATCACAGAAGAGGTTGTTTGTGCAGAAATTCCAAATGGACCAGAATCAGGAAGTATTTCAGGTGAGCCTGTCTGTGAGATTTGCAACTAAGTGTTTAGACTCAAGATATTTGGCAAAGTAGCTGGATTTCTGGGTGTTTATTTGAAACAGAGTATAGCTCTGGGCCAGATTCTCTGATCTGTATCCTTCGTACATGAATCGAGTTTAGGAGGAGGAGAGGAGGACTTCCTAGCAGGGGTAGGGCTGGTGTAGCTCACTTGTTACAGGAGTTGGTGGGAGATGTGAAGGAAGTAATGGGTGGGGAAAGTAGCTTATGTTCTTTGTGCTTTGCCTATCCCTAATTGGTGGCTTGTCTTTTAGTGGCTTTTGCCAGCTGGCAGGAATTGCAGCAGTCTATAGGCTTAGATTCTTAGATGTTAGGTAATATAGAAGTATAAAGTATTACTAATTATTTTATTTATTATTCAGCTAGTTTTGTGCACTTCTTAATTCCCCACCTCCACTTCCAGTACTCCCCAAAATACCAAGCAAAATCCAGTTGAAAGAGAAACACAATTCAAATTGATAATTGCCTTAATACAACAATAGAGCCAGGCTAAAAAAAAGGTACCTCTAGGAAAACATAGAAGTTAATTCAGATTTAAAATTTCCTACTCATTTATGTAAACCATTAAAACAATGTCCTTTGCCTCCAGTACAATGGGCACCCATCAACTTTCCTTTTAATTACATGCCTCAGTTGGCACTTCTTGATTGAAATATTATTTCTTGCTTTTTCCGTTGTTCTGTGCTAGCTAAATTGCTACTCAGTTTTAAACAAGTTATGTTGAGAACAATGAAATCTGTTCCTATAACATGCCTTCTTGGGGGTTTTTTTGTTTTTTTTGTTTGTACTCTTTGAAATGCTAAACTCCGAGGCCAAATATTATACCAGAAGTGGTGGTGGAAGGGGCAGGGATGATAATAAACACTTCATCTACTCCTCAGATTTATCCACTGAGTGTGGGATTCCATGAAACAAAAGATTAGTTATCATGCTGTTTGGATAGCAGAAAGGCCACCAGATGTGTTATGCACCTACCTGAAATTCTGTTTTGAGTCAAGTCTGGCATGTTGAAAGTAGGTTGCCTGTGAGGGAAAAGTACATGATGCCAACCAGCCATCATGGTTTTAGGTCTTCTGGTGGTGGTCTTTGCTCCAATGAAAGCAGGATGGAAAAGTTGAGGATGATGCTCACAGGGCCCTGAACTAACTTTGGTAAGTATAGACATAGCATAAAAGTGCCACAGGACTCTGTTATACTTGGCTGAGTTTCAGATTTACTCCCTTTTACCTGTAACAGTTTTTAAATCAGCATTTACTAACAATGACAACACCGTAGTATTTTAGATATTGCAGTTATTTCTTGCTCTGAGCATGAGGGAAAACTCCAGTATCCCAGATAACAATGTCAGCCATAGTAATAATGACTTCTTAATGGCAACCTTTGAACTTAATGGCTATTGATATTAGAAATCAATGAACTGTGAAGTTCAGTACAAACTCCTCCAAACTTGGAGTGGTGGTTTAGGGTTTGGTTCAGCTTGTCATGGAATTTAGGGCAAACCGTAAAGGTCTTTGGGTGAGAGGAGGGGAAGAAAAAAAGAGCCTGTGAATATGGGTATGTCTGCAGCCTAGCAGAAAGGGGCCCTGTTTATGACTGGGTCCTCTAGACACTATTGCTAAACAAAAAATAAAATTCACACCCAAACTTTCACAGAGGTATATAGGATTGTGTTCTCAGAATTTCTTCGTCTGGCAATGCATTATATATAAGTCTTCAAGATACACCCTAAGCAAGGTTTCCATGGTTTGTCACAGTACATTTCTGCCCCATCCTCAATAAGTTCAACAAAAGTACTTTTGCTTCTAATGTAAAAGTTTTAAAAACAATCATTCTGCCCTTTTATCTCACGTGTTGAAGAGGAAAAACTGAGGAGCCTCAGCCACCTGCAGTGGAAAGTACTTTTGAATTGTCCTTCACTGAGCAGTTCTTTCTTAACAGTGGAACAAAGCCAACCCATATGTATAGTTAAAAATGAGATGCTCACAAGTCCTTGACTAGTGAACTTCATTATGAAGATGGAAACCTGCCAGCATGCAGGTTTTGAGCTAGCTTATATTAATTTGTTTGAATTATTGGAGTCACCTTCACAGTGGTTAAGTTCTATGCTTTGAGCACTAAAGACGATCATGTTTCTTTCTTAGAATAGGTAGTCTGGGTTCTACAAAGGCAGCAAATCATACAATTGGCTCCAAGTGATGAGCATATGATATTCATTTTTTATTAATTTTTTCAACTAGTTAACTAAGTATGCCCTTGATGTTTTTCAGTAGCAGTGACATTATTCTAACACCTTTTTACTTAGAAAAAGACATCATTCATTCACAAGAATAGTTACCACTATAGGGGGGGAGGGGGGACGAAATGAAGCAGATTGGTTTGCTTAACAAAGCCAATGCTAAACTGTTTACATTTTCAGTTGTCAGAATTCAATTTTTCTCCAATCTGAGGCATTATTCAGGGTTTCCATGACGAAGAAACTGCAACAGAACAAAGCTGAGCTACAAAAATTAGAAAACAATTGCCAGAATGAATATTCAATTATCTATGTGTTGGCAAGCAGCACTAATCTTTTAATGGCAACCAGTGTCTCTGCCCAACAGTTACTACAGAGAAGGATCTGATATTACCACAATTTCCCCACTATATCTACAGAGTTCCTGTTTTGTAGTATCTGCTATCAAGTGTTGACAATGGGGATCAGTCTGACTGCCCCCCCCCACCCGACCATAGCTCCCCCCCACAAGTTGGACTCTTATTCTAAGAGACACAGCATTCCCCTTTTAAGCTAATGAAAGAAGAGGTGCAATAATGACCTTAAATAAACACCAGATAATTTTATTATTGATGTTGCAGAACTGCCTAGAAGCCTCAAGCAAAATCTCCTTGTCCTAGCTCATCATGTATGAATACATATAGTTCCTGCCAACTTATAGGAGAGAATAGAGGCCCCAAAACAATTCCCATAAGACTTTACATGGATAAAGAAATTCAGTGTAATGGTTTATTGAACTGATTTAAAATTAAACATTTTAGGTCAGGGTTTTTTTTTTGATTAAAGAAATATTCTTAATTTGGTCAAAGGCACCTGAAATTAAATATCCAATTTCAATTTTCATATTGGAAATTTTAAAAAAAATCCCCATTTATGCATTGCCTTATGGGAGTAGGTTTTTCAGCCCTTATTCTCCCCTACAAGCTGGGCTTCTTTGGAGAATTATATCTTGTTTGGTGGACAAATTGCAATGTCAGTTTTCCTCTGAAAATGTTCCATGCTGTGCTATGGGAGATGTATTGTGTCTAGGGAGTTTGAACAAATAGGGGAGAACAGAAACATCAGGCCCCCAAACGACAACTCTGAAGAGACAATGTGCCATGATGGGGAAAAAGTTAAATGTTAAATTGCAAACTCAATAAAAAGCACTTCTGGTCACTTCAATAAATTGAAATAAAACTCACTGATTTTAGGTATGTTGAAATTTTTCATTTAGATCCAAATGTTGGAGAAACATTTTGACATCTAGGAATCAAGTTCTTTCAGAATTTGTCCTGCCAAAATTTTTGAAATTTCAACTTTTCCCCTTAATTTGGGATGAAAACAAATGGTGAAATTTGATGTAGAAATGCCAAATTTTGCTTAGTTCTATTGAAGTGCTTCTGAAAAATCTCACCTTGAATGATTCTTCTAAGGCCACAGAGGAAGTCTGTGGTACAGCCAGAAATTGAACTCAGCATGCTTAAACCCTAGGTTAGTGACTTAACCACAGGACCAGGGGTCAATAACCTTTGCTGGCCCCAATGTCAGCCCCATCCACTGCACCTACAGCAGGTGCCGGGGGGCGGGACCAGTGACTCCGTCTCCCTGCTGGCCCCACCCCTGCACATGGGACTCCCCAGGGGCGGCACCAGCAGTGGACTGAAACCCCGGTGCACGCACAGCTCTTGTGGCCCCAGGCCCTGCTGGGGGGCAGGGCAAATAGGGGGAGCAGCAGCAGCACCGCGTGCCTCTCAGAATAGGCACGTGTGCCAGATTTGACATGTGTGCCAAGGGTTGCCAACCTCTGTACAAGACCATCTCTTCCTGCTGGATTTATAGACCTTCTGCAACACCTAGAAAAGGTTTTTCTTTTAGCGCTGACACTCCTGGATTCAAGCTGAGCTGTCCATTCAAATGAGGTAATTGTGCTCACTGCCGACCACATTATGCAAATTTTGGCATGCACCCTATTGAAATTCTGAGCTATGTTGTACTAGCTGGTCATTTAAAGCAGTTCTCAATATGTGGCTTTCCTAAAGAAAATGTGGAATTTTTTTAATCTATTAAGTATATGTACATGAACCACAAAGTGTTAAAATTTTGAGGAGCAGCAGAATCTTGAGCTCTATGCCTGAAGTTCCTAAGTATTACTCAATGGTGTAGGAAGTGCTGTGTTTTTGTAGGTCAAGTCATTAACACTACTTTGATAGAGTAGACGGCTATTGCGGCTCAGGAGGAAATAAGTCTACATTAATCTCCTAGAACAGTCTGAAATGTTTTTTAGCAGTTGCTTCCTGTTTTACAGGTACCCAAATTGTTTGTTTGGGCATATGCTGACAATCTTGTTTAAACACTTTGTAAAATGAATGGCTCATTTAGTAAAAATGTTAATTCTGGACATAACATTAACTTTACTGAATTTCTACAAACTTTATCTATGACTGCAGTCAAATTGAAATGCATTCTAAATGGCCCTTAACATAAAAAAACTTTTCAGAAATTGGAGACATTTCAGATCATATAAGAGTTGTTTAGCATGCAGATTTCCCCCCCTATATTTATAAGCATTTCCTTAAAGCCTTAAGAGTTATACCAGTGGTCTTCAACCTTTTTTGGATCAGCGCACAGTTTTTCAATATTTTCACATTTGCAGTAAGTTAACCGCCTACCTACACAAGTTGTTACTTTTTAAAAATTGCCACTGTCATTAAATTCATTGTTTGTAGTGACCACCAAAAATCACAAAACGCCCACTAAGGGGCGGTATTGTCCAGGTTGAAGACCACTGAGTTATATCGTCACTTATTAATAATTTTGACATGTTTTCACTTGAGCCCCTTGAATTTCTTATAGGGTGTCTCTGCCCAACACCATTTGTTCATTTTTTTTATGTGCTAGGAGATAGAACTAGAATTACATGGTCAGTGAGTTAAGATATATATTTTATTAGGTGGGTATTTCAGTTTTCTATGGTCCTTCATAATGTAGTTAGCAATTTGCTGCCTTTGAAAAATGCAAGACATGACACTGAGATTAAAATGCCTTTGGCTCAGTTAAGCAATATTGGGACATAAAGCCTCATTCTCTTTCATTTTTGGATGACTACCTAACCTTTTAAATCTACACCAGTTGGACAGAGCTAATTTTTCAAATGCAAGCTAAAATTTTCAGAGTGCCCTATGGCACAGGGAGAATGAATATGAATCTGCTCTTCCACCAATGTAAATCAGGAGTAACACCACAGAAGTAGATATAGTTACAATAAGTAACCCAGGTGTGAGTGAGAAGAGAATGTGGTCTGTCTTCCCTTCATGATATATGTTTTACCTGATGCCCCCTAGACTGACAATGTAGAAAAGTTCTGTCTCTCCATTGCAAATTGTGCCATGCCTCTCTGGAGAGGGCCACATGCCTCCCAAACTTTATCTGTACAGAAGAACAAATACCACCTATTACAGATTGCTGTGTTTGACCCAGACACTGCATCTGTCCACTTCCCCAATGAAAGGTCTGCAATGGGGAACCTCTTGGAGGCCCAAAAACTAAAGGACTTTGTTTTGGGTCCCTTCTACTTTGAGCCTCATCACAGACCCATAGTAGGAGACAAAGCCTGGAGAGGAAACACCATACTGCTGTACGTACTGCTACCATCTTGCAAGGGCTGTTCTACATTAGAAAAGCTATACCTGTATAACTATGTCAGCTTGGGAGGAGTGACTATTTTACAGATTATAGTTTTACACTATATGCCCCAAAGTGGCTGCAGTGATTGGTATAAAGTTTAGCCTATAGATACTTGCTAGGTGAGGCATACATATACATTCAGGCAATAATGCAGGGAGCCTACAAGCCTCAAGGTGTACAAGACAATAACTTAGCTAAACTAATTAAGGTATAAGACTCCAAAAGCTATAAGGATAAGTAGCTAACTACAAGTAACCCTAGATCATAAGATATCACAGGACAGAATTTTGTAATGACTGAACTGCTGACAGGTAAACCATGAGAAGCTAGTTTATACCAGCTAGGAATATTTTATGCTAGGGACATAAGCACATGTCCAAACATAAGAATGCCATGGTCATATTTTTTAAATGAACTTGAGGTGAAAGGATTAACAACCTAACAGAGAAGGGCACCCCAGCATTAATAGGGTGAGGAATTACTAATATAGAAAATAAGATAAACCCTATTGAGTATGCAACAGGTATAGTAGCATAACTATAACACATTAGAAAAACTGTATCATGCCTGGGGAGATGCCACAATGATGACCACTGATAATGCTGAGGGGGAAGATGAGATATCTATCTATCTATCTATCTATCTATCTATCTATCTATCTATCTATCTATCTATCTATC